>CM053769.1:450853432-450899657 GCA_028658325.1 Potorous gilbertii
ATCCTTAAAATTAACTTTAGCTACACCTGTTGAAACCCTTTTTTTGCCAAAAAGCTTATATAACTACAATTGGCACGAAGCCTTCTTTGTTTGGATACCCTATAAAAAAAACCCGATTTCTAGCAGCCCCTGAGCTTCATCCGTGGGAAGGATGCTTCGCCCGGAAAAATCTTTTCCCAATTCAAGTTGATTGAGGCTGCAACGGGGCTCCCTGCCGCTTGAGTTTTGAGGTTCCCTTGAATTGGTGATGTATTCTCTTCCTATCTATCTTCTTATTATAATAGGAGTGATATTAATAGCTATTGTGTTGTCTTGTCTTTTGTGTAAGTCTAACACCTCTATCCCGTGTATTATCTAGAGAATAAAATTTTACTTTTACTTTTAACCGAACTTGTTCGAGAGCGTTATTTATAAGAGCGAATCCGAACTTTTATAAAAAAATCACAAAACAGAAAGGTGGAGGAAGAATTGGGAAGAGAAATGAGAGTGATGCAAAAAAAAGCATGAACAGTGAGTCAACAGCCCGCTAAAGGAGACCCAAAAAAATGCTGAAGAAAATAACACCTTTAAAAATAAGTTTACTCAATTGGCAAAAGAGGTTCAAAAAGCCAATGAGGAGAAGAATGCTTTAAAAAGCAGAATCAGTCAAATGGAAAAGGAGTTTCTGAAGCTCACTGAAGAAAATAGTTCTTTAAAACTTAGAATGGAGCAGATGGAAGCTAATAAATTTATGAGAAAACAAGAAATTACAAAACCCAACCAAAAGAATGAAAAAATAGAAGATAATGTGAAATACCTCAATGGCAAAACAACTGACCTGGAAAATAGATCCAGGAGAGACAATTTACAAATTATGGAACTACCTGAAAGTCATGATCAAAAAAAGAGTCTAGATATCATCTTTCATGAAATTATTAAGGAAAACTGCCTTGATATTCTAGAATCAGAGGGCAAAATAAATATTGAAAGAATCCATCAATTGCCTCCTGAAAGAGATAAAAAAAAACCCAACTCCTAGGAATACTGTAGCCAAATTCCAGAGTTCCCAGGTCAAGGAGAAAATATGGCAAATAGCTATAAAGAAACAATTTGAGTACTGTGGAAATACAACCAGGATAACATAAGACCTAGCAGCTCCTCCCTTAAAGGATCAAAGAGTGTGGAATATGATATTCCAGAAATCAAAGGAACTAGGATTAAAACCAAGAATCACCTACCCAGCATAACTGAGTATAATACTTCCGGGGAAAAAATGGTCATTCAATGAAACAGAGGATTTTCAAGCATTCTTGATGAAAAGATAAGAGTTGAATAGAAAATCTGACTTTCAAACACAAGAATCAAGAGAAGCATGGAAAGGTAAACAAGAGAGAAATCATAACAGACTTTCTAAAGTTGAACTGTTTAACATTCCTACATGGAAAGATAATATTTGTAACTCTTGAAACTTTTCTCGGTATTTGGGTAATTGGAGGGATTACACACACACACACACACACACACACACACACACACACACACACACATACACACACACACACATATATAGACAGAGAGCACAGAGTGAATTGATTAGGAAGGGATGATATCGAAAAAAGCAAAATTAAGGGATGAGAGAGGAACATATTGGGAGGAGAAAGGGAGAAATGGAATGGGGCAGAATATCTCATGAAAGAGGCAAGAAAAAGCTTTTTCAATGGGGGGAAAAGAGGAGTGGTGAGAGGGAAAAAGTGAAAGTTACTCTCCTCACATTTGGCATAAGGAAGGAATAATATGCACACTCAATTTGGTATGAAAATCTATCTTACACTACAGGAAAGTAGGGGCAAAGGGGATAAGTGAGGTGGGGGGGGGATGATAGAAGGAAGGGCAAATGGGAGGAGGGAATAATTAGAAGTAAACACTTTTGGGGAGGGACAAGGTCAAAAGTGAGAATAGAATAAATTGGGAGGCAGGATAGGATGGCAGGAAATATAGTTAGTCTTACACAACATGACTATCATGGAAGTCTTTTGCAAAACTACACATATATAGCCTATGCTTCTCAGTGGAGATGGGTGGGGAGGGAGGAAGGGAGAGAAGTTGAAACTCAAAGTTTTAGGAAAGAAACTTGAGAATTGTTTTTGCATGCAACCTGGAAATAAGAAATACAGGCAATAGAGTATAGAAATCTATCTTGCCCTACAAGAAAAGAGAGAAGATGGGGATAAGGGAAGGAAGGGGTGTGATAGAAGGGACGGCAGATTGGGGCAAAGTGTATCAGAACGCATGGGGAGAAAATTCGGAACTCATAATTTTGTGGAAATGAATGTTGAAAACAAATAAACATAAAAAATATTCAAATGAGTTGATTGTTAAAAGTCTAGTAGAATAAACTTGTCAATCCAAAAAAAAAACCCCAAGCAAATTATGGGTTTTGATGACAAATCTGGGCATTCTCAATTTGGAATTTCTTTTAAGAGGTGACCAATAGAGTCTATGTATTGTCATTTTGCTTTTTGGTTTTAATAGATCTGGGCAGTTTTCTTTCATGATTTCTTAAATATGGTTCTTGAAATATTATAATTTTGACCATAGTTTTTCAGGAAGATGGATGCTTCTTAGATTTTCTATCCTTGATTTGTTTTTTCAGGGCAGCTTTATAAAACAGTAACTTAGATTTTATTTTTTTTTGTTTTTTTAATTTTATTTTAATTTGTTCTAATACTTTTCTTGTGGACTTAATGAATTATGACTGCTCCATTTTATTTGTCTAATACTTCCATAAGATCTTTTACTTCCTGCTATAGGGTATTAGGCCTCATAAATTTTTCCTTCTTAGCTTTTATTTCATTGCTCAACTCTTGCTTCATTTCCTCCAGGTACTCTTGCAGTGCTTGGGGTCGAACCATTCTTTTCTCTGAGGTTCTGAATTTGCTATGGACTTAGTGTCTTCTTCAGGGTTTACCTCTTGATACTCATATTTTTTTTTAACTCATAGTGTGTACGTGTGTGTGTGTGTGTGTATACATATATATGTATACATATACACACACTACAGAGAGAGAGAGAGAGAGAGAGTTGTTTACAAGTTTACTTGTATCTCATCTCACTTTCTGAAATAGATCTGATTCCATTCCTGCCGTGGTCAAACCCTGTTTGGTCCTATTCCCTCTGTAGTCTGGAAAGTTATGGATGAGATGACTAGCATTAGCCCTGCAATCTGCAGTAATTCCTGACTTCTGACTGTCTCTTAGTTGTTCCTTTCAGACTTTGGCTGCTTGTCTCTTATTCTGCATAATTCTCAACAAGGAGAACTGGATGCTTTTTTTGTTATTAATAGGTATTCTGAAAGATCATGCTGCTCTGTCCATCTCCTATCATTGCTCAGCCCCAGTCTGACCGGGTGTTGTACTGGGTTTGCCTCCTGCTATGGTTCTACCTCCTTTAGTTTGTCTCTTAGCTCACAGCCTCCACAGGCTTCTGAAAGTCTTCCTGGGCAGCTCTGGACTGGATGGAGCTTATGGCTATTTCTATTTGGTTTTCTTCATCATTGTTCCTTCTGATACATTTTTAGAAAAGGAAGAAAGGAAGGAAAAAAGAAATGAAGAAACAGGAAGAAAAGCATTAAGTCCCTACTATGTGTATCTGGCACTATGCAAAGCACTTTACAAATGATCTTATTTGATTCTCACAATAACCCTGGGAGGTAAGTGCTATCATTATCTTCATTTCATAGGAGGACAGTAAGGTAGCAGAGATTAAGTGACTTGCTTGGGGTCATACAGCTATGTCTGAGGACAGATGTGTCTGAGGACAGATGTGAATTCAAATCTTGCCCTATGCACTGAACCACTTAGCTGTCTCGACTTGAATGTTTGTAGGTTTGGGCTCATCTATTTCCTCTCATGTCACCAACTTAATCAATAAAGCAATAGTAATAAAACTAGCTAGGGCTGGACAGTAACTTCTTTAGACCTTCTCTGCTAAGGTGCTTCCCCTTCTTTCCAATTTATAGATCACATTTGGCTGCTCAGAAGTGCAAGTCCCAGGCAAGGGAGATTCCTATTCTCTAATATCACATCTCCATACAGTTCCTTCTGAGAAAAGTCCAAATGATTTTTCCTCTTTCTGGGTGAAGACCATAGCCATATCTTTGAATGTCTGACTCTCATCAGGCATTGGTTGCCAGAAACACAGGAACCATTCCAGACCCCCAAAGCTCATTCCTTTTGGGAAAGGCAAAGCCCTTTGGACGTACACCTCCCAACAGGCCCTATTATAGTTCAGGCCACGTGGCAGTCAGGTCCCAGTGCTAGTGGAAGCCACAGGTACTTGTTGCAAGATACTAATGAACTTATTAATAGCCTAAAGAGCAATGATTTTGAGGATTTTCTTAAAACTAGGTTTAGCTCCTTGACTTGATCAGTCTCTTTAATGTCCTGGTTGTACAGATAAGAATGCCTTTTAATTTTTTATTATATGTCTTACATTTCAGGCAACAAATTACTATTTTACTTTATTTTGTAGGGCATTCTTTGGGAATCTAATGCATTATAAGTTATTTTATATGTGTCTTGACTACAATGATATGGATATTGGTTATCCTAGTTATGCATATTTTAAAAAATCTCAAAAAGATATATATGGCAATTCAACAAGGGTAGTCAGCATTTTGCCAAAGATGGGTATCTATACAGTCACCAAAAAACATACATCACTGACTTGTCAAGTCCCCGGCTAATGCTATATTATATTCTGGGTCCTGTCCAATGTCCCCCTGATTTCTTGTTTTTCTCTATCTTAACTCCCTTTGCACCAGTATTCACTACATTTAGCATGTCTCTAAGATAGTTATCTTTAAAATGGCCCTGCAACTCATGGCATGGCTCAAGAACTTTCCCCTACAGCAGTGTCTCCATCTGCTGCTACCAGCGTATTCCTCAATACCCTCTTAATTTAGATACCTTATACAACCTTTGTTGTGGCTCTCTTCTGGCAGAACTTGTCATACATCTTACCTAAATAGAACTAATGCACTATTTAATCTATCATTTCTGTTTTGAATTGAGGGGTCTTTTGGGTGTAAAATGCTTCAAATTAAAGGACTGGTTCTTCAACAAAGAAAAATTCTTCATTAATGGTCATTTCTTTGAGCAACTCAGCACATTAACCAACAGATAATCTGGATTATTATTCCTCTATGGCATTTAACAGGTCCATTTTATGGATGAGGAAACCTGACACTGTAATGAATGTCTCAATCTATTATTACATTCATGGTCTACCTATGATCAATGGATTGGAGGTCTGCTGGGCACAGATGAAAACAATGTAAAATAAAACATTGTTTTACATACTGCTCAGGATATTTAACCTAATTTGAGTCTAATGGACTCCAACACTTACTACATGACAAACTGATACTTTTATTTCACGCACATTTCATCTATTCTCCATCAAAAATAAGCCTTAAAATAAAAACCTAAAAACTTTATGGATCTGCCACACCTACAATATGCAAATCACAACCCCTGAGATAATTTACTGATAAAAGCAGCAAGGGATCATAGAAAGAGGTCTGGATTTGGAGTTAAAGGAACCTACAGGGGTCATAGCCTGACTCTACCACATATAGCTTGTGTGATCTTGGGCAAGGTATTTTTATCTCACAGGAACTGTTTTGTCATGTATAATACTATGTTATTTGTGGAGTATTTGTAATGATTTTTAATTAAATCTTCAACCCTATGATCTTTGATGATCTACTACTAATAGAAAAAAAGCACTTTAAAAAATATGCTTTTAACTTTTCAACGTATTTTCCACACCTATTAGATAATTCAAACTAAAATCTGATTTCCATCCCTAAATTTATTCTAGATCTGGTATTTGGTCGATTCTTCACTGCTTGCTTTCCTCACTAGTCACATGGTACACAATATGCTTTATAGTATGGACTACAAATATTCACTACAAAAATGACAGTTTAAAGTATTTAATGTAAAATTTCTAAGATTAAATATGTGGGTATTTATAGATTTAAAAGGACAACATTAGAAAATACAATTGGTATTTTTCTAATTAAAAATTTAGCAAAACAATTCTCTTGCTACTAATTTTGTAAGACTTTTCTAAAACATTACTTACTATGCAGATTCGATTTTCTAGACATTGCTATTAGTGGTATCTTAGTAACAGATGACATAAACTGTACAACAGTTTAGAAATAAGACAAAACATCAATTAGATGTAAGGATAAATGGTAGCACATATTCCAACTACTTTCCCCCTCAAAAAGAAATACATGGAAAAGTTTGATCTGAATAATAGTTACCAGCATCCTAGATGACACTAACAAAATTTAAGAGCTAGAAAACCAATTAGACAATAAGGAAAATTATGCAACCTCAATTCTTTAATAGATTTTTTAAAAATAGGGCTAAGATCAAATGTTTAAATTTAAGTGAGAAGAATTTTTATTTTATGCTTGATAAAATGAATACATTTAAATAATTTAGCAGGATTCATTTGGGTAGTAATAAAACGCAACAGAGAACTTAAGCCATAAAACCTTTGTGTTCTTGAGCCCTCCCACAATTCTTGTTTAATTGATCAACAAACATTTATTAAGGACTGTTTGCCTGCACCAAGCAGTACATAGATAACAGAGGCAGTCCATACCTTCAAAAAGTTTACATTGTTTTTTTTTTTGGGGGGGGGGGAGTCAACATATATATGAGCAAATACAAAATAAAGTACTTCAGAAGGACATACTTTGTTGGAAGGGAAAAGGAAAGGCTTCATTTAGAATGCAACCTTAGAACTGGGTTTTGAAGGAAATTAGGGATTCTAGAAGGCAGAAGAGAGGAGGGCATGGGGAGCAGCCTTTGCAAAGGCATGGAAATGGAAGATGGAATGCTGTATCAGAAGAAAAGATGGATTTGGCTGCAATAATAGATAACACCCTCCTCCCCCCCAACCTAAATCCAAGTTTTCACCTGTAGGCAAAAATAACGAGTGCCAACAAGCAAAATATTCAAACTAGAATGAATCAATCCTTTCTTCTACTTAAGTTATGGAACAATAACTCAGGTGTCCTGTACATAACAGTGTAATAGACAGTTATCTTGCTAAGCAATATCTAAGTTCACCAATTTATAATTGAATGGAAACAGTATAGAAACTACTCAAGATAGTAAAATACTCCAAGATAGTAAGATGACTTACATAGCTATCATTTTAAAATAAAATCTTTAAAGGATAAAACAAAAAAAACAAAAAAAAACCCAGCTGCTTTGTGCAACTTATCAGCCTCTGAAAACATGCAAATTTATTTGAAAAAAAAAACTGGAGAAAACATTAAAAACATGGCACAAGAGGAGAACACTATATTTGGAGAGAGGGGTCTGTTCAAGTCCCATCTCTATCACTCTGTTATCCTGGGCTTTGAGCTTCCTCATCTATAACATTGGTAGATTAGATGTATCTAAAAAAACTTTTCCACTTTAAATCAGTGACTTGAATTTAAAACGCAGTAATAAATTAACAGCAAGAGAATATATTTCCTGGAATATACACTCCTACAAATAAGACTACAATTACTGCAACCTTTGACTGATTACCTGAAAATTTTAGGAAACACTAAATCAGTTTACCAATTAATAAATTCTCCAATAATTTATTTATACAATTTGTTTAAAAATTGAGCTCTCCTAGCACATTTTAAATGATTTTATTTACAGAAATTTACACACAATTTTTCAGGAACATATCTGTCATGAGAAAAAAATGAGGTATATATCCACACAGTGAACAGCAGCTATCTTATAACAGAAAATCCATTAACTAACACATTTTATATATATTACTGTTTGGCATAAAATACACTCCTCAAATAGAAAATCTCATAGGATTCATTTCTCCAACTACAAGGTTAACATCTTACTTTATTCACATTTGTAACAGGTGCACTTTTAGGAGTTGGAGAGAGCTATTCACTATGTTCTACTGATATTGTTTAGAATTTGATTAAAAGCTGGAACACTTCCCCATGAAGGTCAAAGGAAAAACAACGGTCCACTGTGCACCAATATATTCACAGCAGAAGGTAACTGGAAACAAAGTGCGTACCCATCAACTGGAGAATGACTAAACAAAGGTGGTATATGAATGGAATGGAATATTATCCAATAACGAATTACAAGTGAACTCAGAGAAACATTGGAAGATCATATGAACTGATGTAGTAGGAAATAAGCCGAACAAAAATAATTTAAATGACAAATATACAATGTAAATGAAAAGATCACTAAAAGGGAGCTGAACTCTGAACAGCTGAAAAACCCGTAAAATACTATCTAATATAATAAAATATCCTCCTTCCCCTTAGCAGAGAGATAGGGTACTTCCAGGGCAGAATGTTTTACATATTATCAGGGAAGATGACTGAATTTTTTGTTTTTGTCTTAACTGGTGTTTTGTTTTTTTTTTCATAATAAGGCAAGGTTCAATTCTGGGGGTTAGGGATGGGGGAAAAGGAAATTCCAGAAATGACTGAAATACAAACAAATCAATAACTTTTTAAAAAATAACTACCACATTTCAGTGCTTTATAATTCTAGCAGAGGCTTTTCAAAAATGTAAAATATATGCTGCCTTTTACACACAAAGATTAAACTGATCCAAAATTAAAAGAACTTGTGCTTTAAGCTGTCTTTCTCCAAGACCAGTTAGTAGTGGTTCTAAGCTATCCACCCATTCTTTGACTTTGTGATTTAATGCACAGGTATTTAAGGGGATCAACTGGAGTCTAGTCTCTATCACTGTGCCAGGACAACACTGACCTCAAGAACTAGCTGTGCTGAACTACAGTTTTAATCAGTCACAGACCTGTGATTTGAAAACTCTTATTTTCCAAGAATGTGAGAACATACAATTCACTCGTCATATGGTATACAATAGCTTTATAATATGGATTGACCACCTCTACAAAAATGACAAAGTTTAAAGTATTTAAAATTTTATCTAAAATGTAAAATTTCTAAGATTAAATATGTGGGTATTTATAGATTTAAAAGGAAAATATTTCATAAAAATATTTCAGGAAGTAAAATGTAGGCACTTAAGGCTGGTTTTTGTTTTTTTTTTTTCTTTTCTAAAAAGCACAGATTAACTTCAACGTAACCAGAACTAAGGTCCTGCCTCTGGGTAGTTAAGTCACAAAATCTTAAATATTAGGGACTGGAAACAGTTCTATGTTAAACACATTATTAAGGTGGATGGGAATTAACTACACGTTTCTCCCAATAAAGGCAGTTTTTTTCAGCTTAATATTTTTAATTTACAAATGACTGTTGAGAGTTTGGAGCTCTAATATCCTCTTCTTACTTTCCTCAAAAGTCATTGTTCAAAGTGACAGGATTTGCAGCAACTTAAATGACACTACTAAGTTCTGTTGAGATAACAGATTTCATTAAGACACTGCTTTTAAAGATTTTTAAAATAAAGATTTTTTTTTTTTGAAAGATCACTATATCTTTGGATTACCATTTTACATTGGTTTTGGCTTGTAATTGCAAAAGATTACATTCCATCAATTTTCTAATTATTCTGATACTAAACATTAATTTCAACATATGAAAAATCTAGTATCACTGAAACCTCAGTAAATAAAATTTACATATTCAAATCCTTTCATATGATTACTGAACGGGAATAATAGGACAAAAGGATTTTTCATACATAAAGGTGAAGGATCACCCAACACTCCCACTGGTGATTAATACTGACAATTCCCACTTTAACACTAATATTTTAAAGTCCTTAAAAATTAGTTTGCTTTCTGAGGCACAGAATGTCTACCTTTTTCTTTTGTGTGAAAGCCTCAGCTGACAAGTCACTTAAGTCTAGTGATTACAGTTGTAAACAAAAATATAAGCACCTTAGCAACAAATTCAACACAAAAAAAATAAAAATATTTATAATAGAAACAATTGTTAAATGCACAGCAAAAATATCCTGCACAACCTATTAATACTCAACGTAGAAAGCTCATTTTTCGTGTACTCCTTTTGGAAAATAAAGCTCATGTAAATGATATTCAAAATAATTACCCAACTTAAGTAAAACTACTGTTAGCAGAAAGTTAATGATTTTTTTTCCCTAGGTAACTCTTCGATTCATTTAAGAAAGAGTAGAAGTGGGAAAGGGTCAGGGCATTTTCCTACCTGGCAAAACCAAATTTCTAGATCACATAAAAGAACACATCTGCATTTAAAAGAAAAATGCAAACACAACTTAACCATGTTTTATTTGACTGCATCTTGTTTAGACAGCTTGCACATTTCAAACTTCATTATAATCCCTTTCTCCAAAGGATAAGGAACAGAAGAAAATAATGCAGCATTATCATCAAACAGCAGTTCAATATTTTTGAAATACACGTGATATTTTATAGATACCCAACTCATATCCAACTCCAATATAATTTATGGTTATGTTTTTACAAACCTGACAGCCCTGTAACATTATAGTACTCAATTTTAGTGATGTCATGGTGCATTGAAAAATAATTTTGATGCACTATGCCAATTAGATTATGTCTCCACTCCTGGAAAATGAGGAATTTCATGATTTGGGGGCACTGTAATACACATATCCAGACTTATACATGTCAGCCATCCAGGATACAGTGAGAAGTAAAGTTAAAGCCTAAGTGAAAACCACAAACTCCTTTGTGTATACCTGTCAAGCAAATGGGGAGATTGTTGGTGAGAAAAAAGGGGAGGGAAATCCTTAAAATCAAATCCCAAAAAGTTAATTTGTTGTTGCTAGCTTTAACCTGAAATACTGTGGCAATGTTTTCTGAACTGGGGCCTTATGAGCATTCTGATCTTAAAACAAGGAGAATTACAATTAGATCTAACATCAACCATGAAGAGTACGTACCCATTTAAGCTTCTTTAATGCTAATATGTACAGCTTCTTTATAGCCTGTAATAAAACTATGTTAGGCTGTGGAAACTGTCAATTTGTCAACCTTTAATACGTAGCACTGTTTTAAAAGAAAGTTGTACCCATTTTGCTCAGTGTTAGCTATGTGATTTTCAATGTCATTTATAAGTACAAACTGAATGCTATTATAATTAAATTCAAATGAAAGTCCAACACCTCAAAATAATGGATATCCAATATCGCAAAATTGGAGGAAAACCCTATTTTAAAAAATTCATTTTAAATGCTAAAATGATTTGAACTGAATAGGGTTTTAATTCTGATAGTGGGTTGTTATGGTTTTATAGTTTCAACTGGACAAAATAATTTGTGTGCAGGTAAAAAATATAATAAGTATGCATGGAATATGTTGAATAATTGTGTAACCATGTGACTTTTGAACTCAGTCATATAATTAAGGCTTTGTCTACATAATGCCAAAACAACTAAAAGATTCACTCAGTTCAGTGAAACTGGTTAAAATGAAAGAAGAAAAGGTCTACATCCATTATTTCAATGGTCTGATAAGTTAAAATTCTAGTCTGATTGGTGTATACAAACATCTTGCCTTCTTTACAACTATGCATGACAGTAGTCTAATCACACTGAATATTCATTAGCTTAAAGCAAGCATTCACCTCCAAACCATCAATTAAAAAAAAAAATAGTGAACTAATGCTTCAGGACTTTTTTGCAATCAGTCTGTTGTTCCACTTCAACTTCCCTTTTATAGTTAAAACACAGGAAGTACCACTAAGATTGGCACTATTCTTATTAAATGCCAGGGCCTGAATGAAAACTGACTGCTTATCCTTAAAATACGGTCTGTTCTAAAGGTGGTCATCTTCACAGTGCTATATGGGTTCATCTGCACCAATCCTATTTTTCATTGTACTTATTGTGTTGTATATAAAGCCTTCAAAAGAGGCACCAGACTAATAGGATTGGGCACTTTTAATAATAAAATCTCTTTAAAACTAAGGCAAATGATCCCATCAGCATAATTAAAAATAATTTCTTTTCACCATACATACAAACTGAAAATTTTATTTGAAAAGTGCTTGTTCACTTCAAATATACTCTACTGAGCAAAGAGTAACTTTTCTTTAAAAAAAATTTTTTTCCTGAAAGTGGAACTTTTTCAAATGTTAATGGAGGTAGGGTTTTTTAATGTACAGTAATTATAGTGATTAAAAAAATTAAATTAAAACCAATTTCTAACAGTATAGGTACAGTAAGGCAAATCTGAATTCTGAGAAAAAGTATGCTTTCTATAGAACATTCTTCATAGTGAGTGCATCCCTTTCCATGGATACTTAGGTATTCCAGTTATAGGAATAAACCAATATTGGTTTATTGCTAAAACTGAAAAACAGTAAATTTATTTTAACAAGCTGTTGTATCATGCCAATTGACAAGTTAGCAAAATACAATGTGGCCAATGATGATCGGTGGATCACATGGTGATCAATCACCATGATTGATGGGATTTTTTTGTGCCAAAACCCACATAACTCATTCAAAATGAGTTTATTTTTAGGAGGGAAAAAAAAAGATAGATCCTCCCCCAGAACTTGCTCACATAGTTTAGAGGAAAAAAAAAGCAGCTGAAATAGATAAAATACACCTTGAAATTTATTTCCAAGACCAAGTGAAAATTAAAGCATTTTTAGAACACTGAAGCAATCTCAATCCAAATCAATTGAAAAAAGTTCCAACTGCTTTATAAAAGCTGTTTTTCACAGCTCGTAGCAATAATTTTGATTAAATAAAATCATACCAATTTACATTAATTTTCTATTCCTTTCCAAAAATCCCTATCAAAAAGAAAAAGTGCATCCAAACCCAGCAATTTACTGGAGCCTTCAAGTTCCCAACCCCGTTACCCTCACCCCCTTTTAGTAATTACTCAAGAAATTTCCAAACAGCTTCTATTTTTTTTGTTGTATAAG
This sequence comes from Potorous gilbertii, assembly GCA_028658325.1. NCBI lineage: Eukaryota > Metazoa > Chordata > Mammalia > Diprotodontia > Potoroidae > Potorous > Potorous gilbertii. The sequence goes on from CM053769.1 coordinate 450,866,359, forward strand.
AATAGCTCTGTCTCTTGCCTGGGAAAAGTATCCAAATTATAAAATCTGAAATAATTTATTATCAAATTCAGAATTTAAATAGCAGTTTCTTGCAAAGACATTTTAAAAGGAAAAAAAAGAAAGCATGCACTAAAAAATTAGAGATGAAGACAAATATACTTATTTATACAGGCACTGGGAGACGCAATTTAATTGTTACTGTTACTCATTGTAACACACACCCCACCCTACAATACACTTTTTTCATTCACTAATCACTGAGGTACCAATATTCAAAAATGGAAAATTCAATATTGAAAAATAAAACCTAAAATTGAAGCTTTCCCTCCCCCCAGAAAACTATGGCAAGTTTTGTATGAAATGTTAGTATACTTAGAGAATTTTACAATCTAAATTGGCTTTTTTCAGGAACAAAAATTATGTTCCACATACAGGTTCTGTGATAAAATGTTCACTGTGTATATAACGTTGTCAGTAGACTTGCAAATGAACAAACAAATCTTGGCTAGCAACTGGCACATCTCGCTGGTACCAAAAGAACTCTTGAAGTTTGAAACAATCTTTTAATTCAGAACAAATGTGCCATGCCATAGTGCAACAAATATGTGCGACACTCAATGAGACACTGACAGGTAAGAGCTGCATGGAAATTATGAAATCCACCTGCAAAGCAATTCTGTACAAATTGCATTGCATGCAAAGGCCGACTGTGCGCTGTTGGAAGTTGTTCCTTCATGTAATAGTTTCTTTTAACGCAGCCATAGTTTAAGACGCAGTGCATCAACTCCATTTAAATAGTATCTGAACAGCCTTTTATCTCGCACAAAACCAAGATTTTCATAAAGTTTCAAAGCAGATTTATTTGTTATTTCGGTTTCCAAGACAACCTTCAAAGAAATGAGAAAAAGATTTATTAGTTGTTTCACAAAGTAACATGATATGAAAACTTAACTCTGACTTGAACAAAATCTAACCACACTGCACAAAACAGTTATTCAACATTAATGACCTGAATGTCTATAATAGTAAGTCAATGCAGTTTACACATTTTTCTTTCATTAAAAACTATCAGAAAGCAAAATAGTTTAGGAAAAAGGAGAAAGAAGATGTAAGGAGTTATTCTTACTACTGTACTTTAGTTAATTTTACTTACTTCCTCTAACAAAATATAATTTTACCCAAAGGCTAACAGATGTGCCTGGAAAATAAACATATCAAAATTTAACAGAAAGGTAGCACAAGATTTCCACCCTGAGCAGCTGAACTGTCCATTATAGTTTTCTTGTGCTTTTTTTTAAAATGAATTTTGTCTTACTATAAAAAGTAAATTCAAATTCAATATAAATTCAAAATGCTTCAATTCAATTCCTTTTGTCAGTGCAAAGGAATCAACTAAAAACTTCAAAATGAAGTATATAAAGTTCTATCCAATATACTTCATAAAACATTGAGCTATGATATGACCAGAAGAAACCCAGCAGCAGTCATTGAAGAACTATTCTTTAAGAGAATATTAACACATATCATATAATATCCAGGCTAGCATCTATTTATTTGGGGGGAATAAATAGCACCTTTAACTTATCTAAATTAATCACTAAACTTGAAGCAAAATGTTGGCTGAATAACATCCTAATATACCAACAATAGGAGACACCTCTTTCAAGAAGACCTAAGAGAACATTTTGCTTTATTGTGTCAATGTTTTTATACTTTTCATCTTTATCAGTATATGTAGCATAGAAAGAGCTGATTTATAACTTAATAATGACTTCTGAAGTCATGATTACTAATCACTCAGAAAGAAAAAAGTATTTTTTCTAGCCGGCATGGGGAAAGGCTTTATAGGTTTTAACAATCATTGTTGAACAACCACTAGTTCATTCATTTCCAAGTCCTGAAATAGTCAAAGCAATGTGAAAGCCACGATCTATCTGTGCTCCTACTAGGTCCTACTACTATGTTAGATAATAATTTTATTTTTGTACTTGTGAAAAGGAGCTGTTTATAAAAGAGCTAGTGTGGCAAAATCCAAAGTTACGAAGAGTGTGTTTCTTGTTTATCACTGTCATTAATCAGTTTTGTGCTGTGGGGCAGATTCATTGCCCCCAGCTATAGAACTTAGTTTCCTATCTATTGAGAAGGTCTGGATTAGATGGCATCTAAACCTTCCAGTTTAAAAGTCTCATTAAGGAAAATGTGAAAAATTAAAAGCACAGGAAGATCAATTAATTACTCCCATTTGTGACAGTAAAGCCCATGTTATTAAGATTTTAGTACTAAGCATAGTCTTGCATTGTACAAATGATTAATCAGTGCCTAACAATAAGTCAACATGTTCTTAAGAATATAATTTTTTAAAGTTTCAAGCACTTCACATTTGCTAACTTAATTTGTTAAAAGCAATATAAAATCTGGATTTGATTTTCAGTTCTATCACTATTTCTGTGACCTTGGGAAAGTCATTTACTACCACCTCCTGCCCCCCACCTCAGGATGTCAGTTTCCTTAGTTATAAAAACAATGGGTTGAATTAGAAGGCCTACATGGTCCCTTCCAACTCTTAATCCAAATATACGATCCCAAGTACTTTTATTCAGTGTCAAAACCCAAGAAAAGTATCTTACAAGGAATTTGTTTATTTTTTTAAATATCTGACAATTTTCTTGGGGAAAAAAATCCCCAAAACCTCAAGTAGTACTAGTAGTAGTAGTAGCAGCAGCCACTTCTCTCTCTAGTTTTCATGACTTTTTCTCCTGGTTCTCCTACTGTCTGACTACTCTCTCTAGTCTCTGCTGGACTATAACCTAGAGCACCGCTTCATGGGGGCATGCCCCCAAATTCTGTCTCTTCTCTTTTCTTCCTCAAGAATCTCATCAACTCCTATGGGTTTCATTACTACACAGATGACTTAAACCTCTATACTTTGAAGTTCTCCCCAAGTTTCAGGCCTCCTCTTACTAACTTCCTATTGGACATTTCAAACTGCATATTCCAGAGACACCTCAAATTCAGCATGTCTGAACAGAATTCATTCCATTCTCCCCCAAACCCATCCCCCTTCTGAGAATCCCCATTTTTGATGAAGACACAACATTTTTCAGTCTCCCAGTTTCATAACTTCAGCATTATCCTCTCACTGTCCCTCACCCCAAATTTCTAATCATTTGCCAAACACTACAACTACCCTCCATTAACAACTCTGAGGTCTGACCCCTTTTCTCTACTCATACAATGAACCACTTTATTTCAGGGTCCTCATCATCTCTGGCCTAGATTATTGCAACAGCCTTCTAATTGGTCTTCCTACCTCAAAGCTGTCCTCCACACAACTGACAAAAGTAAATTTACCTGAAGTACAGTCCTGACCATGTGACTTCTCTATTCAATAAACTTCAATGACTCTCTAGTCCCTAAGATCAAATATAAGCTCCTATGTTTAGCTTTCAAAGTCCTTCATAACCTGGTCCCCACCTATCTTTCTAACCCTATTATTCTGCAATCCAGCTAAACTGGCTTCTCTGTTTCTTACACATGGCACTCTATCTCCCATCTCTATGCCTTTGAACTAGTCATTCCCCATACCTGGAACACACTTCCTCCTCACTTCTTTCTCACAGAGTTACATCTGTTAAGACACTTTCAAAACTACTTTCTAACATCAAGGCTTTCCTGACCCCCTCAGCGACTACAGCTCTGTGTGATGTATTTAACAGTGTTATATTTATTCTCTATATATTTAATCTGCATAATCTACACACCAACACACACACACACACCCCTCCTCTGTTAGAAGCATTTAATAAATATGGATTAAAAACTACTTTTTGGAGTTCTGATATTAGGGATATAATTCGATTTCCATCAATCTGTACTGCACTCCCCATTAGAAGACTGGGCAAATCCTTCACTGGAATTCTGCCATATGGTCATTATTAAGAGTACCAAATCAAAACAACTAAGAAAATGCTAAAATTGCAGTTTGTAAGAGAATTGACTGAACAAACAAAAAATAACAATTTCAGTTTTGGGGGAAAATGCCTTAGAAGTCCTTGAGGAACCCAAATAAATGTCATTGAAGCTCTTTCACTAAAACCTGACAGCATTTCATTAATGCTTTACAATTTATCTACAATACATAATACTCATTTGAAGCTACTAAAAACTGCAAAAATACAAGCTAATTTGGCACAGTCTCCAAAAGGTCTTCTCCCTATAACACTGGTGAGCCATCTATTCTGAGTGCTGGAATTCAGATTTGTTGGCATCCGAATAGATTACTGAAATAAAGTATAGTCCCCTGGTTCTAAATAAGTCATGTAACTGACTTTAACAAAATACAGTTTCCTAAGACACACAGTTAATTTCCCAAAGAACATCATTAATTTCATGCACTAAAGAAAACAAAGCAATAAAATATTTGTAAAACACTAACTAACAATGTGACTAAGAAAAATTACTGAAATCCACATAAACACATTAAGAAGGTCATGGTTTCACAAAACTGCTACATTTTTAGGGTCCATGCTACAAGATTACTGTATAGATGAACTATACTGCAATGAAGTTCCTCTGCATGATCAAATCTGCTTTATACTGAAGTCTACGTTATAATGAATAGTGTTAAATCAAGATTCCAGGTTATTTCTATTTTCAGAAGAGATATTATATCATAATTTTTCCTACTTAATGAGTTAATACAATACTTTGCAGCCTGGTTTTAAAAAAAATAACACAACAACCTACTTTATTCTGTTCTTACTCTAGCAAACTATATTGCATCAATAAAAGTCTTTACTTCATGAAATCATAGAATTTGGAGTTAGAAATAACCAAAAAGATTAAAAGTCTAATGCTTTCATTTTGTGGAAAGGATATTTGATGTTTTGTTTTTGTCAAGGGGAGAGAATTAAAAATATGTGTATTTTGGATTAAGGCTTTACTCAAATATAAAACAACAGTGTCATAACATAGTAAAAATAATTTGGGCCCTTTCCTCCTTAAGTTTGTTACAATTTTAACTAAAATGCTTCTTTAAATGTTCCTTTCAATCAGGATCAATGTGTTATAGATTAAGAGTTGAAAGGTCATGCACTCTAATCCTTTCGTTTTATAGTAAAATAAAATGAGGCCCAAGTGATTTGCCCATAGTTACACAGGGTGGATCAAGTCTTCAAAATCAGGCCTTTTGACTCAAAACTAAGCAAAATTTCTATAGAGTACAACATTACCTTGTTTTTTTAATGTTAGGGATTTTACCTACTAGTGTCACTATGTAGTATATCCTCCTCTAATGTTTGTTATATATGGTGTAGTTCAGACTGTCAGAAATAGTTGTCTCATACCTCCAGTGTGATCTTTTTTATTACTGAAAACAGTATTAGCTAAAGTAAATTGTGTTTTAGGAAATGAATCAGGGTTTGAATAGAAAATTGGCAATATGGTGCAATAGGTCAGCATGCACCACTGAAGGCATGGAGAAAATTCCACTTCAAAGTTGATCTATACAGCCTCTTGTTTAAAAAAAAAAATGCTTTTTTTTAATTGTTTACAATCAAAATATAAAAGGAAGGCATCACAAATTGGGACACCGAAAATAGTCTATATGACAAGAAAAATAAAGGCTTTGGGGCTTTTTAATTCAAAAGTATTACAAAATCATGCCAATATATAACTTAAAATTCATTAGAAGTTATAATTTTCTGTATTGTCATAGATATGTAGGTTTAGATGATGAAAATAATCTGGATGTATTTTATTTTTTTGAAAAATCTTCAATTTCAAAACATTTTAGAACTTTAACCTTTCATGGAAAATAACTATACAGGGTGTCCTAAAAATCTTAGTGTGGTTTTAAGTCTTTATGTCCTAAAACTGCACTAAAACTTCCGGGACACCTTAGCTAATAACAGATTTCACTGCCATCTTGGATATCTGAAATCTCTACTCAATCTTCCCCAAATACAAAAGTGCAGTGCACAGGCTCGGTACAGGGCTACAATTATCATCCAAGGACCTGCCTAGCTAAATGCAGAGGTTAGTCAATAAGCAAGTGGGGGCAATGGTGATGGGAGGGGGGAGGTTGAAGTCACAGAAATTCATATTTCTACATAAAGCATGAAAAGATGGTGATCTTCATTGGTGTAGAGTATATACTCCAATAAAATGACCAATTCTTGAGATTAAACAGGTTTACAACATATTAAAAAAAAATTCTCTCATCTTATCCTCCTAATAGCTTGAAGTAGATAGTGTTTAGGTGTTCACTTCATCCATTAGGAAACTAAGGATCAAAGAGGTTAAATGAGAGGTGATATGGTATGATGGAAAAAATTCAAGATTTGGAGCCAATAGACTATGGTTTAAATTTAAGCTCTGCCACTTCCCACCTTGGACAAATCAAGCTAGCTGACTATCATTTTCCTCATCAGTACAATAGTGTGATGAACTGAGGACCTCTGAGGTCCAAATCTAATTTCAATGTCTTGTCTAAGATCGTGTATCTAAGTGAGGAGACTGAGATTTAAAACCCAAGTTTTCTGACTCCATGTTCAGTGCCCTTTCCAATATACTCCTCCATCTTCTAAAACTGCATATGTATTAAGAACTTTACAATTTGAAAAATACTTGTTTGTTAAGTTAGTCAATCACCTATTAAGCTTTCCAGTCCTTTCTAGGAAGTTTAGGGACAAGAACATGTAAAAGCATATGGCTACCATGAAGGTTAACATTTCGTTTTGTTTTACAGTACCAAATAAGAGCTCTTTCATTATAGTGCAATCTCCTCAAATCCTTCCCTTGAGGTAATAGACGTTTTAATCTGATACCTGAGAAGTAGGGACACATTCTTATTAGTCACAACTAGAGCATATTGTTACATGGCCAATTCCAAGCCAAAGCTTCACACAACTAATTCATTTCATATTTATGAAGCCATATAACCCCTTGTTTTAAGGCCAATTTTTTTACATTGTAACTTTCTATTCATTTATATTCATTTTATATTCATATTTATATGCTGTTGTAATGTATGGTCACATTTCATTTTTTTAATGTAAGATACCACAACATCTTTTGGAAGAAAGTCATTGGTGTCTTTGACTTGGGTTACTGCTGACCTTGCCTTAAAATCACAAGTGATAATCTTTCATAGCTTAATTTACTACATCATTATTTATCAGTGGATACCATCAGTAATGCTGATTAATTTTTCAGAACAAATAAAAAATATAAATAAATGGTATGCTACTGATGCCATTCAATGGTGGTTATATGTTAGAAGTCTATATAGAGATAAAGCTCAAAGGTAATTACGTTTAAAAGTACACAGACACAGAAGTGTATATTCTTATAAGAACACAACTCTATCCATTTAAGCATACAAAAAAATTAAAATACTTCTACAATATAACAGGAATAGTTACACAGAGTTCTACAGTAGCAAATCAAATTTTCATTTCCCAAATGAATCAATATTGCTATTGCATGCATAGTTTTAATAGAAATTAGTTAAGCCAATCTAAAATTTATTTAAAAGGTTTCTTTCTCCTAATTTCTTTTGTTTGGCTGGCCATGAGATGGTGATTGTAGGTAAATGTTGAGTATACTTGGCTTCAGAAACCAAAAGGTCTAAAGTGACTGAGTACATGTGGGTAAAAAAAAAAAAAAGGCAGGGAGGAATTGAGATTGTTTGACCAGTTTGATTTGCTCAAAATTTTCTAGAGTAATCAAAGTGTCTATGGATTCATAGTCCTTAATTCTTTGTGTAAAGTTCAACTAAGCTAATAAAGACAAAAATATACATTATCTACAGATAATCATCCAACTTGATGAGGAAGTAGCTTTTATTAAATTCTTGGAGATCAAAACTTTCAAGGTCTTTCTTGGACTACATATTCTTGTATGTAATTTTGTTTCTGTCAAAAGTAATTTGAGTAGCTAATACTTCTGTAAAGGCAACAACTTTTTTACCTTGTCTACATTGTAATCTTCCAAATTTTTCCCTTCAAATGGAAGCTTGCCCTTGGCATTTTTACTCTACTCTGAGGTGATCGGAAGCAACTTACATACGACATGTAGTAACTTCTTGTAAAAGAACAAATTAACTTACCAGTTTTCCAATAGCCCCTGAGAAAAGTCTACATATGTAAATGACAAAGAACAAGACCTTTCTAAATATATGAAAGGTATAGAAAAACAATCATTGTACTAAGGACTTTTTAAATCTACGTCCTTGGACAAACTACTTAACCACCAAGTCTTGGTTCCTCATATGTAAAATAAAGGGATTGGGCAGGTTTAGCAGTGTCCCCTTTCAGCATAAAAAGTTCTACAATTAATAATTAGTAAGGAAGAAAAAAAAGTCCAAACTGGAAAGCTATTCATATCTTTTAAAAAAAAAGCCAATTCACAGAACTAGGCATAAGAATCCTTGAAAAAGTTATATTCTCTAATTAGGAGGTTCTTCTGTACCATATTCTCACTAAAGAACCATTCACCTCACTTTATTTGCATATGTAATTTAGATCTCTAAACTGTAGCTCTAGAAGGACTCTTCTTTTCTGGCTATTCCACAGTGACTGTATCATAAGTTTATGAACACTGGAATGCAAGTTTCATCAATTTTCATAGGATTAATGCTTTATAGTACTATTTTTTACACAGTTACACTCAAATGCTTCACATCTAATAGTTATATGATTATATTCAGGACTACTACAATCTGGAACACAAGACTATTTCTCACAGAGTTCTCAAAAGTGGGTGATACCATTCCCTTGGGGGCAAGGAAACTGGTACATTGGAACACTGGGGCACTGAAACAATCTAAGGGAGTGGTAGCAATCTTGGGTGCAATTGGGGAGCACTGAATATAAATAAGGAGGCAGTGGAAGCATAAGAAAAAAAAAATAAAATTTTGAAAAACTGTGCGTACATGTTTCATTCGTTGGGTAATACAGTTAAAGTAGCAGTAATTACATTATTTTCCAAATAAACACACAAAATGTAAATTATAAATGATCAGCGGTCAAGTATGCTGACAGGTCTTAATAAGCCAGTGTTGGCAGGTGAGCAAGTATGTTGCACATTGTCTGGAAATCCAGCATGCAATAGAAGGAACATGTGCACGTAATCACTTATTTATAATACAATAGTATATGGTTACATGATGCAACACTATGTCATCAAAATTTCAATGCAGTAAAAACACCAAAAATTTTCAATAAATTATTAAATTTAAGATGTGTCATTTCAAAAGAAACTTTTTTTTGAAATGACACAAATTTAACAAAAAAAACATTTATAGAGTTAAAGAAAGCAGATTTCCAGGGTAGCACTGAATAATTTTTTTTAAAGAGGGTGGTGGGCCAAATAAGTTTGGGAACCTTTGCTCTACAAATAAGTTCCCTATTGTGTTTAGGCTGTTAAAGGTTCTGACTACAACAAAGAAACTTGTTTTTGCATACTTAAAATCTTCCTCATATTTTTTCTTACAGACTAAATCCCTAAAATTTCACAGCTTCTCAAACCTTCTTACCAATAAAGTGAGATATATTAGAATTCCACTCAGAAACCAAATGCGATTAAAGCCATATGCTGAGACTCCTTATGAATAAGTCCACAAATTCACCTCAAATTTGTACCTTCCTTCACTTGGAATTTTTTAAAATTGCCATCTTTAAGTCCTTAGATGAAATGGGGAAAGTCCTATAAGAAGGGAATAAAAAGCACAATAGCTCTATCCCTTTAAATAATTCATTTACCATGGGAAAACTGTCCAAATCAGAAAAAGAATCACTTAAACTTTAAAAGGAGTCTCTCAATATAAAAACATCTACAACAGTGAACATTCTATGGAGTTTTTCACATTTCAACCACAAAGTATTAATGATTGTTGGCCTTACAGCAATAGAAAAATAAACCACTGATGATAAATACTTTCTGATAAAACATAGTACAAACATAAGATATAACATTCATCTGAAATCATATTTTCCAACTAAACTTTTTAGAACATTCAAAGAAAAATTGCTTATGCATTAACCACATGAATCAAAGCCAGGGCAAAAAGAAAGCAATCCTTAAGAGTAGGGTAGTTATAATAGTCATTAAGATAATACTCCTTATTTTCTAGGTGGTCCCTGGAAATTACCTCTCTTCCTTATCAGGAGATTAGAGTATATTCTACCATGCAAAAGTCTTCTCCAACTTGTTTGTTATATATAGACATAGAATTTGACTTATTTTTCTAATACAGTGATTAAGCCAGCAAGGTTGTAATGCAAAACCAGAGCTTCCTGCTTATTAATGTTCTCCAGTTTTTGCCTGAAAATTTCAGTTGCCAGTAATATAATCTGTCTTTACTGAGCTTATTAAAAATTTCATAATTTTTCAAATTGTGCAGTCAACTGTTAAAAATTCCTATATGTGAATATGTGAATTATTTACTTAATAAGTTTTATCCACAGATAATTTTAAATCCCAGAATGTTTTTTTTTTCATATTATACAGCATGGTTTTTGGAGGCCTCCTGAAAAATCTAATTTTCAGTAGTAACCTATACAAACTATATAATCAGGAAGATAAACCTACTACTGGGGGAAAATTACCTATTATCTTATAAAATGACTTGCAAAAGTAAGGAAAAGTGAAGAAATAGTTATTTAAACTAAAGGTTCCCTTCATTTATGATCCCATCTTCTTCAGAAAACTACTACCTCAATCTGACTTCACTATTCCCCTTGGACCTTGAATATTCAGAACTACAAAGGACCTCAGAAATCACCTTCATTTTAGATAAAATCCAATCAGTCTGAGGCCTAAGGAGGTAAAGTGACTCACTGAATAACATGCAAGTGGTAATTAAGAAAGCAAAAATGAGAACCCAACTAAGTCTTGTGCCTCCAAATTCAGTTCTCTTTCCACTGTGTCTCATTACCAGAAATAGCAGTATAGTCATGAAAGTTAGAAGATTGCTTTTATTTCAGTGCTACTTACTAGTTACATGATCGTGATGAGACATTTAACTTGAGTCTCTACATCATCTACAAAATGAGGGTAATAACACCTGCCTTTCCAATCTTAAAGGTTTGTTATAAAGATCAAAAGAGTTAACAAACATGAAAGTACTTTATAAACTTATGTTTTATACACAAATACTTCTTCAGACGACTGACTCACTGCCACCTCCTGCCATGTAGTTTCACAGTAACACTACAGTATAACAGTAGTAAAAATCAATGTTATCAATAACCATTTATTAAATGCCCACTATGTGGCAAGAGATTAAGTACTGAAGATAAAAAAAATGCACTCTTAGGTAAAAATGCAGAGAGCTATATAGGTGTTTTCCAATTTTTGTAGGTTTTGCATTAAGTTTTTCAAGTCTGAGTAGCTTTGTCTCTGGGGTAGGCAGTTTTCCCCACTGTAAAAAAAATGATTTAAAGAGAAATTAAAGATTGTATATGTAATTAAATTAGGTAATAAAAATAAATGAAATTTACATAGCTCCTTAAAGTTGGCAAAGCACTTTGCATACATTATTTCACTTAGAAATTCAATACAAACTACCTTGGTTGAAGTGATATTTTTCCATGAAAAGTGAGAATGAGGTAGTAATTTTCTGAGAAAAATACATACCATTATTATTACACATAATTATTAAGAAACTAATTTTTAAAATGTTTATTGAAAATACCTACATCACATCTCACTTAAAACTTTCACTTATGTTTTCATTAACATTTCAATGTATAAACTATTTAATTTTGCCAAATATGAAATAAATTAAAATTATTTAAATCTCTCAGGAAACTAGGCTATTAAATGTTCATAGGGACTTACCTCGTCACAGTCTCCTTCAACCATGGCATAAATAGCTTTCTTAACCAAGTTAGTACCTAGAATATAGATTTCAGTGTTATCCAAATAAAAATATAGGCATTTCTTTAAAAGTCTGAGTTACAGAATTTAGAACAACACAGAAACACAAACTACCAAGGTCTATATTGAAGACAGTCTCAGAAACTATCTTATTAACTGGCAGTAGGCATATGCAATATTAAAGTGTACAGACCTTAGACCAAGTATATAGCTATATCAGTAAATTTCTACTATGTGAAACACTATAAAAGCCATAGGTAGTTAGACACTAAGCTAAGCTGACAATCTCCAACCAGCAACCCCAAAAGACTGTAAACATTCTGGTTCATAAGTTCATGGGACCTATGAACTGTTGCAAGAAGTCTTCCAGCCAGTCTTCCAGATAAGAAATAGTTTTGACTTTACGATTGTCTTTGGAAAGACAGAAGCACAAAAGAAAAATAAGAATATAACTGATTTACTGGAAATGGGAGCGGGGCCTAAAATAGACTCCCATTCCATTGTTTTAGTCATGTTCAACTCTTCATGACCCTATTTGGGGTTTTCTTGGCAAAGATACTGAAGTGGTTTGCCATTTTCTTCTCCAGCCCATTTCACAGATGAAGAAACTGAGGCAAACAGGATTAACTGACTTGCCCAGGGTCACACAGCTATTAAAGTGTCTGAGGCTGCATTTGAACTTCAGATTCCAGGCCTGGCACTCTATCTACTGTGCCATGTACCAGGTCCACTGGACCTTAAATTCTACAAACCACTGGTTCTCATGAACACTAAGCTATCTAGAACAAATCTGTGCAGTGGGCCTAGGATTACTGATATCCTGATAATGAAAGCTTCAAAGAGTCTTAAGTTTAAAATATCTTTATAATAACAATCTCAAATTACAAAATTTAAAACAATACTTATACCAAACTAAACTGGTTTACATACCACTTTACATTCTTTAACTATAACAAAGAAGATTCTTCCTTCTTAAATTTTTCCCTACCCTCCTCCCACTTTTTCAAAATCAACACACCTTTCCCAAGGCACTGAGTAACAACTAGTCATGGGGTCCTTCTCTTTCAACTTTCTGCCAATTAACCTTCCACTTTCCTCATCTCTATCCCCAAGAAAGAACACCTATAATTTCCAAGACATATCCTTAAGGTTCCCCCACTCCAAACCTGCCAATGTCTTGCAGAGCTGAAATCACTTCTCATACCACTTGGATGTAGTTGATAACTTGGAGTTATCAACAATTCTCTTGGCAAGATCAGGCCTTATCGTCTGTCCCAAAACTGAATCCTAAGGTGCTTCAGATTTTATGACCGTCCTGCTGTTACATCCTCCAAACACCCAGGCCCTGCCATGTGACTTGCAAATTCATCCTAAAGACTCTTGGGCCTTGTCATCCGTCCTGCTGTTATAACCCTTAGGACTTCTGGGCCTTCCTATCCATTCTGAAGCTGAACCACCCTATAAGTGTTGTCTCCTCTAATTTGAGGGAGAGCTTCTTGAGAAAAGGTTTTGTCTTGCTTTCCTACTTGTGTCTTTCCCGTCTCTACCTAGGTACTTAGCACTTAGTAAGCACTTTAAAAATGTCTTTTCATTCATTCTTTAAATAAACTTCATAAAAGATCAATCATGTTACCATATAAAGGACACAGGAAACCTTATTATGCTACTTGTTAACTGGTGAAATTACTCTAATTTACTAATACAGCTGCATGTAATTTTTTCCTATTATATCAGTGACTTATCTGTAAAAATGAAATTTACATTCAAACAAAAATTTACATTTATATTCAGTTGTATTAATAAGTTTCAAAAGAATTTTCTGGAATTTTTCTGAAAAAATATATCAAAGGTATAAAGATTAAATAGTGTCAAAAAAGGGCCATAATATCAAAATAGATCATAAAGGTTTTACAAAAGACCTATTACTTAATTAGCTTCTTGGACTTCCTCAAATGACACCACTCCTTTTTTTAAACTAATCCTTCTTAAGTACACAGAAAGTAGAAATCTTTGTCTACAAAAGAAGTTCCAAATCATGAAATTTTAACTTTCTTTATAATTTTCTGGGCTACCCCCAGTTAAATTTACAATCATGTTGAATTTTCAAGTTGGTTTGCAAACTTAGCTCAGAAACTGGTTAAGAAAACCAAATTCCCCTATATTCAACTCCCCAAGGCCAAGCTCAGGTCTTTCAGTAAGTCTTCACCCCAACCAGAAGGGACATTTTCCCCTTCCTAACCTTCTCAGTCCACTTTATAGCATCTTCTTCATTGGCTTAACTAGTCAAAAGCTTAAAATTAATATGTACTATTTAACCTCTTCCCCCCTTCCCAGAAAAAAAAATTAAGATAGGGATGTTATTTTTTTTTTTAATATTCCCAATGACTTAGAAATAGTAGACATGGGTTTGTTGAATTAAGTTTCAGAGAAGTTCAATCCCTAAATTACTCCTGCTTCAGTAGTCAAACTAATCTCCAATATGCTCAGATAACTCTTGCCTGTTAATTCCTCTATCACAAAAAACTAAACAAATAACCCAGTTAAAGTTGTATGGATATGTTTTTGACAGTCACAAAAAAGACAAGTTTGAGATTGTAAAATGTATTAATTTTTATTTCTTCTCCACCTTTGTGGGTCATCTTTCTAGTTGCTAGTGATCAATTGGCACTGATGATACCCAAATAAAAATTTTATCCAGATCTGAAGTATACTTAATTAAGTAAATTAAAATTCCCTTAAGGACAAATACAAGACCCAATCACAACTTTGTGAAATCTATAACATGTATTAGAAATAAAAACATCTTAAATATGTTCCAAAGGTATTTATAAGTGGAAAAGCTCTCCAGAGGCTTAAAAGAGATTCTTCACAGACCTTCTTTCAAGTTTCAACTTGAGGTGGCAGTTCCTACATGAAGCCTTCCATGATCTTCCCCAGCTGACAGTAATCTCTCCCTCCACATTCATCTTAGAACTTTCCCTGGCCCTCTCCTTTGCTTCTAGCACCCTCTCCTCCTTATATCCATGGTTTTCTGTGTATGTTCTCCCCCTTCCCCCAATTAAAACTGTGAGATCCTCTGGAACAGTAACTATCATGTTTATGTATCCCAAGCACCTGACACATGACCTTGCATATCACAGGTGTTTAAAAATATGTATGAATTGAAACTGAAAAGCATAAAAGGAGAAAAAATTAAAAAATGCTATAATTGCTTTAAGTAAAATTTTTAAAAAGAGAGCTCTTTAAGTATTATGAATGGGCAACAGGTCCATTAGCTTATTTTCCCCAGGCTCATTTCTATATGCCACTTTCATTTTCATTGGCCTTAATTTCAAAACTTAAAAATACCCAATCACTGCTTTAACTGCATGAATAAAAAATTTTTTCTTACCAATGCCATTTCTCCTGTATTTGGAATCCACTGCTAACATGGCTATATAACCTCTGCGGAACATCTTTTTGTGCATATCCAACTTGCAAACGATGGCACCTACACACTCCTCCCCTACCACGGCCTTAAAAATAAATGAACAATTATGAAGCATATGTTCTCATCAGATAAAATACATTTCTACAGTGAAATAGCTCCGAACTTTTCAATGCTATTTATTAGATAAGAACCTCGAGACAGCAAATAATAGACTAACCAAATCAGAATCTCCTTAACAATTATAACCTAGGAACTCCCTGTGACATGCATTTCTTATTATGTTACTATACTTATTGATAATAGTCTGAAAAACAGGTCAACTAGCACAACTTTCACAATGTAGGGTATTGAGTAACTACTGATTTTGACAACATAATGAATAGGAATTATAATTTTTTGCATGAACCATGATAAGCAAATATCACTGTCTTTTGGGGAAAGAGATAGAACACATGAAGAAAAATGAAAAACCACTGATTTAGGACAGGCTTACTTCTAATATTCTATGTTACTCTTTATTACAGTATATCTCAATATTGAATTTCTTTGACGGGTCTGCTAGAAAGAGTAGATATAATCATATTGGAATAAAAGTGCACACAGCATATCGTTTTGACCATAGGTCTTTAAAAATGTATTGTTTTGAGTCATATCATTCACTTTTTTAGAAAACAGATTTACCTTTGCTAGTAGTACCTTTACTACCTACACAGAAAGGAGGATATGTGAATCCCAAAAGAATTTTAGTTATTTAAGTGCCAAAAAGACCACATGGAAGGCAAAGGCAGTCCTAATTCATAGGCTTTGAGGAGAATGTTATACAGTGAAGAAGCTGAAGTATAAATTTCAAAACCAGAGGAATATAAAATTTTAAGCTTATTAGTTTTTCCAGAACTTAGTAAAAAAAAAAAAAGATGTTCATTAGCTGCCGATTTCACAAGCATCCTAATTAATAGTACTGAGGAGATGTTTCACAAAATTCCAGTCACAAAATGTTTGAATCTTCTAACAAATTTCATCATAGCAGTGTCTCCACCCATCCATGGACTTGCATGGATGAGCTGTGATCTGCAACACTGGGAAAAACATTCAAATGTTTACAGATACTTGGGAATACTGGAGTATCTTAATATAATTAAATATTTATGACATAACATTTATAGCACTAAATGTCTCAGGTAAAAAAATTCAGTTTCGCACCTAAGAATGAACTTTCCAAGAAGGAACTAGATTCCCCCCAACCCCACTCCTGCCAAGTGATAGAATCAAGTTTAAAGAAAAAACAAATTATTGAAATGACATAAAATCTTTCATTTTGCTCTTAAGACAGGAAAAGTTCAAATTGTAGTAAAACACAAAACATCATGACTTAAAAAATATTTTGGAACCTGATTTTAAAAGTTCTGTCTTGAAAGGTAGTATGATAGATAGTGATTTAATTTTTAAACTGGATAGTTGTTCACTATCCAGTTCACATCCTAACTGTCAACTATTAGTATGACCTCAGAAAAGTCACTTAACTTTCTGGATTTAGTTTACTCAAATACCAAATGAGGGGGTTAGAGGATCTATCTCTAAGTAAATGACCCTACGAAGTTTTTTTTAAAAGGGACTTCATAGAAAACAAATGATTAGAGTATTGTTTCAGAATATGTTTTATCGTAAATTCCATGCCAGTTAAATATATTTGATTCTCTCATAAAACATAACAAATTAATTCAATTGTTATCATAGTTCCCCAAAACTATTTGGTACTAACAAAACTCTGAAATTTTTATTTGTGCTTTCCCAATTCAAAACAAATCAATTTGATTCATTTTGACTTTTTTTTAAACAAAATACTTTCTCTACTAAGATTCAAGGGTTAGTTTCATTCCAGGGCAAACTGTATACTAAACATGGATCCTGTGGGAAAAAAATAGAGAATTTTAATTATGACAGGATCTTCCCCAGAAGAATGCAAGCACTTTTGAGGGCAGGGATTCTTTCTTTCTATCTTTATATTCCTAACGCCTAGCACAGAGCTTAACAAATGTTGGTCGAATGCAATTCCTATAATCATGACGAAAAAAATCACATACAAATCATATCTTATATGGCAAAGTAAATGGCATATTTATAACTTGACCTGAATAAAAATACAATTACACAAAGTAGTATGACTGAAATTCTCATTCATTTTAAAAGTTATATAATTTAAAGAAAACTAAATAGTTTTTAGATAAAAAAGGAGAAATAAAAGCAATACTAAAAAACAATCTGAATGAAAAAAACCTACTTATTAGGAAAACTAATGATGCTAACCCATATAAACTGAAACATCACAAAAAACCCAAAACTAGCCAGACAGACATTATATCATTTTCTAGAGTTGTAACTTTCAAATGGGAAAATATCCATATAATTTACTTTAATTATCTAGAAAATAAAGACAAATCTCTATTAGTAGGAACTCCTGGAATGAACCCAGTTTCTATGAATAAAATCTTAGGAAATCTGTATCTCTGTGTGAAATCACCCAACTGAGAGTATTAAAGTCATCAAAAACACTAAGTCTAATACAGCTTACTATAGACAATTAATAACAACTAATTAACAATTAACTAACAGACTGACTTCTGACTGACTTCATTTAGTTCATCTCTAGACTCTTAGCCAAACAGAAATAAGCAGACAAAATTAATATTTGTATTATCATCTATAAGAACAAAACCCAATTTTATACAAAAAGGCTTAAGACTTAACATAAATGAAAAATTTCTTAGTAAAATATTAGTAACAAGTGAAAACCTTTTAGCTCAAAACTTAAAGAAAAACTAAGCATATGTCATTTTAAAATTTTGGAATAAATTATTGGATTGTTAAAATTGTATCGGAAGAATTTTGATTTCATTTTCCAAGGAAAAAATTATTTCAAAGTAAAAAGTTTTAAACATGCACTCTCAATGATTTTTCTAAGCAAAGGAAATTATCCATCAAATTCTACAAAATCACAAAGAATATAAATTGTGCAAATATGGATTTGTTCACAAATCCAGGGAAAGACCAACTGAAGCTCTGGATCATGAATGTTTAAGACAAATAAAATAAAGTGCTACTTTATACATCTAATATATGTGTGTGTGTGTGTGTGTGTGTGTGTGTGTGTACAATTACAGAACTCATTACCAAAGAGATGATACATATTAGAAACAACTGTTTCAAAAAAAATTTCGATAAATTCAAGGGTGGTGATAAAAAGAAATATGCAACACCATTTTGTCAATGCATATCATTTTTATGGTACCTGCCATTTTCATGTTATCTTTATTTAATCCATTAGAGGTTAAGGATATCTTAAGAACTCGCTAAAGTTTTTAAGTTGTCAGAGTAGCCAAACATATAATTTTACAAACTAACCTTTGGTTGTTCAAGACATGAACTAGAATCAATTTCACTTATGTTCATAAGATCACAGGCATTAGGAAGAGGCAGTACCACACAGTGGGGAAAGGGCTAGCCCTAGAGTCAGGAAAACCTAGGTTCAAGTCCTGCCTGTGATTCATAATAGTTGTGTGACCATGGGAAAATGGCTTAGCATTTCAGTGTCACAGGTTCCAAGGGGAGATATTCTGGTATGAAGCCAAATTACCTCTAGTATAGTACCAAAATTAAAAGAAAAAAGCACACAACTCCAAAGAACATTAGTGATTGTATTGTCCAACCTTTTCATTTTATCAAAGAGGGAAACTAAAGCACAGAGAGGCTAAGTGACTTACTAAAGGTGGCACAAATGATAACAGGTCCCATATTTCAACCAAGGTCCTATGATTGATAAACTAAAGATTGTATTAAAAGGAGAAAAATAGAGATGGGAGGAGCTTTGAGGTTAGAGTCTCCAAGGGTGGGGAACCTGTGGCCTCAAGGCCCCATGCGGCCTTCTACTGAGGACTTTTGACTAAATCCAAATTTCATCTGATTTGATCTGTGAAGTCTGGATTCAGTCAGTCACTTGAGGACCTAGAGGGTCATATGTGGTCCTGAAGCCAAAGGTAACCCACCAAACAATAGGCTGGCTGAAGAAATTAGGGACAGCATAATAGCTGTCCTCTTGTTGGGAAGATTCCTATACAGGTACCACTTGGATGAAATAGATTTTTAACTGTTCTCCAACAAGAAGATTCAGTGATTCAACATCTGGTATTCTTTTTAATCTACCATTTGCCTATTCTTGAATCTAAATTTTCATTATGAAATATAGTATCAGACTGATTGTCAAAAGTCTTGGGTTGCCACTATATGATCTTAGTCAGGCTGCAAATTCCTCGAACTTCAATTTCCTCATTTGTGGATAAATGAATAGGTTAATCTACATAATCTCAAAAGTCTCTAGCAACTCCAGAGCCCCATAAGTATGCGAAAGTTTGCATTTATTTGTAACAGCTCTAGTTCTAAATGGAGAACCTAAATTTTAAAAACTCCCAGGAAAGGAACAACCAGTTCTAACTGGACTCTAATCTTCATTGTCTAAAGATTTAGATATGCAAGCACAAATCTTGCCTAGGGAAATCCTGAGTTTTGGATATTAAGCCTCAGAACCTACAAATTAGCAGAAAAATTAAAGTCTTTATAAAAATCATGAACTATATCTTCTTCCATATCTTACTACCAGAAAACTTCTACAGAATTGACAGTACAGCCCTATAGAAGGAGAGAACAAACACAAACTGTGAGGTGTCTAAAAACTGAATTAACAGATAAAATTTAATGTATTTCCATTAAAAATCTAGCTCATCACAAGAAATATAGTTATTTCTTTTGTTTATCTTGCAATTTAATCAGTGTTTTTTTAAAGGAATAACAAAAAGGCAACTGATATAACCATCAGCTATTCCTAACAGAATTAGAAAAATGTATTTTAAATATTTAAAATACAGAATGAAATGACTATTTCTTAAAAAGTAACTCCCTCTCTGCTTATCAATTTGGAATCCTACAAAAGCCCAAAGAAACCCATTTCAACATAAGGTAAAAGAATCCACTACCAATCCTAAGTCTACATAAGGAAAGCCTGAAAAAGGGCACTATTAGTCACATTTATCGAATCCTTTTTCTCAGACTAAAAACACATCAGTGAAAAATACTTTGAGATCTGATCACCTGTAATGAAAGCAATTAGCTCATCAATGAATAGAAAATGGTTTGGATAGTATGTAAAAGTTACTGTTACTACATTAAACTGAACAAAATACAATGCTAATGGAGCAGCTAGTAAGTTGCCCCTTTCAAAATTACAAAATAGTTCTAAGAATTTGGGGGATACTACTTCCTTTTATTGATTTTAAGTGGTAAACCAAATAATTTATTTGTATTTACACAATAAAACTCATGTATGTTCACTTGTAATCAAGCTTACTTAATAAGTTCTACTGCTACCAGTGGAACTTCTTTTATAAAAACTAAAAGCTTGCTAGGTGAATGCATTAAATCTGTCTTTATATCTATCTGTCTAGTTATAGATAGATAGCTATCTGATTTGTTCTGTGAAATCTGGATTCAGTCAGTCACTTGAGGACCTAGAGCAACCGAGATTATTTATATATACAAACATAAACATATACACACACACACACACACACACACACACATAGAGAGAGAGAGAGAGAGAGAGAGAGAGCTCTCACTAATTAGAAAATTTTGCTAACTTTAAATACAGCAGTCATCTTTACTAGAGATACATGACACAAAAGCTCTTATTTTTTGGTGTCTGCCCATTCTCAACTTAAAAAAAATAAAATCAATAACAATTTCTACATCTTACACATGTGCACCTAGTTCTAAGCTAAAGTGTTATTAGTAGCACACCAAAAACCAGGCCAGCTATAGTTAATTGTCCTAAAGTTAAAAAACCTATGTTTACAGCATGTGTTGGTAAGATTTAATGCTTCAATGTAGCCACATCATTATAGAAAATCATGCTCCTCAAAACTTGTTTTTGATTACTCTATTAGCACTACAAAATTTTTTCGAATGCATTTCTCCACTGAAAGGTTAATATAGCCTGTATTTGGGTAGAATTACGTTCAAAGTTAATAACTGTAAAATATTCTGAAGATGAACAGATCTCCTCAAGACTTGGTTGAAACACAATTACTACTTATGATACATGACACAGAATCCCCAAACCCTTCTCATTAAGCTTCCATTACATCAGCAGCTGACCTTACCCATGATTTCTTAGCTTCGAAAGTTAAAACAACAACCCTCAAATAATTGTGTGTGTTACATTTACTTTAGACCACACCGTGTACTATGAAAAGCAGGGGTTTGGGCAATGTGCCGGCTGCCACACATTGTCCCCTGCACGGTCTGGATCCTCTGAGGAGTCACCCCGTCTTTCTCCTTGCACCCACTTACCAAGAAGCATAGCTGCGGCCAGTTGTGGATAAAGTATCTATAGGTATAAATGGAGTAGGGTTCAGACAGATCTTTGGTGATCAGTCTCATGATATCGGGCATTTGGAGCTCGGACTCATAGCGGACATAGCGTATCGTCCGGTCCTCCTCAGGTTCTGCCTCCCTGTCAGAGGAGGTGGTTAAGCTGCAGACAGCTGTCAGGGACGAGGAGAGCAGCAGCAGCGACTCATCTTCCTCCTCCTCTTGCTCAGTCCCTCCAGCCAGTCCGTTGCGGGCCGACGCCGGGCCGCTCGCTGCTGCTGCCACCGCCGCCGCGGGGGCTGCGGGGTTTGGGGGCGCAGTTCTTGCATTATTGGGGAGGGTGCGAGGGGGTCTCTCACTGGGGGGCTGCCCAGCTCTTTTGGGGGCGGCGGCGTCGGAGGCGCCCACGATCTTGCTCTTAAGGGAGGCGGCGGCCCGAAGGTGTCTCAACTCGGGGCTGATGAGCCCGTTGAGCTGCTGCTGCTGCTGCTGTTCCTGCAGCTGCTGCTGCTGCTGCTGCTGCTGCGCCGGCGGCGGAGGCAGCGGCGCCGGCGCTGTCTGCGGGCAGTGGAGACGCCGATGCCCCTTGGAGGCGGCCGCCTCGCCGGCCGGGCTCCGGCCCCGGCCCCCGCCCCCTCCTCGGGGCTCCTCGTCGTCCTCTTCGTCCTCGCTGCAGCAGACCGGGGCGGCCCCCGCGGGGAAGGGGCAGCGGGGCTCGGCCGCTGCCGGTGGCGGTGGCGGCGGAGGGAGGAGGCTGCTAGGCCCGGGCGGTATCTCCGCCATCCTAGAAGCGACACACACCGAGAAAGGAGCCCATGAGTCCGGGCCGAGGGTGGCGAGCGTAACCGGGGAGAGGGGCGGGGAACAAAGCGGGACACCGTCCCTCCCGGAGCAGCTGCCCCCCAGCCCCTCTATTCTGACCCCCCGCCTCGCCTTCACAGCGCCGCCCAGCTGCCCGGCGGCACCCTCGGCCGCCTCCTCCCCCAGCGCCCAGGCCGGGCCGCCGGGCCTGCCGCCCGCCTCCCCTGCGCCTGCTCGCCACTGACCCCACACCAGTCCCCGCCGCCGCTCCTCCTCCTCTGCCTCCTCCCTCTCGTCCTCCGCTGCCGCCGCCGCCTCCTCCTCCTCCTCCTCGGCCGCGCCGCCGCCGCCGCCACCTCCTCCGGCTCGGCCACCTCTGCCGCCGCCGCCGCCGAGTTTTTTCACTCAGCCTCCCCTGCCGTAAAGCGCCGTCGCTGTTACCCCCGGTAAAGTTTCCTGTCCCCAGTTTTACGACACTTCCCTGCCTAGCGGCTTTCCGAGTGCTCAAAAGGAAGGCGAGGAGGAGAAGGCGGGACGGACCCACCTGAGCCGGGGCGAGGGGGCGGAGGCCGCTGTGCCGCGGTCAGGCCGAGCGGGCCCTTCCCCTGCCCCTCCCTCCGCCTGCTGCTGGGTGGGGTTCCCCGGAGCCCTCGGGCGAGGGTGCAGCGGCCCACCTCGGGGCCCTGGTCTCCCTCCACCCACCCGCGGCCCGCGCCCCCGCTCACCTTCGCCGGGCGTGGGTACGGGGGGAGAGGGAGTGGGGGCCGGGGGTCGGGGGCGCGCCCTCCTCCCTTCCTCCCAGGCCCGCCCCCATTCCCCGCACGCTGGAGTCGGGGGAATTCCAGGTCCCCTTCTCGGCCCTGCTGGTTCCGGGGTTAGCCCCTGAGCACCTGCAGCTTCCCCAAGTTCATTCAGTGCGGTCCCCGCTGCTAATGTTTGCCCTGCTTCTGAACCAGCGCCTTTCAGTCATAGCACCCGGGAGAAGGTAATGGAAGGAGGAAAGGAGAAAGTCCCAATCTGCCCGCCGAGCTTTACGGAGAAAGCTGGGGATTTCCTGCATCAGCCTTTGTAACAATGTTTCACTTTAGTCCGGAAGGCTAATTGGAAGCATTTCTTGTCTCTGCAGTTACCTGCTTTTTAACGACGGAAACGTCCTAAACTTTATATTAAAGGGAAAGGAATGCCCTGCCCAGCCCCGCTGGCATTGCGTTTTGCAAAAGTGTAAAGTTTTAAGCTCTTCGGTGGTGGTATTTTTACGCCTTCTAAATGTTAAAAATCAAATCACTAAGATTAAAAAAAGACTAATTAAAACAGAGAAAATCTACATACAATTAGTAGTACAATATACAATCTACTACATGCAATCTTATGTTAGAAGAATGTAAAAGAGATGAAGAAATATAAAAATGTCAACAGAACAAAATAAAAAACTTAATTCAAGAACAATTAGTACACAAATTATTTTTAAACATTAAGAACAGCAGAATAGGAAAACTCTATCATATTCTTCAGGAGACAAAGACAACCCTAAAACGTTAAGATACGATAAAACCAAGAAAAAGAACCTGAGACCAATATCAGTAATGCATATTGTTTCAAAATATTAAAATAAAAACTTGGCGAAAAGACTACAGCAAAACAAGCCCTGAAAATTGCCCCTACATTCTAAAGGACCTGTTGTTGTCTTGGTCTACTTGATTCATTTTTATATTTTACTTAAAATACATTAAAATCAGATTTCAGTGTTTTGACCTACTCTTCTTTCGGCAATAATGCTGCCTATATGATCGTTCTACAGGAAATGTAACACTGAAAATGGATGTTTTAGAGTGCAAATCTGAATAATAACGTTTTGAATCATGAAATATTGAGCCTACACATTTAAGGTAAGAACTTTATGAAAAGTTTCATTTGGACCTGAAGCGTAAGACCATTCTCTATGTTATTTAGATAGGTAGTAGGTGCTACATTTACAAGTATTGCAAGACAGGACAAAAACTTAGCTCCAACTGAAAACAGTTCAAATCAAAGAATGTGGTAGAATGCAAACTTAAAAATAGTCATTTACCTGCTTAACTGTTGCTATTGACTGGAAATTAAACAAAATATTTTGTTTCTGTTTAGAATGAAAGGTAATAGTGTTGCCTTGGTCTACTAGGACTTTTGGTAATGTAATGTTTCTCACTTAAGTGTAACAGAGTTGGCAGGAGGAAAGAGTTACCATAATCCAATTCTCCTGCCTCCCTTCCCCAACTATTTGCTTAGCAATCCCTAGGATACTTTTACTGGAGTTCAACAATTCAAACTTACTTAGTGTTGAGAATTCCGTAGTCATTTCTCTTTTAGCCAGTCTGCTTGAATTCAGTCCTGTAAAAATGCAAATAGATTGTGTGATTTACTGGAGGCAAATTAAAACAAACAAGAACTATTGGCAGTTAGGATGATGTACAATAGAAGTATTTTGGGTTTTTTTTTTTAAGAATTCTGCTTCTAGTTCATACGTTTAGGCAAGTCACTTAGCCCTCCTCTGTCTAGAAACATGGAAGAGCAAAAAATGTGCCGTAAAAAAGTTACTAAGAAAGATGACAGAGTAGTAGAACCAAGATCCTCCAAAGTAAAGCTCTAAAAGTTGTACAAATTTTGAAAAAAAAATCAAAGACCAACATCTATAAAATTCTCTATCAGTCCAAGACTGTGTGTATGCAAGAGTGCACATGTGTGCACACACACACACATACACACGAAAAGAAAAAGTGCCAGAAATACTCCCCCCACCAGAAGTCCTGAAGGGAGACAAACCATGGTAAATGGGGGGGAGGGGCAGAAAAGCAATCAGATTCCATAGGAGTTGAAGAAAAAGTCTTGAGAAGAGCCCAACTTAAGGGAAATCGCAGAGCTCCCCAGAGGGAGGAAGGCCTCAGAGAAGGGGTGGGACTCAGTAATGAGAAATGGAGGCAGGTTGACAGAACCCTAGTCATAGCTGAAGAAGTGGGGCCTACTATGTGCCAGGCACTGTATTAAGTACTTTACAAATATTATTTAATTTGATCCTTACTACAACCCTTCGAGGCAGGTTCTTTCATTATCCCCTTTTCACAGCTGAGGAAAATGAAGCAAAGGTTAAGTGACTTGCCTAAGGTTACACAGGTAGTAAGTATCTGAGGCTAGATTTGAACTTAGATCTTTGACTCCTTGGACAACTTTCGATCCATTGTGGCACCTGGCAGTATCCAGGCAGTTTGGGCCTTTTCCTGAAGATGATAAGGCCTAGTTTTAGCAACTACACCCAGGTCCAAGCAGGGCTTGCCCACATCAAAATCCAGGATCTGCTTTTTACTCAGGTGCAAACCTTCAACCCATTCATAAAACTGATGATTTGAGCAAAGTAAAGAAAGTTCCATATACAAAGAAGAAATAACTTAGACTGAAAATTGCCCCAGGGGTAGATCTTGAAGAGAGTAATTCCAAGCAGAACCTCAGAGAAAAAAAGTCCTACCACTACCTTCACTACAGTGCCCAGGGAGAGAATGTGCACCAGGGCAATGGGGATTCCAGACTCATATTGGGGCAACCTCAGACCCATAGCAGGATACCAGGCCACCTGTATGGGGACAGGTGCCAACTGGCAGCTTTGTGATTTACTACTCAGTTCTGAGTCACAGATCCAAGGTGGAGTGAGAAAGGAACCTGAACTGGGAGTGGTGTTCAGAGGTAGGGAGGTCCTGGGAGGTACATGGAGAAAAGAGGAAGTTCAGAAGGGAGTAGGAGCAGCAGTGTTGTGGTCCAGACCCCACACTAAAAGCAAGGTTTCTTGCTTTGCTCAGCCTGCAGTTCAATAACCAAGATAGTACTCTCAGACCAAATAGGAACTTAAGAGTCCTGTCACTTTGAACCAACAGAGCTCTTTAGCTGTTTGATGAGAGGTGAAATCCAGTAGCAATCTACTCTTGAACAGTATTCAAGTTAGGAACATGGAGAGCTCAGACCAGGGGCCCAACAATCAGAGATTACCCTAGATCATACTAATGAACATACAACACTGGAAACTTGCACATTCCCAGTCTACCCCTGAGATTCTGGAATAAATCAACTCTTAATACTCCAAGAAAGGAGCGAGAGGACCACCTTAGACATTTCTTCTAGAAATGAAGCAGAGCCCATTGCTAACATCAAGTCCAAAGTAAAGACTGGAAGAATGGACAAACCAAAAAACAACCTCACAACAATGACCTATTTTGGTGGAAGGGATGCACAGACACAAATGAAAGAGAGAATGACTCCAAAGTATCTATAAGCAGTTCTTCAGAGAAAAACACAGATTGGGCACAAACTCAAGTAGAATTCTTGGAAGAGAACAAGCAAGGGTTACTGAGGGAGAGAGAAAAGGAGAGAAAGAGAGAATGAAAGAGAGAGAGAGAGAGAGACTGTGTTTTTTTATAAATAGAATGAGAGCACTGGAAGGAACAAATTGGAAAGGAAATTGGTGATATGGAAGAAAGAATTAGAAAGAGAATTAACAGATTAGCATAAGATGTTTAAAACCTTGCCCAAGCAACAAACATTCAGAAAATTAAAATGAAGTCAATGACTCCATGGGGCAACAAGAGATATTGATATGAAATCAAAAGGCTGAAAAAAATATAAAATGTAAGGTATCTCATAGCAAGAGTAACTGACTAGGAAAATAGATCAAGGAGAACACATTTAACGCTCATTGGACAATCTGAATGTCATGACAAAAATAAACATATAAAAATAAAAAGCCTAGATATCCAGAAAACTGCTCGAATTTCAGAACCAGAGGGAAAAGTAGAAATAGACTAAAGATTCATTTTTTAAAACAAAATTTCCCAGCACATTATATTCAAAATCGAGAGCTTCCAGGTCAGAGAAAAAATACTTCAAGAAGCCAGAAAGAATGGTTCAAGTACTGTGGAGCTATAATCAGGATCCTACATGATTTTGCAACTACCGCTATAAAGGAGTAGAGAACTTGGAATATGATATTCTAGAAGGAGAAGAGTATGGGCTTACAGTTAAGAATAACTTATCTGGCAAAACTGAGGGAAAAAATGGACCTTTAATGAAAGAGAAGCCTTCCGAGTATTCCTGATCAAAGCTACACAGAAACTTTGAAGTTTAGTCAAAGGAGTGAAGAGAAACATAAAAAGGTAATCATTAATTAACAATGAAAAATATCTTGATTGGTTGTTGTCCTACGTCTTCAAAGAGGACCAAAATGACATCATAATGATAAAGTGAAATTTCAATGTGTCCTACTGTGGCTGATGAGACCAATACAAGCTCGGAATGCTCTATCACAGGCTGGGCACAGATAGTCCGTGTGAATACTTGGGGTGGATACCCCAAATTTGTGCATCCTGAGTTTACTTTGTGCTGCCTCAATTTTGCCTTGCTCAAAGAGCATGACACCCTTTCTGATGTGGGCATGCCAGGCTGAGCAGATCTGTGCAAGTGTCTCCCACATTGCACACTCAAATCCAAAGTTCTTGAGAGAGACCTTGGGAGTGTCCTTGTATGTTTCTTCTGACCACCATGTGATCACCTGCCCCATGTGAGTTCTCCATAAAAGCTATTTTGGCAAACATACGTCTTGCATTTGAACAACGTGGCCAACCCAAAGGAGTTGCGCTCTCTGAAGCATAGTTTGAATACTTGGCAGTTCAGCTCATTAAACTGCTTATATTCAAATATGGAAAGATGATATATGTATCCCCTCTGAACCATATTATCATCATCAGGGTTCACAGAGGGAAAATAATTAGACAAGGCCTGGGAATAGTTCTATTATGTCTTGATATACAATTTTAAGAAAAGGAAAGAAGAATATACTGGAGTGGGGATAGGGAAAGGAGGTTTAGTAGAAATTACATAATCGGGGTACATAAATAGACACCTTTAAAAAAAAGGAAGAGGGAGTGGAAGGAGTGCCTAACCCTTGAACCTCATTTTCCTTGGAACTAGTCCAAAGAAGAAGAAGGCACCCGCATACACTGCTATATTATTTATAATATATGTTTCTGTGTGTATACACACAGTCACAATACATACATAACATTTCACTCAACATGGAAATAGGAAAGGGGGAAAAGGGGAAGAGGGAATTAGGAGGGTAGGTTAAGGAAGAAATTAGTCCTAAACAAAGCAAACTTAAGGATACACATTTCTAAGGATATATTTTTAGCTCTTTTGAGGTGACAAAGAATTAGAATCTAAGGGAATACCCTTATAATGAGGAATGGATGCACAGGTTATAGTATATCCTCTTATCATCATAATGACCAACCAGCATTCCAGAGGACTAATGATGAAACGTGTTCCCAACTCCTGACAGAGAGGTGAGGGTCTAAGAATTCAGAATGAGACAAAAATATTTTTTTTTGGGACACAGCCAATATGGAAATTTTCTTTGATTTACTCTGCATGCTTGTAATAGGGGTTTTATTTTTCTTGTCTCACTTATTGAGAGGTGTGGGGGGAGGGGAAGTAAGTTCGAGTGGGAGAGTGATAAGGAGAATTGGTGGTGGTTAAAAGAAATAAAATATTTTTTAAAAAACTACAACTTGCCCAGTATGGATTCTATTTTCTACTGAGTCGATGCAAGGTAATGCAAAAAAGGTCCAGAGTTGTCTATTATGGGTTTGGTGACTCAGGATGGCCCCTTCCACAAACAAAAGTGGTATGGCACAGGAGATTGTTGCTAAATGGAAATGGTACATTAAAAATCACACTTGTTGGTATTCATCTGGGGCTAGTGCCCTTCACAAACAGGTGTTAATTATTCCAGAGATTGAAGCCTCCAATCCTGAAACCCTTCTTTCACTAGCCCAGTATGCTCCCATCTATAAAGACATGGATCCTTTGGAATGCCATTTTGCTGTTTTACTGATGGTTCCATCTGTTATGAGATCGGTATATAAAATTAGACTTCACTAGCCACTAATATGGCAACAAGAGATACCCTAGGGAATGGGGGTTCTGGCAAGTCTTCTCAGTAGGCTGAGTTCCAGGCTGCATGATTGGCATGTGAAGGAGCTTGGAGTAAGGAGGCAGAGAAAATCTTCATCTCCACTGATTCCTGGGCAGTGGACATGTTTTTGATCAGGTGGTCTGGGATCTGCAGAGCACAGGTCTAGGAAATCAAAGGTCCTCATCTTTGGGGTCAGTATCAATGGAAGAATTTTTCCAATGCCTCCCACTGCATATAGTTATCTGTGTAACACATCAACACCCATCAGAGATAGCATATGTTAAACAACCAACTTGGAGCTATTACAAGAATAGCAGAGGTTAAGGAATGGGTCCTTTGCCAATATGGACATAGAAGTAGTAAAGAAATGGGTTGGACACAGGACTTTATGATTCCCTCTTGCTAAGAACAAGGCCACTATTCCTGCCAATCTGTATTGATCTGGATCACATGTCTAATGCAAGTGGTTTTCAATCTGTCCCTAACTGGCAAAACACATTCTTGGTGCTACCTTGCTCATCATCACTGCTTTACCTCCGGGGAAGTACCTGGGACTATGTTGGAGGTATTCTCTGTGCTACATTCTTGATAGTCCTACCATTACCCTAACTCATCATCACCCTTGTGCAATAAGAATCTCATCATGAACTGTAAAAACTTAGCATTACCCATCATATGGATTGTGTCTTTGAGATCTAAGACTCAGTTCTGAATGGGGGATAAAAAGATGAAGATTTTTTACTTCTGCTATCCACATTGTTTTATTTTTATGATGACTTTTGGCAGAGGGGAGGGTTGTAATTTCTTTTCTTTTTCTTCTCTCTGTAGTACTACCCATGCCAGGAGGGTTATCCAGTAAAAGCCCAGAAAACATTTAAATAGTGAAAGATCCCCTTAGAATCTTGCCACCATGGATCAGGGTGATATGTGATAGGAACAGTATCTACAAATGTTCATTTTTCTCTCCTGCAACATGGTTAGGAAAGTTTAAGCTGTGCCTCCCTCAACACACTTCCTGGTGGCTTCTGTCTCTCTTGATGTAACTTTTTGGTCGTCTAGGCGCATAAAAGCCCCCAGTTATGTGGGGTTAGGGCCTTTTCAACTTGTTGGATCTTATAAGACTGCATAACTCACCACATTCTGCTCTGCTGACCGGATGTTTCCATACGGATTTGAGGAAGGCTGCTTCTATAGAAGCTAAATACTACCCTATCCTTGTTGCATGTTCTAACTATATCAGGGCTAATTAGATCTCCTTTTGTTAACTGTCCAAAAATTTATTGATATCCAATTTCATTCTAACATCAAATCTAAGGGTATGAGTGTCAGTACCCCTCCCCCAACACAGTGATTATCATTTAGCTCTTTCCAATTACTTTTTAGGTTTCTATTGACTCCTATGTTTTTATTTCAAAATTTCTGCTCAGCTGTGACCTTTTCTTTAAGACTATTTGGAAGTTTTCTATTCCACTACAGGTCTTTTTTCCCTATAGGATTATATTTGGAAGATTATTTGTTTTACATTGAAAATCATTATCTTTTACATTTTGGAAAATCATTTGCCAAAATATTATCCATATAGTACTAGCTGCCAGTTCTTGTATGATCCTGATAATAGTTCCTTAGCACTTGACCTCTTTCTGGTTGCTTATGATAATTTTTCTTTCACCTGGAAGCTTTGGATTTTGGTTAAGGCATTTCTGAAACTTTTGATTTTGTGAGAGACAAGGCATTGGGGCTCTACAGTTCCAGACTTGTAAGTTACCTGGGCCAAATGTTCTCTGCACACGTACCTCACTAACACCGCGTTTTAAGGTTATATTCATTATTCCCCCATATATTGGTGAGAGTATGTACTTCAGGTTTTTGGAGAAAATGTTTTGTAACTATTTTTCTTGCTGTGCCATTTAGTAAACACTTTTGATAAGAGTTAACTGAATCTCAGGCTGATTTATTAATTGAAAGTGTATTAGTGGGAACTCAAGAGCTACAGTAGTGTAACCACCTACAAGGGTTAACCTGCCCCATCAGCAAATCTCAGATTTAGATCATCAGCACAGGTTGGGGAGAGCATCACCAACTAGGAGTTGCTATATTTGCTTCAGTTTTCTCATCTCTCAAATGGTCTGATAATACTTTCGTTACCTACATTACATGGGTATGAGGAACAAATTAGGAAAATGCTTTTCAAACTTTAAATTACTACATAAACACTAACTATTATAATTTTCATTATAGTTTCATTGATATTTACATCTGAAGTACTTGAGAGAGCTGATATTGTGAAAGTTTTTAGTTTTGTATTCTGTTAGATAATGGAGGTAGAGCAAGGTAGAGATTACTCTGCACGAAATATGAGAGTTGTGTAAAACTTGACCAAAGGATGAACATCATATGTTGTGCTTCACTATCTTTAATCTTGGAACTCTATGAGAAATGTCTGTAAACAAGACTTTCTTGTGGGTACAGCTTCTTCATTTACATTTTTAATCTTCCTTTTGAGATTGGAAAGGCCACAATCAAAGGCTCCACACAGTATTGATCAGATCTCTTTCTCTGGTGGCAAAATGTCTGGAAATATATACTTCTATGAATAGATTCCTATTTGTATATCTTTGGACTGCAATTAAATAGGAATTCTTCCATGGGGGTTGGGGAGGGGAATCAGAATTCATTTGGGTTGAGAGGATAGTAGTTGCAGAAAAGACAGTTATAGGTAAAGTCAGTAACCCTCACCCCAAGGAAGAGACAAGATGGAGATAAAACCTAGAAGGCGGGTCCCAAGAGAAAGGTGTCACAAAGGGAGGACCTAGGATTGATGGAGGTAGGATTGGGGAAAGTCTAGGAAGAAAGTTCCAGGAAAGAAGATGATAGCTATGGGCAACTAGAGAATAGTTTCCAGGAGGAAATTTGTGTCTCTTTCCCCCTCCATTCCTGATATCAGCATCCTGGGAATAAATCTTCAGTTGCCTTATCCTGCCCAGTCTATTACTCCTCAGAGGAGGCATAAGGTATCAGTACCAATCTTAGTTTCATTATTCTTATCCCTTCTAATTCCCTATCCCCTAAGAAATACAGGTACAGTATACCATATACCTACATATAATGTCTGTCCTAAGTCCAATGCAAGAATGTGATCTTTTTCCCATTTGATTTGTCAGTTATTTTAATGCAGCTCATTTCAGCAAAAATTATTGTTACTTAAAACAATTGGCTGCTTTGAAATTAATTATCATAAAAAATATCCCAGTGCTCCAGGGTTAAAGTGTAACATAGAATAATTATTCTTTAGTTTGAATAATATATACCTTAGAATTGGTATATAGCAGTTTTCTATTTTTGCCTGCCCATATCTGTACATTCATATAGTCAATAACCTAGTTCAAGACTTTAAAACCCTTTGCCTAGATTACTGCAATGAATCAGTCTCCTAATGGAGACTAGTCTCCCAATCTGTATGATCAGTCTCCTAATGGATCAATCTGTTGTCATTTTCTTTCTTGTACAATCCACTCATCATACAGTTACCAAAATAATATTTTTAATACATATATTGTCACAATGTCTCGTTGGATGTCACAGTGGATAGAAAGCTGGTCCTGGAATCAGTAGGACCTGAGTTTAAATGCAGCCTCAGGTACTGACTAGCTGTGTGACCCTAGGCAAGTCATATAACCCTGATTGCCTCCAAAAAAAATCTAGTAGAAAGTTGGTGATATTGGATTGATGTTCAGGGGGTGTCTGGGGCTACAAGTTATCCATGTAAAAGTCTATGGA
>CM053769.1:450900157-450944121 GCA_028658325.1 Potorous gilbertii
AATGCAGCCTCAGGTACTGACTAGCTGTGTGACCCTAGGCAAGTCATATAACCCTGATTGCCTCCAAAAAAAATCTAGTAGAAAGTTGGTGATATTGGATTGATGTTCAGGGGGTGTCTGGGGCTACAAGTTATCCATGTAAAAGTCTATGGAGTTAATGAGGTAAGAGAGACAGAGAGAAACAAAGAGAAAGGCAGAAAAAAGAGAGGGGAAAGAGAGATGGCAGAGAGAAGGAAAGACAGAGTCTCATGGAATACCCACACTTGTTTCATTGTAAAGCATTTTTTCATACTTTTCATTCCCCACTTCTTCAACTGGAACCTAAGTTCTAGCCATAACGACTTACTGTTTCTTCCTTGAAGTCAACATAGTAGGAATTTGAATCCTAACTAATATGATGAGATTTTTCATTCAGAGAAACCCCATCCCTCACTCCCAACTCTGAGACAGATTTGAATTATCGCAGTCTTTTGACTTTTGAATTTGAGTCACTCCAGGAAGTTTTAAAAAGAGGTAAACGGTCTGAAAGGGAAGACAATACAGCATATGGAGCAGACCAGATATAGAAAACAGAATAGAACACCATGAATTCCCTCTAGGCATCATGCAAATGTGGCTCTGGAACTATATACAAGGCTTCAGGTCAAAGCCTCTGTTCCATGGTGCAAAAAACTTGGGCAGATGTGAAAGGGTCCAACTGCCCCTTAAAAAAAAATGCACAATTTTTTTTCATTTCTCCAGATTGCCTTCTCCATGCCTGTTTCGGGCATCTTATATATTTTTCTAGTTCTTTATCTAAACCTGTATCTTACCTTGATTTTCAATTCATATAAAAATCTATGGTTAATTATAAGTACTTATACTGTAAGAACTCACGTACATACATATGCATTTTTACACATATAGATACATATATGTATATATGTGCACATGCATGTGCATAGTCAGTTAAAAAAAGGAAATCAGTAACTAACTTACTTAAATTTACATATTTTTTTTTCAAGTCAGAGGACCTTGTCCTAGTGGTCAGATTTAAATTCTGATCTGGGAGATTAAAGCTATATGCAATTTTTATTATTAATTTGCATTTTTAAAAAAGTTCCCTAAAGTAGCAAAAGAAAGCAATCACATGGACACCAGGGTCACTTTTGCCTTGGTAGCCTAAAATGAGCATGTTGCAGCAGAATGTGACTGCTCAGAATCATGAAGTAATTCAGCCTCTGAGGCAGAGAAGAAATTTGTAGTTTGGGAAGGGATCTGTGTCCAGTCAAACTTTATCCTCCACAGAGACATCTAGTGGTTACATTAGGCTTCCATTTCCTCTGTGATTTACACTACAAAATTCCCCCTTTTGACTAATTGCTAGTCCTGTCAAAAAACAGAAATGAACTTAGTTTGGCATGATGATGCCTTCTGGCTCTTTACAATTACTGCTTCCCCTCCTGGAAGTTCATAAACAATGAAATTGGAAGTCAATCTTATTGGAACTTAGACTGCAGATTAAATTCCCTTGCCTTTTTTGAAAACCAGGACAACTTTTCCCATTCTCCAATCTCATAATAGCTACCAATTAGCACTAGTCTTGTTCCTGTAATATTTCGAATATCACTCACACTGGCTCAGTGATCACATTCAGAACCAAGAATATAGTTCATCTCTGTCAAAAAACTTGGATTTGTCAAGGGCAGCAAGGTATTCTCCTGTTAGGTCCTTACTTATCCTGGGTATTAACCCTCTTATAGTAATTTTTGTTCTGTTCAAAGTCAGATCTTCTGTATTCCTAGGGCTGGGGAACCTACCTTCTCAAGGCCACATGTGACCCTCTGTTCAAATGGCCCTTTGGCTGAATACAAAGTTCGTAGAATAGATTCACTTAATGAAAGGTTTGTTCTGTGAAACTTGAACTCAGTCAAAAGGGCACATCCAAAGGCCTAGAAGGTCGCATTGTGGCCTTGAGGACACAGGTTCCCCACACCTGGGCCAGAAGCACTGATTTAGTACTTCATCTCTTCTGTACATTTTAAAGCGAGGTGTTTTTTATTTATTTATTTTATTTTAGATTTAAATACTAAAACAAATACACAGTAGAGAAAAGAAACCTAAACTTAAATATAGAATAAGAAAAGAGGAGAAAAAGCATGGAATGTATACAATAGAGCATAAGAGAGAATTCAAAATATATAGCAATACATTTCCACCTCAAGGAAGCCTATATAATAAAATACTACACATTGTGTTGAGAATTGTCCATCTTTTCTTTGTTTCCTTATGTTTTCTTTTGTTCTCTGCTGTGCATTTTTTACATAGTTCTTTCCCCACCTTCTTTCTCCCTCCCCAAAGGCTACAATTAAGTGCAGATATATTTATATATAGATATATACATACATATATACATATACACACATACACATACATACATACATACACATATAGACTGATACTTTCCCTAACAAATTCTATTCCTGAGCTTTGTTTTTATGTTTGTGCATATCTCTTATTTTCCATCTTTTCTGAATCCTCTACTTTAATCCTATCTACTACTTTGTCCTCCTATTACTTAGCCTACTCCCCCCTCTAAGGAACCTTCTCTTATCCTCCCATTCTCATTAATGTAAACTCTCTTCTATACCTACCTTAACCTATTCCCTCACCCTTCCCTCTAAAGATCCTTCCCCAATTCTCCCAAGGAAACCTCCCTTATCCTCCCATTTCCGTTAATTTAAACACCCTTCTATATCCACCTTAACCTATTCCCTTACTCTCCCCTCTAGAGATCCCTCTCTTATCCACCCCTCCTCCCTATCCCCTTAGCATTTTATTTCTTTATGAATTTAGAAGACTTTTATACTCTTCTAGATATGTATACATTGTTCCCTCTTGAACCTATACTTGATGAAAGTAGATTTTCCGAACTAACAGCCCACATACCCCATCTAATTCCTTTGTGTTGGTTCTTTCTCTCACACCTCATTTATATAAAATAATTACTCTCTTGAGCTGTTCTTAAATGGTTTAACTTTTAAAAGTTAAACTTTATTCCTTGGAGACCAGATTATGTCATACTCATATCTATCCCAATATTTCTTATGAACTACCCAATTTCTAATAACAATCTTAGATATAGGTTTAACATTTTACCTACAAAAATGGTAAACGGTCTATTCTTGTAATTAGCTTGTGAGACAATTTCTCACTATTTGGTGAGAATAGATTTCAAAGGGCTTACAAAGAAATTATAGTAGGTTCTCATAAATTAAAATTCTACAAATGTAGTCTGTCCAGGTGGGATGAGAAGCCCTCAAGAATGAAATGCTGATGACAAAAAAAGAAAGAATTCTAGTCATAAAGAAAAAGAAGAGTTGTCAAAGGGAAAGGCACAATTGATTCAACAAATATAGATTTTAAAAAGGCATCTACAGAAAAAGAAGCAAAGGTAGGTAGGTAACAGAAGATAAATATGACTGTGACATGGTCCCATTGTAATATTACTAAGAGTGCAAAAAACTCAGAACGAGCTGAGGTTGTTAAGGAAAACCAAAGAAAATGAAAAAGTTTTGGTTCTTTTTTTTTAAAAATGTACATATTAGGAAAAAAGATGAGAATTATAAAAGGACCAGAATTGCTGGTTGGAGTGATTGGTTAGATGACAAGAAATGATGAGAAGACAGAATTGCTTGACTTACTGTGCTTCTCTGCAAAATAAAATGGTCTATAACATGAAAATAGAAAAAATGGCGACAAGAAATTGATAACTAATATAAGTTAGGAGAATGTCAGCATCTTGCTTTTTGACAGTAAATTAGGTCATCAATATGGAAGAAAACCATCTATATTCTGTGTTTTAGACAAAATCTGTCAAAGTCAACTTATTAACATATCAGCATTTCTACTTAGAGAGAGGTTTAGATTGGCAAAGTTCCTTCATCTAACTGGAACAACTTGTCTGACCCTAGCAACTTCCAACCTGCATTTTACAGTACTTATGAAATTTTTAAAAAAGTGAGATTTTATAACAATGCAAAATAAAGGTATATCATAAAGGATTTTTGACTTACCAGTAGAATAATAATTTATTAATGCTGTCTTACCCTTGGAGTAAATTTCTTCCCTATCTGTCTTTAACTACTCTTTTTTAAAATTCAAGATGGTCACAAGTGCGCAGTTACCTGCCTTAAAACAAACCACATAATCTGGTCTCCAAGGAATAAAGAACATTCCTGAAAATATCTTCTGTTCAAGGGTGACTGATTAGATCTTTGATTGAAGAGAAAACAAGGACTTGAAACCAGACCACTAATATTATTTCTTAATATTTTATGACAAAACTGAGACTTGAAGCTTCCACACCTGGTCAAATGAACTACATTCATTCTCAGGTACTAAAAGATCTGGTGATTGTAATTGCTGAGCCACAATCAGTTATCTTTGAAATATCTGGAAGAATGGAAAAGGTACTACAGGATGAGCATAGAGAAAGTATTGTTCTGATTTTTAAAAAAAGTTTACTTTATTCTTGGCGAAATTCTAGGATGTGTGATTAAGATGGTTAGTATATCTCTAGAAAAGGAAGCAGCATTCACAAAGAACCAGTATGATAAACTCACCTCATTTCTTTCCTTTTTTTTTTTGGACAAGGTTACTAGATTGACAATAATAAGAATGCTGAAGATAAACTTTACTCACAACATATTCTAACAAAGCATTTGACAAAATCTCATGTCATTGTTGTAGAAAAGATGTATATATGTAAGCTCTGCATTGTCATAATTTACGCAGGGGCATCTGGAAATGGATGAATGCTTGCATTTAAAGTAATTGTTAGTAGTACATTTTCAAGTTGGAAGTTGGAGTTAGAGGAGTGTTCCACAGATATGTACTTGTTGTCCACATGCTGTTTCATACTTGTATCAATGATTTGAACAAAGACTATATATGACATGCTTCTCAAGTTTGTAGGATAAAATATTTAATAAATTGAATGAGAGATTGAAGATAAAAACAAATCTGGGCTAAATCTAGTATAATGAAGTCTCATAAGGATGAGTATACATTTTTATATTTGGATGAGAACAAATCAGCTTCACAATTTGAAGATGAGGGAATCATAGTTGGGGAGCAGTTTTACCATAAGCAAAAAATCTGGGGGAATTTTAGTGGACTATAGACTGAATGTGAATCAGCACTTTTATATAGCAGTAAAAAAAAAACAAATATGATTTTAAGTTGTGTAAAGAGAAGGTCACAGTATCCAAGCATGTTGTACTCAGGCTTGGTCATGGTATTCTGCTTTGTTTTGGCCATCATATTTTATGAAGCACATTGATAAGGCATAGAATATCCAGAGGAGGGCAACCAGGATGATTTTCGCATTCATTCCGTAAGAGAATCAGATGAAGGGATGGTCATGTTTAACCTGGAAAGGAGAAAACTTAAAGATTCCCTGACAGCTCTCTTCAGGTAGGGAACCAGTAGAACAATTAGATCTCCTTTCTTTGGCCTCAGAGGGAAGAAGCAGGAACAATGCAGCTAGTTGCAAAGAAGCAAATTTAAGCTTGCATTTCAGAAATAGAATAGAAAATTGTTGCATGTATTTGAACTTGACATTAAGACTTGTGGGAAGGAAAAGCCAGAAGAAATTCCATCTTAACAGAAAAACCTGTTGGAGTATTGGAGGGTAGGCACCTCCTGGTAAGGCACTTTTCTAGTAGCCCATATACTGGAACTTTTATGGGCTATTACAGACAAGAATAATCAGAATTTGTGGAAGGGAGATTAATGACAACTTACTGGTGAGGTTTGACATGCCAGGGCTTGATGGATGCTGTGTTTCTTCTTCCTGTCTTTCAAGATGATTAGCTCAAAGCCCCATAATTGCTTAACTATGGTATTCTGATAAATAGCCTAACCTTCTCTCTTAC
The DNA here is from genome assembly GCA_028658325.1 of Potorous gilbertii. NCBI lineage: Eukaryota > Metazoa > Chordata > Mammalia > Diprotodontia > Potoroidae > Potorous > Potorous gilbertii. Next base: position 450,906,076 of record CM053769.1, read on the forward strand.
TTAGGGGAAGAAGAAATAGAGGTCTACCCTCTTCGATGCTAGCCCAAAGCAGCCAGTGTATATTTACATTGTTTACTAACTGATTGTATACCTCTGCATTCTTATACACATCCTTATGTCTGATAAATGCAAAATGAAAAATCTGGAGGCTGCCTATATCCTGGTGTAATGTGGGTAGGGGTCTGGCACATGCCCAGATCACCTGAGGTGGTATCAGCTTAGACAGCATCTCTCCACATGGAAGGGCTATCATGAAGCTGCATGAGGGATGCACATAAGTAGGGGGAGTCCCTCTGGTCAGCGAAATGACAATGGTTAGAGTGCAGGGCTGGACTTAGGAAGACGAGTTCAAATGTAGCCTCAGACATTTGTAAGCTGGGTAATCCTGGGTAAGCCACTTGACTTCTATTTGCCTCAGTTTCCTTAACTGTAAAATGGAGATAAATACCACAACCCAGCTTCCAGGGTCATTGTGAAGATCAAATGAGGTAAGTGCTTAGCACAATGCTTGGCACATAATAGGCACACTACATAAATATCTGAGTACATGTGAAAGAAGAGGCTTAAGATTGACAGGAATCATTTAGAAAGGCTGTCTAGCATCAGAGTTCTTTGGTTTTGGCATTTCTGGGAGCACTCAGTGAATAGTGAAGGGAAGGGAGCCTATCACTTTTTGAATTAAAAATGTGCAGAGAGTTCCCAGGGAGTTTGGGAGTTTAGTCAGGGAAGCAATGATGCCATGAGGAGTGAGGAGGATAAAGCCTCCTTCAGCATCCATTCATTTCAGTCTAGGTTTCACAGGCAGGACAGCATCAATACCTTGAGTAGCAAAGTGCTTTTGGGAAGTGAAACTTCAGGAAGTCAGCCCAAAGGCAGCAAAGATGATCTGGCAGTCATGGCATATCTGGACATGAACTTGTTGGAACCAATTCTGTGTGGGAAATGAGCTATTTATTGACTGATCCACATCCCTCTTCCCAGACCAAGGGGGTTATGACTTCAAGGCACTGGAGAAAAATATTATTATATTTGTTATTGCTATATCTTTGAAATAAATACTTTTGTAAAAGATAACCAGTGTTAATTGGTTAAATGGAACTGGACTGATAATCACTGGGCCCCCAAAATGAAGGAAACGAGTTTGGTGGGGACTGGAGTTAATGTTAAGGATAGAGAGATACCCACAAACACATCTTGGTACCCTAGAACACTGAATTGGCAGAGGTGTAGTCTACTAGGCACTAAGAGAATGAGGCCAGAGTTTACAGTGTGCTTTAGATTAAATAAAGCATTTACTAGTCAATTACTATGTGCTAGGCACTATTCTGGGCATATAAATACTGTACAAACAAAAAGAAAGTCTTTGCCCCAAGGAGCTTGTCTTCAAATGTAAGAAGATAAGACATAAAAAGGAACTGAAGAACCGGGGTAAGAGGAAAGTACATGAAGAGGGGCAAAGTAGAATAGTCTGGAGACTCAGGAGCAGGCTTCGAAGTGACCATGGCTGGTATGGTATCAAATGGAGGTTCTGGGAAGCAACTCACCAGCTAATTAGAGGAGGATGCCATGTAGATGAAGGCATATCCACCAAGAAAAGGTGGCTGTGGTGGAGGTGGCAAAGTTTGGAGAGTAAAGGGCTGAATCCTGTTACAAGTGAGCATGCCTAGCATGGTTACTTTCTCAAATAGAGGCTTTGGGGAGCAGCCCATGGAATACTTGTTTGTGCAATTAATGCTGGTGCAGTTAGAGCTTTGGGAAGAGGTTTCACCCTTTTAAAGAAAAAGGAGATGTCTTTCAGTATTAGGTTGGGTGGCTTGAAATAATACTACCCTCAGAGGTTCTTAACAAAATAAACCCTGCTTACACATGGCCAAGACATTATCTCACATAAGGTTTTCAGACCAAAAGTAGCTGTTCAGTTTAGGGACATGTAGAGAACAGTTTTGTTTTGGTATGGTTTGAAAGAGATAATCTTTTAAGTACCTTCCACCTCTGAGGTTCGTTGTTGTTTTACACCTTTATGTCATTTCCTTCATAAGTTACTTCATGTATATAAAAATAGATTATATAAGAATGTGTGGGTATATATACACACACATACACATATGTACATACACACCAACACACCAATACACATATATCCATTTTATATAGATATGTATATATGTGTATGTATGCATTATATATGTGCGTATATATGTGTATATATATGTATATATGTATGTGTATATCTATCATATCTATCTATAAGATAGAGGGCTTTGCTAGATGTTTCTGTTTGGATCTTCTTCCTTAACTTCAGGCAACTGTGTCTTGGATGGAGCAATGAACTACAATTGAAGATCTGAATTCTCATTCTAACTTTGTACTTACTGGCAATGTGACCTTAGGCATGTCACTTAATTTCTCTGAATCTCGGTTTACTCATCTGTCAAAAAAAGGCACTATCAGTCCTGCATTCCTCACAGGGTTGTTATAAGGATAATATGTGAGGAAGTACTTGTAAAATATAAAGCATAACACAAACATCAGGCATTATTAGTATCTTATGAATCTGCAAAGTCAAAATGAGGAACATTCTATAAAATGATACTAAAATAGAGCTTTGAACTGCATTTGAAAATATGTGGTTTTTAAAAGGATGAGCCAATGTACTTCATCATATTAAGTTATGAGTTAAGAACTTAAAATTTCTGAATTTATATTATTTGAATAAATTAAAATGTCAGTACTGAACTTGGAAAAATAATCCTGATTTAACCAGAGAAAACACAAGAGGGCAATCTTGCACAACAATAGTATTTGCAGAAACAAACAAAAAATCTCTTTAAATAAAATGAATTTAATGTTGAGTAGAAAAAAATAGTTGAGATATTGATAGCATTTATGTTTTGCTACACATTTTGGCAGTATAATAGTTTGCAAAGAATGACTCAACGATAACATCAATAAAAATAAATTGCATGAATTTTAGTTATTTTCTTTTATGTTAGAAAGAAACAGATTTATCTTCCATTTGTATCTCTGATGAGTTGCCCGGTTTTTCAGCATACTAAGGTTACTTATATCTGAAATAAGAGGAAGTAAATCTGACAAAGAAGAGATCCCTTAAATCTTGCCTAATACTAAGTAGATACTATTTTAGAGAATTATACAGAAGGGTAAACTAGAAAGAGAAGAGTCATGCTCTAGTGATCAGGAGTCTTAGACCTTAATCCTTAATCTTTAACTAGACCTTCATTTCCCAGCAATTAAGTAGAACTGTGCTTTCAACTGGCTGACTATGCCCTCAAAATTGAGACCAAAGAGAAATGGCAGATTTAGTTCAATTACAAGTACATCTTTGTACCTAAAAATTTTGAAGGAATTTCATAGACAAACTAAGTCAGAACTTTAGTAAGTTCTGTGTTTGGGGTAACTATCTACTTATTTCTTACCTAAAAAATAATCTAAATTAAAAGTTTCTTTTAATATCATTAGGAGCACAATGCCAATAGTTAAGATTTTTTTAAAAAACAGTATCAGAAATAAATTTTCTATTATTCATTCTCTTCTAGGTTGTCTATGCAAATAGTGATCCACTAATTTCAGCAAACGTGTACTTAGAAACATCAGTTCATGCATGTCATTATGACATTGGCTATAATCTGGGCCAGTCCTATCTCAGGCTGGTCTAGTGATTTGGGTTTAAGATTACAACATGAGATCCTCATCCAATAACAAAATGCAAAATCTTTATTTACAATAGAATTTGAAAGGATAAAATTCATACTTAAATTCAAATAAAAAAAAAAACTATTCCTCTCCCACCTAGCAATTGATTGCTCTTTGGCGGGAAAGATGTTCCAAATGGGAATTCTGATATGATTTCAGAAAACTACTTCCTATAGATTGAGTATTTTATTTTTCAGTCAGTAAGGAAACCAAACTAATATTGAGCTCAAAAATGCCCCCCACCATAAAAGAAAAACAGTTAGTTCATCCTGCATAAAACAGGGGCCACTGTTACCACAGAGGATTACTTTATTTATTTATTTTTGTAGACTCAACCCTCAAGTGGTTCATCCCAGGTGAATAAAAAAATTGATTTTGCAATTTAGGGCTGCTGCTATTTTCTGTGATAGGAATCTAACATATTCAAGTGGTCCAAGCAGTAAGAAATAAATCATAAGTGTATCCCACTTCTTATTGATTAGAATTAATCACAAATTTCTATTTTTTTAAAAAATTAGGAAAATAATTAAACATTGAACAAAATTTTCTTTTAAAGATGCTACTTTACATCTACTTTTAAAAGGAACAATTCCTATAGGTACAATTAATCCCTAACTTTTCCTTTTCTAATAATTAATCCTAATTTACCTTTAATCTTAATTTCTTAGTCCATAGTCCTTTCTTGTGGTTTGTCTTCAACATCTGGACTAGCCTGGTTTCAAAGCACTCTGACTTGCTCATTTTTTATTTTCTCCTACTGCTTAGAACTTCACTAGTTGCCATGGAGAACAAGAAGGATGGCAACAATAAGAATCTTCTAGTGTCTACGTGAATTCAGAAGAATCAGAAGGGTGAGATCAGTTAAATATGGTCAGGAATTTAAAACATCAATAAAATCAAAACCTTTTTTATTTTTCCTAGGACAACTGAATATAGTAAATTGAGGTAACTCTTGGTCAAGCAATGCCCAACAACTACATACTAAGTGTACGTCTCATTAGTCCCCTTGGACACTGTTATTATTTGGTCCCTCTTCCTTTAAAGCACCCTTTACTCTGCTAATTCAGTTTCATGATGCACATTCCCAGTTACTGACGGTGACTTCCCTCCACAACGTTTCTGGGTTTTATCAACATAGGAACCCTTGTACTACCTATCTTCCAGCTCTCCAAATCTGGAAGGTCCTCAGTCAGTGCCATGAGACTCTTCTAGTCATTGATGTTGGTGAGCCCTACTCTCGCTAGCCATTTTCTATTTGTCCTAGTCATGTGAGGTTCGTATATGTTAATAACTAATATTTTTAAAGCACTTTCTTTAAACCCTTTAAGAAAGGCAGGATGACTATTTTTGCCCCATTTTAAAGGTAAAAAAGCTGAGGTTCAGAGAAGTTAGATGACTAAACCTGTCATATAGTTAATAATTTTAAAGTCTGGGATTAGAAATAAAATTGATGATGGTGATGCCAGTGATCTCTCTGTGGTATCATACTTCTCTCTGCTTAGCTGTATAAGTTTACTATGAAAAAATTATTTATTTTTACATTTTCTTTTCATGCTGAGCTCAAGTAGCCTAGTATAAGGGAAGGATATGGCATTTAAAGTCTAAAGTTTTTTAAATTCAAGATCTGGCTCAGCCCTTTCCTTATTATGTGACCATGGCAAATCACTTAATCTTTCTGGTCTAAACTTCTTCTTCTATAAAAAGAAAAGATCTACTTATTGTATCTATATCAGGGGTTGTTTTACGCATCAGATAAAGTGTATGTGAGAGCACTTGGTAATTGCAAAGCACTAATGATAATAGTTAGTATCTATACAGCACCTATTATGTGCCAGGTACCGCGCTGAGCTCTTTGCAAATATTACCCCATTTGAGAAATAGGTACTAATGTCATTCCTATTTTATAATTGAGGAAATTGAGGTAAACAGAGGTTAAATGACTTGCCTAAGGTCAAACAGCTAGTAAGTATTTGAGGCCACATTGAACTCAGTTCTTTCCGACACCAGGTCCGGAGCCTTTAAGAATAAAATAATAACTGACATTTATGTGGCACTTACCGTGTGCCTGGTACTGCGCTAAGCACTTTATGTATGGTAACTCCTTTTTGATTCTCACAACACCTCTGGGAGACAGGCCCTATTAATATCCCCTTTTGTGTGTTCGTCCTTGGCTGCCAAAGAAGACCAGGCCATCAGAGAAATGATGACATGACTTGTACATGATTTTGTTTTGAGTGAGGGAGGGCATTTTACAGATGAAGAAACTGAGGAAGATAGAGGCTAAATGACTTACCCAAGATTACACAGTTAGTAACTGTCTGAAGCAAGATTTGAACTTAGGTCTTCCTTCCTGACTCCAGGCTCAGTGTTTTTATAAGCAATATACTGTTTCTCTGTATAAAGGAATAGCTGTATGATTTCCCTGAGAATAAATCCCTTCACCTTATCTCCTCCAAAAATAGGCAGTAAAAGTCCACTTTATTGTATTTCATTTTTCTTTTACTATTTATTTAGCAGCTTAATCTAGAACTAGGAATGACTTAATTTGTGTATGTAACAAGACACTGAGGACCGATGCACCCTGGCAGACAAGAAATTCCTCCATGTTCCTCTGGGGCTGTGGTTTTTCACCTTGTTTTGTTAATCAATCTGATGAAGTCTGTGCACCCCTTCTTAAAATGTTTGTAAGTGGATAAAATAAAATACATATGATCAATTATTAAAATATTTTAAAAATACACATTTTATGAACTCTCTGCTTTACTGGATCCTTTGTAGAGCTGTCTGACCCTTGAGAGTGATAACTTAGCCCCCTCCCTTCCTAAGAAAGAGAGAGGGAGGGAGAAGGCACTTGAAAGTGAAGAGTGCAGAGATAAAGGATAGTGTGGTCAGAGCTGGCCAGATGAGACAAGTATGCAGGCAGGAAGAACTACTAACAGTTATCTCCATGAGTAGGCTGGCAGAGGAGCAAAAGTTGAGATACCAAGGCAAGGAATGACTGCCCTGTGTAAGAGGGACATGGAGCAGATTCAAAGTTGCAGGTACCAGTCATGCTCCTGAGAACAGAAATGATGATTCCTCACATCCTTTGTTTCATCACCACACCGTCTTGCTCTCTCGGAAGAGAGATAAGTCTGTTTCTCAATCTCTACTATTTTGTTTAATTTCCATTTTAACATTGTTTTAAAAATTGGTTTCTCTAAGATAAAGTAGTTAACCATTGCAACAATACCTTTCTGTATCATTACTCAAACACAACAGGGGTTGAAGTACACAGAGGGGAAACAGATGTAGATTCTCTTTCTAATTACTGGTTGAGGGAGGGAATTCCCTGACATGGAGTGTTCAGAGCAGAAGAAAAAAAAAGAGAATTGTTCATTCATAATTTTATATATTCCCAAAGATATGAGAAAAAAATGGATTCGGATTCCCTCAGGCAAATGAGATTAGCAATTTTGCTGGGAGAAAGGCTGGGACAAACTAGAACTTTATGCAGGTGGGTACATTGAACAATCCCCTCTTAGAACTGTTTCTTTCCTTCTTGAAAGGAAACCAAGTCACATCATTGGAGATGAGTAGTGAGAAAGTTGTGACTATCAGAAGCAGAAGAAAAGAAGGTGAGGGACCAGAAAGAGGAAGTAACTATTCCTCGCCTCAGTAGTACAACAGCATCTACCACCACCTACACCTAAAATGTTTCATTCTTTAACAACCTTTTGTGAATTACAAAGACTTCAGGCAGAGATGTAAGGTATCAAGAAAGATTTCTTTAAACTGTTTTGTTTTTAAGGTTACTTCAACTGAACAAAAGATTTTTTAATATATATTTTTTAATATAACTAAAATATACTATTATGAAATAGAGGTTTAAATGTGTTTCACTACAGTGTTCTTAATGATTCTTCTGGTTAATGGATTAGAAGGAACTTCTTTCTCCTATAGTGATCCAATCTCCCAACAGTTCAACTATCTTTATGTGGATAACTTCCAAATCTACACTGTATATCCATTTCTAACTCCTTCCTGAACTCCGGTCTTGTACAGTGTGGATGTTGACCATCTTTATCCTGATGTCCAAAGGATGTTCAACAGTAACAAATTTTAGAAGTCCAGACAAGAAAAACAAAACACACCTGGGATAATCAGCACAAAGGACCTCTTCAATCATCATTTAAAGATTATTTCCGGTAACAAGAGATGCAGAATAAGACCTCACCTTCCTGATGCCATGGTCCTTTTTGAGAATGAAAGACAAACAACAGAGATGGAAAACAGAGACCCTCAGGCATTGAGCTGAGCTGTTGCTAAGGAGATAGATATTGGGAAGTCTACTTCTAGAAAGAGAGGCCAGATTGGGGCCCAGCTAGGTCAATCAGCTGCTGGTTGGAAATGGGTGAAAGTCTTACCTTGTTGCTTCCTGTTTTAACTAAATTCTTCTTAACTAGCTCCTAAGAAATAGGTTTGTCTGCCTGTTAGAGTGTAAATGCTGTCAATGTATTTGAAATTTAGATCTCTTTGGGCAAAATCCCGTTTACTTACTCTGGTTATAAGTGTGCAAAAATAGAACTCATAAGCCAGTCCCTTCTTTAAACTTTCCATCTCTTTTGAGGGCATTATCCTAGGAAGTACTTCCTTCCACCTTGGTCCATTTGACTGAAGGTCAATGAATCAGGAGGCAAGGCTATAAAGTAAAATTTTATTAGTACCAGTGGATTGGCAATTACCAGATGGATAGCAACCCACTGATCAAAGTGAGATTACACGTATATAGGGTTTTACACAGACTAAGGGTGCTACTAGGAACTTATCCTGTCAGACTGTTCAGCTACATTTTGGTATTTGGGAGGTTGGTAATAGGGACAGGATGTCAGGTGATTTGAGGAGAATGTGTTAACTTTGGGGTCTTAGGAGGTATAATAATAAGATTTATTCCCATGGGATAATGCATTTCTCTGAGGATAGTCTTATCAGACTATCCTGTTGAGGCAGACAATTTCTAAGATATTAGAGTTAGAAGTGCTGGGTCTTAGTCCCAATGAAAGGAAGGGCATTAGCACAGCAGAGGTTGCAGGCACAGGGGAGACAGGACCCTAGTCACAGTTTCATGATTGAAAAGAGTGCTTGTGATCACTCACAAACCAGTGCACAGAATGGAGGAGTAATAAACATGCATCTCCCTAGATCATATCACCTTGGAAAAGACAAAAAATTACAGGTCCCCAGAATCTGAAAAAGCTGCACAAAAAACCTGAAACTTGGTACAATGCCCTCTCCATTTGGAAAGCTGAGCCCCACTTTAGCACAGAGTTAAAAGTTAAGAAATAGTCTGGAAAATGAGCAAACAACAGAAAAAATCTGACCATAGAAAGTTACTGTGAGAAGTGGTAGAGTTAGAACACTAATTCATTGTTTAGTGGAGCAGTAAGCAGATCCAACCATTCTGGAGACAACTTTGGAACTATGCCCAAAGGACTACAAAAATGTGCATACCCTTTGACCCAGCAATATTGCTTCTAGGGCTATATCCCAAAGAGATCATAAAATGGGAAAAGATCCCACATGTACAAAAATAGTTATAGCAGCTGTTTTTGTGGTGGCCAAGAACTAGAAATTGAGGGAATGCTCATCAATTGGGGAATAGCTGAACAAGTTATGGTATATGAATGTAATGGAATACTAGTATGCCTTAAGAAATGATGAACAGTTGAATTTCAGAAAAACTTGGAAAGATTTATATGAACTGATGCTGACTGAAATGAGAAGAATCAGGAGTACATTATATACAGTAACAGCCACAACGTGCAAGGAAACATTCTCAAAGGACTCTTGAGGCAAAATTCTATCCAGAGAAAGGACTATGGAATCAGAACACAGAATGAATCAAACTATTTTCTCTTGTGTTGTGTTTTGTTTTGGTTTTAACCATGGTTTCTCCTATTTGTTTTAATTCTTCTATGCAACATGATTAATGTGAAAATGTGTTTAATATGAATGTATGTGTAAAACCCATATAATACTGCATGGCATCTTGGGGAGGAAGGAGAGAGGGAGAGGGAGAGGGAGAAAATTTAAGACTTACAAAAGTGGTTGTTGAAAACTGAAAACAAATAAATTAATTAAATTAAAAAAATTATAGTGGTGATAAGGAAGATCAAAACACACATTCAGAAGAAAAGAAAGTCAAAATTTCTTCATCCAAGCCTCAAAGAAAAATATGAAATGATCTTGGGCCATGGAAGAACTCAAAAAGTATTTTAAAAATCAAGTAAGGGAAGTAGAGGAAGAATTGGGATGAGAAATTAGAGTGATGGAAGAAAATCATGAAAAAAAGAGTCAACAGCTTTGTAAAGGAGGCACAAAAAACACTAAAGAAAATAACACCTTAAAAACCAGAACAGGCCAAAGGCTAAAAGAGGTACAAAAATCCAATGAAGGGAAGAATGCCTTGAAAAGAAGAATGGACCAAATGGGAAAAAAGGATACAAAAATTCACTGAAGAAAAGAACACCTTAAAAAGCATATTTGGCCAAATGGAAAAGGAGGTACAAAAGCTCACTGGTGAAAATAATTCTTTAAAGGTTAGAATTGGGCAAGTGGAAGCTAATGACTTTATGAGATATCAAGAAACAATAAAACACAATCAAAATAATGGGAAAAAATGGAAGAAAATGTGAAATATCTCACTGGAAAAACAACTGACCTGAAAAATAGATTCAGAAGAGAGAATTTAAGAATGATTGGACTGCCTGAAAGCTATAATAAGAAAAGAGCCTTGATATCATCGTTCCTGAAACTGTCAATGAATACTGCCTTGATGTTCTAGAACCAGAGGGTAAAAGAGAAATCAAAAAAATCCATCGATCACCTCCTGGAAGAGCTCCCCAAATGAAAACTCCCAGAAATATTATAGCCAAATTCCAGACCTCTCAGATCAAGATGAAAATACTGCAAGTAGTCAAAAAGCAACAATTCAAATATTATGGAGACACAGTCAAGATAGCACAAGATTTAGCAACTTCCACATTAAAAGATCAGAGGACTTGGAATATGATATTCCAGAGGGCAAAAGAAGTAGGATTACAACCAAGAACCACCTATCCAGAAAACTGGGTATAATTCTTCGGGGAAAAAAAATGAACATTCAGTGAAATAGAGGACTTTCAAGCACTCCTCATGAAGAGACCAGAACTGAATAGAAAATTTGACTTTCAAATGCAAGATGCAAAAGAAACCCGAAAGGTAATCAGGAAAAAGAAATTATAAGGTATTTGATAAGGTTTATGCTCCTACATGGGAAAATTTTCTAAAAACTTTTTCATTGTTAGGGCAGTTAGACTACATAGACAGAAAGCAGAGGTGTGAGTTGCCTCAGCTCTGCCTCTCACTTCCTGTTTCACCCATTAGGCAAACTCTTCCCACCATGCCATGTGACTCAGGCTCCATGTGACTTAGGCTTTATGTAACTCAGGCTCCATCATAGCAGTGAGTTGGGCCTGAGCCCAAAGCAGACCATGTAGGTCTATTAATGGGTGGGAAAGATCTTCTTATTCCATTAACTTTACAATCTGAAAGAAGGGAAGATAGTTTGGGGGAGGTAAAAGTCATAAGCAAAACACTTAGAGGATGGATAGGATAAAAGGATAGAGACAATAGGATAAAAAGAGGGAAAATAGGATGGAGGAAAATACATAGTTGGTAATAATTACTATGAAAAAAATTTTATATTGATTTTCTCTGTTAAGGACTTTGTTTCTCAAATATATAGAAAACTGAGTCAAGTTTATAGAAATAAGTCATTCCCCAATTGATAAATGGTCAAAGGATATGAAGAGGCAGTTTTCAGACAAAGTAATCAACGCTATCTACAGTTACATGAAAAAAATGTCCTAAATCAGTATTGATAAGAGGAATGCAAATTACAACAAGTGATTGGCCCATAGCAGGTTCTATATTTCTATTAGCCCTCATCTGGCTAATATGACAGAAAAGGAAAATGACAAATTTTGGGAGGAATGTGGGAAAATTAAAACACTAGTGTACTATTATTGAAGTTGTATACCAATTCAACCATTCTGGAGAGCAATTTAGAATTATTTCCAAAGAGCTATAAAACCATGCATTTTTTTTTTTACCAAGAACTACCCCTACTAGATCTATATTCCAAAGAAATAAAAAACAAAAAAGAAAATAATATATTTATACAAAAATATGGAACTCTTTTAGAGGTTGCAAAGAATTGGAAATTGAAGGGATATCCATCAACTGGGGAATGACTAAAAATGTTATTGTATGTTATTGTGATATAATTACATTGTGCTTTAAGAAATAATGAGTGGGATGCTCTCAGAAAAACATGGAGACACTTATATGAATTGATGCAAAGTGGAGTGAGCAGAATCAGAACATTGTACATAGTAATATCAATATTGTATGATTATCTACTATGAACAGCTTTACTATTCTCAGCAACACAATGATCTAAGACAACTCTATAGAACTTATAATGAAAGGTGCTGTCTATCTACAGAGAAAAAGCTGGTAGAGTCTGGAATGTGGATCAAAGACACTTTTTCTTTATTTTTCTTGGTTTTTTGGTCTGTATTTTCTTTCACAGAATGACTTGCATGGAAATGTATTTTGCGTGACTACACATGTATAACTTATGTCAAATTGCTTGCCTTTGCAAAGGGGGTGGTGTGGGAGCAAGAGAATTTGAACTCAGTATTTGAAAAAAAGAATGTTAAAATTGTTTTTACATGTAATTGGGGAAAAAATAAAATGTTAAATAAGATTAAAAATACTTTCTCAAGGTACTAAGGGTACCCCTATTGAGGTGAAATATTTCCCCTACTTACTACTCTAGCTGTAAATCTCTACCTAATACTTTTCCATATATGAAACCAGGTACAATAATGATACTTTTTGATCTTGAACACAACCATTCCAATAATAATACAAAAGAAATAATATTATAGATATCAATATGATAAAGCAAGCAAAATATTAATAACATACATTACAATATACTTATAAACTCAGAACACACTATTCTACTAGTATACTCAATATCCATGGGGAAGAATGAGTACACCTGGCAGAGAAATAAATGAGGAAGAAAGTCATGTTCTTAGGATAACTCACATCTCTTGGCTGCTGTCTCTAATGTTATTGGTTCATTCAGAAACATGAACATCACATGAAATTGCTAGATTGTTGACCCCTCACTATACCTCAGATGGGAAAATCCTTTACCTTGCTCTAATAAAGTCTTTACAAGCTCTTGCTGTTAATTATCATCCTTAAAAGGGCATTTAGAAAGTGTTAACTCTCAGTGTGCATGACAATTCTCTTTAAGCCAGAGAGTGGCAAAACTCATCAAAACAGGTTATTCACTCACCATATGTTATGTTGTCCAATCCGAACAGATCTAACAGTAACCTGGCTCCAGCTCATCAGAATACCAAAGCAGCAACAAAATCCCCTATACTTTTCTTTTTCAAGGCAGATGTAATAGCAGAGAGTAACAAGCCTTCACCTTTTTCCAACTCTAGGTCATAGTTGTCAATGGATCTCTTGGCCAATGAAGTCAATTATTTCCATAACTAATCAGGAATCGAAATCTTCTTTCAATTCGTGCTTCTCCCCACCACAACTCTCACAGAGGAGATTTTCGGCATTATTTATGTATTCAGTTACTTACTCCAGATTCTTCTTTTTCTCCTTCTGCAATTGTTGCTGTTGTATCTCCAATCACTTAAAGGAGAACCTCCTGACTCTCAGACTTACCTTTTAGCTTAAAAAGTCACAATTCTCCAAATTCCCTTATTGAATCAACAATTCGTAACGACACCTCAATATCCAAATGCTTAAATTATTTCTCATTTTCTTAGTATTACCTTCTTTAGTCATAAAAAATATATATACAAATTATCCAAAATATTAGCATGCTTTGTAGCTCTCCAAGATAATCTCAACAGGGTTCCCCATCTCTAGTTACCTTGAAACTTTCTTTACATTTTATTTCTATCTTTTTTAAATAAGAACAATCTCTTTCTCCAGCTCTTGATAACATTAAACTGCTCCTACACAAACGAGACATTATTCCTCTTGTTGACAAAGAGATCTAAATCTTACTCTCTCTCCCAAGCTGTCCAAAATTCTATTTGAAAGCTATATTTTTCATAAAAATATGTTAGCAGCATATACAGGGTGTTCCAAAAGTCTTAGTGCAACATTAAGGTATTAGAACACTCTGCATTAAAACAAAGTTCTTTTTCTACTCATTTTAGATATCAGTATGTTCATCTAAACAGCAGCAATATCCCACATATTTTGAAAACTAATATAAATGCCTTCCTTTACATGTAATCCCATTTTCTTCCCTTTTTGTAATTAACGATTTTTTATAAAAAGGACCTTAAAGAGACATCATATCTTACATACACATGTACACTAAAGGGGTTAAAAACAAAGGGAAGGACCAATATGTACAGAAATATTTATGACAACATCTTTTTGTTATAATGAAGACCTAGAAACAAAGTAGTCACCCACTAGTTGAGGAATGGCCAGACAAGTTGTTTATATGACTGTGATATTGAATATTAGAGTATTATTTTATAATAAAAAATGTCAAATAAGACTAATCAAGAGAAACCTGGTAAGATTTTCATCATCTGATGCAATGAGAGAAGGGAAGATGGTATCTGCTGCAGGTGGGAACTGGAGAAGGAAGATGGTGAGGAATCAACCTGAAAATGTGGAGATTTAGTCCCCAGTAGCATTATTCATCATGGCTGGAGGACCCAAGGATTGAGTCCAAGGAAGTCAACGTTGATTGGTTTTAAATGGTTTCTCCTAACTGATGCAAAGGAGTATTTCTGCTGAGGGGACGTAGAAGGAAGGGTCAAGATAATAGAGTGAAGTCACATTTTTGCCAAGTTCTCCCAATATCTGTTTCCCCTATAACAACCTAAAAAAGTGCCAACCTGTATTCTGGACAGGAAAGCTCATTAAAAATCACAGTAAAATCATCTTTTACAGTTCAAAGATGCTCAAAAGTATAGATAGATCTGTGGACACTGTGGTGGGGTCTGACAAGGAGTGAACAAATCATCAAATGTTGGTTTTGTCTGTGGTGTCTATGGCAGCCATGGCAGCTGAGACACTAGGAGCAGCCCAGTACTCAGGGGTGGTGACTGAATATCTGGGCAAAAAGAGACCCCAAGGGACCTCTGTTCTAGTATGGGAAGCAGAAAGAGGGCCCATCTAACAACAATGTCAACTATTGCCCTATTTTGGGTTACAGTTCTAAGTTACAGTTACAAGAGAAGAGTGGAAGTAGGGGTCCTGTCTGGGAAAGGAGAAGAACACAGATCAAGAAGGTAGTGACCAGACCTCTCGCCAAATCATACCACATTGACAGCACTGAAAATTTAGAGATTCCATGGACTGAGCTATGAAAGCAGCAAAAGGACATAAAAGAACAGAAGTTCAGGCCAAAATCCCCCCTACAGATGAGCAGAGCCCAACACAACACAAAATTCAAAGTCAAGAAGCAGAGTGGAAAAATGAGCAAATAACATGAAAAAAGCCTAATTATAAAAAAAAAATATAGTGACAGGGACACTCAAGACACAAACTCAGAATAATGACTTGAAAACATATGCACGCAGAACCTCAAAAAAAATACAGATTAAGCATGAGCCCAAAACGAATTCCTAGAAGAATTTAAAAGAGGAGACGATTCCTCCAAAAAAGGCACCAAAAACAAAGATTTTAAAAATCAAATGAATAGTAGGTGAAAAATTGTGAAAAGAAATGAAAGCTATTACAAAAACTTATGAAGAGAGAATTAACAGCTTGGTAAAAGAGGCACAAAAGTGCCGAAGAAAATAACTCTTTAAAAATTAGAATTGATCGAGTGGAAGATAATGACTCTATGAGGGAACTATTGAGAGAAGGCGTTTGTGAGTAGCAATACTCACAGATGCAGATGCAGAAACAGAAGAAAGGAGCATCCATGAAACAGATTAGAAAGACAGAAAAGAGAGTAGAAGGGACAGGTACAACTAGGGCAGTTTTGTTAGTACTATATTAAAATTTAAAAGCACTTGAATTAAGTAACACAAGTTTACACTTTATACAATCCTTTCTTTTGTTCTTTGCATATTGAAATATTCTTATTTGTTGTTAGCTTGTTAATTTAAATTATAGGGAATTCCTCTTTCATTTTCTTCCTCTCTCTTACCCCCTCCTTCCTCTTCAGCCAAAAACTCAATGGCATGTGAACTCTAGGCACTATCTCTTCACCTGTGAATAGACCTCCCTGCATCTTGCATTTTTGCAAGAATGACGAGCAAGGGGTGGTGGTGGTGGTAAGGCAGTGTGTGGTATATTTGTGAAGCATTATCACAAATGGTTTTTGTATATACTTCTGGAATACTTTTCAAATATTTGTCCTCAACATTTATGATAGTTGAAAGAGCAGGGTTGTGATAATATATGTCATTTGGGAAGTACAATCTAATATTTATTCAATATAAATTATGAAAAAAACATTTTCCCCTAGGATAATTGAAAGCCCTTCATATTAATATTCATCCTTTTCACAAATTGTATCACTTTGGTGGTGATACTTCCAAATACAAATATTGAAGATTCATATTCTCTCATTCCAGGTTGATGAATGCTAATGGGCTCCAAAGGCGAATGAGAAATCACTGGGTATTGTTTGGTTAGTGTATATGGACTGAAATCACACCCTTCCTCACTGGGCAGAAGGATGCCTACTTGCCTATGATTTCAACACCCTAGAAGACATTTTGTTTGAAAAAGAAAAGCTAAATGAAATGTTTTTTTCATCTGGTCTAGTTGCACAAAAAAATTCTGTGCTGAACATTAACATTGGCTATATATGTTCCTAATGTTTTGAGAGGCTTAGGGGTTGTTTAGGACAATCTAGAAAGTTTTTCTCTCTAATTTCCATGTCCCCTACTCCCTTAAGACTGATTCATCAAAGCATCATGAACTGGAAAATGAAATTTGAAAAGATCTTATGATTTATTTTCCAAAGAGCTTTTTCTGTACCTTTTGCTCAAAAGAGCATATAAAAGTGGGTTAATAGCTGAATTAAGCAACACCAGTCACTTAGATATTGTCTGCAACTGCAGAGGAAGTGTCCACCTACTGTTTACCATTGTGATTGCCTCCAACATGCATTCCATTATGTGGAGGCTCTAGCAACAAAAGAAAATAAAAATCACCACAAGTAGATGAAAGGTGCTATTGTGTTCAGAAGAAGGGGAGTAGCGCATTTTTTAAAAATGGCCTGATTTTCCCTTTAAGGAGAAAAAAAAATCTAGGTAAGTGTAGAGTATCAGTACTGCTTTAGGAACACTCTGTGTTCTGATATGAGATATTTCTCCTGAGGTGTGCAATTACCTTTTAAAAAATTCTTGCCTTTCCTATCCAAAGAAACCTATGTTTGACTTCACCTTTCACTGCAATTTGACATCCACTGTCATATATTTACCTGGCATGATCCCTAGCTAAATGCACTCTATTCACACAACAAAATATCATCACATAAGGAGAAAACACGAGAAAGCAGGACATCATAAACCTTGGGTAGGGACTATGTCTCCAGTGGTTCATTGTGAAACTATACATTTCTATAAGTATTCACAATGTCCATGTTTGACAAAGGATGGGCATCTTGCAAGCATAGCTGGCATATTTATCCAAATCATAATGTTTATTTTTTTTCATAGTAATTAATTTAATATTCATTGGTGATACATTTATGCTTTCTTAATTTTTTAAAATTATTTTATTTGTTTTCAGTGTTCTACAATCAATCCCATATATCTTAGATATTTTCCCCTCCCTCCCCCTTTTCCCCTCCCCTTCCCCACTTCCTCCCAGGACAGCATGCAATCTTATATAGGTTCTATACATAACATTCCTATTAAACACATTTGCACCTTAGTCATGTTGAATAGATAAATTAAAATGAATGGGAGAAACCATAAAACAAAACAAAACATAATACAAAACAAAATGATCTACTTCATTCTGTGATCCAACTCCATAGTTCTTTCTCTGGATGTGGAAGGCGTTTTGGCTCAGAAGTCCATTGGGAATTTTTTAGGTCATTGCATTGCTATGAAGGACTAAGTCTACCAGAAAAATTCCTGGCACATTGTGGTTATTGCTGTGTACAAAGTTCTCCTGGTTCTGCTCCTTTCACTCAGCATCAGTTCATATAAGTCTTTCCAGGCCTCTCCTGTTCATCATTTCTTATAGCACAATAGTATTCCATGACATTCCTATACCACAACTTGTTCAGTCATTCCCCAATTGATGGGTATCCCTTTGATTTCCAGTTTTTGGCCACCACAAAGAGAGTTGCTATAAATATTTTTGTACATGTGGGATCCTTTCCCATTTTTATGATCTCTTTGGGATACAGTCCTAGAAGCAATATTGCTGGATCAAAGGGTATGTACATTTTTGTAGCCTTTTGGGCATAATTCCAAATTGCTCTCCAGAATAGTTGAATCAGCTCACAGCTCCACCAACAGTGAATTAGTGTTCCCAACTCTCCCATATCTTCTCCAATATTTATCACGTTCCAGTTTTGTCATGTTAGCCAATCTGATAGGTGTGATATGGTCCATCAGAGTTGCTTTGATTTGCATCTCTCTAATCCATAGCGATTTAGAGCATTTTTTTTCATTTAACTACAGATAACTTTAATTTCTTCCTCTGAAAACTGCCTGTTCATATCCTTTGATCATTTATCAATTGGGGAATGACTTGTATTCTTGTACATTTGACTCAGTTCTCTATATACTTTAAAAATGAGACCTTTATCACAGACACTAGTTGCAAAAATTCTTTCCCAGTTTTCTGCTTCCCTCCTAATCTTGGTTGCATTGGGTTTGTTTGTGCAAAAACTTTTCAAGTTAATGTAATCAAAATTATCCATTTTGCACTTCATTATGTTTTCTATCTCTCGTTTTGTCAAAAATTTCTGCATTCTCCATAAATTTGAAAAAAATACTATTCCTTGCTCCCCTAATTTGTTTATAGTATCAATCTTTATACCTAGATCATGCATCCATTTGGATTTTTTTCTTGTGTATGGGTCAGGCATTGGTCTAATCCCAGTTTCCCCAGCAATTTTTGTCAAACGGTGAGTTCTTATCCCAGAAGCTGGGTTTCTTTGGTTTGTCCAACAGTAGATTGCTATATTCATTAACTACTATATCTTGAATACCTAACCTATTCCACTGGCCTAGTCCTCTGTTTCTTAGCCAGTACCAAGTGATTTTGATGATTGCTGCTTTATAATACAATTTGAGATCTGATAGGGCTAGGCAACCTTCCCTAGCATTTCTTTTCATTAATTCCCTTGATATTCTGGACCAGATTCCTCCAGATGAATTTTGATATTTTTTTTCTAGCTCTAGAAAATAAGTATCTGATAGTTTGATTGACATGGCACTGAATAATTAAATTAATTTAGTAGAATTGTAATTTTTATTATATTGGCTCAGCCTACCCATCAACAACTGACATTTTTCCAATTACTTCTATCTGACTTTATTTGTGCAAAAAGTATTTTGTAATTGTGTTCATATAGTCCTTGGGTTTACTATGGCAGGTAGACTCCCAGATATTTTATAATGTCTATCATAGCTTTAAATGGGATTTCTCTTTTTTATATCTTGCTGTTGGGCTTTGTTAGTGATATATAGAAATGCAGATGATTTATGTGGGTTCATTTTGTAACCTGCAGCTTTGCTAAAGTTGTTTATTATTTCAAATAATTTTTTACTTCATTCTCTTGGATTCTCTAAACATATCATCATATAATCTGCAAAGAGTGATAACTTAGTTTCTTCGTTGCCTATTCTAATTCCTTCAATTTATTTATTTATTTATTCAATTTATTTATTTCTTTTCCTTATTGCTATAGCTAACATTTCTAGTGCCATATTGAACAACAGTGGTGATAATAGACATCCTTGTTTCCCCTCTGATCTTATTGGAAATGCATCTACCTTATCCCCATTGCATATAATGCTTGCTTTTAGGTAGATACTGCTCATTATTTTTTGTAACATTCCATTTATTCTTATACTCTCCAGTGCTTTCAATAGGAATGGGTGTTGTATTTTGTCAAAAGCTTTTTCTGCATCTATTGAGTTTATTGAAATACCTGTTTCTGCATCTATTGAAATAATCATGTAGTTTCTGTTAGTTTTGTTGTTGATATAATCAATAATGCTAATAGTTTTCCTAATATTGAACCAGTCCTGCATTCCTGGTATAAATTCATAATGTTTATTTTAAAAAATGCTTTATGTGTTCTGACCAAATTCATAACCAACAGTGGTGTGTCCAGTGCATAGCCCAAGTGAGCCCCTAAAGTCATATCCTGTATGTAATTATTAATACTTAAGCAAACGCATCAGAAGGGATTGGATATTACTGAATAGATATACCTAAAATGCACTTCGTACTGCCAAAGTTTTGAGTGTTATAGAACTGAGACAAGAAGGTAAAAGCTATCTGTAAAAAAATTTTAAGATGATGAGGTAAAAAATTCTTTTAATAAACATCAATAAATAAGATCAATCATGTATTTTCTTAATACAATGAATTTAAACATTTTTAATCACATCTGGGGTTGGAGGTGTTCAGATGAGCCGAGAACTAACTACTCCCTCTAAGATGGCACCCCTATTTTTGTGGGCAGAGTCACCCTTTCCTAACTCCTCTCTTCAGCCAATCTCTGTTCTCCCTCCAGATGAAAAGGAAAATTCTACTGGAAAAATGATAGGAGATATGAAGTAAACTTTCCTGAGATGCCCTCCTTACCAAGTTTCCTCTTTGTGCCAGTGCTTTAACTCATTTGTATACAGTCAGTCAATAATCAGTTATTAAATGCCTACAATGTGCTCATTTCTTGGGATACAAAGAAAGTCAAAAGACAGTTCCTACCTTCAAGAAACTCACAATCTGATGAGAAGAGACAGTAAAACATATGTGTATATGTGTGTGTGTATGTGTGTACAAGATAGAGAGGAAATAATTAACAGAAGAAAGGCACAGAAATAAGAGGGATTGGAAAGGCTTCCTGTAGAAGTATGAAGTTTCAGTTTATGTGGTTTGTTACCCTGATTGTGGAGTTTATGAAAATATTAAAAAATGAATATCAGTAAGTTTATCACTCTTTTAGAGGCAGCTGGGTAATACCATGAATACAGTACTGGGCTTGAAATCAGGAATATTTCCATTTAAATCCTGCCTCAGATACTTAGAAACTATGTGATCTTGGTCAAATAATTTAATCTTTTAGTCTCAGTTTCCTCATCTGTAAAAATCAGAATAATGACATCTACTGCCTTACAGAGTTGTTCTTAGGCTCAAATGAGAATATATGTAAAGCAATTTGTAAGCCTTAAAGCACTTAAAGCACTATTCATATATGTGTGTGTGTGTGTGTGTGTGTGTGTGTGTGTGTGTATATATATGTGTATATATATATATATATATATATATATATATATATATATAAGCTCCTGAACTACCAGTGGAGAGGAGCAAAAACAAATTACTTTCCTTAATAATTTAGATCAAAGATCTATCCTATTCTTTTAACTATATACTTCAGTCACTTTCCCTTTTCTTTTCCTCCAGTTTCCTTAGAAATTATGAGTTATGCAGATCCCAAACAATTATGTCAACCATATAGTTAGTAAATTCAAAACTAATTAAACAGAAATACAAACATAACTTAAAAGAAAACAAAAACAAGAGAAGCTTTGGAAAGGGAATGGACTCTCCCTGGGAGGAGAGAGGGAGACAGGGAAGAGAGGCAGGCAATTCACCATCTGTATGAGTTTTCTGCCAGGGGAAGTTCAGTACTGATTAGACATGCCTCTTGTTTTCAGGCTGCTCCATCTGTCCAGGGTGGGCAAAGGTAGCAGTGACAACAGTGGAGCCCAGTGGCTCTCCCGTACCATCCACAGCAGCCATCCTACCTCTAGTCTATCTCTCTGGCCTCCATTCTACATTCCAGCTCCTCAGATTCTGAATACAGATTCTGAATCAAATCAATGCTCAGTGTCTCCACTCATATTTCTACTCACATCACTTCTACCTTCCTTTTTCCAGACCAAAAAAGAAGCTTATTAGGTTTTCCTCTGAGGCAATGACAGCCTCTCTGCTTCCAAAGGCTCATACAGGCTGCCAGCAGAGACTTGGACTTCCACCCCCACTATTACACATTCAAAATTAACACCCACACCCTGAAGTAGCAGGTATATTTTGGTGTTCCTGGATATAATTTAGCTATAAGAACAGACACTGTTAGGCGGCAGCTACAGCTTAATAATTTATTCAGACTACATAGTACCTCACCAAGGGAAGAATTCAGATAATGAAACTATTCAGAAACTTCTTACAACAAACACTATATGAACACATTTATATTGAGACCTCTGTTGTTGTTCAATCATTTTTCAGTCGTTCAATTCTTTATGACCCCTTTGGAGTTTTTTTGGGCAAAGATATTGATGTGGCTTGCTATTTCCTTCTCCAGTTCATTTTACAGATGAAGAAACTGAGGCATACAGAGTTAAGTGACTTGCCTAGGTCATACAGCTAGTGAGGATCTGAAGCTAGATTTGAATTCAGGAAGATGAGTCTTCCTGATTCCAGGCACAGCACTCAATTCAGTAAGCCACCTTGCTGCCCAAATATTGGGGGCACCAGTTGAATAATTAGTACCCTCAGTGTTCTAGGTGTAATTCCAATGATAACTACTCACCTAACACTGAAGCTCCTGAGCTCCAGAAAAAAAGTATGAAGCTGATGTAGTAGATGGACCTTGGTTCATTTATAATGTGATAACAAGTCCCAGGAATATTACTAGCCAGGACAAAGGATCTAGAACCAACTCCCAAGGTAGAGAAAAGCACCTCAAACAGTACTCTTAGTTGTTGGATCTGTAGTATTTTTTCTACCTATCATGCTACTTGTGCTGAAAGATATTAAGTCTCTTCTTGATAACATTAGCTATTGTTAAAAAATTTAAAAGATACTTTTGGATTAAAAAAAAACCAACCAGTGTGGTTCCCATTAATAATCGATAGATTTTATCAAAGTCATTTAAGGTGTTTAACTTTAAGAACAGATGGTACAAAATATTACCCCTTCTCCCCTGACCTGGGGTCCCCTCTCCTACAAATACACACAATGTCCATGGGAAGAATGGACTCAAGCTCCGAGTACAATAATAGTGATATGTATGTGCATGAAACAGGTGTAACTCACAACTCCTGGTACTGAAAGTCCTTTCTTGTGGTGTCCTCACACAGCTCACTTTATGAACAGTTCTCTGATAGGCAGATCATTCAGGGTTGCCTCCTTTATTGAGTTTTTAGTCATTTCTACTATCTGTCATAAAGACTCATGCTACCCTAAATTTTTATTGTCTCTTTTGGGATCTTTGCCATCTCTCTTCACTTTGATACAGGATCCTTTCCTACCATCAGCCACTGTTCTGTAGTCCTCTTGGGACATTTGGCTCTATTGGAACTCATGGGAATCTCTGGACACTTCCTTTTCAGGGATACTACCTTGCCTAAGATCAGGAATGAATGAAGAGAAAGAAGCAGTCACATATTCATGGTTACTGTAGTTGGGTGGAGGAATAGAATCTTTCACTTGCCTGTTAAGAAGTAAGTCCCAAGAAAAGGAGTAATGGGGTAGGGGCAAGTTACTCCTTTTGTGAATCAACTAAATTCCACTTCAGTAGCCAAATAGGGAATTCATTATTCCTAGCTATAAGTTCTTCCACCTCAGTAGCCAACTAGACTCTTCATCACTACATGGTGTAAAACCTTCACTCATGCATATCTGAAGTTGGCTTTCTCCAGATTTCCTTGTCCTACACTATTGCTAGGCCAGGGATATCTGTGCATGTTACAACGACTGGTCCCCAAAAGCCAGTTTACCCATATTATGTTTTTTTTTCTAGTCCATCTTTCTCCATCAATTCTGCAAGAGTATCAGTTAATTTATCAAAGCTTTAATGAAAATCTCATTAAACTATATCTATAGTGTTCCTCTGATCCATTCTGTCAAAAAAGGAAGGTATGAGTGTTATAACCTTTCCTTGTTTAAATCATACTGGCTTGTTTTTTTAAAACTACTCCTTCCTTTCCTGGCACCGACTTTCTCTTTAATTTTCTCAGGAATCAAAGTTAAAGTTACTGGCCTATAATATATAGACATTTCCCCCCTTTCAACCCCCTTCCTCCCTACACCCTTAAAAATTTAGAACGATGTTTGACTTTCTTCAGTCTATGAAACTTCTTTAGATTTCTTGTGATTTTCCCAGTATATGCATAAAACTCTCAGGCATTACTATAATTCTCGAGTGCAAGGCACTGGCATTGTTTCAGGCAATAGGTTTGTACTCTGGTGTCTAAGAGGACCAAGCATTTTGTAGGGAAGTAGGTTCTTGAGACTGGTTTCCCACATATGATGTCAAAGGCACCAACTAGCAAGGTTTTATGGAGGATAGAAATTTCCAGATATGGAGTTTAAAGAGAAAAGGCAGAGTAATGGTGCCAAGCAGGAGGAAAAGGATTTCCCAGAATACAGACAGCCTGCTGGGAGGGAAAAATCCCCATCAAACTAGATTTTTTTCTTCTTCAGACTAACATAATAGTGAAATAGAGATGAAAATTTGAGAATATGAATTTTCATTTCCATTTTTTGCCAATACCCATGAGAAGTCTATTTTTTTAAATTGTAAGCATACTATAAATACATAAAATATTTACATAGTGATGAGAATAAACTAAAAATAAAATAATTTTGGTAAACCACTTTGATAAGGAAATACTGCTAAGTAAATCTAAGGTATCCCTGTGATGGTGTATAAATACTGAGATGTATATTCTGCTATCATGGCAAACAAAATTATTTTCAATAATAACATTGATTATATTGAAAAAACCTCTAAACCTTTAAATGCATATCCATGAGCTTAGAGTTCAATAAATATTGAATTATTGGACTCAACTAAAATTTGCTATGGTCTTTTTTTGCATTTAGTAATGTTACCATATTCAGTTCCTCCTCAGGAGAAATTTTTTAAAAAATTTATATCATATAACTCATTTTTGTTTTATCACAACTCCCCCCGAGACATGTGTGCTATATTGTTAATTACCCTAGCAGAGATTTCAAATTCTAAAAAAATTGTTGTACTAAGTAGGTAGCTTTTCCTTGAAGTATTTGATGCTATGTTGTTTGGGACATATATATTTAATACTGATTTTGCTTCATACCTTTGAGCATAATGTAATATTTTCTTCCCCTCTCTCTTATCATGTCATTTTTCCTATTGTCTAAGATCATGGTTGCCACTCTAGTATCTTTAGACTTAGCTGAGCCATAATTCTTTCTATTCCATTCCTTCATTTAAAATTTATATTTAACACCTTTTGTTTTCAGTGGTGTCATGCAAACACCATATTGTTGGGTTTTGTTTTCTAATCCTTTCTACCATACTCCATTTTAATCACTGAATTCATCCCATTCACATTTACAATTAATAGCACAATTTTTGAGATGGCAAGAAACTTAGAGATCATCTGGTGAAAGGATTCTCACCTTTTTTTATATCATAGACCCCTTTTGCAGTCTTTATCAAACTATGTATCCGTTCTCAGAATTATGTTTTTAAATATATAAAATAAGATACAAGGGATTGTAAGTGAAATAAAAGTTCAGTTAAAATAAAGATGTTGTTAAAAAAATTAAGAACTGCTGATGTAGCAAATCCAAACCTCTCAATTTACAGGCAAGGCCTAATAGTGTGAAGTGACTTACTTATGTTTACAAAGGTAGCAAGAAGCAGAGGGAAAATTTTCTCTCAGGCTTTTGAGCTATACATTAAACAATCTTTCTACCATCTTGTAAAGTGATTAGACAAAAAAAAAGACTTAGCATCCCCATATTATTGGTAGAAAACTGATCCAGGAGGCAACTATATGATTTTTTTTAGGAGCAATGATTTAGACTAAGAGACCCCACTGTGTCTATTTTGAGAAAACATATGAGCATATACTCCTTGATTACTGTTGGATTTTTGTCTTTGTTTTTGCAGTAACTAGCTCACAATCAGCACTTAACAAATATTTGTTGAATTGAATTGAAGGGAGGCAAAGTGAATTAGATGGTAACATGGTCTAAAAGGTTAGTTTGCTCCCTTTGGCTACATAATCGCATGACTGATCATTAGTCATATGTATGGTTAAATTTTAAAAGTCATCTGTATTTCATTTTGTAGTATTTATTTTTCCACATAGACACAAGATCAAATAATTTTATTCATGTAGCCAGTTTCATTGTTGCAAATGCACTCTACAAATTACTTAGAAATCTTTCATTTTTTAGACATGGCTAGGTTATTTTTAATTTTAAATTTTCACTAGGTAGAGAAAAGACCTGTAATTCACCATTTCTGGATACTCCTGGTGTGGAAACTACCACCAATGCATATCGACTACCATCTATAATTTATTGTCTTATAGCTTTGTCTAGGAGCACCGTGAGATTAAATGCGCTTATGTGATCACACAGCTAGTATGTGTCAGAGGAAGGACTTGAACCCAGGTTTCTCTTTCCAAGTTCAATCCTCTGCTATGCTATTTGGCCTCTCTAACTGGGCTGTATCTCAAAGAAATAAAGGTTTAAGGTAGAATTTGTGCATTCACATTTTTAAAACTATTCTTGTTTTTAATCCTTTTAAATTCTGTTTCAGGAATTAAAATTGAAGTGACTTTAATATCTAAAAATATAGAAATTCAAAAATAGGAGTGGCATTTTCTTATAAATATATAAAAGTATCATTTATGTGCAAATATTCTCAAAGAAAAATTTGCTCCTTCAAATTCTGTTGTTGACAGACAGAATTATCCTCAATCTCAGTTATATCTGATTTGTGATCTCCACAGAATCAAATGTCCTTTTCATTTGTGATTAAAGCAGAAACCTTTAGAAGGTCTGGATTACATTATAGCTCACTCATGAATATGTGACATATCCTTGAATAAATTGTTCAAGCAATCTCTCTATTTCCTATGTGTATAATGAAGATAATCACACTTCACAGGATTCCATGATTCTTGAGAGGACTTTTCTTGGACTTTTGAAATTTTTACTTATGAACTATAATAAAAAAGCAGTATAAGATAATGCTATAATATTATAGCACTATTATAATATTATTACATAATATTAAATTATATTATAATAATATAATACTTATAAACTATAATCAATAAGCAAGACAGAAAAGCAATTTTTGTCAAGATAAATATTTATAACACATGCTCAAACTACACACTTAATTAGATGTTTGTACACAAATACATTGAAATAAAATTATGCTTTTCTACCAATTTCATTCTCATAGTCCTTCATGAAGAACCTGTCCCTGTGCTGGGTTTTTTTTTTTCATTTTTATCAGTGACTCAGATAAATACATTGATGTCACATCTATCAAATGTGCAAATGACATCAAGTTGAGACTGATAGATCTTTGAAATTGTTTTGAATTCCTACTCGTCTTCATACAGGAAAAGAATGCAGTTAATGGTGCATAAGTGGACCTTGTACATGGAATAAAGACCATCTCCCCCCTCCACTCCAGTTTTGTTTTGTTTTTGTTTTTTTCAACTAAATACTGTTTGTTTAATGCTGTGTGCTTGGCTTATTTCTATTATAGAAGTGGGTTCTAGTTCAAATCAGGGACTCTCAAGCTTTGAAGGACTAAAATACTTATGCAAAAGTGTATAAATGGAATAATTTTCACAAATATGATAGATACTGCTTCAGAATGGAACACCAAGCATCCTGGCACCTCACTGCCTGGAGGACAAGTGTGTTATATTTCACACACACACACACACACACACACACACACACACACACACACACACACGGTTCTCCAGTACCCTAAAAGGAATTTGGGTATGTATAGACTCTTTGAAAATGACTTCAGTCCCCACTGACAGTGTTCTCCAGTACCCCTGTTCCAGTCAGTCACTAACAAAAGGAGTGTGATCACAAATATACAAACTAATTTCCCAACATATGTGACATAATTTTCCCATATACCACCTTAGTCTCTGGGTCAGGAAAAGGACTAGGTTTATGGCTTAGCTGAGTTTCTACCTAACTTAGTCTCAATAAATTCCAGGCACACATAATGAATACCAGGAACACTGACTTCTCTGCTAGACTGACCAGCTCGAACACCCTACCTGGAATCATGAATTTACATCTGCACCTAAATACTGAGGATAAATGAAATAAAACAGAAACAAACACCTTATGCTCATTTCTCAGATTTGGGGTAAAAGGAGAAGCAAGATCTCCTGTTGAGTTCATGGTGCCTGATTCTGTACATGTGTATGTGATCTTCGTAGCAGGCAAGAGCCCTAAGGAAAAAGAGAGACTGTTTGGCTAACCTGTCAATCAAAAGAGGATACTCCCACTTAC
Organism: Potorous gilbertii; assembly: GCA_028658325.1. NCBI lineage: Eukaryota > Metazoa > Chordata > Mammalia > Diprotodontia > Potoroidae > Potorous > Potorous gilbertii. The sequence continues at coordinate 450,934,387 of CM053769.1, forward strand.
ATGGTAAGGAATACAAGGTGTCTTCATGTTAAGCAATCTGGCATGCCCAGATTGCTCCTTACAAAAACCAAGTAAACAAATAAATAACAACATCAACAAAAACCTGTAGATTCAAGTCAATTTTTGTTTGATCTGAGAGAGACCTCCTTGCTAATGCATCTGGCTGAACTTCCTAATGGGAAATCAGTTTTTGTTCTAAGTAAGGATTCCCATTATGCATAGGACTTAACTGAAGGGAAAATAGAAAGGAAAAGATATCCACAGTAGGGATGGGCAGATCTTGCCAGTTACTTTTTGTATGAATTCCATAAACAAAATCTGAAAGTTGGTTTGCTCCCCCAAAAATGACTGTGCACTATCCCACAGAACCAACCAGATGAGCGAAAAACTAAGGGCCAAGCATGGATAAGTCAAATCATTCCACTAGAGACCTCCTGCCAAGTTGACATTGGACTGTTAAGAACTGCTCTTTGAAGCAGTAGTAATGGCCATGGTGAACAGCATTACTCTGAAAATAAGGTGTTCAATCTTAATTGCTAAATGTAATTAATAGTTAAATCGTCACATTCAGAATATCTGCAACTTCTCTTTCTATGTCTGAACATTGCTACCTACACATATTGGAAATTTAGGTTTAAATAAAAGTCTACAAAAATAAATTATGGTATGTGCATTTTTTTGGATGGTGTAGAATAAATTGGAAAATATTTTATAAGATTAATGTAGGCACTTAAATTAGGAAATCATATGATTGTATTTTTCAGTGTATACATCAGCTAGTTTGTCTGAAGGAGTTCCCTAAACATTTGTCATGTCTAGAATATGGTTTGTTTAGTTTCATTTCTTGAAAGATTGTAAGAGAATGAAATGGATACAAAAGTGTAATTTCATGTCTGTGCATTTAGATATAAATTTCTATAGGAAAAGCTTTTCTAAATGTGGCTTATAAATATTGCTATCTTAGTGGAAATTACTTTTCTAAGTGTTATCTTGCTTTCCTATTAGTTTATGCTTAGAAATTTCAAAAGTCCTTAAAAATGTCATTTAGTAACCATGACACCCTGTGAGGTATTGATTATCTTCATTATGCACATACAAAGCAGAAACAGCCATTGCTTAAGTAATTTGCCCAAAGCCATGTCACAGATTCGTGAATATGCTATAATTTAACCTGAATGCGCTAAAGGATGCTGCTTTAATCACAAATGAAAAGCACAGCTGATTTTATGGTCATCACAAATCAGATATAGCAGATTTAGGATAATTCCCTCTGTCAAAAATATAGTTTGAGGGTTGCAAGTTTTCATTTGAGATTAAATATGTAGCATTTATGAACCCTTTATCACAATTCCCACTCTTACTGGCAAGCCAGATTCCCAAAGTAAGGGTGCATCTTTCCCTCAGGGATATCATGGCACCCCTGAGCAGATAGGATATCTTCGCAATACACTACTATCTGCTGTTTTCTCCCCAATAGCAATCACCAATTAGTATTTCCCTTGTATCCTTGATAGCCTCTAATGATTATTGCCTTAATATCACTCAACCAATTAACACTAATTAGATTTTACAAAGGGATATTCCCTGAAAGATATAACAAGAACTGAAGTACAAATAGCACCCCTGTCTGAACTGGGGACCCAGATCTCTTCTATATCACTTTGGTGCCTTGGGAAAGTAAGATTAGGTTTCTGAAAAGTATTTGCTCCATCAAATTCACTTTGAAATGTAGCGTATTTCATAGGCAAAATCATTTCCTTGTTCACAGAAATCACCATCTCAGTGTTAACTCAATGCTAAACTGGGTCAAGAAGTTCACTAGGGTTTTGCTCTTTCCCTGGCTCAACTGATTGAGACTCAGTATTCTCTCAGCCTTTCAAGGCTCATGAGGTCATGTCCTAGCCCTTTCAATTTTCAATACTCTACCTAAGGCAGGAAAGATTAGACACAAGTCACTGAAGTAATATCAGGGCCATAAGCTTATGACTTTATGTTGACTCAGGTGGGGACCTAGGAAGTTAGTGGCTCTCTTCCCACTAAGAGACTTTCAGTATTGCCTTCTTATTCAAAAAACAAATAGGAATGAGCAAGATCAAGGCATTGGATCATTTTATGTGTATCTCTTATGTTTATATTGCATATTTTCATTTTTAAAATTCTCTATATTTGGAAATTAAAGTAATTATCATGGTTACATTTGCATGTGTGAATATACAGAAAATGCATACTTCTATTTTAATGCATACTTCTATTTTGAAGTCACTCTATATTTAGCAATTAAAATAATTATAGTTCTAAGTCCTAGAACATATTCTGTGTCATATGAGAAACAAGATGGAGGACTAGATATTTTTTCTGATTTCCATAACCTCTCAAACCTCTCCACAGAAATAATCTGCATTATTTCTGTGTATCACCAAGGCAATATTCACAGCACTGGCAGCAACTATGAATATGCCAGCATAATTCTAAATCACAAAGTCTAACAGACTCTTCATGTAGAAGGCATAAGGAAAACATTTATTCGGACACCAGAAAGCCAAATTCCAACACCAGAATGCCAAATCCATCGTAGTAACCAAGAAGTCAATACACATTAGCACTGCAGGGGACAATGCCATTCACAAGCTTTATTTTCCTGAAGCCTTCTCCCCCAAACCCCCACTAGAGTCTTTCCACAAGCAAACATTCACAACCCTGGCTATCTGCCTGTCTGTGTCCTGTCTCTCCTCTGCTCTAACTGCTCTCACCAACTTCCTTCCAGTTCTGCTCCACCCTTCCTGTTCCACCTGTTCAGTAAGCTCCTCTCACCACATGTAATTTAGGCTTCCATGAGATTTAAGCAGATCACATGGGCCTATTAATGGGTGGTAAATGTCTTCAAATTAAGCAAAAGCACACATTAACAGTACATTCAGCCCCAAGATCTTTCTTATCCATTACATAGGTTAATGGGGCAAACTGGTGTCAACAGAACTTTACAGCAATTTAACAAGGATCTCACAAAATAAGCACATAAAACAATATGTTAGGCAACTGGTGTCAGCAGAACTTTATGACAGTATAACAGGGATCACATAAAATAAGCACATAAAACAATATCTTAAGGTGGGGCTTGAGCACAAGCATCCTGTCATTCCCACCTCAAATGAATGGGGCCCAAAATCTTGGGATGAAGGATGAAGGTCTCTTCTTCCACAGTTACTTTCTGCTGAAATTGGAAGGAGAGCTGACCCTGCCCCAAGAGGTCCCATTCAAGAGGTCAGTTCTTTAGCTGGCATCCAGAGCTTGACTGATACCAGGTCCAGAGGTGACACATCCAGCTTAAGTAATCAGGTATCTGCAGGTGGAGAGTACTAAGCCTGCAGAAAACAAATCTAGCAAACAAGTTTAACAGAAAAAAGTCAAAAAGAAATGAGACAATAACAAGTACCAGGGTAGATATAGTATCAGTCATGCTTCTAGAGTCCATGAACCTACTATCATAGCCTCATTCATGGCAGAATTTAAGGGTTAAGGATATAATTTGGCAATCATCTTCTTCTGAATAAACAACAGTTAAGGTATTATCATTCCTGTGCGCTACAGTTTCTGTGGCCTTTGGAACATCATCTGTCTTCTGTTTTACCCATGCTTTAGCCCAATTTTATTTTTTCAGTAGAACCCAACCTTTTGGTTCTTCTGTGAATTATTTTGGAAGGAGGGTCAGTTTTCACAAAGGGGTATTGTTTCACAAGGAATAATAATCACTTGAATTATTCTAACATTTTTATAAAACTATATGGGTTCTTCACCCAAATTTGGAAATATCACAATAATTTCTCCTTGATAATCAGAATCTATCACTCCAGTCAATACATGCATCCCCTGAGTTGCTAATTCTGATTTAGGTAACATCCATCCACAATGATTTTTAGGAATTCTGATACATATTAAGTAGAGATTTTTCTTATTTCTTTTCTATTCAACCAAAAGTACTCTAAACCATGTAAATCATATCCTGCCAAACCAGGTGTCTCTGGATATGGTACTGGAACACCTGACCTCACAGTCAAATCAACACTCAACATTTGGGATCTTATATGTTTGTTGTTTTCTGATTTGCAGATTTGTGTTTATCACTCTGGCTAGAAGTGTATTTCCTTCCAGTGATCTATAATTCAAATTATGTACAGCAGTGAACAAGTTATCTTTCCAGGGGCTGAGTGAAAGTAGCAGAGTAGAAGCGAAGACTTGTAGAATCTCCTGCCCACATCCCATAAAGTACTTCTAAAAATGACTCTAAACAAATTCTAGAGCAGCGAAAACCACAAAATGACAAAGTGAAAGAGATTTCCAGCCCAAGGCATCCTGAAAGGCCTACAGGAATGGTTTATCATACCATGTGAGGAGCAGAGCACAGTCTGGCCTTGGCCATGTGGTAGGGACAAGATAGGAGCAGGTCTCAGGCCACACCAAATCTCTGACAGAAGTTGCAGTTCCCAGATCCCTCATCCCACAAATATCAAAGGCAGCTTCAAAAATCAATGAGAAAATTATTTCACCTGCATGAGAAGGAAATGTGCTCTGGCCAAGATGGCCCCAGGGCAGCAGCAGATGCTGCATCACAGCATCCATTTTGGGAGCCCTCAGCCTAAAGTCCCTAGGGGAATTGCGTGCTGAGCTGGATCTCAGTCCTGTGTGGTGGTCCTGAGGTGAGGAAGAGCACTGGCTGTCCCAGTGTAGCTGGTGGAGGCTCTGGAGAGGGAATTCTACTCAAAGATACTGGCAGAAAAGAGTGCTTGTGGTGGTTCCCAGACAAGAATGGAGGCGAGGAGAGGAATAAACTCCTCTCCCTTCATTGTGCCACCTTGGAGGAACTGAGAACTTACAGGTCCCTAGAGAATATCCTCCTCTTGACAAAGGACTCAAAAGTCAAGTAACTGGCTTGGAAAATGCCCCCCAAAATGGAAAAAACCCAAGACTATAGAAGGCTACTTTCTTGGTGAACAGGTATTTTCTTCCATCCTTTCAGATGAGGAAGAACAATGCACACCATCAGAGGAAGACATAAAAGACAAGGCTTCTGCATCCAAAGCCTCCAAAATAAATATGAAATGGTCTCAGGCCATGGAAGAGCTCAAAAAGGATTTTAATAATCAAGTAAGAGAGGTGGATGAAAAATTGGGAAGAGAAATGAGAGTGATGCAAGAAAATCATGAAAACTGAGTCAACAGTTTGCTAAAGGGGACCCAAAAAATGCTGAAGAAAATAATACCTTTAAAAATAAGTTTACTCAATTGGCAAAAGAGGTTCAAAAAGCCAATGAGGAGAAGAATACTTTCAAAAGCAGAATCAGTCAAATGGAAAAGGAGTTTCTGAAGCTCACTGAAGAAAATAGTTCTTTAAACATTAGAATGGAGCAGATGGAAGTCAATGACTTTATGAGAAACCAAGAAATTACAAAACAAAACCAAAAGAATGAAAAAATGGAAGATAATGTGAAATACCTCATTGGAAAAACAACTGAGCTGGAAAATAGATCCAGGAGAGTCAATTTAAAAATTGTAGGACTACCTGAAAGTCATAATCAGAAAAAGAGCCTAGATATCATCTTTCATGAAATTATCTAGGAAAACTATCCTGATATTCTGGAATCAGAGGGTAAAATAAATATTGAAAGAATCCACTAATAATCTCTGGAAAGAGATCCAAAAAGGGAAACTCCTAGGAATATTGTAGCCAAATTCTAGAGTTCCCAGGTCAAGGAGAAAATATTGCAAGCAACTAGAAAGAAAAAATTCAAATACTGTGGAAATACAATCAGGATAACATAAGACCTAGAAGCTTCTACAATAAGGGATCAAAGGGCTTAGAATATGATATTCCAGAAGTCAAAGGAACTAGAATTAAAACCAAGAATCACCTACCCAGCAAAACTGAGTATAATATTTCAAGGGGAAAATTCAATGAAATGGAGGACTTTCAAATATTATTAATGAAAAGACCAGACATGAATAAAAAATTTGACTTTCAAACACAGAAATCAAGAGTAGCATGAAAAGGTAAACAGGAAAGAGAAATCATAAGGGACTTAGTAAAATTGAACTGTTTACATTCCTACAAGGAAAGATAACATTTGTAACTCTTGAAACTTTTCTCAGTATTTGGGTAGTAAATTATACACATATATAAAGATAGAGAGCACAAGGTGAGTTGAATAGGAAGGGATGATATCTAAAAAAACAAAATCAAGGGGTGAGACAGGAGTATATTGGGAGGAGAAAGGGAGAAATGGAATGGGGCAAATTATCTCTCATAAGAGAGGTAAGTAAAAGCTTTTTCAATGGAGTGGAAGAGGGGGGAGGTGAGAGGGAAAAATGATGCTTACTCTCATCACATTTAGTTTAAGGAAGGAATAACATGCACATTCAATTTGGTATGAAAATTTATTTACACTACAGGAAAGTAGGGGTGAAGGGGATAAGTAGGGGATGATGATAGAAGGGAGGGTATATATATATATATATATATATATATATATATATATATATATATAGTTCATTAGTTGGAATATCATATATTCTTCCAAAATCTACCCTTGATCAATAGAGTAGTAAACAATTCTTTTTTTGTCAGTTTATTCTGACTTTGAATCCTCTGGCTATTTATTCTTCTCTCTTGAGGAAATTTATCTTTTCCTCAATCCCCTGAGTCCCTTAACTATGAAATCTTGTCCAGCTCCTCTGAAAGAGGGTGCCACATTTCCCCAATTATTAGTCAGAACTAGATGCTTGTAAGCAGGAGGAACTGTCTCTCTATGAGAAACTGCAGAGGTGGTATCATAGTACACATCTGCATTTCCAATCATTATGGCAGTCTTCATTACCTCCTCCTTCAACTTTCTCAGACAGTCCCTAAAAGAATATCAGGATCTATCTCACTAGGCCACATAGAATCAATAGAATCCTGCTTATCAGATCCTTCTGCTACCCCAGCTAACAGATTAGTCATATTGTTACCTCCTTGTATATTGTAATCTCTGAAAGCTTGCTGTACAAAAGGATTCTGACTAATACCTATGAATTTTAATCAATCCACACCATCTATTTATATTCCTCTAGCCCCTTCATCACTGATTCTCACCATCCAAGACATTAATGATTCTCCCATCCTTTGGGTGAACTGACTCAAAATATCTGTGACTTCCTGCTGAGTAAAATCCTCATTATCTTCCTAAACACTATGTTGCCCCCCCACCCCCATTCTCCTGTTTTAGTCTTAGTATTGGGAGTGTTCTGCCTGAGAAACTTCCCTTCTAGCACTGTTGTGTTTTCCTCCTCTGACGTTGTTACATTTTTCTCCCACACTCTCTCCTTGCAGTTGTCATCATGGCAACTAGGCTGGGTCTATACAAAGATTGTTCACACACTTCTTTTGCCAGCCTTTCTCTTCTTCTCCTGAACTAAATAAACAGCCTTTTCTTCCATCTATCACCTTCCAACTTGCTCTTTTAAAGGAGAGTCCAAACACTGAGAATTCTCATGCAAACTAGCTAATTCTTTTTGTATCTAAATTTTTTCCTTCAGCAGCTTGTATCTGTTTTTATACATAATATCTGTTAATAAAATCCAGTCTCTCCTACACACTCCTCTCAGTTCTTTCCCTGGCTTTAATGGTATTCCTTGCAAACATCTTTCCAAATCTTGAGGTTCTCCCTCTTGTAACCTCAGTTCTCAGTTTTCACAGGGTCCAGTGCTTTTAGTCTATTCCTTTGCTAGGGGGGAATAAAGTAAGTCTTCCCATTTTGGGATAACTGTTTCTTTCTCTCAAACCCTTCTGCCTCCAAATAGAGATTTTATACCCTGCAATCATATTCATGATGCCAAATGTATTGCCAAGGCAATATTCAGAGCACCAGTGATGACTATCAATATGCCAGCATAGTTCTCAATCACAAAGTATGACAAACTCTTCATATAGAAGGCAGAATAAAAATATTTATTCAGACACCAGAAAGCTGAATCCCAACACCATAAAGCCGAATCCATCATAGTAGCCAAAAATTCAGTAGACATTAGCATTGTAGGAGACAATGCCATTCCCAAACCTTCCCCACCCCACCACTGGAGCCTTCCCACAAGCACTCACAACCCTAGTTGTCTGCCAGCCTGTGTCCTCTGTCTCCTCTGCTCTAACTGCTCTCACCAACTTCCTCCCAAACCTCTCCTAGACTACATCCATTATTATGCAGCCTACCACCAATCTATACCCTCCTCTAGTTACCTTTTCCCCACATTTGCAGATTCTAGTTTCTCACCCATGCTCTAGAGTAAAATGAAAGAGGTGATGGATAATGAAGAGAATGAAAGTAATACCTTTATTGGAAAGGGACATACATACAAAAAAATTTTAAAAAACTAATGAATAGGACTAGTTCAAGGTGAGGAAAAAGAAATTTATTTGATTGAGAGGAAAAAGTGGGGAGGGGCAAGACTTATGTAATCATATAAAAGCAGGAGAGAAAAAAGGAACTAATAAGCAAGACCCTAAATGGAAGAGGATAAAAAACAAGAGGAAGAGATTGGGGACAGGGGGAAGGAAAGAGAGCCAGTACATTCTAAATAGATATATAACATTAATATTAAAGATCATATTATAAAAATATTAGAAACATATCACATATCTCTCACAGCTATGCATAGATGTATGCTCAACCAAACAAGAGGTAGAGGCAATTACAAAAAGATAAAAATAGATTATTTTGATTACTTGAAATTGAATAGCTTCTGCACAGACAAAATGAATTCATCTAGGATAAAAAAGGAAAGTAGTTGAATAGGAAAAAAACCTTTTTTATCAAAGTTTTCTGATAAATGTTTTCTATCCAAAATATATGACTAATAGCCTTTAGTCAACAGATAAATGTCAAAAGGATATGAACTTATAGTTCTCAGAAGGAAAAATACAAAGTATTCACAACTACACGAAAAGAATGCTCCAAACATTAACAATAAAATAAATGCCAATCAAAAAAATTCTGAAGTTTTACTTTATATCTTGCAAATTGGAAAAAATGACCTCAGAAAATGACCACATGTTGGAGGTATTGTGGGGAAAAAAGGTGACTAGCAACTCCAAAGAACAGAGGAAAATAGACATTTATTTTTTCACTGCTTTAGGGAAAGCAGAATAAGGGGTCTCTCAGGTGAGGTAGCTCGACCACTTCCACTTCCCTTACTTTGAAGCGTGAGTAATAAATAGGGAAGGACATCAAATGATGGGAGCAGTGAAGTTCATAACTTTGGAGTAACCTCTGTATTGGCTAAGATTTTGCTAGGTAGAGGTGTTTTCCTTTAGTTAATCTCATCATCACCATCATCATTGTCGTCATCATCATTGCCATCATCATCACCATAATCATCATCATCATCACCATCACCATCATCATCATCACCATCATCACCATCACCATCATCATCATCGTCATCATCATCATCATCATTGTCATCATCATCGTCATCAACATCATCATCATCGTCATCATCATCGTCATCAACATCATCATCATCGTCATCAACATCATCACCATCACCATCAACATCACCATCATCACCATCATCATCATCATCATCACCATCATCATCATCATCATCATCATCATCGTCATCATCATCGTCATCAACATCATCATCACCATCACCATCATCATCATCACCATCATCATCACCATCATCGTCATCATCATCATCATCA
>CM053769.1:450953361-450980898 GCA_028658325.1 Potorous gilbertii
TGGGGAGAAAATTTTGGAGCCCAAAATCTTGTGAAAATGAATGTAAAAAGTTAAATAAATTTATTTTTAAAAAATAATAAAAAAAATAAAAAAAAAACGAAGTCTAGAGCAGCAGAAGCCACAGAACAACAGAGTGGAAGAGGTTTCCAGTCAAAGGTAACCCGGAAGGTCAACAGATCTCATGAGACACTGAGCAGAGCAGAGCACAGCCCTGGACCCTTGGAGAAGCAGCACTGGGAGGAACAGGACCTGAACAGACCTCCAGGCAGAGTTCCTAGCAGGAAAGGTCCCAGATACCTTAACCCACAAGAAATATTTCAAGTAGCTAGAAAGAAACAATTCGAATATTGTGGAAATAGTATCAGGATAACATGAGATCTGGAAGCTTCTATATTAAGGGATTGAAGGGCTATACAAGAAGTCAAAGGAACAGGGATTAAAACTAAGAGTTACCTATGCAGCAAAACTGAGTATAATACGTCAAGGGAATAAATGGTCATTCAGTGATATAGAGGACTTTCAAGCATTCATGTTGAAAAGACCAGAACAATATAAATATTTGACTTTCAAACACAAGAATCAAGAGAAACTTGAAAAAGTAAACAGGAAAGAGGAATCCTAAAAGACTTTCTGAAGTGGAACTGTTTACACTCCTACATGGAAAGAAAATATTTCTAACTCTTGAGACTTTTCTCAGTATTTGGGTAGGTGGAGAGATTGTACATAAACACACACACACACACACACACACACACATAGATACAGAGTACGGGCTGTGTTGAATCAGAAGAGATGATATCCACCAAAAAAGAGATATAAAATAAAAATTAAGGGGTGAGGAAGGAAAATACTGGGAGGAGAAAGGGAGAAATGGAATGGGGCAGGCTATAACTCATAAAAGAGAAAAAGAAAAATCTTGTTCAATGGAGGAAAAAAGGGAGAAGGGGAGAGGGGGAAGTGAAGCTACTCTCTTTTCATATGGCTTAAGGAAAGAATAATATGCTCACTAAATTTGGTATGAAAATATATCTTATACTCCAGGAAAGTAGGGGAGGAGGAGAAAAGTGGGGTGAGGGAGGGCAAATAAGAGAAGGGAGTAACTAGAAATAAACAATTTTGGGAAGGGACAAGATCAAATGAGGGAATAAAAAAATAAAAGGGGTTAGAGTAGGATAGGGGACAATATAGTTAGTATTACACAACATGATTATTATGGAAGTCTTTTGCAAAATGACACATATGTAGCCTGTATTGAATTGCTTGCCTTCTCAGTGGGGATGGGTAGGGAGGGAAAGAAGGTGGAATTCCAAGTATTAGAAATAAATGTTGAGAATTATTATTGCATATAACCAGGAAATAAGAAACATAGGTAATGGGGTATAGAAATTTATCTTGCCCTACAAGAAAAGAGAGAAGATGGAGATAAGGGAAGGGTGGGGTGTGATAGAAGGGAGAGCTCATTGAGGGAAGGGGTAATCAGAATGCAAGGTATTAGGGGGTAAGGAGAGGGGAGAGATGGGGAGAAAAATTGGACGTGTTACAAAGTGATGTAAAATCAATTAGTATTAAAACAATTGACTGAATTAATTACTAAGACTAAATCAGAGAAATCTTTAGTTTGGGGAAATGAATTTTAGCCTAAGTCTCCTAGAGGCAGGTAACTTTGGGTAAAATTTGTTATTGATGGAAAAGTTAATGTTTTAATGGTAAATTTGATTTTATGATTGTTATTTAAGCAGGAACTAGAACAGGTATAGAAAGCATGTAAGCCACTTAAGACTTGCCTCAAAAGATGTTCCTTATAGTCATATCTGAAACCTGGTTATTGGAACTTGCTATTTTAAGATGCTATGGGCTTATTGAGTGACTGTTCTTCTGAGTCAAACTCCAGATATGAATAGCAACAAAGGCATTCTGGGACTCCAATCCATGATGCCAGTAAGCCTGTAAGATGCCAGTATTAACTGAAAAAGGTGATCTCATGGGAAGGATGGGAAAACGGTTGTTCAGCCTGAGCTGAGGTAGGATTCTCCTAACTCAATTTCTCCACTGACAACTGACAGACTCTAAGTCTCACTGAATGCAAGTTGACAATCTACTCCTGCCTGGAACTGACATGAAGTTGGGGAGATATTGTTTCCCTGCAATGTCCCTACTCTTAGTGACAATTTTCTATAGTCAAAAGGTTTGTAAGCTTAATACCACATTTATTAAATTATAGATTTTTGGTAGAGGAACATCTGAGGTCAAGTATAAATTAAGCTATTTGGCTTAGGACTTTACACCAACAGCAAAAGTTAGGGTCCTTTAATTCTTAGTAATAGTGTGGAGACAATTAGGTCAAGGCTTTATGAAGTTAGCATACATAGTTATTATTTGTGTCTCATTGGTTAATGTTAAAAAAAATCCATTTGTGGTCTATATTGTAAATACTTTAAAAGAAATATTACCTGACCAAAAGTTGGAATTGTGTTATGTGATATGAACTGTGTTAAAAATGAAAAAAAAATCCTGTAAAAAGTCAAGTGGGAAAATTGGGAAATGAAACTAGAACTATTAAAGAAAAGTATGAAAAGAAAATTAACTTGGTAAAAGAGGTACAAACCATCACTAAAGAAAATAATTCCTTAAAAGGCAGAACTGGCCAAGTGGAAGAAAATGACTCCATGAGACATCAAGAAATAATAAAACAAAATCAAAAGAATGAGAAAACTAGAAGATGTGAAATATCCCACTGGACAAACAACCGACCTAAAAATTGATCAGGGAGAGATAACTTAATAATTACTGAGCTATATGAGAGACATAACAATGATAAAAATGTCTAGACATTATATTTCAAGAAATTAAAGAGGAAAACTGCCTAGCTCTCTCAAGAACCAGAAGGCAAAATAGAAATTAAAAGAATTCACTAATCATTCCTGAATAAGATCCTCAGAAGAAGACTCCCCAAAATATTATAGTGAAATTCCACAGCTTCTAGGTCAAAGAGAAAATAACAGAAGTAGTCAGAAAGAAATCATTCAAATATTGTGGCGTCAGTCAGATTACACAAGATTTAGCAGGTACCAGAATGAGCAGAGAGGTTGGAATATGGTAGTTCAGAAGGCAAAGACATTAGAATTCCAACTAAGAATAATCCATCCAGTAAAACTGAGTATAATTTTACAGGTGAAAATGGATATTTAATGAAGTAGAGAACTTCTAGGCACTCCCAGAGTTGTATAGAAAATTTAACATTCAAACACAACACTTGAGAGAGGCATACAATAGTGAACTTGTGTGAGAAATCATGAAGAACTTAAAAAGCCTAAACTGTTTATGTTTCCAAATGGGAAGATTTTATATATACATATACATATATATATATATGTATATGTATATATATTTCCCTCAAGAATTTTAGTATTATGCTAGTTAAAAGGGGTCTAATGAGGCAACATGGGTCTGAGATTCTTATGATAGAATGGTCTCAAAGTAAAATAGAAGGCTGAGAAAGAAGATATGGTGAGGGAAGGGAAAAGAAGAGGAACACGGAGGAAAAATAATGGGAGCTTTAAAGGGATTTGATGAATGCACAGAGTGTGAATGAACAAAGAACTCAATGACCAAATAAAAATTTGAGAAACAGGTGGTGGATGGTGAATTTAAAAACATGACACAGTCCTATAAAAATGTTATCCGATGTACTAAAACTCAGAATGAGCTTACTATAGTAAGGAATAGGGAACAATTGTTTCATGAAAGTTATTGTAATTTGATATTCAAACTTGGTTTATATTCATAAAATTCTTTACTGACAGAATGATTCCATCTTGTATGCCTGTGTGAGAGGCTATGTTGGCAAGGCAGTTTTGGAGAGTTTTCTTCCTGCTTCAAGAAAGGACACGTGTCCTAGAACTTCTTCAGGAAGAAATTCAGGCAAAATTTAAGGGCAGATATCTAGTATCTTTAGCCCCAACATGTCTCTGATTTTCAACTTACTTCCTTGGAGACTTTGGAGAATTTCACATTAGGTGAAATAAGGAATTGTCTCTGTCCCTCTCTTTGTCTTTGTGGTATCTTGGTCCTCATAAGAGAGCTTAATTTGTTTATTGCCTCTATATTTTAGTCTGCATATTTCACTTATTTCTATTTGCTATCTGCTTAGATACCCAAGGTTTTTTGTGCTTATTATTTGTGATAGTCTTTTATGCAATCAGTGCTTGTTGACAAGGAGTTCAAATCTTTGCATATCAATTGTAGCCTTTGTTCTTTAAGGGATTGCAGTTAGGAAAGCAGCTTGAATTTGAAGATCATTTCCTTTAAATTAACAATTTTCAGAGTGGTGGAAGCAGATAATATAATTCTAGTCTGGTATTCCATCTTTCTAATGAGAACAGAGAAGCTAGCTTTGTGATTTTAATCTCTTACTCTCCTCTAGGCAGGAATCAGATTCTTCCTTGAAGAGGAGAGTGACAGATTCCAGAGATATCTATTCATGACTTCCTATGAGCCACATATAGACAACCTATATAGACATACACATAATTTAGCATAACTTATACAGGAAACACATAAACACACACACAAACACTATAATACATTGGGGAAAAGAAAATAATCAAAAGACGAATCAGATTGTTGCTTGGGGTCATGGGAATAAGATAACAGATGAAAGAGAGAAGGCTTAATTACTCAAAACTTATTTCACTTATAGCTTTCACAGAGAAGGAGCATCAATCTGGAAAGGTAGGACAAAAATAGACAGTAGAAAGTGAGTCCTCAAGCTAAATAGACAAGAAGAGAATACCTACTTGTTCTTTGATGAGTTAATATTATCAGGCCCAGGGAAATATGGCAGACACAGTGTGACTCAAATGTCCAAATGTGGTTTTAAGCTATATCATTGTTAAGCCACTGTCTGTGATCTTTGAAAAGTCTTAGAACTTTTTCAATTAACAAGCATTTGTTTTCTCTACTTCCCACCTCCTTCTCCACTTCGAGAAAGAAAAAAAGGAAAACAAAAATATGCACAATCATGCAAAATAAATGAATGTAAAATTTCAACACTCTACTAAAAGAAAAATTAAAACAAAAAAGGGGGGAAACTACAATCTTTATTAGAGTGGTGAAAAAAACCAAATTTGGTATTTTTATGTAAACAACTGAAGAAAACAGTAGAAGACATAAATTCTTTGCTTTTTAATACAGAAGAAGCAGTCATTCAGCCAACCATATACCATAGACAATATAGTTGTTGATAAATTAAGAAAAGCAGATATTAAAAAAATGTTTTTAAAATCATAATATAGTAAAAGTTGAACCAACAAGGTGAATGAAATTAAAAGGTGAAGAAGAAGGAGGAGGTGGAGGAGGATGAAAAGAATGAAGAGGAAGAAGATGATTTAGAGCATATGTATTATATGTATACACACAAATGTGCATACTTTATCAATATAAAGAGAGGAGGATAGGGAAGGTCTTTAATACAATATGCTTCATCATTTGTTTTAAAAAAAAACCTAACTAGACCTTTGATTTTATTGAGTTGATGAACTTCCAATGAGGAAAATCCCTCTCCCAATGCAGAGGAGCTCTTGCTCTGCATCTTAAAGAACTGCTTACTCCACTGAGAAATTAAATGATTTTCAGTATGTATGATAGTATCACAGAAAGGGAAATGAAGAGAATTTTAGGGGCCACTGAGTAGGAAACCTGAGACCAAGGAAGTTAAAGATTTGCCTGAGGTCACACAGATAGTAGGTGGCAGAGTCATACAGCCTATTTTATGAAGGCATTAGTCAACAAATTATTAGTTTTTAGTTTCCATGTTGACCTGAATCTTTTGATTATAATTGTCTAGTTACTGCTGATACTGTTAGAGGACACTATATGTATACATATATATGTTTTGGTTCAAGCTTGTGACTCCAGTAATATAAGAAATTCTCAATATGAAAACTCCTTCCACTAAGGCAGGTCAGTATCTTGTCAGTACCTTTTGGTTTTAGAAGATTTCCAGGGGACCTGAAGTATTCAATGGTTTGTCCAAGGTTACACAGTATATTTCAGAGACAGAGCTTGAACCATATTTTTGATGGTTAGATTCAGTTTTATAGGCCCGGTTGTTTTTTGGTGTCAATTAATTTTTGTTCTTTAAAATAACACATTCTAACTTTGATTTATTGAAGCCATAGGGTAATGCCAGGATGTTCTGATTGTTTCTGCATGATATTTCTGGCCAATAAAGGGCTCTTCTGGACCCTCTTGGTTTAAGAGAGATTATCAGTAGTAACCGCTGCTATTTTCCTCCCAGCCTGATGTCTTTCCTTTGCTTTGCCTCATTAAAGGGGCCATGCTCTGGCTACTTCTTAAGGAGGCCTATTCAATGAATAGGCGTTGATTAACCTTAAGTGAGTACCTGCATAGACTTTCGCCTAAAGGGGCCAAGGTCTCCCACTGCATCCTGGGTCATCTCCAGTCATGGATCTCTGGTCACTGGATTCAGATGGCTCTGAAGGAGAAGTGAGGCCAGTGACCTTGCACAGCCCTCCCTCACTCAACAAAGTCAAGGGCAAGTCATGTCATAATTTCTCTGATGGCATGGTCTTCTTTGGCAACAAAGGATGAACACAACTCACGGTATTTGGAGAGGTTTTTTTTTGTCTAGTTTGCTGCAAGATTTACTTTTTCTTATTGTAGTTCTGACATTTAACAACAATGTTTTTTGGTGATTTAAACTCAACTTTATTCTCTGTTGATGTTCTTTGGCATCTGTAAAGCTAATCTTTGTTACCTGGCAATTTTTCTGTATTATTTCTTTGAATATAGTCTTCAAGTCTT
The DNA here is from genome assembly GCA_028658325.1 of Potorous gilbertii. Taxonomy (NCBI): domain Eukaryota; kingdom Metazoa; phylum Chordata; class Mammalia; order Diprotodontia; family Potoroidae; genus Potorous; species Potorous gilbertii. Next base: position 450,960,187 of record CM053769.1, read on the forward strand.
CCCAACTCCAAGGCTGCAATAGTAAGCACCCCAACATATATGGGAGGGGGCTGCTATCCCAGGTTCTTTGATCTGCTTCTCTAAAAGGAAAAGGCAATTTTTGAGGGGTTAACAATAACTTTCATCAAGCACATGTATCATGTGATTAGTCTAGGGGAAAAAGTCAGCCCCTTGAACTTCAAAGAAAATACAGAGAAATCTAAATCATCAGACAGTGCTTCCAAACTAACAGTAAACAATACATACATCACAATTTCAACAGAAGGATGAATGCAACTGCCTGATCACACATACATAGTTACCAGAGAGGGAAGCACCAACATCTGGCTTTTCAAAGCTGGGAGCTACTTAGTGACTTCCCAGAGTCTCATCTGGCTCACAAACCTTCTTCCAAAAAGTAAACCCCAAAGTAAAACCGCAACTCAGAGTCTTTATACATTTTTCAGAGCCAGAGGGCATCACATCCCTGGAGAACCAGTGCCTCATTAACATAAGGTGTGGGCCTTCCTACAAATCTTTCCAGGCCCAACAATGGGTGGGAAAGATCATCCTTAATCACATTATTCAGAGACATTATACTTTTTGGTATAAACAGAAACAGCAAAAGATCCTACTTTGTTTGCCCTCACAAAGGCCAGCCCTCTTTCCCCAATATCTATATATGTGCTTTCTCTCTCTCTCTCTCTCTCTCTCTCTCTCTCTCTCTCTCTCTCTCTCTGTGTGTGTGTCTCTGTCTCTGTCTCTCTTTCTCTCTCTCTCTCTGTCATATATATATGTAAACACACAGAAACTCACACATATATATACACATATGTGTATATGTAAGTAAACACAAAGAAATTTATAGACTGCATCCAAAGTTACCCAGAGAGAGATAGAGAACTATATAATCTTTACATCAACAAAAGATGAAAAAACAAAATAATAATTTTTCACTTAAAATTTTTTTGAAATGAACAAGTTAATACTCTAAAAACAAAAAACAGAGAAAGACATCATAAAAATAAGGAGAAATCAAATTGGAATCCCTGCATGATGACTAAGTTAGAGGCTTTATAAATTAGTTTCTTTTCAGACAATAGAAAATAGTGTGAACAAAAGTCCCTCAATTTCAGAAAAGTCATTAATGATAATAAGATAAATTTGAAAAATCCACCTCCCAAACAATAAGCTAGATTTAAAAAATAAAATTAAATAAAAACTCTCTTTTTAAAATTCAGATGCTTATCAACTTAAGATGTTTGTAAACCAATACAATTAATTGCGCAGGAGCAGAACAGCCTGTACAATAACTACAATGTTGTAAAGGAAAATAACTGTAAAATACTTAAGAATTCTCATCAATGCAATGATCAAAACCAATCACAGAGGAAGAAGGAATCATGGAATCATGCTTCCTAATAGGGAAGTTATGAATTAGAGGTACAGAATGAGAGATAAATATTCAGACAATATTTAATTTTATTAATTTATAATTAAATTAAATTATAAAAATTAATTTAATGCCAATTTTAAACAACAATTCTTACAGGAAAAAAAACCCCAGAAATTCTAACTGCAGGAAAACAAGTATGGTTCTAATTTCAAACTTGAAAAGATGGTCAATTTCTTTCCCAATACCTTCTGATTTTTACAAAATCATTATATATGTTTTCTTCCCCTTTAAAATGTACTATCCTTGAGGGAAAGGACTGTTTTCTTTTTGCCTTTGTATTTCTAACACATATTATGGCATCTGCTAAACAAATAATTGTTGAACTGAATAAGCTCTATACTGCTAAATCTTGATGATATGAGCACCGAACTGCCATATCCATTGTCTATGGTATTCTTTGTATGTTTCACTGTATTTGACAATTTTACTGTACACATTAGCTTAAACCTTTGGTGAAAGTCACAACAACTTCAACTCTTGCCTCTGTTTCTTTTCCAGCATTTGTTGTTATACTGTCTTTGGACTAATAGAGGACTCCAAATGAGTTGTCCATGCATTCATAGTCATTTAGTCAGTTAATCAATTATTAGGTTCTTACTATGTGCTAACCCTTAGGATTACAAAGAAAAGCAAAAAACAGTCCCTGCCCTCCAGGAGCGTACATTGTAGTAGGCTGTCAGATTCCAGCACAATGGTTATATTGAAAAATATGAATTGTAACAGCAACAGTAGCAGTACATGTCAAACCTGTGCTTATAATTTCTTTGAAAAACTTCATTAATCTATTTCTATATGTAGCACTCTTAAAAAATATTTTTATTTAAGCCTATTCCATTTACAGCCAACCAAATTTAGAACATTGCACTTCCAGTCATTGTGGGAATTATTTTATCTTTTGCCGCCCACCATGAGAAAATGTTGCCTAGAGCTAATATTGGGTAATGTACCATGGCAATGACATACACAATAGCACATTTGCTTTGCTTTATATCCCTTAAGATAATGAAAGAACAACTTCTCTTTTGCAGGGAGATTTTTTTGCATGTGAAAATAAAACCTCCTCTTCTATAAAATATTGATAATGTCAGGGAACATGATCCACATATCATTCAAGAAAGAAAGATTTTTCCAGATTTACATAAAAGTAGGAACAGACTCTCTGAGGATGCCTAAAAGCTGTGTGGCTTTGAATGTGTGGAACACAGGTCCCAGACATTCTCTAAAAAGTGAAGCACTGTACACTGTTCTGATAATCAGTTCATGGAAATACACAGAAAAGGAAATGAGAAGGAAGGAAAGAAGAAAGGAAGAAGAAAGAGGGAGGGTGAAGGAGGTAGGGAAGGAAGGAGGAAGTAAAAAATGAAATAGGCATTTATTAAGCATCTACTGTGTATGAGGTACTGTGCTAAACACTTTATGGTTATTGTCCTGTCTGATCCTCACAACAATGCTGTGAGATCAATTCTATCATTATCTTCCTTTTATAGTTGAGGAAATTGAGGAAGCTAGAGGTTATGACTTGCCTAGGATCACACAGCTAGGAAGTCTGAGACTGAATTTGAACTCAAGTCTTCTTAACTCCAGACCAATATTCTATCTTTTGTAGCACTTAGTTGCCATTTTTCAACTATCTTTATGGGTGGCCCCAAAGAAAGCATGTGACCGTTATGTGTTTCAATTTTCTCATTTATGAGGAAAATAGAATCTCTCTTTTTTTCATGTAACAGAATATTGCAAATGGCCAGCATTCAAAAAAGGAACACCGTGTGGAAATGTTTTAAATGTAGATGCCTCAAAGATCAGCAAGACCTTGTCATTAAGGGCTCCTATATTATTAGGGGAAAAGAGCTGTTCAAAATTTCAAGTCACATATCATAACAAGCAGCCAGAAAGAAACAATTCAAGTATTGCGGAACACAATCAGGAAAATACAAGATTTAGCAGCTTCTATACTAAGAGATTGGAGGGCTTGCAATTTGATATTCCAAAGGTCAAAGGAGGTAAGGATTAAAACCAAGAATAATCTACCTAGCAAAATTTTCAGGGGGAAAAATGGAACTTCAATGAAATAGAGGACTTCCAAGCATTCTTGTTGAAAATACTAGAGCTGAATAGAAAATTTGATTTTGATTTTCAAAAACAAGAATCAAGAGAAGTATGAAAAGGTAAATGGGAAAGAGAAATCATAAGGGGACTTACTAAAGTTGAACTGTTTATATCTCTACATGGAAAGATAATATTTGTAAATCGTAAGACCTTTCTCAATATTAGAATAATTGGAAAGAATATATGTGTTTGTGTATGTATATATATATATATATATATATATGTATATATATGGAGAGAGACAGAGAGAGAGGGCACAATGTGAGCTGAATATGATGATATCTAAAAAAGAAAATTAAATATTGAGAGGAATTACTAGGAGAAAGAGAAAGGGAGAGATAGAATATAATAAATCATCTCACCTAAAAGAGGCAAGAAAAAGTTTTTACAATGGAGGGGAAGAAGGGGAAGATGAGAGGGAATAAGTGAGCCTTACTATCATCAGATTCAGGAGGGAATAACATACACACTCAATTAAGTATGGAAGTTTATCTTATCCTACATGAAAACAGGAGGACAGGGATAAGACAGGGGGGATAATAGAAGGGATGGCAGATTGGGGGAAGGGGTAATTGGAAGCAAACACTTTGGTAGACAGATAGGTCAAAGGAGAGAATAGAATAAATGAAGGGTGGGACAGGATAGAGGGATATATAGCTAGTCTTTCACAACATGACTGTTATGGAAGTGTTTTGCATGACTACACATGTATAACCTATATCAAATTGCTTGCCTTCTCAATACGGATGGACAGGGAGGGGATAAGGAACTCAAAGCTTTAAAAATAAATGTTAAAAATTGTTTTTACATGGAACTAGAAAATAAGATGTTTAGGCAATGGGGCATAGAAATTGATCTTGCCCTACAGGAAAATATAAGGGAAGGGGATGGGGGGGGTGATAGAAAAGGCAGATTGAAGGAAAAGGTCATTGGAATCCATGCTGTCCTGTGATGGGGGAAGGGGGAGGGGGGAGAAAATTTGAAATTCAAAATTCTGTGGAAGTGAAAGTTGAAAACAGAAATTAATTAGTTTTTTTTTTTAAGAAAGCATCAGCATTGGAAAGGGAGACCACCAGAAGGAAGATTCCATTTGGTGTTTGACCATAAAACACTAGTCCAAATGGAAAATGTAAAACAGCTATCTATATTCCAGTGAGGCTTAAGTATACGATACTGGTCGTGATAAATTTCTGAATTCTATTGGAAACATTCTAGAATTCTTTATTGCTTAGCATTTCTCTTTCTTTTTGGGAAATAAACTACCTATTTCAAACTTGATTCATCACTGTAAATTAGATTTTTTTTTTACACTCTCCTTGTTGGGGGAAAACCATGCAGTGGAGCCCATAAATGTTTTTATAAGTGGCATAAGTAGCAACTTTCTTCAGAGTAACCAGGATAAAATGAGGAGGAATAAAGGACCGGGAATCCAATTTCTCATTGTGAGAAGTCAGGCAACCCAAGTGAAATGAAGTATTATACAAGCACAGAGCAGAAATGGATGGTAGCTGAAACCCCTATGAGTTCCAGCAGTAGTTACCTCTTGCCTTATGCTAGCCTTATCTGCATACTGTGTTATGGGTATCCAAAGAATCATAAATGACTCAAGAAATCAAAGTGAGAGAATTGACTTATCATTTCATTGGTATAGAGTATTCCTATACCAATGAAACTCCTTATGTTAGTTCAAGTCAATACTTTCTCTGTAACTTTTGGTCTTGAAAAACTGAATTGCTAACTGTCTTGCCCAATTTCACACAGTCAGCATGTTTTGGAAGCAGGAGTTGAACCCAAGGTTTTGAGACTTGATATCTAATCATTAAGATGTATCCCCTTTAGCCTGACTCAGGAATCTGATAGTGTTGGAATGGACCCAATAGAATCTAAGCTTCTTGAAGGTAAAGACTTTCAATTTTGTCTTTATAGCCCCCATGGAAGCCATCACCAGTTGTCTTGAACAGTCTTGCCACTGGACTCCGATGATTCAGGAGAGACTGAAGCTGATGATTTTGCACAGCTCTGCTTTGCTTAAATCCAAGTCACTTGCAAGTCAACACATCACCCTCCTGATGACATTCGTCCTCTTTGAGTATGAAGAATGAATAACAACAATCTATAGCCCCAGTGACTGGCACAAAGTAGCAGCTTAATAAATGTATGTTGAATTGAATTCATTTGAATTAGCTTTTGTTTAGGTCAACGGCTTTACTTTACAGGTGAGGAAACTGATAGAATTACCACCCAGTTTTCCTGAGTGACCATTTTTTTTAACAGCTATATCAGCATATTTGAACTCAGGTCCTCCTGACTCCTGCACTGGTGGGATATCCACTGACTTTGGGCAAGTCACTTAAACCCAGTTGCCTCATCCTGGGTCATCTCCAGTTATCCTGATGAATATCTAGTCACTGGATTCAGATGACTCTGGAGGAGAAGTGATGCTGGTGACCTGCACAGCCCTCCCTCACTCAAAACAAAGTCAAGTGCAAGTCCTGTCATCATTTCTCTGATGGTATGGTCTTCTTCGGCAACAAAGGATGAACACACACATCGACATACTTAAATATATATTCTTTTTGTTTTTAAACATGCCCTTCTCTTCTCAACCTTGTTTGTTATTGGTAAAAAGGATAAAATTTATATTACTACTTCCAGCAATAACAATAGCAACATAACAAATGCTCTGAAGTAACTAGAATTCCACACCATAGTGATAGAGTAAGATTTCTTTATGGTATTTTTCAGAGTACTAGGTGGACAGCTATCGCTAAGCCTTAAACTGGAGGTGAAGCCAGTCGTTATTCTGAAATAGCAACTTTCTAAAAAGGAACAGAATAATATCTGGAGTTAGCAGTCATTGGTTTTGTGCACCCCATAGTGACTGCCAGTCATCTGCTGGCTTTTGTCTATTCTTTGTGTAGAGCTTGGGCTCAGCTTGAGTCCAAAGAAACAGCAGCCAAAGCTGGAGCCTATCTTTCTGTGGAGAACATAGCATTTGATGTTTCTGGACATCTTTGGAACACACAACTCCTACCCTGAATACCTGCTGCCTTACAAGCACTCCTCACATGAAAGTACAGGACTCTTAAACTGTACCTTCCACACACTATCCTACCATTTCTAACGCAGACAGGCTGTGTTTTTAAACAGTTGGTTGTCTCGTTGGTATTTGAAATGGAGTAAAAAAGCACTGTGGGGTTATAAGGAAAATGGTGATTTCTCTGAGGTGACAACTTGCTGTTTCAGAGTATAGACTCCCCTTGGTTTTCTGCCCTTGTGCTCTCTCTACTGTATATCAAGCTTCTTCTTATTAGTAGTGCAGCCTTTAGTCTAGGTTATTTCTATTTAGACTAGCTAGCTTTTCATGGGTTCACAACTTCCTGATCAAAATAAATATTTCAACGACTTTGTTAGGAAGTTGCCAGCATGAATGCATTGGTTAAGCTTTTAACAATCTTCATGCTATGTCATTCACTGTAGCCTGCCGGAAAATCTCCTTTATTTTATTTGTTTGTGAGGGTTTTCTAGCTCCCCTTTTCCATAAAGCCAGGAGGCACATTTAGGCTGTGCACAAAGCTGTAATCCTACGGGCTTTGTTTTGGCCCAAAGACTTTTTGAGAAACTTTGATAATTCCCCAGTTTGTCATTTTTGAAGTTCATGAAAGCATAAATAGCCACACTTACATTGTAATTTCTTCACTATTCAGTTTGAGAATTTTTTAGACCTGTCTTCTAAAACATTATATTTTGCATCTCTTTAGGGAATATCTCACTTAGTTTGATGAGTGCTCCCAGGATACTAAATGATCATGAGATTAAACAAAATTCTTTTGCAACAATGCCACATGACTTTGTCTAATTGTCTGGATTATAATTTTAAATGGATTTTTTAAAAGCAATTTTGAGTAATGTGAGTTTGTTCCCACTATGTACAAATTTCTGATTTACCATTTGGGAACTCAGGGTATCTGTTTTCTGTTATATATGACTCATTGCTGAGAGGCTTTCATTATTGATGATGAAGATGCCCCTAAGTGGCTACTGAAAAGAAAACACTCAATGAACCTTTTAAAAAAAGACATTTTCTGGCTGACTCTCTAGGTGGCAAGACGTAACTTCAGTGAGGGATTGGAAAGGAAAGGAAAGAATTCTTTCTTTGCTCATGTGGCACTGGCCCAGGGGATCACAACTAGATGAGTTTGTGCCTGAACTCGGGAAGCCCATGTTTCTTTTATGTTTCCTTTCCTTCAGTAAGTAACTTTGTGAACTTGTAAGATATATAGCTTCATGAATTGAGTTAGGAGAGCTTGCTGGAGCAATTGTAGCAACCACAATAGTGGACTGGGTAGAAAGTGAAATAACTGTATGGGAGAGAGAAACCACCAGAAAGAGCATCAGACTTGGCTGTTTGGATGGACAATGCCCGGTGAAACGTAAAATGTTTAATTGGCAGCATTACACAACTGTTTTACATTCTGATGAGGCTTAAAATATTAGCCTCTCAACTGATTGCAAGTTATACTGATATATATCGTTATATTTATATATAGATAGTTATACTGATATATATCGATAGCTATATTGATTTACATAGTTATATTGATAGTTACAAGTTAAGATACTGAATGTTGTTCTAATTAATCTATTAATGTGTACTGCAATCCTCTTAAGTTTGGTCTGGTTTTTCTTTGGAATAGAAATAAGCTACCTGCCTTATTTTTGAATTTATATCATACACTGGGTACCTGTTTTACATTTACATTTACATTTCAGTCCCCCTTTGGGGAGATTCAGAGGAGCCACAACTTAAACCACACTTAGCGTTGTCCTCAGAACTCTGAGTTGGACATTTGCTAACCAACCAATGAGTGTTAGAATGGGGAGTTGAATCTTCCTAAATTTATGGGCTCTTAATGTGAAGTTCACTGACCTCTTATGGTCTATGAATAGATTACAGGGGATCTAGCAACTTGAATGGGGGAAAATTACACCTTCATTTTAATATAACTGGTTTCTTCTGTGATCACATGGATTTTCTTCTGTTCATTTAAAAACATTATTTTAAGTCCATAGGCTTCACCAGACTGCTAAAGAGGTCAGTGATACAAAAAGGTTAAGAATCCCTCCTGTAATTAGAGAAAAGTTCCCTTAGTAAGGAACCCATTTCAGGACTGTTGGAGACAGAGAGAAGAGGGTTCCTCAGCTCCTAAGCTCCCAGTAGTTCCTCTATGTTAGGTGTGGAATAAGAATCTTCAATACTTCGTAGTTTTAAATGGAACAACTTGCTCTGATCTTTGAAAATTAGCTGAGGATGAAATTAGCAAAATGGCCTGAAGTTGATTGTTTTTCTTTGTTCTCGAAGAGGACCAAAATGACATCACTAAGCTAGAGCCAAGTTTCAGTGTGTCCAGCTGTGGCTGATCAGACCAACAAGAGCTTAGAATGCTCTAGCACAGGTCAAGCACAAATAGGCCATGTGAACATTGGAGGGTGGACATCCTGCATTTCCTTTGAGTTGTTTGATTCTTCTTTGTTCATAGAGTACAGCACCTTCTCCCATGTTGGCACTCCATGATGAGCGGTCCTGTGCCAATGTCTCCCATGTCATACAATCAATTGCAAAGTTCTTAAGAACTGAAGTGCTTCTTCTTACATATAACCCTCTGGGGTCGTGGCTTGGCCCCTAAGGTCCAAGAAAGCCTACCTCATACCTCCTTAACGTTTTTTATTCTTACTTTTATTCTTGTCTCTCTGGGTGCACTTCCCTGCCCCCATCCTTTCCACATGGGGCGACAGACTGAGAATTAGAGAGCAGAATCACAACATGGCTGCTGGTACAATGCAGGGAGCAGTGGTTATCTTTAGCATAGCCTTGTTCTAAGTTCAGGAGTTGTAAAGCATGCTTGGATCGGGCATGACATAATTCCACAGAATTGGCTCTGGGTAGAATTGAGAACTAGACAAAGCTCATCTTTGGCATTCGTAACTCTTAACCTTTAGTCTCCTTCTCGCCACTCCTTTCCCCACCCCTCCCCATAGACTCTCTCTTCTCCTTCTAGAAGCCTAGAGTCCTCATTCATTCAGTCAATAAATATTTATTAGGTACTTATTGTGTTCCAGGCATTGGACTAAACTCTAGAAATAATAATAAAAAAAGGCAAGAATCAGTTCCTGCCTTCAAGTAGCTCCCAATCTAATGGAGACAACAAGCAAATATGTACAATCAAGTTATATATAAGACAAATGGGAAATAATCTTTTTAAAGAAGACATTAGAATTAATAGGGGTTGGGAAAGGAATCCAGGAGATAGAGTTGAGGGGAGAAAGCATTCCAGGCAGAGAACAGTCAGAGAAAACACCCTTCTTTATTAAAAGAACCAAATCATTCTTCTGAAAATCTTTTGGAATACTCTCATAGTAGAATTTAAATGGTGTCTAATAGTTCAGTGTATTACCTCTTCCGGTTGGGTTTGCACTGAAACAGAGATTGGAGGAATGAGGGCTTAAATAGTATAATTTCAGGAGGTTGGTTAGATATTATATCCCTGACAAAGCAAAAGTAATTCAATCACCTAGCTGACCCTAAGTTCAATTCTAACCTTAAGAAGATTCTACATTCCTGATGCTACTACCAATTCACGTATTCACATCTAGGGAGAACTGTTTTTCCAGTGCCAGCTGAGATATACACTGATATTTAGGATCAGAACAGCCTAGGAGATGACATGTTCATTCACTTTGCTAATTAGTGAGAAATATAGAACAAAAATACTTTGTTAATGATTTCACTTCTATACTAATCAGATCACAATATCTAATAACGATGTCTGGTTAGCTTGTGATAATGAAGAAAGTTTAAGAATATATTTATAAAATCCAATCATCAAAATTTATGCTCCCATGAACAAAACATTTATTTGCTTGTGTAAAGCCCCCTCCCTCCTTTTTTGTTAATGGGATCAGTATCTTCTATAATTTGTGTGTTCCAGTCAACTGTATAACAAAGTTACATAAAGGAAGTCAAACATACAGAAAAATTATGAGATTATAAATCTTAATATGTCACTTTTTCCCTAGGCTTCTTAGATAAAAAAAAATTTCTGGTTTCAACATATTTTACCAATGTTTATCACAAAGATTTTAGCAAGGAACTTGAGGAGATCATCTCCTCTGTTCCTTCTCATTTTAAATAAAAGCTATGTAGAACAAGATTTCATAATCTTTATCAATGACTCGTTTTGGTAAGTATGACAGTGTTATTGACAAATGGGGGTATCTGTAATAATAATAACAGCTAATATAGTGCTTACTATCTGAGAGACACTATGTTGTTATCTCACTTGATCCTCACAACAACCCTGGGAAAGAGGTCTTATTATTGTGCCTATTTTACAGAGGAGAAAACTGAGATTCGGTGATTTCCCTGGGGACACAGGCAGTAAGTATCTGAGATCGCTTTCAACTCAGATCTTCCTGACTCCAGACCCAGTATTCTTTTCAAAGTAACCCCTAGTCACTTCTATCTATAGAAAAGACCTCTTTTATTTTTTCTCCAGTGTTCTAGACGTCCTTCAACCCCTTCAACCAGCATATAACTTTCCGTTTTTATGCCTTGATTGGTATGAATAATCATTTTATTGTCAAAAAAACCTTTGTTTTTGTATCTCTCAAGGAATGAATGATATTGAACATACAAATGAGAGACATGATTAGAGAAGAGTGCTTAACAAGGCATTTTGCCCCATCAAGTCAAATTTTACATTCAACCAACAATAAAGATAGTGATATTCTCTACACATTTCCCTCACTGCAAATGACATTGCAATGGTTGCATCAAGCCCTCGAATTTTACAGAGCCTTGTAAATGAGATTCACAATGAGACAAAAGGAATTGGTCTAAAAATTCATGCTGGAATCATAAAGTACAGAATGAGAGGCATCATGTCAAGGACTAGGAAAATCATATTCCTGTTGATTGATGCCCCATTAAGACCACAAGGAAGGTGCTATGCTGATTTCTGGACACCATATTTTAGGATTTGAGCAGAGAACATTTTTGGGAAGAGGTTGGGTGAATCTGAGGGTTGTTATGAGATCATAGATTTCTTTTTTTAATTATTAAATTTTATTTTTAATTTTTGGCATAAAACAAGCATTTCTATAACATAGTACAATAAAAAATGATTGATTGCACATGAAACTGCAAATCTACTATGCACAACTTGCTATACTTTTCAAATATACAACAAAACTGTCATGTACATTTCTTTTTTCTTCCCTCTCCTCTCTTTCCCCCAACCCTGTCCAAAGATGGTCATCATTAGACACAAAAGGTACATATATATGTACATATATACACATGTACATATACACATACATATATATACACACGTATACATGTGTATATATGTATATACATATATGTGTAAAATTATTCTGTACATGCTTCTATTTATCAGTTCTTTCTCTGGATGCAGAAAGGGTCTTTCTTTATATGTCCTGTATAATTTGACTGTTTATAATAATCAGAACAGCTTATTCATTCAAAGTTATACTTCAAACAGTATTGCTGTTAACTGCCCACAATTTTCTCTTGGTTGTCCTTCAATATTTCTTGCAAGTTTTTTCATGTTTTTCTAAATTCATTGAGCCCATTATTTCTCACAGAAAAGTAGTATACATCACAATCATATACCATAACTTGTTCAGATACTCTTCAACTGATAAGCATCCCAGCAGTTTCCAGTTTTATCTAATGCCATGTTACTATTTATGATTTATATACTTTATATAGTTATATAGCTGGTTATTATTAGATAATTACATTTTCTTCCTTCTATTCCTTTGTCCCATTACATGATAGTACTTGAATACAACTTTTTTTTGCATGTTTTTGTTTCCAATTCTTCTCTATCACAAAAAATGTTGCTATAATTATTTTAGTGTGTATAGTAAATTTCTTATCGATATCCTCTTTGGAGCATAAGCTGAGTCAAGAAATCTCTGAGTCAAAGCTTATAAATACTTTTGTCTTTTTTTTTTGCATAATTCCAAATTGCTTTCCAAAATTGTTGTACTGATGCCCAACTCTATCAACAATGTAATGGTCTGCTTATCTTTTCACAATTTCTCTAACATTGACTATTCCTATCTTTTGTCACCTTTGCCAATTTGTAGGATGAGTGGTAAAAATGCAAGTTTGCTTTTATTTGCATTTTCCTTGTTATTAGTGATTTGGAGCATTCTTTAAAATGTGTGTCAGTAGTTTGTAATTCTTTTGAGAACTATTTGTTCATATGCTTTGACCACTTATCTATTGAGGAGGCATTTGGTTGTGTTAATTGTTATCTTAAATACCAATCACTTATCAGAGATATTAAAATTTTTCTTTTCATTTGGCAGTTTCAATTCTTATCCAAGGGGCATAACTTTTCTCATGCAAAATCTTTCCAGTTTCATGTAATTTTATCTATTTTGTCTTTCATAATTGCTTCTATTCCTTGTTTGGTTAAGAATACATTTACTACTCATATCTTTGAAAGCTATATGTTCTGCTTCTCTTCCAATGTTTTAACAGTATGATATTAAGGTCCTATATGCATTTAGACTATACTGTGTAATGTAGTATAAGTTGCTGGTATAAGCCTAATTTCTGCCAAATTACTTTCCAATGTTTTTTTTTTCCAATAGGGAATTTTCCCCTAACTAATGCATATTTTCTGGTTTAATGAACACTGGGCTATTGAATTCCATTCCTCTCCCCCTCCCCCATGATTCTCCCTTTTCTAGTCTGGTAACTTTATTTTCAACCGCTCCCAAATGATTTTTATGATTGGTGATTTACAACATAGTTTGAGGTCTGGAAGTGCTATTCCATCTTCATCTCTATCTCTTCTTTATAATTTCCTTTGACATTCTAGAACTTTTATTATATATCATATATGATTGTGGTGATTGCTTTCCTGTTGTTGAAACATTCTTGTATCCTTAACTTATATCCAACCTGGTCATGATGAATGGATGGTCTTGGATGAATTGTTGTAGTAAATTCAACATTTATTTAAACTTTTTGAATCAATATCTATTAATGATATTGAATTATCAATAATTGAATTTTGTTATTATTTTATCAAATTCTGTAAAGTATCCCTTTGATAATTTACTTGATATAGTCTTAAAACCATAAATTAATCTTGATAATGTTTTTGTTTTTATTATAATGGCACAACCAAGCTTTGAGCACTGAATATATCGCCAACTCCTTAAGTTGTTCTTGATTTTTTTTTAGGGAGAATTTAAAAATTTAATCTAGAGAAGTATTTTTTCTTTTGACAGATTGATCCCCAAGTATGTTGTGCATTTCTTAGTTTTTTTTGAATGGGATTTCCCTTTCCATTATTGTCTCTAAGATTTTGTTTTTTATTATATGGAAATGTTTTTGATTTATATGTGTTTCTTTTGTGATCTGAAAGTTTTCTGAAGATGTGGACTTAACTAATTAATGTCTTTGCTGATTACATAGGTCTTTTTCAATAAACCATGCTGTCATCAGTAGAGATATTTTTGATTTTCTCTTCACATACCTTTAAGTATTTAATTTCATTCTCTTGTCTTATTACTATTGCTAGCATTTGTAGAATTATATGAAATAGTGGTGGAAAAAAAGGAAGAATGAGCATCCATGCTCTAGTCTTGTCTTTATTGAGAAAAGTTCTAGTGTACCCTGATTGCATATGATACTTGGTTTTGATTTTAAGATAGATACTTTTTATGACAATACAAAGGTCCCTATATGCCTTAATTTTTTAAAGTTTTTAGAAAGAATGAGTGTTGTGCTTTGTCAAAGGCTTCTGCTTTAGAAATTTAGGTAGTTATGTGGTTCAGGATGCTTTTGTTTCTCATATATGATTGTGATGATTGCTTTCCTGTTGTTGCAACATTCTTGTATCCTTAACTTATATCCAACCTGGTCATGATGAATGGATGGTCTTGGATGAATTGTTGCAGTAAATTCAACATTTATTTAAACTTTTTGAATCAATATCTATTAATGATATTGAATTATCAATAACCAACAAAATTCATTGGGCACAACAAAAGTTCTAGAATATCAAGGAAAATAATAAAAAAGAGGTAGAGATGAAGGGGGAATAGTGCTATTACCTGTGACTCTAAGAAGCTGCAGCATGTGCAGAGGCCACACCCTGTCAAACCATTTTGGCAGATAGGCCAAAATAGGTTGAGGATAACCAAGGGTTCTCAAACCTTTTGATGAGTGAGGGAGGTATCTACCTCAAACATGTGAAGACTTCATCTGGTGGAATGGGCAGATGAGAACAATTTTTTCCAACGGACATAAAAGCAGATGAAGCAGGCAATGTGGCGTGCTTAGACCTTGGTTAGACACTGAAGATGCCAAGATCATCCGCTGCATCCTGAGCTATCGCCAGTCATCTTGACTCTGTCCTGCCATTGGATTATGATGACTCTGGAGGAAAGAGTGAGGCTGACAACTTTGTGCAACTCTGCCTCACTTAAATCCAATTTACACATGAATCAAAAGACATCACCCATACCATTTCACTATTATGCCTCAAAGTTCTGTGGTGATAGGCAAGTGATGAAACAGCAGGTGCGGATACACTGGGAGCTGTAGTCACAACTCTGCCCACAGGTGGCCCAGGCCATAGAGTCATTCCTCACTGGAAGCAGCAGTGGGACTCAGCAGCCCTCTGGGTGTCTGAGCAGCCTTTTAAGGATCACACTGCTCACCTCCTGGTGTGAGGAGGGGAGCTAGAAAAGGTGGCCTAAACATTGCCTGCTTACCCAATCTTGGCCTGATTACCACAGTAGATGGGGAATCCCACTATGCACTTAAAACACAAAAAAATGTACGAAAACATCTGCAAAGATGATTCCACTCACCATCGGCATATGGAACATGCTCACACAAAATCCAGAAGACCTGAAAGAAGAATTGCTCTTGTTGCAAGAGAATTCAACAGGTATCGCATCCAAATAGCAACCCTGAGTGAAACAAGGTTGGCATATGAAGGTCAGATTACTGAGACTAGGGCTGGATACATCTTTTTCTGTGGGGAGTATGGTGAAGCTGGCATGGGTTTCACAATCAAAACCAATCTTATCAGCAAGCTAGTATACCTGCCAAAAGGAGTGAATGAAAGGCTCATGACAATGTGATTGCCACTCACAGGAAAATGCCATGCCACCATCATCAGTGCTTATGTTCCCACCATGACAAACCCTGATGAAGTCAAAGAAAAATTTTATGAAGACCTAGAGACCCTTATTGTCAATGTGCCAAAAGAGGATGAGCTTATAATTCTGGGTGACTTTAATGCTAGAGTAGGCTCAGACTAGCAGACTTGGCAGGGAGTCCTAGGGAGGAATGGAATTGGAAACAGGTATAGCAGTGGTCATTTACTGCTGAAGACTTGTGCATCACATGACCTTCTCATCACCAACACTGTCTTCCGTTTATCTAAACACAATAAAACTTCATGGATGCACCCTCACAGCAAACATCTAATAGATTATGTGATTGTGAAGAGAAGAGACAGACAACATGTGGGAGTGACAAAGGCAATGTGTGGTGCAGAGATCATAGACTTATTCTTTCCAAGCTAAATATTCACATTCATCAAAAATGCTGCCCCCAAGACAAAATGACTACCAGAAGAATTAATGTCAACAAATTAGAGCTCTTCTCTGAGCGTGAACAGTTTTCTGCTAACTTGGAGGGAAAGTTGAGTCAATGCACAGTTGGCAACAGTGGAGTAGAAAAGGAGTGGGCAGCTTTCAGAGATTTGGTGTACAGCATTACATTTGCTCATCTGAGCCAGAACACTTGCAAATACCACAACTGGTTTGATGAAAATGATGGGGAAATTCAGAAACTGCTAAATGAAAAACAAGAACTGCACAGGATTTACCAGCAGGATAATTCATCCACCTCTAAGAAAGCAGAATTTAATTCCATCAAAGGCAAAGTACAAGCAAAGCTTAGAGAGATGCAGGATTCCTGACTCAGTAAGAAAGGAGATGAAATTCAGTTTTATGCTGATAGTAAAAATCCAAAGTGCTTTTATGGTTCCCTGAAAGCTATTTATGGACCAAAAACCTATGGTGCATCACAACTATTCAGTACTGATGAAGCCACATTGATTAGTGATAAGGACATGGTCCTAGAGAGATGGGCTGAACATTTCCATAGTGTTCTCAACAGACCATCATCAATCAATGCTGAGGCCACTGACCATTTACCTCAGGTTCAAGTCAATCCCTCCTTAGCTGAACTTCCAACTGAAGAAGAGATTTTGAGGGCCGTTAGGCTCCTTTCATGTGGCAAAGAAACTGGTGCTGATTCTATTCCAGCTGGGATTTACAAGGAAGGGGGACCATTGCTCATACAAAAGTTGACTGAAATTTTCCAGGTTATATGGCAAGAGAAAGTATCCTCAAGGAGTTCAAGGATGCCTCCACTGTCCATCTCTGTAAAGGTAAAAGGAATAGATTGTCTTGTAACAATCACAGGGGGATCTCTCTCTTAATCATTGCTGGCAAAATTATTGCTAGAGTCCTCCTTAATAGGCTGATCCTTCACCTGGAAGATGGACATATACCTGAGAGCCAGCGTGGCTTCAGAAAGGGCCAAGGAACAGTCAATATGGTATTTGCTGTCTGACAACTCCAAGAGAAATGCCATGAGCAGAACAGAGGTCTGTACACATTTGTAGATCTGACCAAGGCCTTTGACACTGTTAGTCATGAGGGCTTATGGAAAATTTTGTCACAATTTGGTTGCCTGGAGAAGTTCATCAATATTGTATGTCAATTTCATGATGGCATGTTTACCTGGGTTCTGGATAGCAGACAAAGCTCTTGTGCCTTCCCAGTCACCAATGGAGTAAAACAGGGCTGTGTGCTTGCTCCCATGCTTTCTAGCATGATGTTTTCAGCCATGTTGACAAATACTTTCAATGAGAATGAACACAGTATCAAGGTCAACTACCTTACTGATAATAAGTTCTTCAATTTGAAAAGATTACAAGCCAAGACCAAAGTGAAAGGAGTGTCGGTGCATGATTTTCTTTTTGCAGATGATTGTGCACTCAGTGCAGCCTCTGAAACTGAGATGCAACAAAGTATAGATCAATTCTCTGCTCCCTGTGCTAATTTTAGCCTAATAATTAACACAAAAAAAACACAGGTGCTCCATCAGCCACCACCACAGTATCCATACATGGAATCATCAATTACAACAAATGGAAAAGTTTTGAAGGCTGTAGATAAGTGTACTTTCCTTCATAGTGTACTTTCCAGGAATGTACACCTTGACAATAAGGCTGATGCACGCATTGCCAGAGCTAGCTCAGTGTTTGGGAGGCTCTGAAGAAAAGTTTGGGAGAGAAGTGGTATTAGACTGACTACTAAATTGAAGGTTTACAGAGTCATTGTGCTGACCTCGTTGTACCTGTGAAACATAGACTGTCTACCAGTGCCATGCCAGGAAATTGAATCGTTTCCATTTGAATTGTCTTAGGAAGATTCTGAGGATCACCTGGCAAGATAAGGTATCAGACACCGAAGTCCTTGCTAGAGCTGAACTGCCAAGTATTCAAACTATGCTTCAGAGAGCGCAACTCCAAAGGGCTCACCACGTTGTTCAAATGCAAAGTGTAGGCTTGCCAAAAAGACTATTTTATGGAAAACTTGCATGGGGCAGGCCATCACATGGTGGCCAGAAGAAATGATAGAAGGACACTCTCAAGAACTTTGGATTTGACTGTGCAACATGGGAGACACTGGCACAGGATTGCTCAGCATGTTGTGCCCACGTAAGAAAATGTGCTGTGCTCTTTGAGCAAAGCAGAATTGAGACAGCACAAAGTAAATGCAGGATGTGCAAATTTGGGATATTCACCCCAAATATTCACACGGACTATCTGTGCCCAACCTGTGATAGAGCACTCCTAGCTCATATTGGTCTGATCAGCCACAGTCAGACACAATGAAATTTCACTTCACAATGGTGATATCATTTTGATCCTTTTCAAGAACAAAGGACAACTACCAACTAACCAGCACTTCTAGACCTCAAACTATCTTTCTTTACTTTGTCCTTTCCTTGTTTAAGTATTTTAAAAAATTATATCATAGAATGATTCTGATAGGGAACTTTTTCCTCCTCAATTTTTAAAGGATAATTTATTTAGTATTAGTATTTATTGTTCTTTAAATGTTTGAAAGAATTCTCCTATGAATCCATCAGGAATAATAGTTGATTTTTTTTCCTTTGCAACTAGTTCTATTTCCTTTTCTGAGTTTGAATTAAGATTAAATTTTCTGTTAGTTTTGGCATTTTAAGGTATTTCTCTATTTGAGTTGTATTATTACTTTTGTTAGAATATAACAGTACATAGTTGTAATGCCAATGTGATATCCATAGTACCTACTAGGGATATGCATGCATATTTCCAGGGTAAATTCACAAAATATAAACTCTATTCCTCAAAGACAAAACTAAGACATTTACTCAAACACCAGAAAGCCAAATCCAAAGAGCCTAAATAGAATCAGAGAAAGTTCAAAGAGAGCACAGTTCTCCTTTCTTCGATTCTTACCTTTGACCTTCATGCAAGAACAAGTAATTGCTCTCCACCAATAAGGAGAAAGTCCCAAACCGATGGACATTGGGACCCAGATTACACAAAAAAGAAAGTATTTTTAATTGTGGAGCAGGCAATGTAGAGGGCACAGCAGAAGGGTAAGCTAATCTGTAGTGTAACATCATGGGAGGATGAGGGTTAGGGAGGGGTGAGGTGGGTGTGAATAAGGGAGTATACAACTGGGTTTGGGGAAGCACAGGTTTTCTTTAGCAGCTAGGTTATTACTAGAATGGGAATTAGTATTAGAGGGTGGGAATATATTAACCATTAAGGAATGAGTCCAAGAAGAATTAAATTCAAGTACTTACTGTAGTTTACTGCATAATTGTCGCAGATTTAATGTCAAATATTTTTGCAAAAAAATAGGGTGCAACCACTATGTGAAGCATTTTTTAAAATAATAGTGCCAGTAATACACAAATACTTCTTTCTCAATGTGTGGAATCTTGTCCATTTTAGGATCTTTAAATGCATGTCTAGAAAGGTTTGTGTTTTTATTTATTTATTTTTAGTTTTTAGCATTCATTTTCACAAGATTTTGAGTTCCAAATTTTCTCCCCATCTCTCCTCTCCCTCCACCCCAAGACACCATGCATTCTGATTATCCCTTCCCCAATCCTACCTCCCTTCTATCACACCCCTAACTTCCCTTATCCCCATCCTCTCTCTTTTCTTGTAGGGCAAGATAGATTTCTATATCCCATTACCTGTATTTCTTATTTCCCAGTTGCATGCAAAAACAATTCTCAACACTCCTTCCTAAAACTTTGAGTTCCAACTTCTCTCCCTTGCTTCCTCCTCAACCATCCCCACTAAAAAGGTGAGCAATTCAATATAGGCTATATATGTGTGGTTATGCAAAAGACTTAAATAATAGTCAAGTTGTGAAAGACTAACTATATTTCCTTCCATCCTATCCTGTCCCTCATTTATTCTATTCTCTCTTTTGACCTTATCTCTCCTCAAAAGTGTTTACTTCTAATTACTCCCTCCTCCTATTTGCCCTCTCATCTATCTTCCCCACCACACCCCACTTATCCCTTTCTCCCCTACTTTCTTGTAGTGTAGGACAGATTTTCATACCAAGTTGAGTGTGCATGTTATTTCCTCCTTAAACCAAATGTGATGAGAGTAAGCTTCACTTTTTCCCTCTCACCTCCTCCTTTTCCCCCTCCATTGAACATTTGAACATTAAACCTTTTTCTTGCCTTTTTTTATGAGAGATAATTTGCCCCATTCCATTTCTCCCTTTCTCTGCCCAATATATTCATTCCTCTCTCACCCCTTAATTTTATTTTTTTAGATATCATCCCTTCCTATTCAACTCACCCTGTGTCTTCTGTATACACACATATACATACATATATTATATATAATATACACATACATATATGTTTACACACACACACATACATATCTATATATATATCTATATATCTATCTATCTATCTATATATATATATATATATATATATATATATA
>CM053769.1:450981398-451028335 GCA_028658325.1 Potorous gilbertii
CCTTAATTTTATTTTTTTAGATATCATCCCTTCCTATTCAACTCACCCTGTGTCTTCTGTATACACACATATACATACATATATTATATATAATATACACATACATATATGTTTACACACACACACATACATATCTATATATATATCTATATATCTATCTATCTATCTATATATATATATATATATATATATATATATACATATATATGTATATATATATAATCCCTCCAACTACCCAAACACTGAGAAAAGTTTCAAGAGTTACAAATATTATCTTTCCATGTAGGAATGTAAGCAGTTCAACTTCAGTAAGTCCTTTATGATTTTTCTTTCCTGCTTACCTTTTCATGCTTCTCTTGATTCTTGTGTTTGAAAATCAAATTTTCCATTCAGCTCTGGTCTGTTCATCAAGAATGCTTGAAAGTCCTCTATTGCATTGAATGACCACTTTTTCCCCTGAAGTAGCATACTCAGTTTTACTGAGTAGGTGATTCTTGGTTTTAATCCTACTTCCTTTGACTTCTGGAATGTTATATTCCAAATCCTTTGATCCCTTAATGTAGAAGCTCCTAAGTCTTGTGTTATCCTGATTGTATTTCCACAATACTAGAACTGTTCCTTTCAGGATGCTTGCAACATTTTCTCCTTGATCTGGGATCTCTGGAATTTAGCAATAATATTGCTAGGAGTTTTTCTTTTTGGATCTATTTCAGGAGGTGATCAGTGGATTCTTTCAATATTTATTTTACCCTCTGGTTCTAGAATATCAGGGCATTTTTCCTTGATAATTTCATGAAGGATGATATCTAGGCTCTTTTTCTGATCATGGCTTTCAGGTAGTCCCATAATTTTTAAATTATCTCTCCTGTATCTATTTTCCAATGAGATATTTCATTTGTCTTCTATTTTTTCATTCTTTTGCTTTTGTTTTGTAATTTCTTAGTTTCTCATAAAGTCATTAGCTTCCAACTGCTCCATTCTAAATTTTAAAGAACTATTTTCTTCAGTGAGTTTTTGAACCTCCTTTTCCATTTGGCTAAATCTGCTTTTTAAAGTATTCTTCTCTTCCTTGGCTTTTTGGACCTCTTTTGCCATTTGAGTTAGTCTATTTTTAAAGGTGCTACTTTCTTCAGCATTTTTTGGGGTCTCCATCAACAGACTGTTAACTTGCTTTTCATGATTTTCTTTCATCATTCTCATTTCTCTTCCCAATGTTTCCTCTACCTCTGTTACATAATTTTCAAAATCCTTTTTGAGCTCTTCCATGGCCTGAGATCATTGCATATTTTTTTGGAGGTTTTGGATCCAGAAGCCTTGACTTTTTTCTGTTCCTTTGATGGTATGCTTTGTTCTTGCTCATCCAAAAGGATGGAAGAAAATACCTATTCACCAAGAAAGTAACTTTCTATAGTCTTATTTTTTTTCCCTTTTTGAGGCACTTTCCCAGAGTATTACTTGACTTTTGAATCCTTTGTCAAGTTGAGGGTATACTTTAGAAAGCTGTAATTTCTCTGTTCCTCTAAGATGACACAATCAAGGAAGAGTTTACTCCTCTCCTGGCCTGCACTCTGGTCTGGAAGCAATTACAAGCTTTTCTGCCCAGGATCTGTGAGTAGAATTCTCTCTCCAGAGCCTCCACTAGCTCCACACCAGTGCTCTTCCTTGCCCCGGGGCAGCCACTCAGGACTGAGACCCAGCTCAGCTGGTCGAATCCCTCAGGGTCTTTAGGGGAAGGGCTTCAAAAATGGACACTGTGCTGCAGTGATTGCTGCTGCCCTGGGGCCAAGTCCAGACCTGCTCCCTTCTCACCCAAGTGAAAAAGCTTTCTCACTGACTTTGAAGCTGTCTTTGGCATTTGTGGGTTGAGAAATCTGGGAACCACAGCTACTATCCATGATTCTGCACCCTGAAGCCTGCTCCAGTGCTGCCATGCCATGCTGTGCAGTCAAGGTTGGGCTGCACTCTGCTCTAAGCCCAGTCCAACAGACCATTCCTGTTGCTCTTTCAGCTGCCTTCGTGTAGAAATCTCTTTCACTCTGTCATTTTGTGGCTTCTGCTACTCTAGAATTTTTTTAAACTCATTTTTAACAGGTACTTTGTGAGCTATGGGAGTAGAGCTAGAGCAGATCCGTCCTTCTACTCTGCCATCTTGGCTCCCAAGGTCTGTGTTTTTTAACGTGTCTTTTAGTTTAAATCAGTCTCCCATCCAACTTTTCACTCCCTGAAAACCATCTTTCTATAGCTCCGTTTTCATGCTGTTCATTGAACACAATCACTTTCAGCTTGAAGTCCACAGAATAAATTTTATACTTACCCATAATTTTAAAGATATGCTTCACACATTTATGTATTGCTAGCAGATGAACTGTACAGTTTAGCCAGCAATGGAAGATGCAATTTTTACCATATCATGTGACTTACTCATGGCAGCTTCACCTGCCCACCCATTCTCCTTGAACCTATTGCTCTTCATTTGGTTGAGTGACAGCACTGTTAATATGGCAGTGCTCTAAACAAATCATGCAAGTTGACTTTCAAAAATATACTGAAAATGCATGTGCATTGAGAACTGTAGGCTTGCAGCTCACAACGAGTGAGAGATGAATGCATATCCATATGCCACTGATGTTGCTGCTCTGTTTATCTTTTAAGTGGCATGAGAAATAGAATTATACCCTGCAACAATTATGCCATGAAAGTTTACAAACAAATCTTTGGATTGTGTGACAAATATGTGGTGAAATACTGTAATGCTCCTACCTCAGACACTTATTGGATGTGTGACCCTGAGCAGGTCATTTAATGTTTCTCAATGTGTTTTCTTAACTACAAAGAGGTAACAGAATTTGATTGATTCTAAGGTTCCTTCTAGCTTCACATCTGAACATATGAGTACTGGTAGATGGGATTATTCAAAGAATTTAATATTTACTGCTGAGATGTTTCTACACACCCTACTCTCTGGGCATATTATAGAAATAATTTAAATCTCTAAAGATAGAATTTGTTGTTGTTTAGTCATTTTTAGTCCTAACTCTTCATGATCCCATTTGGGGTTTTCTTGGCAGAGATACTGGAATTGTTTGCCATTTCCTTCTTCACCTCATTTTATAGATGAGGAAACTGAGGCAAATGGGGTTAAGTGATTTACCTAGGGTCACTTAACTACTAAGTGTCTGAGACAAGATTTGAACTCAGGAAGGTGAATCTTCCTGACTCCAGATCCAGCATTTAGCTAGCCCTAAAGATTGAATTAAGCTTCTGAATTACATAAATGGACATCATTTGTGGCCAGACTGATTATGGATAATGCAGTTAAATGATTCAATTAGGATTAGGGTTAGGGTATGCCACCTAGTTTTGATAATCCCACTGATTTCCTTTACTGTTTTTAATCATCCTTTTTTACAGCCTCCAAAGATGCCTGGTGAGGTAGCCTGTAGATGTTGCTATTGTCTAATACAAGGTTCATTATCCTTCCTAGGATTTGGAAGTTCAGAATTCAGAATGTTTCTACCCTTTTACCCTCTATCCATCTCAGTATTCCAACTGCTTAAGTGTAGTACTTGCTTTTAAGTTTACTGCTGATTTAATCTCAGGTAGCTCTTTATTACAGAAAATATTATAATATTTGCTGCCTTGAACTAATTAGCATTTATTTTCACATAATTGTGTTCTGAATAGCAGTGAACTTGTTCAGGAGAATGAATGATAATTTTACTATTTCAAAATAATGAAATATTTTCTTGCATTTTAACAAATACTGTATAGTCACACTAAGACACCAAGAAAACTGCAACACTGTTACTTAAAAAAGTTCTACCTATTAACATTTTATTTTCTTCTTGGGAGAAACATGCCATATTTGCATTTTTGAGCCTGAATAGTTTTAATTCAGGTTTTATTCTATAAGCTCAAGAGGAACATTTGCTTTGTTTTCACTGATTAGTTATACAATTATTCCTTTTCAGATATTACATGAACCATGAACCATAATATTATATTCCTTGCTAATACATTTTGGCAAAGGTATTTATGTAAAAACATAATACATAAATGTAATGAATTTCTCAAATGAGTACGTTGTTAATATATTGCAGTCCCAGCTTTTAAAATGCTAGTAAAATTCATTAAAGTTTTCTCAATTAGCAATGTGACTTTTCTAAAAGAGCTAATGACAGAAAATGATAGAAAAAACGCAGCTAGTCATTCTTATCCTATCAAATTGCTTGTCTTAGCAAATGTTCTATTTGAGGGAGGAGAGAAAAGAAGATTTCAATTTTGATCAACCTGATACAGGGGCTGACTAGTATAGAATTAGGCATGGTTCTAATGGACTTTGCTTGTTTTCAGTCTTTCATAAAGCACAAGGTGAATTTGGAACTAAAAGCATTTGAAAAGAAGGCATGATCTGCAAAATTCACAAATTGAAAGGTAGAGCTTAAAACACACAGAAATATAATTGCTTTTATAGAATTTAATTCAACAAGAGTATTAGATTATTTTTTCACTACATCATTTCAAACTGTTTCAAATCTATTAACTAAATAATTCCATTTGATAAACTACAAAGAGAGTGACTTAGCCTTCTATTTCTCCTTTAATTCAACATGTAACTAAAAGTAACTTTCCCTCCCTGACTCTCCCATTAAGGATGGGGGAATGGTCCACCCTTCCCCCAATTCAAAGGAAGATTTCTCTTTCTCCAGAAATCCCTGGTTTGGCTTGCCAGAGACATGAACATGGAAGTATTTATTTGGATAATGTGGAATTGAAGGGAAATGTTAAATGTCCATGCAGCAACACTGAAAATTCATTCTTATTATGAAATTTAAGTATCTGATTCCTGGAAGATTAAAAATATAGTTACATTACTGTTTCTGCTTATTTAAGTTTTTATTTTTATAAATATGAGCTTTTGTATTATGTGTTTAGTATTTCTTTTGTGTAATAGAAATAGATAGCTGTCCTATACCTGGTCTACGTTTCACTCTATTCCTTACATTGGGGAGAGCCTAGACATAAATCCGACCTAAGCTTTAAACAATTTTCCCTGAGGCTCTTGGATTAGGGTCACAAAGAGGCAAAGGGAACAAGGAAAAAAGCCCTGCCCTAATGTGGATGGTGGCCCTGAATGAAAACACAAAGGATCTATCTCCTAATGCCACTGAGCCTAGCAACAGCAAAGCTTGTATAAAGGTAGAGATTCCACCAATTCTTTTATTTTTCTCCCCAAGGTAAACTTGCATGCCATCCTTCTTTCATTTACCATCAATTTTCTTTATCTTTTGGGTTCATTTAAATTGAGAAAGGCAAAATGATTATACTTCAGTTCCGTCATGTGGCTGCTTTTCCATTAATTGTTGGTCAAGGATCTCGTATTTAGAATATCAACAATTTATGCTTATGGATGATCTAATTCTTAGCACCATTCTCCCATCACTCTGTCATAGACACTGAAGAATTGAAAGAGAGAGTCCTAGATAATTGAGTGCTATTTTGTAATTTTTTTGGTAATTTCACACTTGGCCATAGGTTAAAAAAAAGAAAGGAAGCTAGTAGCCAATTTCCTGGTAGTGGACCTCTCTATACTTGCATAGTTCAGCATTTGGACAGCAGGTATGGTCTGTTTCTGGAATTATACCTGAAGTTTTTCCAGTATAGGACAACTTGTCAATGTTTGCACTTCACTTACACAGTTTTCAAAAAACCTAGGGTCACCTCAGCTTCATGATAATGACTGGGAAGATGTTGTGAAGGATTCAGAATTTTAAAATCTTTGATACATACATACATACATACATATATATGTATATATATAATATTCCTAATAAAGATGCATGCTAAGAATAGTAAGATATATTCTATGTCCTATATTAAGTTTTGAGCCACTTAATAGGGGCTTCTTAACAGTTTAATTCTATCTGTGAGTAATAAATTTTAAAAGTTACTCATTGTATTGCTAGACTTAGCAAACACCAAATAAAATGGGCATCTCCATATACATGGTAGAAAAGGAAGAATATACATGATACTGTCCCTCTTTTTTTATGTATAGCTTGCTTTTTTAAAATTCATAATAAATTCAACCTATAACTTTTATAACTTTCCTGTTTGTGCTTCTTTCTGAACTTCCTTCTGTTCTTTTCTCTAATTTCTTTTGAAAGATGCCTCATAGACCCTTTTTTCTTTCTTTTTCTCCTCTCTGTCCTATTCATCTTAAACTATGAATATTTCTCCACCCAAATCTTGAAGTAACTAGCTTAGAACTCTTGAGGTAGGTAATTTGTCAGGTTTTTACTATGTTCTAGGCACCGTAGTAAGTGTCAGATAAGAGAAAAAAGAGACAGTGCCTATCTTCAAGGAGAGATTACATTTTAAAGGGCAAAGACCATGCAAAAAGGGAAGCTAGAGTTGGTGATGGGAAGAAGAAAGAGAGGATAAAATCCCAAGTGACTGTTGAGGAACCACTGTTGTGTCTGAAAAAAACTATACTCAAAATTCCAGTGGGATATTGAAATAATCCATCTAATCCTTGTTGAAGTTCTCAATATTGTTGAGTGTGTTGGAACTCTTCCATCTTGTCCTTTGGATTTTTGTTGGTAGAAGACTTCATCTCCAGAATCAAATATAAAGTTCTCTGGCATTCAAACTCCTTCACAAGCTGCAACCTTCTTACATTTCCTATTTTATTATACTTTCCTCCCCTCAACACATTCTATAATGTAGCTACACGGATCTACTTGCTCTGCCTCACATATGACACTACAAATTGTCTTCATGCCTGTCCCTCACAGCTCTCCCATAACCCTGGAATATTTTCTGGAATATTCTTCATTCTGACTTTTTCCAGTGAGTTTTCTTGAATTCCTTCAAGTTTCATTTCAAATCCTACCTTCTTCAGGGGACCTTTCCTAGTCATCCAAGCTGCTAATGCCTTCCCCTTAGATCTCCCATCTATTTTGTATATATCTTGCTTTTACTTAGGTATTTACATGTTGTCTTCCCTATTCAAAATGTGCTTTCCTTGAGGTTAGAGAGTGTTATTGACTCTTTTTGTATCCCCAGTACTTAACACTATACCTGTCACAAAATAAGTGCTTATTGACTGACTGATCTTTGGAGAAGATAACTACCACTAGGAGGATAAACCCCAAGGTATGTTCCATTTTTCTAGAAGTATGACCATTGAGGGAGTTTCTTGGATAGTATAGGTAAAAGATAAAAGTGAAAAACCTATTCAGTAGTCTCAAAAATTGTTTCATATTTGATGTTTTAAGTATCAAGTTCCAGAGAGTGTATAATAGGAGTGGAGAGTGTATAATAGAGGTGATACTCTATTGTATCATGCTTTAAATACTTTTCATGGAGTGTGTATGTGTCTTTTGAGTTTTAAGTATCTATTGTAAATTGGAGGAAATAAATTGCTATTATAAATAGATACAGACATAGATGTAGTTTGCTTACAGGGAAGGTAAGGTCACATGAAGTTTTTTTTAGAGATGGGCCATGTTCGTAGTAGTAGAGAAGGAACCAAAGGCTAAAAGAAGGATTGAAAAACAGGACTAAAGAGCACAAGATCACATATACATCTATATCTATCCTTCTAGGTAGACCTTTATTAATCTCTTTTAAAAAGTTATCAGACAATCCTATGATTGTACATGTATATGTAACTGAAGGTAAACAGGGGAGAACCTCCCCAACTATCTTCTAAACCCTGGATCACATTTGGAAAGATGTGCTCTGGTTCAGTGCTGAAGGAATTTCACTTTGGGATGATGCAGCAACCCTGTATTGCTTGCCCAGGTACTGATACTTTCAAGTCACAAAACAATCCCCTTATTCATCCATGATCAAGATGAAGGTTAGTGGTGTGGTGCATAGGGAGAACAACCAAAGAATTCTGATTGTATATGTCTCTTTGCAAGACACCTCTTCACTAGAAAGGACCATGACACATGCTTAACTCCGGAGGAAATGATTCAGTTCAGCAAATCAATCCCAATTACATTTAGCTTCTGATTACTGAGATCTGGAATCTAGATGTCTTCCTTGAAATCATAGAAACTTTGGGTGGCCTTGCCAAGGTCTGAGATTTTGGAAGACTTTCTCAGGAATAGAAAAAAATCATAAGGCTTCATTTTTGGTAGACTCTGAGGAGAGTTTAGTTTAGTTTGTAGTTACAGTGGTGTTTAAAGAAGAGGTTTTCACTCAAATCTTGGGGATATAGGTAGGAAAGACAGAGAGAAGAGATAATATACGAACAGATGATTCTGGACCAACCTCAGCCCTCCAAGTATACCCCCTAGAACTTTGAGAGACATATGTAGCCAACCTCACTTTGAGAGAATGAGGATAGAATGCTCTCTAAAATAATTTCATCAAAGCACTCAGTATGCTCCTAGCACTCTGAGGCAAGGTGAGAAACCCTCTTTCATGTCCCTGTGACTTGAGGGTCCTTTCAAATTAAACTACATAGGATTTCAAAATTCTGTACTGGAAGAAGAAGAGGGAAGAGCAGGAGACAAGAAATTGTATGTTGAAACTTAGAAGAAAAAAAGCACATTTAGTTCATCTATCTAAAGAAAGGTAAATATCAAGATTCCGTATCTTGTAGTGGGGAAAAAAGCTCATAACATACAGAAGTCACTAGTCCCTTTGTTTGCTATTGCTTAAGTTTATATTTGGTACAGTGGGCCATCTCTAGTTTATAGTCTTTCTAGTTAATAATAGTCTTTATTTAGTAGTACAACCCTTGGCAGTCGTCATTCTCCTCGGAGGGAAGGCTAATGTAATACTCACTGAGTTTTCAACAGCGGCTGGAAACGATCAATAGGTCATAAATAAACCTACCACCACACAGGAAAGACAATGAGATTATATATACTCCTACCACCTCCAATTTCAGTAAGAGCAACAATTATAAAACTGTACTCCTACAGCCACCCTAGGGAGAAAATGAGAGAAAAATGTGCCATTAGCTTAATGAAGAGAGAGCAGCGGAGCAACATACACATTTTCTCACTATTAGCTCCCACGGTGTGCCACCAGAACACAAGGGAAGCAAGAGTTGCAGGGTAACAATTAAACTTTCTGACAATTAGCCCCTACAATGTAAATTCCTTGAACCCAAAGTGTTCAAAATTCAAAGATTTCAAAGAATCTCATTTCTAGTTTCTCACCATTTGCTATAAAATTTGGGGAAGATCTTTCCTTGTGAAAACTGAGGGAGCCAAAGCTAGGGGCTTATTTTAATTTTGTAGATAACCTATACATTTTTATATTTCATGTATAGAATGATTGCATGTATCATTTGAATATCATGGTTGGCTAGCAAAAGTTATAAGGTACATGTAGATCAAAGTTAACAAAAAAAAAGATGGGAAAATCTACAGGGTAATGTTGATACACCAACTTAATCATGAGAAAGATGCACATAATTAAATTGAGTAATTTTGCAGAATTCATCCTTCGTGAAATCTCTAGTATAAAAAAAATGTGAAAATGAGCGAGCATTTTAGACAATGGCTGCAAAAGTACAAATGAAAACATCACTAAAAGGAAGGCTAATTTTGAGTAATGACAAGGGTGAAGGGTCAGGGAAGGGAGGAAATCGATGAATCTAGTGAACAGATAATGATATGTACTTCCTCCATTCTGGAAGATATGTGGAACTCTTGGGGCAGATGATTGTCCAAAACTGTCCCTTTACAAACAGGGCAAAATTTATACCCTAGAGAGTGTGTAAAATGTTACTCTCTTCCAACTCCATAGTCATCACTGCAATCAGTAGAGTTAAGAACTCAGGAAGTTGTTCCCTGAAGGAGCTTTTACACAATTCTCCCATCAGCAAGCCTGTTATGTTTCAGGGGACAAAGGAACCAAACCTATCCTCCCCATTTTACACCAGAATTGGAGTGAAAGATGTCATTAGAAAGATGTCTAACTCTAAACAGAGAGACAGTCAGTCATGACTACCATGTAAAATGAAGGAAATGGCAAACTACTCCAGTATCTTTGTGAAGACAGCTCCAAATGGCATCACAAACATGATTGAAAAATGACTTAACCATAACCTAACACCATTTTAAAAATCAAGAAAGTACAAAAATTTCAAAATTAGGGGAGCACATGAGTATTCAGGGTATATCCAAATTTTCCTTGGCCTATCTATTAGGTGGTTACAATTATTCTAATGTTCTCGGCCTCAACTAATGCTATATGACAATGAGGAGTTTTTCTTTTAACCTGGTTTAGAGATAAGAAATTATTATTATAATTTCTATGCTATAATTATAGGTTAAATTTACATTTAGTTGAGGTTTCTGTGCAATATACAATATTATTTTGCCTACTGTGTGTTCAAAGTAGTCTTGTCACAGCAACAGCATGACAACATGAAAAGCCTTATAACAAATAGGTAAATACATGTCTTTTGAGAATTAAAAAGGGGTAATTATTTCAGCTCACTACATTTGTAGAGAAATAACTAAAAACCTAAATCAAAATTGTAGAAAATATTGAATACTGATGATAGTAACCACAATGTTTTCCTAAGGCTGAGACTCTCTGGGTTAATAAGACACTTAAAAACTTGCTTGATATCAGATCCAAATGGAGAATAGTTCATTATTATTCATCTCTGCTTTGAGTAGTACCATTTTTAATAGTCATCATTTGGGGAGGACAAAACTGGATAGGTATAGTGAAAAAGACCCCCAAAATATGATTGTGTTTACAGTTATTTTATAGCTTAATAACAAAACCCAAATTGCTGGATGGATAAATTTGACATAATGGAATGAATATTGAATTTAGAGTAAAAAGACATGGATTTGGATTCTGGCTCAACTCTTACTATTAATATGGACTTGACAATATGAAGTACTACTTATATGGCCTTGACCTTAGCTTTCTTATCTAGATGATTAGATTAGATAACCTTTAAGGCTAATTCTAACTCACAATCTATGAACTTACTTTGGCATCTAGTACTGAAAATATTTCTGGCTTCCTTTGAAGGTAGAGAATTACTCAGATGAAATGTGTCTGATTTTTTTTTTCACGAACAGAAGAACTTATATAACCAAATGTGAATTCCTCTTCAGAGTAACCTCTTTAGGAGACTATGTTTATTCCAGCCATGTTGACAGTATTCAAGACAGTTTTGGAATTATTTTTTGAAATGCTGTCAGTTTCTATGGCATATTCTTTTTAATATATTCAAAGTTTGCAATTATTGGTCCTTTGAGAGTGAATTTGCTTTTTTGAAGCAATCCAATATCATGTGGAACTAAATTTGTTGAATAATGTAAACGATCATAGGGTTGTACATTTAAAGGTAGAAGAGACCCAGAGATGTCAAGGGACTTGCCAAGGTCACATCAGTATCAAGTGTCTAAATCAAGATTCTAACTAGGTTCTTTTCCCCTCAGTCCAGTTTTTGCTCCTCAGCATTACAGTGAACAATCTGGTAATGCTATTTTTGGTAAAACGAAACAAAACAAAAATATTACAGTGAACAATCTGGTAATGCTATTTTTGGTAAAACGAAACAAAACAAAAATATTACAGTGAACAATCTGGTAATGCTATTTTTGGTAAAATGAAACAAAACAAAAACATGTGAGTTCAACATAATGAGATGGTTTCTTATTTGGCTTATAAATTATTCTTGAAAGCAATGGCAAGAAGAGATCCAAATATATTTTGGAAAAAAATGGCAGTATGAACTGGTTAAGTAGAAAGCCTCTTCAGATGACTTCTTTTAAGAACAAATACTCACTGAGACATTTGTGTTTCAGTACATTTCTTTAAAAAGAAAAATACCTTATTACTTTAGTTAAAATTTGCAAGTTGAATTATTTTATAAAGTAATAACTGAATTACTAAAAATAGAGATTTTTGGATAATAATGTCACTAAGGTTTGTCTTGGGTACTAACCAGGTGTGATCAATTTAATTTTGTTCATATTGTTTTCCTTAATATAGTCTTGAGCTTACCTTACCCTTTTTCTTCGAAAGTCTCATCATTGCATAGAGCTGACTCCTTGTCAACACAAAAGCTGCCAATGAAGCACAAACTTCCCTCTTAGAGGTAATACCCAAGAGGGAGAGACTTTGAATAGGGGCTTTTGAATAGGACTTTGGATGGTGATATCTGTTATCAGACTAGCTTTGCTGAGTGGCAGAACTCATCACCAGATCATCATGTCCACCAAAGTAAAGTTGTTCAACCTTTTCCTTCCTGTCCCCAACCTCATTCCTCTCTTGCACGTTGACTACGATCAGGGCACATACTATACCACAAAAGAATTCTGACATTGGAATCTACGACAACCACATTTGCTAGATTTTTCATCTTCCATACCATCCTTGGGCAGTTGGTATCATTGGACAATACTGGACTCTTTAAACAATGGTTTCATCATCATCATGTTGCTGACTTCAGAATGAGTGTCTCATACATACTGATCCTAAACTCTCTCTCGGCACCTCTCCTCCACCTTCCATGCTGTAATGCCTATGCGATGCTCACAGCAGCCACTATGAATATGCATGCATATTTCCAGGGTAAATTAACAAAATATAATAAACTCTCTTCCTCAAAGGCAAAAGAAAATATTTATTTGGGATATCATTAGAAAAGGAAGAGGTAAGATTTAATAGGGTACTTATCACTAATCCAGGGAGTGCCAGCATCTTAAACCTTCTGTTAGGCTTCCCCACAAAAACAAGTTCCCTTAGACTTCCTCCGCTTACTCACAACTTGCTTCTCTCTCTCTCTCTCTCTCTCTCTCTCTCTCTCTCTCTCTCTCTCTGTCTCTCTCTCTCTTCCTTTGGACTGGTGTTCCCATTTACAGCTTTCTTTTCTCTATCTTCTCTGCCTACTCTCATTCTCTGCTTGTGCGCTTTCTCCTCTTTGGGCAAGTTCTTCCAAGTCTGAGTTCCATGTGACCACAGGCTCCATGTGATCACACATATTAATAGACCTAACATGTGTGGAAGATCTTCCTATTCTATTAATATTATATTTGACCCCAAGATCTTTCATGTTCATTATATAGGCTGATGGGATTCTAGGAATAAAGTTATCAACATAACTTTAGGGGTAACGTTATCAACATAGGGGTTTAGTTATCAACATAACTTGCAGAACAATATAAAAATATAAAATAAATATAAATAAAAACATAAAACATATGCAAAAATAATATATAAAATAATATAACAATATCAAAGAGATAACACAAAATAAACACATAAAACAATATCTTAAGGTGAGGGCTTGGGCTTCATACTTCCTTATTCCATCTAATATTAAGTCCCTTTTCCTGGTATATCTTACATAATTCATTAGTTGGAATACTATATATTCTCCTATAATCTGTCCCTGCTCTCAATAAAGCAGTTTACTATTTACATTTCTTTCCTTGTTTACATTCTTTCCTTGTTAATCTATTCTGACTTTGAACCCACTGGCTATTTTTTCTTCTTTCTTGAGGAAATTTATCTTTTCCTCAATTCCCCTAATTCACCTAACTGTGCAACCTTATCTAGCACCGCTGAAAGAAGATGCCCTATTTCCCCAATTAATAAAGTCAGTGTTCATAAGCAGGAGGAGCAGTCTTCACTTTTATATTTCTATGAGAAACTGTTGAGAGTGCTGTGATATGCGTCTGCATCTCCAATCATAATTGCAATTTTCATTACTTCCACCTTTAACTTGATCATATAGTCTCTGAGCAAATACCAGGGTTATCTCCACTCAGCCACATGGAGTCAGTGGGATACTTTTTATTGCATCCCTCATCAGCTAAAGCTAACAAATTAGTTCCGTTGTTACCTCCTTGAATATGGTAACCCCTAAAATGTTGTTGTATAAAAGGATTCTAATATCTATAAATTTCAAACAATCTATGCTATCTATTCATACTCCTCCAGCCCCTTCATCACTGATTCTCACTATCCAAGATTCTCCAATTTTTTTCATAAAGGAAACATCACCTAGGGTTCAGAAAGAAATAGAAACACAATATGACATTTAATATTCCTCTCAGTTTTTGGATAAGTCTAAAAGAAAGATAAACAAATGGTAAATTATAGACATGAACAAATTATTACTAGAATTTAAAAGACTTAGGTTATCTTCTAAATGGGACAGCAAAAAAATATAGATTTCTCTGTAGCACATAGAATTTTTATAAAAATTGACCATGTACTTGAGAACAGAAATATAGCAAACAAATATAAAATGGTAGAAATAATTAAAATATCCTTTACAGACCATAATGCAATGAAAATGAAATTGGTTTAGGGACTACAAACAGAAGATACAAACTCAAATGAAGACTTAACAATAGAATATTAAATAATGAGCAAATCACAGAAACAATTAACAACTATGTAAAAGAAAATGACAATGATGAAATAACAGACTAAAATTTCTGGGATGAAGCTAAAGCAGTCTTCATAGGGGAAATCATATTCTGACAAATATATATAACAAAATAGAAAAAAGAAAAGATTAATAAACTGAATGTGCACTTTAAAAAATTAAAAAACAAACATAAAATAAACGCAAAAGAAAATATGTTACAAGTTAGAGGAGAAATAGATAAATTAGAAACAAAATACTATAGAAAAGGTAAATGAAACTAAGAACTGGTTCTTTGAAAAGAGTAGTAAAATTAACAAACTTTTAGCTAATTTGCCTTTCAAAATGAGATCAGAAATCAAATCAATAAGATAGCAAATGAGCAAAGATGAAACCACAGAAAAACCATAAAAAAGAAAAAATAATCAGCACAAATTATGAACAATTATATGCTAGCAAAACTGATAACAAAAAATAGAGAAATACCTTCAAAAATATAAAATATACCAAATACCAGAAGGCTAGATAGATATTAAATAATCCAATCTCAGAAAAGAAAATAAATTTGATTATAAAAGAACTATCAAATTAAAAATACCTTTTAGACCTGATGTATTCATGGGAGAGTTCTATACAAGTTTTGAATAAGTTACTACTCATGCTTCCCAAATTATTTTTTAAAAATGAGAAAGAAAGCATCCTAATAGAATATTTTAATGAGACAAATAGTTTTAGTATCCAACCAAAAAAAAAAAAGAAAAAAAACTGTTGGTCAGTATGATTAATGAATATTGACTCAAAATTATTCAACAAAATTCAATCAAACATATTGCAACGACTTAACCAAGAAATCATTCATTATTATCAAGTGGGATTTATAAGAGAAGTACAAGGATGGTTCAACATGAGAACAATAATTAACATAATTAATCATGTTAAAGTCCCAAACATCCAAAACTACGTCATCATCTCAGTAGATGCAGAAAAAGCCTTTGACAAAATATAGCATTCTTTTATGCTAAAAACCCCACAAATAAGCACATCTAGGTTGAATATGAATTTACCTGGAAGAAAGGTAATCCCTTAGTTGACAATGTTAATACTGAAGATCTGAATAAATATGGGTAAGAGTACTTCCTGATAGAAATGGACAGCCCCTTGGAAGCCTCCAAAGAAGCTTCACCTCTTATGAATGATGATAGTATAACAGATACAATCCTAGTTGTTTAATTTTCTGGAGGGTGAGGTTCTTTCTTGAAGACCAGGGAACACTGAGCAGGTGGCCATATAGGGCAAGTCTTGATATCTACTCTGGCTCTTACAGAAGTTGCACGTAAGAGGGTAATGACCTCTTAGCTATCTTACTACAGATTACTACAGATGACCTTGACCCCAGGTGAAGAATAATGACTGCAGAAGTGTCATCAGCTCCATCATACCCCTGATTGTCCTAACACTGCTTTTATTTTCATAGGAAAATTCACTATGAACAAGCCTTATTATTACTTGCTACATAGAACAAATTAAGATCCTTCCCTGGAATTTTTGGTCTTTACTCTTAACCATATTCAGTCACTTTGGTATTGTATTTCTTCAGAAGACTATTCCATTTCTTATCTTCCCTCCTCTCCTTTACTCCTCGAACTAATTTCGTTTCTGGATGCTGCCTATGCTAGGCTTCTTTCATTCCTAAATTCAAGGTTGTTTCATAACAGGCCTAAAGTCATTTCAGTGATCAAAGATACTCTAGAAGACTTTTAGAACATTTCTACCAATAGGATATTGTAGGAACCATATAGGCTTAGGTAGTTTTGTAACATTCGCTAAGCCACATAGACTAGACTAGTTTTTACCTCAAAGTGAAATGAGATTATCTGGAAACATAATTGTTTCAGGGGACTAAGGCTTGATGTAGTAACTCCCTAATCACCTAAAACAAAAAACCCAACTTGTAAGAAAAATGAGTTTGGGGGGCTTAATGGCTCGCTGCTGCCACAC
The DNA here is from genome assembly GCA_028658325.1 of Potorous gilbertii. Lineage (NCBI taxonomy): Eukaryota > Metazoa > Chordata > Mammalia > Diprotodontia > Potoroidae > Potorous > Potorous gilbertii. The sequence continues at coordinate 450,997,777 of CM053769.1, forward strand.
GAGTCAATGTTTTCATCAGATAGGACATGCTGCCATGGTAAATGCAGCATGAGGGAAATCATCCACCTATATCAATACTGTCCCATTGTTTAATGCCCTATTTTGCTAAATATTAAATGGGATGTGTGTGTGTGTGTGTGTGTGTGTGTGTGTGTGTGTGTGTAATTTTCATTCCAGTACTAAACCTGATCCATCACCAGACCAACATGAGTCAGAACTAGTTCTGAACACATAGCTTTTAGTGTTTCCAAATTCCATATAATCTTAGCTTTTGATTTTAGAAATTAACTTCTTTATTATATTAAAAATCTCCCCATACCTGCATTTTGTATGATTTTTAAAGTCATAAATGAGTATTCACCTTAGTTTAAAATGAGTTTTGGATAATTTTGTTTTTAATGTGATATTGTTGTTTTCCTAATGTTGAACTATATTCATATCCTTGAAATAAATCCAATGTAATTATGATGAAATCTTCAGGTCATATTTGTAGTTAAATTGTCAATATTCATTAACTATAATGGCCAATGGTTCCTTTTTTTGGTCTGTCTTTCCTTGCTTTATGTATTAAAACTGAATTTATCTCTTAAGAGGAGTTTGGATGAATTATTAAAATTAATTTTTGAAAATAATTTGTGTAGTATGGATATTGTTTTTTTAAAAGTTAGACAGAATTCTTCTGCAAATTGATTTGGACCGGGTTGTTTTTTTTAACGTTCCTTTAAAGGTAGTTCGATATCCCTGAAACTGGATTATTTAAGATTTCTATTTGTGTTATGTTAATTTGGGTGCTTCGCATTTTTGTTTGTAAGCCTCTTTTTAAAATTCACAATTTTGTTGGCATGTAACTATGTATAGTAGATTATAATAATTCTTTTTATTTCTTCTCTACTATGATTTTACCTTGTTTCTATTTAATTTTGTTCATTTGATTTTCCTCCCTCTTCTTTTTAATTAAGTTGGCTGTCAATTTTTTAATTTAATTTTTATTCTGAATTTAAACATCAAAAAATGAGCAAATCTCTACATACAGCAGAAAAACAATAAAAAGATTGTTTTTGAAACCTTTAATATCTGATTCATTTTGCTTCTTTATATATGTGTATAAAGTAATATGAATATATGTAATATATAACAATATATAAATATGTATACAAACACATATCTGTATCTATAAAACAACTTCCTCATGTTACTTTCAAAACTGTCCTGTTTGTCTATTCTTCCTTCTGAACTTCCATCTGATCTTCTCTGTGCATTTGAAAAAATGTTTCAGTGGCCCCCTTTTTGGGGATCACTATTTTTAATCTCTCATCACCCCTCAACCTCTACTCATGATTAAAAATGGAGAGAAGAAAACACCCTTATGCCATATGGATTGAACAGAATCTAGCATAATTGGAGGTGTATTTGATCATGACATTGATCAGAGTTCTTAAGTCTTTTGAAGTTGTTATGGTATTCTTGTGCTCATATAAATCATTTCCCGGATTCTGCTCTCTTCACTCCACATATGTTCATGCAACCCAATATTCCCTCCCAAAAAAACAAAATAAAAACCCCCTTTTCAGTAGTTTCTTGTATGGTAATAATGTTCCATTCCATTAATATATCATATTTTTTAAATCATTCTCCAATTGATTGTTATATCCTTAGATTCTAGCTCTTTTCTTGTTTTTTCCCTCTCAGTTCTTTTTGCTTGCCATTAATTTCTCCCTGGTATTTTCCTCATAGCAATTGCACTTTGTCCATTTCAGATAAGAGTGCAGTTCATCTCATTTCTTCTCCCTCCTCTTCTTTCATATTTGTACACTCTTTTCACGTAACTCAATTATGAGAAATAGAAAATTTCACACACCTCTTCCTCTTTTCTATACTTATTTGTTAATCTTCCTTGTCTTTTCCCTCTTCAAAACCTCAGAACAAAACCAATCAATTCACAGGTCTTCTGTTTCTTCTGATTTAACACCCTCAATGTCCTTTGAAGATGATAATACTATAAAGCAGAGCTCAGCAAACTAAACTTTGGCTAGTGCGCCCTTTGTACAACCTGCCTTTGTATAGCCTGTAAGCTAACAATATTGTTTTGTTTTGTTTTTGTTACATTTTTACAAAACAAGTAGCAGATCAGTTCTATCCCATAGGACGTAGTGTACCAACCACTATTCTAGAGAAACACTTGTTTCTTCCCCCTATTAGAATGCTAACATTTTGTCATAACTGCTCCTTCACATTGCTGAAATAATTTGACTTACTTCTCTTTACCTTTCTTCTCACTGTGGTCTTTTAAATAGAAATGTTCAAAAATCTTCCATTCCACAAAAAATTTAAGTAAATTATTCTTGGTTATAAGCCTACTTCTTGTCTTTTGGAATATTGTATTACGAGATCCCTAATTTTTTATCTCTTTATCTCATTTTCTACTTCTAACTCCCTGGATTTCATTACTGCATCTGCTCTTTTTTAATTTTGGAAGTATACCCCAACTCCTGTGACCTTATTAACCTACAAAATCCCTCTGCTCCTATGTTTCTCTTCTCCAATGGGTGAGCTCCTCCTGTAATTTAGGGAAAGGGTACAGGCTAGTCACCCTTTGTTCCTCTCCTGGCTCTGCTTTGAACTCTTTGGATATTGCTACCACCCCCAGTTGAATATTTTCCGCCCCTTTTTATGTGTTATCTTCTCCCATTAGAATGCAAGCTTCTTTAGGGCAGGCACTATCTGTCCTTTTGTCTGCATTTATATCCCCAGTGCTTAGCACAGTATCTGGCACCTAGAACCTGCCTAAAAGTGCTTTTGGGGTTAATTTGACATCAGAGAAGGGGGTCATGTCTTGTGTAACCCTGATTGTGCTTCCATGGTATTTCGTTCTTTCTAGATGCTTTGCAGTATTATTTTATTTTATTTTACTTTATTTTTTGTTTAATGCAGAAGCTGTATTTTGGCTATGGCATTGTCAAATTTTTTCCTATTGGGATTTCTTTCTTTATTTTTCCCTTTAAATTAATTAATTTAATTTTAGTTTTCAACATTCACTTCCATAAGCTTTTGAGTTTTAAACTTTCTTGCCCTCCTTCTCTTCCCCAAGAGGGCATGCAATCTGATAAAGGCTCTACACATACATTCTTATTAAATATATTCTCACATTAGTCATGTTGTAAGGAAGAATTAGAATGAATAGGAGAAACCATGAAAAGGAAAAAAAAGAGAGAGAGCAAATAGTCTGCTTCAGTCTGCATTCAGATTCCATAGTTCTTTCTCTGCATGTGGATAGCATTTTCCATTATGATTCTTTTGAGGTTGTCTTGGTTCCTTGCATTGCTGAGAAGAGATAAGTCTATCAAAGTGTGCATTGCAAAATGTGGCTGTTACTGTGTACAGTGTTCTCCTGGTTCTGTTCATTTCACTCAGCATCAGTTCATAAAAGTCTTTCTAGACTTTTCTAAGGTCCACTTGCTCAACATTTCTTATAGCACAATAGTATGCCATTACATATATATACCACAACTTGTTCAGCCATTCTCCAATTCTTGACCACCACAAAAATGGGGTTTCTTTCTAGGGGGGATTAGTGGATTCTTGTTATTTTACTTTGTCTTCTGATTTTAATAGATCAGGGAAGTTTTCAACTATAATTTCTTGAAATATGATATCTAGGACTTTTTTTTGAGATTAGATCTCCCTAACTCACCCAGGCCATTCAGTGGCCATTTCGTAGGATCGATTCCAATACTAATTGACATGAAAGCTTTAATCTGCTCTATCATCCTGATCTGTAATGGTAATTTAAATGGAAAGATCTTTCTCATTCATTAACAGGCCCATGTGATCTGCTTAAATTCTATAAAAGCCTAAATCACATGTGGTAGAAGGAGCTTGCTGAACAGGTGGAATAGGAAGGGTGGAACAGAGCTGGGAGGAAGTTGTGTGAGAGCAGTTAGAGTGGAAGGAGGAGAGGATACAGGCAAGCTTCAGCTTATGAGTGTTTGTTTGTGGGAAGAGGGTGGAGGGAAGGGGGAGGCTTGAAAATGGCTTTGTCCCCTACATGCCAATATATATTGAGTTTTTGGTTACAGATTTGACTTTCTGGAGTCTGAATAAATGTTTTTCTTCTACCTTTTATATGGAGAGTCTTATATTTTGCAATTTAGAACTTTGCAGTCATATTCATAGTCACTGTCAGTGCTGTGAATATTGCCTTGGAGATACAGATGTCCAGGATTTTTTTTTTTGAGACTAGATCTTCCTAACTCACCCAGTCCATTTAGTGGCCACTCATAGATTCAATCCCAGTATTAATTTGACATGAAAACTTTAATCTGCTCTATCATCCTGATCAGGGCTAATTTGGCCTTCTTTAGGCAGCCCCATCCAGGGTCTCATCATCTTGGTGCCTTAGTACAGATTTTAGGTTTTAGTCCTACTGCAGTTCAGCGCTCCCTGTCTTAAGAAATCTACCAGCTTTAGTTCCTCATCTCTCACCTTCCCACCCTCTACAACATGTGTGCTTTTGGCTAACTCTTTTTGTATAGGTCTGAAGTTGAAGGTGTTATTTTAGTTTATTATTGGTCTGGTATAACTTTTAGATTTTTGGTATCATTTTGGAGTTGAGTAGTCTGCCTTTAATCAGGTAACCATTTTGGCTAGAAGTTAATCATTTTTTTTTTGGCTTTCTTAAAGAATCAGATTTTAGTTTTATCTATTAGTTCTAAGTTTTGCTCTAATTTATATATTTATATTCTAGTTTTTAGGATTTTCTCTTTTGTGATTATATTAATTTTTTTCTTAAAAATTACATATTCAGTTCATTTATCTTCTCTATTTCTATTTTGTTAATATATGTTCAAAGAGATATGATTTTGCCTCTGAAGATTGATTTAGTAGAGTCCCAGAAATTTTGATTTTTGTATCATAATAATTTACATAGCTATTAAATGTTTGTGTGATTTGTTCTTTGAACCATTCATTATCAGAATGTTCTTACAATATCTCCATTTAGGTTGATGCCTTTTGTTTTTATTCTTTGTATCAGGTTTTTTTTCTCCTTCCTCTTGATGTTATGGTCTGTAATGGATCATAACTATTTTATTGTTCCTAGCTCATGTTTCTATTCAGACAACAGCAAAGATTTTTGGATTCTGAATTTTCCCATACTTTGTTTAGTTCTATATTTCCTCCCCTTTTTAAACCTGTTTTGAGAGGAACGTATAGTCTCTTACTACTATTGTTATATTTTGCAATTCAGCCTAATTTTCCTTTACGAATTTTGATGTTATGTCATCACATATCACATATATATTTTACGTTGTTATTGATTCATTTTCTATGGTTACTTTAAGCATAACAATTTCCCCTTCTATGTCTATAGATATTGGGCATTTTCATTTTTGCTTTGATTGATACGACAGCACGATTATAATTCCTGCTTTTAGGGATTCACTTTATACATAGTAAATTTTGAAGATAAATTTCTGATGAAACTCACAAAGTTTAAAAGTTTAAACCTTTAATTGTAATTGTAAGACTAATCTTAATCTTCAGAAGTATACTTTAATATTTCTCATTGCTGATTTAATGCTACTATAATATAGTATAAAAATTAATCATTTTAGATTAAGAAATAATCTTTTTGAATTTCAAAACATTTAATGGAGCATATTCTGAAAGAATTAACTTTCTTGCCTGACATCCAACTCAGTTAAATCAGCAATAATAGATACTATAATTAGGAGTTCATCTTGTTAACTGCTTCCCACATTCAATTGTCAGAAATTTCGAATGAAACAGGTTAGTTGCAAAATAATGGAAAGAGACTTATTGAGGTTAATTATGCTATATTAGTCATGTGCAGTGATATCAGTATCTGTTCAATGTTCCTGTAGATAAATTGCATTTTTGTTAACTCTCACTTTTTCACAGAAAAATACCCAATTTTAAAAACCTGCTTTGTGTGCATTTTTAGCCATCTCTGTTCCCCTCTCCTCTAATGATTAATCATCACACTTTTACAAAACATCTTTCTAAGTTCTACCTTTTTTCTCCTTTCTATTTCTTACTAAAGTCTCCTTTCAAATACATCCTGCTAGTCTTTTCTGCAATATAGCAATGAATTCCAAATCAAGAGCAGAGATATTAACCTAATTTTTGTTAGCTAAAGAAAGCTATACTTAAAGTTACAGTTTGTTACACTATAGACTTTGTTTCTCATCCTAGTTAACTGTCAACTAACTGGGTGGTAACTCCTCTACTGTGTACGTAATCATATTTGAATCTGTATTACCGGCATATGGAAATCGGGGTTCACTTGGAAAAACCATGGTCTTGGAATCAGAAGCTGTGAGTTCAAGTCCTCATTCAAATATTTACTGGATATGACCAAGTTAATCAATCTCTCAGTCTCTCAGAAGCTGTGAGTTCAAGTCCTCATTCAAATATTTACTGGATATGACCAAGTTAATCAATCTCTCAGTCTCTCAGAAGCTGTGAGTTCAAGTCCTCATTCAAATATTTACTGGATATGACCAAGTTAATCAATCTCTCAGTCTCAATTTCTTTATCTGCTAAGAAAGAATGATGATACTTGCACTACATACCCCATAGAGATGTTGTGAGGAAGGCATTTTATAAAATTTAACATGGAACATAAATCACGTTTTCTCCTCTATCACATTAAACATTTTCCATTTCCATATCCCCAAACTTCACATATTACTTTGTGCATAGTATGTATTTCATAAAAGGTTGTTGAACTGCATTACATTTGGCCTTTTCGGACTTCGCTTTCCAAATCTGTGGAATGAAAAGATTGGTCTCTGTGATTAGAGTGTCTGTTTAACTCTAAAATTCTATTACATAAATGTGCTCTTAATAAAATCTTCCTATGAAACAGAATGATTTTTTTAAAAAGCTTTAAATATTTTACTTTGTGGTTTTGGACATCTGGGCATCCCTTCCAAGTGAAAAAAAGGGCTATCAATGAAAGTTATAAAAATGATGGAGCCAATCTAACAACAATAAAGGGTCACTTTGAGTTGGACCAGACATCTGTGATGAATGGACAATAATGGTATACCTACATAACTGTTGTATAGTGACCTGAAGTGGGGTAACCAAAATGAGGCAGGGCAGGAGAAATGCTGTAAGGATTCACTGAAGCATAACCTCAAGCAATGTGGCATAACTGTGGATGGCTGGGAAAGAATGTAGCCAACAAACCAGGCAGTTGCAGCCATAATGAACTGAGCCAAGACTTTAGGCTCACAATAAGCCTGAGAGACAGTGTCACAATAGCACTCCTCAAATAGCACTATAGATGCAAATCAAAGGATACATTTCACATGTGCTGAATATGGAAAGGAAACTTGGTCCCGCATATACTTGTCATAATTGCAAAAATCTAGTGTGAAGTAAAACCCCATTGTAAAGTACAGGATCTTTTGTTTTTGACTTATTTCTATTTTATTACTCTCAGGTACTGTAGTTAATTAGAACTATGGTAACAAAGTATTGCTTAGTAGATTTCCTTAGAACTGTTTAAACATATTTGTAACCAGTATATCAAGAGATTGTAAGAGATTCTTCTAAACTGTGCAAAAATTGTTTTCCTTTAAATAATTTAAGCATTCTCTGTCATCTTTTTTTCATATTCTTAATATGCTCATCAAATCTAAGCTTCATTTATGATACAAATGTTCCAACCCTATGACCTAATGGATAAAAATTCTAAATTTGGCAGTTGAAACAATGAAGTAGTAATTTGTGCAGATACATACATATTTGCACTCAGATATTTGTAGAGGTGAAATGCAGTACAAAGTAGAATACAAGCTAGAATTTATGAAGACCCATATTCAAGTGTTGCCTCTGACACATACTGACTATTGTGACCCTGGGAAAGAACCTCTCAGTTTCCCAGATAATTCTCTATTATTATATGAATTATAGAGTAAGTACAGACCTGCATAGTATCATGTACCACTTTACAAATTACAATAAGCTAATAAATTGTTTCCTGTGAGTTTTTTGATACATTTATGTTCAAACCTTCAAATCTGGAGAAAACTAAAATACCCTTGCAGATCTATACTATTTATGTATGTATCTTTTTTTTTTGTTACTCTAAACCATTCCCACCCCCCACCCCCATAGCACTTTGGGATCTGACTGCCCTTTGTTACTTTTCCAGTCTACTTACACATTATTTCCTTTGTATTCTTTATGGTTTTGCCGTATTGATTTTTCCTGTTTTTCTTCACCTGTGACTCTTTTTCTCCCATTTCTGTTGCTCTGGCTGTCCCTCAAGTCAGCAATGAATGGGAGGCCAGTCCTTAGATCACATACATTACATCCACCCTGCTTCCTGGTGTGCATCATGGAGGAGTCTTCTCTCCTACTTCAGAGCACCCAGATATTTGCTGTTTTCTGTCAGCTTGCTATGGGGAGAGGACAAGTCTTTTAATTATCTGCTTAGCCAGAACTGAGTATATGTGCAAAATGTTTGAGAAGATAATCTCTTACACTCTTCCCCGTACTTTCAAGTGAGGAGAATTGCCTTGAGCAAGAAGGGCAGGGGCAGAGCCAGACTATTTTATCTTTCACCTGACTGCCATATGTCTGTAAACACACGGTACCGTTTTCTTTACTGGTCATAGGGCAATGAGTGTCTTGAGATGGAGGCACTCAGGTGAGTGAGGCTGAGAAATCCATCAAAAGTATATGAAGTCTTAAAATCACAGTCCCAGAGCTGGTAGCAGTAGTAGCCAGTTCTAGTCAAGAGTCAGTGTATGCTTGAGAAGTGACCTGCTTGATCAAGCCCAGCAATGAGTCCATCAGGCAGCTAAGACAGCTCAGAGAGGGAATAATTGACCCATTGGTTATGCCATACCCAGAAGTGAACTTGGTACAGACTCTGAGAAAGGAGAAAAGGATCAGCAGAGTCATAAAGTGCCCTCCCCACCAAGTGAAGAGGGAACTATTTTGTGTCAACTACTTTGAGTCCAGAGGAGATACTATGCCTCCTGGTCTGGGAGGGCCTCTCTAATACAAAAGCTCGCTGATATCAAATGGTCAATTGATACTGGGGAGACTTACATTGGCTAATGGATATGGGGGGGGGGGTATACCATATGATGCCTTGTGGTAAACCTACTAGCATCTCCAAACCCTCAGGTTTTCCAGCTAAGATCTTGAAGTTTGGGGAGACCTATACCTGGAATACCTTCCCTCCTCATCTGTTTTGGGGATTTTGGGTTTCCTTCAATACTCAGCTCATGTACCACCTACCTTGAGGAGCCTTTCCTGGTCCCTCTCAGCTGCTAGAGTTTTCTTTTTCACGGTTACTTTGCATTTGTCTAGCATATATCTGCTATATCTATCTATCTATCAATTATCTGTCTGTCTGTCTGTCTATTTATCTACCTATCTACATGTTGTCTTTCCCATTAAAATACAGGCTTCTGAATCGGAGGGACTAATTCTCTTTCCCTTTAAATGCTTCTAGTAGTATATTTCTCACATAAATAAAAGGGTCCATTAATGATAACAGTATTTACATAGTTCTTTATTTCATTTGACCATTATAATAACTCTTATAAAGTATGTGCTATTATTCCTATTTTACAGTTGAGAAAACTAAGGCAGACAGAGGTCAGCTGGTTTATTTAGGGTCCCACAGCTAGTGAGTGTCTAAGGCAGGATTTGTACCCTGTATTTTTTGATCATAGGGCCAATTCTTCCGTTCTTTATCCACTGCACCATCTAGCTGTTAAGCTGCACTTCAATAGTAGTGTGAACTCAGAACTCCAGTGAGGTACGGTATCACAAAATCTCACATCTAGTTCTGTTATTTGGTGCACTTTGGGAAAAGTGGATAAACATACCCATAAGAGGTGATCTTTTTCTTCATCAATAATGAAAAATTCTTAAGTATTTGGATTTTTTCACATTTTATGTTTGTCACTTTAGTGAATAAAGTGCTGGCCTTGTAATCAGGTGGACCTGAATTCAAATCCAGCCTTCAAGCACTTAATAGCTGTGTGACCCTGGGCAAGTCACTTAACTTTGTTTACCTCATTCCTCATCTATAAAATAAGCTGGTTCAGGAAATGGCAAACCATTCTAGTATCTTTGCTAAGAAACCCTTCAATGGGGTCATGGAGAATTGGACATAACTGAACCGACTCAAATTAGTCAAATGACTGAACTTACTCAAATTAGTCAACTTAACTTTGATGAAACTGATTTTGAATACTAATTACTTCCTAAGTAACCCTGGTCAGGTTATTTTGTTTCTCTGGGTCTTTATTTGTAAAACAAGGGGTCTGCATTAGCTAACTTTTTAAATTTCTGTCCAGCTCTAAAATTTGAAGATTTGCATTGGTTAAAGATAGTTTTTCCAGCTATGTCAAGAAATGTGGGGACTGATACAAAAGCTGTATTTTTATAGACTATTTCCTTACCAGAAATGAACTGCAAGGGTTTATGGGACAATGCAATGAACATGAACAGGTAGTATGCTCTCAAATTTTTAATGTTTCATTATTTCAGATAAAAGAATTATGTAATTTTAATATATAATTTATCTTGATATTATATTTTGATATATTATATATATATATAATTATATATTATTTATATAATATAAAATGTTATATATTATATTTTTAATTTAAAACTATCTTGAATAGTTTGGTAAGTATAATAGTCACAAAATTTACATGTTTTGGCTATTATCAGTAAACATTAACCTCAAAACATATCAGACCTTGAACTCACAAAGAATTCAACAAAAAATGTTGCATTTATTAAAGAGAAACTGCAATGACCAAGGACTCCAGGCTCCCCCATAGTGTTGCTAAATTAAATATTCAATGCAACAAAGTTCCACACATTAAAGAATGTTGAGCTCTGAGCTTTAAAAAAAGTTTTGGTTTAGGATCTATCATTTTTGATTAGGCTAAATTTTGACCAATTAAATTTTTCAAAAAATGACTTTCTAGATGAACAAAGTCAGAAATCTCCTTAAAATAATGTTCCTATAAAATATTCAATTTTGCTCAACAAATTTATATATGATTTTAATTCATCCTATATCATTTTAAATTTTTATTCTGATTTAAAATTATAATTTTTGAGTGGATTACACTGAAGTCCTCCATCCACAAAATTTACAAATCTTTAGCATCGATTTTCATCACTCTCCCCAGGACTGTCTAGCAAAATTAAATGCCTTGCAAATATAAAAGTGCTACTTAAATGTTAATTCAACTCAACAAACATTTATTAAATATCTACTAAGGGAAAGGCACTATTAGCTGCCCAGATTTTCAGGGTAATTAAAATTACATTTCACTACTACATTTCACAATACATTTCATTGACTACTCTATAGCACTTTCACATCCTTCATCTCAACCCTGTCCCATTTCCCCAATGCACTGTTATGTGAGAATGTTGAAATAGGCTCCCCAAAATGACAGGGCAGATATCAGTGACCCCATTTTACAGATAAATAGACTACAGCTAAATAGAGTAGAATTTGGCTAGGTTCACATGACTAGAAAATAATAGATTCAACACTAAAATGCAGATCTTTTGATTATTCATCTAGTGGATTTGAACTCATTTGGACAGAAATAGAATCAATAAAGTGCTCTTCATGCAAAGACAGTCTATAAAAAATATACCTGCAGAACATTTGACTTGAATTGAAGCAGGCCAACAGGAAGTTTTCTATTTGAAAAAGAACCAATCAATAAACATTTATTAAGCACCTACCTATACTATCACACATTACCCATAACCTTCAAATCAGCCACTATGGATGAGTGTCTTTCCTTGAATTTTAGATGGCTATTTGAATTTTTTTCTAACAGTAACACTGCTAGGGGCATTTAATTAAAACCTTTTACATGATCACACCCACAAATTTGCACAACTGCAGCTTATAGTGCTTTCACTGTGAGGCTTCAAAAAAGCATTTTCAGGTATTTCTAGCTCTTATAGAGATTCTTTTGACATGCTATCAGCAGATATTTCCCCAAAGTACAGTTTGCGTATTTGATTACATATCCACTTAAGCAGCATTCACACATATTTTCATTTTAAGTTCCATGTATCATTTTCAATGATTTCCTTTGCATTTCAGTTCCCATAATGAAAGTTACATAAAGTACTTCAAAGGAATTTTCATTTGAATCTTATTTTTTTTGAAAGAGGTTTTTTTAAGTCAAAAGATTTTTTTCTCAGTGGAAACACATTTCCAAATACTAAAATCTTAAGATGAATTTTTAAAATAAGCCTTAATGACTTTTCAGTTAATAAGAGCAAGAAGACATTGAGTTACATTTGGTTTTATAAACCAATTGCGTATATGAGTCATTTTGATCAGTGCTACACTGGACTATAGCCTGAAGAACAGTAAATTCACTTGAGATGGCAGCTAATATTTTTTGAACACTTGAATAAATAGATGTAAATGTTAGCTTTAACGTTCTCTTTGTTAATGTTTTTTTTTCCCCTGAAACCTCTGACTGAGCAATGACAAGCTGAGTAGCAACATCACAGTGCTGAAAGAATTTTTCAACAGCAATTTGCTTGTTCTAATTTGCTTTTCAAGGTTGGTGATCAGGATCATTACAGAGCCTGAAAACAAGATCTATTTCTATTAATCTGGTCTAGTAATTTCTCTTATTCTAGTCATATTTAGTTTTTTTGGCAGTTTCCTTGGAAAAATTAATTGAATTAAAAATGGCATCAATAACATATGTAGTTCTGTCATTTCAAATTAAAAACAAAATACAAATACTCCAGAAACAGATACGTTGCATCTCAGCTATACCTACTGAGGAAATAAGGAATTAAAAAAGAACAAGTGGTATTTCTAAAGACAACTTTGTCGTTTCCTTTGAAAGAATAAAATAATGTTTCTAATTATTTAGTCCATACAACCAACAATACCACATCATTATTTATGCAATCATAACTTTTTTAAAATAAAAATGTTGATAAAAATTTGATTTTAAACACAGAGGCAATTCTCATTTTCATAATTAGGGACTGTGCATATACAGAGGACTCTGGACTGTTACTTCATATTCTAGATAAATGTCAGAAAAGCAAATTTTATAACATTTTATTGCATTATATATTATGTGTAATATATGCAATATATTATATATATATGATATGGTTATTTTGTATTTTGAAAAGTACTTTAAACCCTAAAAGAAAACATATATTCTGAAATAACTTATCTCATTGTTATTGACATTCCCAATAATTTCTTTCTCCTACATGTGGAAAAAATTATGGCATCTTTCTTCCCAGATCCAATTTTTAATAGCTTATTTTAGTGAAGCTTCCTCTTGGTGTGCAAAAGTAAATATGATGCTACAATTTTTCTCAGTAAATGATATACTAAACCAGAAACACCCACATAGATCCTCAGTAAAGCAATAGAGATGTCTATAAATAACCTGGATCAAACCTTCCCTTAAAATGGCAGTAACATAAGTTAAGCAATTATTTGTAAATAGAAACGTAGCCCCGTCTTGTCTTCAGCCATTTTTCTTATAACCACCAGAGGGCAGAAAAGTTCTTTGCACGAAAAAGTGCCTTTTTGCCCTAAGAATCAAAATATTTTTATTGAATATTATTTTCAATGACTATTATTAAAAATGTCAAGCATTCCAATTCTCCAGGGGAAGCTACATAAAATGGTTGGATTTCATGCCATCTGACTTTGAAAATGCAGATGTTTTAAATAGGTCACCCTCTAGAAAATATTCCATGACCTACATATGAAGGAAAATTCATTAAGGGGGAGTCTTCATCTGAAGCACTTCTTGCCTAATCTGTATGTGGATATGCATCACACATTAAAAAATATGGCATAATTCAATCATGTAGATTAGACAAGGCCTACTGGTTTAGCATTCGAAAGAAAGTTAGGCAGAAAAGCTTTATCATTATAAGGGTAGTAATAACTGAAATACCTCCAGAAGTCTATTTCTCTTGGCTATTGCTGCTCACTGCAATTGCTCATAGACATGACATTAAGTGAGTAGAAACAGCTGGTGGACATTTTTAAGCCAAGCTAAAATTGTCAGTTGATTTAATAAAATCCAAATTGTATGACTCTAGTAATTTGATTAGTAATGGTTTCATTTAAGAAGTTTGAAATCTCAATATGGATTGGCACCCTGGCATTTTTGGCAGTTCAATTAAGGAAATGAAATCTTTTACTTTAAAATATTTAGTTCCTTTACTTCTCTGAAATGACACATAAAGTGGATACTTTATCTCTTACATATAAATGCTCTCTGTTGAATTAAAGTAGCCTATTGACAGATATATATCTTAGTGTTTTCCAATACACAGCCGTTAGATAACAGAACATTTTATAATTAAATTTTAAATCCATGGAATATGTTCTTGAAAAAAATTAAGAACCTTTAAAATATATACATGTAATTATGTATATCAGCAGGGTTTTTTTTTAGCCTTCAATTCTACAATGTTACTAAAATGATTTGCTATTAGGGAACAAATAGTCATGCTAGTTTATTATTTAAACATTAGAGATAAGTTGAGAAAATTCAATCAATATGTCAAATAAAAATCTGCAATAAAGCAGGGACTGTCTTTTGCCTTTCTTTGTATCCCTTGAGCATTAACAGAGTGCCTGTAGTGCTTAATGCTTGAGTAAGAAAAAACACACACACACACACGAAATAATATTTCTAAATTTCAAACTTATACTATATAGCATATTGGCTAAAGCTCTTCAATAAATGAGATGAATATTTAAAGTTTAAATGCCATATAATTAAGAATCATTAACCAATATTTAGGTTATAAAATTGACTTTTGAATAATAGAAACATTTGTTATCTTAAAAATGTTTAATATTCTAAAATGGAATTTAACTAGTTAGGATAGTGATGACAAAAGTGAAAATTTTCATTACAAATAGTCAAATTAGCTATTTTTAAGAAAAAATGAAATTATCTTATCAAGAAAGTTCTCCAAATAGTCTGAGATATAAAATAATTCAGAATGTATATGAATAAAGTTTGAAAGGTCAAATTAATCATCAAAGGGAAGAAATGTGTTTTAGAGAAAACCAAAAGATGTGTAAAACAGTTGACTTTTAGAAGCACTTTGGTAATGGTACATTTTCTTTCTAAAATGTTTTGCCTTGTTTATATGTTCAATTTATGTAATCATTCTCGACAATGAACATGTATCTTGGCAAACTTCTCCTTTCTCCTCCCCCAAGATAAAATACAATCCAGTAAATATTATGGTGGGTAATTTCATACTATCAACATTTCTCTCCAAGCTACATCTTCTTCCAACATACCACGTGTTACTAATACGCAAGAAAACAAATGACAGAGTGCAACTTCTCTCTAAACAGAAGTATTTTCCTCATCTAAAGTAACAGTTCATTCCTTTGATTCCTAGGTGTCCCCTCTTCATATTTATATGTGAAATACATTTTAAATTGTATTTGGAGTATCTTTTTAAGAAACTTACACTTCCAGAAAAGGGAAATGTTTATTCCATCAAGAAAGAAATAAACTTCATTTGGTATTCAATTGACTTTCCAACTTAGCAGACAGGACTTTACAACTTCAAATACGGAAAATAAATTGCATTCTTGGCCCTTGCTTTAAAAGGTTATGAAGAATAAACGCACACCCTGGTAGTGTTCTAGTGATCTCCCTAATCTCAGTTGCACTTTGTCAGAATGAGGTAACTGGTAGTTAAGTGAAATACCCTAGATCAAAGGGGGATTAATCACCAACTGAATCCTCGCTGAATAAACCTGTCATTCAAGAAAATTATTTCCAGCGAACTTAGCAGAGGATTGAAGGTATTTGCATAACAGGGACCACGTACTTCAGCCAGGTTAAAAGGTTCAGAATTCATCCCATGTTTAGCTTTTTGCCTCCTTTTCCTTTCAGCAACCCTGCACAATGGCTTCTAATCTGATAATACAGCTAACTATCTAAATGATGTCAGAACAGGAAAGTATTGCAAAGTTTGGATGAGGGATGGATCAATTTCACTTTCAGTAGTAACTCCTAAATCTGATTTGTTGGAATTTAAGATGTAATCCTTAAAAAAGTCCCTTAAACCTGAGGACTGTTTATTAACACCCCCTTTTTGACCTTTGTCTTAGAAACAACTGTTGTGTTCTGGCAGCAGTCCCTGTGGGTCTTCATGATGATTCTCCTTTTCTACCTTACCCCTAAAAGGTAAGGTTCTATGGATGTCTGTAAAGTGTTTGAGGTCTTTAATTTTAAAAACATGAGAAGTTACAAACTTTGCTTTGAAATTTTATTTGATAACATAGGAAACCACAACTATTACAAACAGGTTCGAAATTTTAAGGCAGTCTGGCATCTATAATAAGGGAATTATAATAAGCAACAGACATTATCTTGAAATAATTCTCATAAGCTTCTCTGGCAACGTTGTTTACAAGTGAAGATATTCAGACTAGATATTGAGAGACCAAAAGAGATATTAGTTGATGCAATCATCAGACCAAGACTGGAGCATATTTTGCTTCAGAAATTTTATACATATATATATGTATATATATGTATGTATATATATATATATATATATATATATATATATATATATATACACACACACACACATATATATGCATAGAAAGACAAGTTAAATTATTAATGTCGTATCTTTTCTAATGGTCACTTTCTAGAAGTTTTACACCTTCCTCATCTGTTAGGCATCCTGAAGAAGGTAACTATATAGCAGACATCAGATTTCATAATCATATTTTGACACTAAAAGTAATTTGGTTACTCCTCCATCTAGACTGGGTCCAATATGATTCAGTTTTTCATTGAAAGCAATTCTTGTATTCATTGGAAATCCAAAGCATCTTTCAAGTTTAAAAAAAAAATGCAAAGAATGGTTATCAAAGAAAATGAATAAAATCCATATTGAGATAATTTTTTAGAAAATGATTGAAGTTTTAACCCAAGAAAGGACTCTTAGAGCGTCTTATAGCTTAGAATAAGAACATGTCAATCACGATTAAGCTTCTAGAATCGGAATCCCTTTGAAATGCAGCTGTTTCTTCTTTAATTGTGGAAGGGACTCTAAAGAAAAGAAAGGTCCAGCCTTAAAGATGAGTAAGGAATACAAAATAGCTCAGGATTAGTTGTGGAGTTCAAAGGTCGCTAATTACACTAAGGAGTTCCCAGACACAGGGAAAACATTAAACAGGTTACCTACAAAATGGGAAATAGACTTTGTCTTCAGAAATTATCCTGAAGTGACAAGTTTCTAGACAAAATCAAACGTATCAGTGTACTCAGCTGATCTCAATGGGATGAAAACAGAAATTGGTTTTAGTCTGTAGTGTTCTGAAAGGCAACTGATGGTATCACATTTAGTTCCCCACACATTTTTCATATTCTTTGTATTTTCCTTCAAATTTTTAGACTTGGTTTCAAACCAGAGAATTATGGTTTCTATTTAAGTTTTCTACAAAGAGGTCAATTACATAAAAAATTTCCCACTAATCAGCAGGAATCTCATACTTAACTCATAGTACTTTGCTGAACGTATGTAAAATTAGGTAGCTGGCTGGAAACAAGTGTAGCTTTCCAGACAGTTTAGTTTTTGATGCTGACACTTAGTTGGTGTTAGCTTGCAGATGACCTAAACAATGATATTCCTATAGTGTAAAAGAGTTCAAACTTACTGTATGCTAAATGTCGCTTTTTCTCTCCTAAAAAGGCCAGCTGTTATTAATAATGGGGTAGTATCAGTGACAAACATGAAGAAATGGTTATTTCAAATCTTGAAATTTCAGGCTGCCCTCAAGCCATTCCAACGCTCTTCTTCAAAAGAGCTAGTAGATTTATGCACCAATTTTCTTATTGCAATCTTTAAAATGCAAAGTATCATAAATATATTTGGCATTAGTATCTAATCATTTTCTAAAGCAGTATTATATTGTTTCTGATATTTAGTTTAAAAAAATACACACATAAAGATACTTAGACTTAAGAAATTTAAACTAAATTCTCACCCAAAGTCACTATTACTATTAGTTACCAGGAATACGGAAGATGACGAAGATTAGAGAAAAACCAATGGTGGACAGAAGAGCAAAAATGTTTGGGTTTTGGAAAAAAGAAGATATCAAAGAAAATCAGAGAAAAAGAGATAAAATATGCAATATGCAATTAAAATGTTAATGATACTTTCTACACAAAGTACAGTTTTTAACTTTTTTAAATCAATTTTTACACCAATTCAAAATATATGAATTCCTTATTGTGGTAAAAAAATCATAAAAGCAATATATATTCAAAGGCATCTTTAAAAAATTAAGACAGAAAAACTGCAAGTTATTAAGCCCTTTTCATACAGTGGGCATTTTATTGCCTTTTAATACACTCAATGTGATTCTAAAGAAAAAGCTTTATTAGGGAGGATGAATAAGCATACATATCTTCAACTGAATTATGCAGTTTCTTACAAATAAGAAAGTTTTGACTAATATCAACGATTTCCCATTAAAACAATTCTGTCCTTTTATGAAACTACATTTCCAAGAGAGCCATTGTTTCTAACACAGTCACTACTACCCATATCAGCTGTTGCAGATGTTTGTCCTTCGTTGTCGAAGAGGACATGACTTGCAGTTAACATTTACTGAGATAAATCACTATTACAGGCTCTAGAGTCCAACTTCCTCATTTTGAAAAGAAGAAAACTGAGGCCCAGAGAGTGATTAAGTGACTTGCCCAAGACCTTATGTGTAGCAATGTTGGAATTTGTACTCTGGCCCTGTCTTTAAATCCCAGGCTCTTTCCATTGAACCATATTCTTTTCCACTGTATGCTTTAGTTTGTCCAAGGAAACCATGAAGAAGCAAGAAAGCAGAATAATCAGTTTTCAAAATGTTTTCTTTTAAACACAAAAGAGCAAACACTGTGCCATTTAAAAAACTGGTCTATGATTCATTCCCACTGGAGAGGAATGTACATATTAAAAAGTAAAAGACAGTAATTTTATTTTAACTGTTAACATGACTTAAATTTTCCCCTTTTGAAGTATCAGAAAGTTATAGAAAGAGTGATCTATATGCTACTGGTGCAGGCGCTTTGGAATTCCAGATGTAGTAATCAGATGACATCAATTCCCGGCCTAAAAAGGAAACAAGGGACAATGTTATACATTTTTTATGCACAAATTATTTTATGAAATTCTGTCTAAAAATGATACCTATATTATTCTGACTTTATAAGTGATACCAATAACATTTGAAAATAATTTCAACCTTCTTGTGTATCTTAGTAATTTCATTTATCAATATGTCCATATGCTATTCATTATTACAATACCATAGAAGCTTTCATCAATTTAATATCTATTGATTAATGTGCTTATTTTAAGTTTATAATACAAACTATTATCCTTACTCTTGCTATGCCAAATCCTGCCATTTTCCTTAGCATGGACATTCTACTTCTAACCCCTTACCCTTACAGCCAAGTCCTTATTTACACTTGAATCAGTTTCCATTTTCACTCCTGCAGTTTCTTGACTTTTTCCTTAGTCTGACTTTGACACTTTCTCATCTACCTAAAACATCCCAGATAAAATAATCTCTCCTGATTAGTTGTTACAAAGTTATTCACATGGGACCCTTTGCTGTCTTCCTAATAAAATTTAAATTTCATCCTTCTATACTTAAAACAAAATCCAATTTTGCAGTTTTTATTAAACAAGTATAACCCATAATAACTTTTCTTCATTCCAGATACAAAACACCATAGTTTAGAACACTGGAAAAAGATTACTGTTCCCCTAAGCATATTGTAACTTTGAATATTCTAATATGGTGATAGCCCATCACGGTCAAAGAATGACTAATAATTGTACCATTATGGCAGCTGTTTAGAAACTAATAGTGGAAGGAAATTGGTCTGTAAATGATGGTCCCTTTAAAACTGGATCCATTTACTTTAAAATTATGACAGAGGTGTATTAAACTGGTCATTTAATCTCGGAATATATGTCTGAAAATTATTTTTCAATATATTTCACTTATTTAACAGTGAATACCTAAAAATGTTTTAGATCTGGAGTCAACTAGACCCAATTCATTCTCAAGGGCTATACAATCTTAAATGCTGTCAGCTACCACCAGTGCTTTTCACAACGGTTTTTCTTAACATCCGTGACTCTAACAAAATACAAAAGCTTGGATGGATTTCTATCCATCAGCTTAAAAAACACATGGAAAAAAATTATTTTCTTTCAAAATGTATAACATATATATTTTGTTTAACTGAATTAAAGTCTACTTCTTTATTCTATCATTTCTGTATTTAACCTGCACATCACTTTAAACTTGTTAACAAGTTGCTTTGTGATTATGAATCATATATTTGTATTCAGTATTTGCCTGATATTGTGGGTGTTCAGTAAATACTGATTAGCAAAAATAGTTTCTTAAAGGCAGAAAATCATTTATGTTACTATGGTATCAATTATTTGCAAAAATCAAAAATTTATTTACTAAGAAAAAAAACCCAGTTTTTGATCCAGCTGAACCTATCATAGCTCTTCCCCTTTTACGTAACTAGTTTAGTGGGTTGCTTTGTAAGCTACAAGAAGGCAGAGATCAGAATGTGATTGGCTGAACAGGAACATAAGTGTCCAAGGAAAGTACTCCAAATAGCCTACATTTAATATACTGGGACCACACCACAATACATGAAGTCTTATTCAATATAAAATTTTTGTTATATTTTCTTCAGTTCAGTTTAAAACTAGGGGACTTACATGTAGTTATTTTAGGTTTTCCTGATGCAAACACCTGAACTGAATGCTGGTCTGCATAACATCCAGTGAGCGTGTAATCTAGGATGCTAAAATGAAGCTGGAAGAAAACAAAAATATATCTAAATCCAAGTCATTCACATAGTTTCTTTACCCATGATTTCAGTGGGTTTATCTCACATATTTCACAACATAAAAATCACAAATACTAAAACAAGATATAGTATAAATATTTATTATGAGTGTTAAGTAGGCTAACATATATTTTTGATGATTCCTGAAGTGCAAAAAGGAGAAATATATGGTTGAAAAAAAAAAAAGGAGGCGACTGGTCATGTAGTGAAAGCAAAGGGTAACATATACATTTTCTAAAATGAGTTTAAAATGCTAGATCTTTGTAAACACTGGATACTTCAAATTTATTGTCAAAGGTATGGATGCTCCATACCAACACTGACTGCAGGTCTTTCACATGTTAATGGTTTCACAAGTCAATGACCTGTTGGCCAATCTCCTGGTAAGTAAACTCTTCAAACTTAGCTAGGTTACTCCGGAGATGACAGGTAAAGGGAGGGGGGGAAGAAGGGAATAAGCATTTTAGAAGTACTTAAGTCTTTGACACACTTAGGGTAAGGTAAAGCCTATTCATTAAATAGGCCTGTTTAAGTGAGTACCTTCCAAGACCTTGGCCTAAAGAGCCCAAGGTCTCCCAGTGCATCCTGGGCCATCTCCAGTCATCCTGATGAATATGTGGTCACTGAATTCAGATGGCTCTGGAGGAGAAGTGAGGCTGGTGACCTGGACAGCCCTCCCTCACTCAAAACCAAGTCAAGTGCAGGTCATGTCATCATGTCTCTGATGGCCTAGTCTTCTTGGCAACGACGGACAAACATAAAGTCTTTGACAAAGATTCTCTCATCTGATTCTCACAACAACCTTGTGGTTTATTATCCCTATTTTACAATTGAGGAAAACTGAGTCAAAAAGAAGTTAAGTTACTTGCCTACAGTCACACAGAAAGTGTCTGAGGCCCACATTGAATTTAGATCTTCCTAACTGCAGGTCCAGGGCTCTATCCAATGCTCTACTAGCTGCCTCTAAACAGATATATAATCTAGCAGTGGGCCCACAGTCACAGCTTTATCAGCTACCTAAGACTTATTAAACTCTGGTCTTTGAAGGGATAGCTTTTGAAGACACAAGGTCATTCAATGCCATGATGAAGTGTCAGTCAGGAAGCAAGCAGAAGTACTTCTAGGCACTGTGCTGGAAGTATAAAGAAAGGCAAAAAGAGTCCATATCCATACCCTCAGGTTGCTTACATTCCAATGGTAGAAAAACGTGTGTGTGTGTGTGTGTGTGTGTGTGTGTGTTGATGAAAGGAATATTACAGTGGAAGGCAGCTGGGGAAGGAGAGCATCCTGAAGAGGGTGGGATTTGTGCTGAGCCTTGAAAGAAGCCAGGGGAAATAAGAGGTGAACAGGAAAAGCATCCTAGGCACAGAAGGGATGGGAGGAGTGGAGGCAACAGGGGAACAGGACAACAGCCAGCACAAAGGCACAGAGATGAAAGATGGAGCCTCTTGTGGGAGGAACAACAAATAGCTCAGTGTGACTGCATAAAAGATATTGTGGAAGGGAGTAAAATAAAAGAGGTCAAGTTGTAAAAAGTCTTAAATGCCAAACAAAGGACGTGATAAGTTGACCTTGGAGGTAAAGGAGGCTCCTTGGAATTTAGCAAGTAGGGAGAATCACAGGATCACAGTTAGTCATCAAGTATTTATTAAGCACTTACTATATACCAGGGACTGGGCTAACTGGTTAGAGCTATGCTGTATGAAAATCTTCTATGCCTCTTATGGAAAATCACTCTGAAAGTTAAGTGGAGGGTGGACTGTAGTCAAATGAGACAAGTGGCAGGGAGATCAATGAGTAGACTACTGTCATAGTCTAGGAGAGATGTGATGAGGTTTATACTAGAATGGTGGCTACATGAGTAGGAAGAGAGGGATATACATGGGAGATGTTGTGAAGGGAGAAACATAATATATTAAATATCACAAAACCCTTTTTTTTATACTTCATCATCATAAGGACCATCATTTATCATACTGTGCTAAAAGGTAGCATTGTATATTATGTAAAGCTACCTATTGCTAAACTATAGAACTGCCTTATGGTAGGTTTGTTGTTGTTCAGTCATTTCAATTGGGTCTGACTCTTTATGACTCCATTTGGAATTTTCCTGGTAGAGATAAAGGAGTGGTTTGCCATTTCCTTCTCTAGTTCACTGTACAGAGGAGGAATGGAAGTAGTGTTAAGTGACTCATCCAAGATCATGCAGCTAATAAGTGAGGCCAGTTTTGAGCTTAGGAAGATGAGTCTTCCTAACTCCAGGCTTGGCACTTTATCCACTGTACCAACTAGCTGTCCTCTACAGTCAGTAGGAATTAGACGAATGGATCTAGGAATGTTTGCCTCAAAATTCTATATATGAAGTATGATTGGTATCCCGAGGACAATTCCTATAGGGGCTACTAAGGTGTACAAAACTGTTTGCACCTAAACTATGCAATTATCGTAATTTTTTTTTGTCTCCCTATGGAATGAACTCTCTTTTTTTTTTGCTATTAGATGGCCAGTAGCTTATACCCCCATTCATCTGTATAATCTTCATAGCTAATTGTGCTGTCTGATAATCTTTTTGCTTTCGATTTCTTAGCTTTTCTTTTTATGTCTTTCTTATTCAAAGGAGAGGTTTTTAATGCAGCTTATTCCCACAAATATATTCAATAACTCACTTTTACATAGGCTGTACCCCCAATGCAAACAGTGTCAACCAGTTGCTTTTGATGGCCCACAGTATTAAAATTCACAGTTCCAGAAAGATTGATTTCCAGTGACTTGGGGAACTTTTGCCCTGAAAATAGAAATATCATCAACCAACCATTCCATTTTAAAAGGCATCTGCAAGAGATGAAAGAGGAGAAAGAAGAAAAAAGCAACTCACCTATAATCCAGATTATTAAGCTTTTCTCTTCTACTACTTCTACCTGGCCAAAACTAACTTTGTACTCCAAATGGGTGATTGGACCTCTGAAAATACAAAGTGTTAAAAAGTTATCATGTAAATAAAGCTATACTCAGTTCACAGAAAATTAAGCAAAAAATTTGATACTAATACTTAACATAAGGATAACTCAAACTCAAATTTCTAACTTGTTTGGCTTCCAACCTGGGGTTTTGAGTTAGAGGTCCTCACTTCGAATTCCGGTTCACTCATTACCTTTGTGACACTAACCACTGATTTCCTCATCTTTGAAATCATGGCATCAGACTAGATGACTATGCTCTTATGAATGGACATTAGGGCTCTAATGATGGATTCTAGGTGGCTTAGCTTGTTGAAATAATTAAATTATCCACAGTTTCCCAAATATTTCATATAGTCTTTCATTGATTCTAAAAACAACTAGAAAACCAAATAAATGTATATACAAATGATCATAAAAACAAATATGGACAATGAAAATTATGATAAGACTCTACTGAGGTCATTTTAAGAACAACTATGTTTCAGAATAAATTTGAAAATAGAAAATGGCTAAGAAGTAACCTTGAAACCTAATCAGCTTAATTCACTAGATGGTTAGCTGACAGAAAGGCCAGACATGTATATAAGGATATTGAGTAATTACTGGAAGATAGAGCACTCTCTGGAAACAGGCGTCTGCTATGGCTTATATTTATTAGTGATTGACATCCACAATCAGAAAAAATAGAGAAAAATTAAAGCTAAAAGTGTAACTTTGTGCGGTTTGCCACTTTTATCAGTGATTTAGACAAAAGTATATTTGACATTTCTATCAAATTTGAAGATGACACAAAATCAGTAGTGACAGATAATACATTTGGATCAGAAAGTTGGGATCCAAAAGCCTAGAACAGTGAACTGCATCTAGTAAGATGACAGTCAATACAGATAAATATAAATTCTTGCATTTAAGTACAAAAAGATCAACTTTGCAAGCATCAAATGTGTAAGACATGATTATAGAGCAGTTGTTTCAAAAAAAATCTGTGTAGCTTAGTAGATTCAAGTTCAATGAGTCAACATGAGACACACCAGTTACAAAAGTCAATATTGCTGGTAGCATTACCAGGGTCATTGGGTTGTGAAAGTCCCACTGTACTCTGCCCTTTTCAGACCTCAACCAGAGTATTATGGCACCGTTTACAGGGACACTGATAGGCTAGAGAGCATCCAAAGGAGGGCAATCAGGATGGTGAAGGGCCCTGAATTCATGACATGTGAAGATCAGCTGATCAGCCAGAAGAAGAGAAGACATGGTAGGATATAACAGCTCCCCTCAAGGACTTCAAGGGCTGTTCTGTGAAGGAAGAATTGGATTGTTCCATTTGTCCCCAGAGGGCAGAACTAGGAATAGGGGGCAGAAGTTGCAAATAGGTCAAACTTCTTGTCAATCAGATGTTTCTAACAGTAGAATGGGCAACCTGGATAGGAGGTAGTTTCCTTCTCTTGGGGGTCTTCAGAGACTAGATGAATACTTGTTGGGTATGTTATAGCAGAGGCTGCTTTTGGGTATGGATTGGATTAGACGGGCTACTAAAGTCATTTCCAATTCTCAAAATCTGTGATTCTGTGATTTTATAATTATAGTTTAAGAACCAACATCATCAGATTAGTATAAAATCCTTACCACCCTAAACAAATATTTTTTAAAGAGAGTATCGCAAAAACGGAGAAACCATGTCACTCAATTATTCCTACCTGTTATAAAAAGGTATATGAGCTTCACAATACTCAAAGTAATTCTTCACACTTTCATGAAGTTTTAAATGGACAGTTATTTTTAACTGTGAATCTTCTTCCTTCAGTTGGTAGAATCCCAAAATTGGTGGGACAGGTACCTAAAAACAAACATGTTAAGAAATTAAATAATTTCTATCTACTAGATGTAAAATATTCATTGACCCAAGGTTCATGGTTGTCCTTTGTTCTTGAAGAGGATCAAAATGACATCCCTATGATGGAGTGAAGGGACAGAGAGTCTGACCATGGCTGATCAGGCCAATACAAGCTTTGAAGGCTCTACCATGTGTTGAACACAAATTGTGTACATGAACATTTAGAGTGGAGATGTCTCTAAATTTGCCCATTCCATATTTCTTTTGAGGTATTACGATTCTGCACAGAGCACAGTGCCTTCTTTGATGGGAGCATGCCATGCTGGGTGGTCCTTTGCCAGCATCTCCAATGTCACCCAATCAATTCCAAAGTTCTTCAGAGAAACTCTGAGTGGCCTTATATCACTTCCTCTGAGCACCATGTAAGAACCTTCTTTGAATGAATTCTCCATAAAATAGTTTTTTAGGCATATGTTTGGTTATCTGAACAATATGGTCAGCCAGTCAGTTTCACTCGCTAAAACAGAATTTGAATACTTGGCAGTTTAGCTCCAAAAAAAAATTCAGTGTCCACTATCTTATCAAGTCAGGTGATCTTCAGATTCAAATTTTTGGCATGGTGCTAGTAGACCAGGTTTCACAGGCATACAATAATGAGATGAACACAATGGGTCTGTAGATCTTCAGTTTGGTGGGAAGCCTAATACCTCTTTTCCCCCATAATTTCCTTTGTAGCCTCCCAAAAACTGAGCTAGCTCTGGCAATGTGTGAGTCAACCTCATCAACTATGTGGACATCCCTGGAAAGCATACTGCCAAATGAACTTATCTGCAGTATTCAAATTTCTCCTTCTGCTATAACCGATGGCTCGATGTGTGGATGGTATAGTGCTGAATGATGGAGAACAAGGCTTTTTTTGGATTTAATTGTCAAGTCAAATTAGCACAAGCAATAAAGAATTGATCTACTTCAGAAGTTGCACTGAGCACACAATCATCTGTGAACAAAAGAGTCATGTACTAATTTTCCCTCCACATTAATCTTGGCCTTTTAGCCTTTTCAAATTAAATAATTTATCATCAGTGTAGTAACTGACCTTGAGGCTACCTATGTTCATCCTTGTGGAAGGCACTGAATATGACTATGATATTAATGAACAAGGTATTTGCTCTGAGCTACTTCACTGGTATGGACTTACATTGACTGGTTTTACACATTTCTTTTCCTATCCTCCATACCTAGCACAATATTTTGTACAGAATGTTTGTTAAAAGACTTCTGGTGCCAAGATGGTGGAGTGAGGAAGGAACCCTCTGAAGGCTTCCCAAATTCCCCTCC
Organism: Potorous gilbertii; assembly: GCA_028658325.1. Lineage (NCBI taxonomy): Eukaryota > Metazoa > Chordata > Mammalia > Diprotodontia > Potoroidae > Potorous > Potorous gilbertii. The sequence continues at coordinate 451,024,890 of CM053769.1, forward strand.
AAACAACTAGGAAATGCCTCAGAATTGATCTAGGAGCGGGGAACCAGTTTACTAGCACTGCAAGAAGGGTCTATCTCATTGGAGTGGGGCCCCAAAACAGCATCAGCCACCCTCATAGTAGGAGGCCTGCTGCAAGACTCCAAACCTGGGGCAATCTATCAGCCAAGCCCCACCCTCCTACAAACCAGCCAAAAAGGCCAGGTAAAAAGCTAGGTAAGTGAGCAGTATATGTAGCACAGCAAGGTCGAAGCCAGTGACCCTACCCCAGAATGAGCCAACAGCCACTTCTTAACCCCACTGTTTACTAGCAGTGAACTCCCACCCACTGCCCTACCAGCATAAAGGCTGTTTCCATAGCAACCTAGCCGCAGGACACCATCCCTGGGGCAGAACAGCAATAAGATCCCTCTTTAAGGCCCAGCCACTAGAAAGACCCTTTACCTCGGCAACCCAGCAAGGCCCCACCCCTAGAGCAGGCCAACAGCTAAACCCCACATCCACAAGAGGCCAACAGGGAGCCCCAACCCCCACCTCAGTAGAAAGGAAACCTATCTTCCAGAGAAAGCAAGCAACTAAGTCCTGAAGTCTAGTGAAAGCCAGCAGGAAGAATCTAAAGCCCAACACAAAAAGCTTGGGACAATGCAAGACCAGAGTCCAACTCTCATATAAAAAAACCAAGTCTCAAAAAAAAAGCAAAAAGCAAAAACCAAAAAATCTCAACTATAGAAAGTTATTACGGTGATAGGGAGGATCAAGGCATAAACTTACCAAAAGATAAGAGTGTCAAATGTAAAGCCTCAAAGAAAAATGTAATTTGAACTCAAGTTCAAAAAGAAGTCCTGGAAGAGTTTAAAAAGGATTTTAAAAAGCACACTAGAGAAATAGAAGAAAAATTGGGAAAAGAAATGAGATTAATGCAACAGAATCATGAAAAAAGAGTCAAACACATGGGAAAAGAAATACAAAAATTTACTGAGGAAAATAACTCCCTAAGAAATAGAATAGACTAAATGGAAAAGGAAATCCAAGAGCTCACTTAAGAAAATTACAACAGAGCAAGTGGAAACTAAGGACTCTATGAGACATCAAGATACAATAACACAAAATCAAAAAAGTAAAAAAATATGAGGAATTGTGAAATTTCTCATTGGAAAAACAACTGACCTAGAAAATAGATCCAGGAGAACCAATATAAGAATTATTAGACTATCTGAAAGCCAAAATTAAGGGGAAAAAAAAGCCTGGACGACATCTTTCAAGAAATTATCAAGGAAAACTGTACTGATACATTAGAACCAGAGGACAAAACAGAAATTGAAAGAAATCACTGCCTGAAAGAGATCCCCAAATGAAAACTCCCAGGAACATCACAGCCAAATTCCAGAGCTCACAGATCAAGGAAAAGTATTGCAAGCAGTCACTACATACATACATACATACATAAATAAATCGTGGAGCGAGAGTTACACAGGATTTGCTAATTTCTACATTAAAGAACTGGAGGGCTGGCAATATGATATACCCGAAGGCAAAACAGTTACAGTTATAATCAAGAATCACCTACTCAGCAAAATTGGATTCCATCTTTCAGGGGAAAAAATGGACATTTAAGGAAATAAAGGACTTTCAAGCATTTCTAATTAAAAGCTCAGAGCTGAATAAAAAAATCTGACCTCCAAATACAAGAATCAAGGGAAACATAAAATGGTGAAAAAGAAACAAGAAAGAGAAAACATAAGAAATTCAGTAAGGTTAACTGTTTATATGTCTATGTGGCAAGATAACATTTGTAACTCTTAACTTTATTAGGAGTATATGTAGACAGAAGGTATACATAAGGTGACCTTGGTGGGATGATGTCCCAAAAAACAAAATAAAGGGGCAAGAAAGAAACTGCAAGATGTGGGGAGACTAAATGGGATAAATTATATCGCATAAAAGAGACATGAAAGAGCTATTATAACATAGGGGGAGATGGTGGGGTAGTGGGCAAAGCTTAAACCTTACTCTAATCAAAACTGGCTCAAAGAGGGAGTAACACAAACATTCAGTTGGATACAAAAATCTATCTTACACTATTAAGGAAGTAAAAAGAGAAAGAGAAAATAGAAGGGGGGAAGGGAGACTGATAAAAGGGAGGGTAGTTTGGGGAAGGCAGTGATCAGAAGTAAAATACTTGTGAGGAAGGAAAGAGTGGAAGGTAAGAGAGAAGTAGGGATAAAAAAGAGAAAAACGGCATGGAGGGAAAAACAAAATTAGTTATCATAACTATAAATGTGAATGGGATAAACTCATCCATAAAATGGAAGCAGATAGTAGAACAGATTAAAAAGCAGAATCCCACAACATACTGTTTACAACAAACACATCTGAAGCAGAAAGATATAACGCAGGGTAAGAGGCTAGAACATTATCTATTATGCTTCAACTGAAGCAAAGAAACCAGAGGGAGCAATGATGATCTCAGATGAAGCAAAAGCAAATCTAATTAAAAGGGATAAAGAAGGCAACTATATCTTGCTGAAAGGTATCATAGACAATGAGATCATATCAATACTAAACATATACACACCAAATGGTATAGCATCTAAATTTTTGAAGAAACTGAATTAAGTTACAGGAAGAAATAATAAAATTATATTAGTGAGGGACCTCAATTTTCCTTAATCAGAACTAGATTAATCTAACCAAAAAATAAACGAGAAAGAAGTTAAGGAGGTGAATAAAATTCTGGAAAAGATAGATATGATAAATCTCTAGAGAAAACCGAATGGGAATAAAGAAGACTATCTTTTTCTCTCTCCCTTTTTTTAAATAAATTTATTTAACTTTTTTACATTCATTTTCACAAGATTATGGGTTCCAAAATATTCTCCCCATTTGTCCCCTCCCCCACCCCATTACACCGAGCATTCTAATTTCCCCTATCACCAATCTGCCCTCTCTTCTATCATCCCTCCCTTCTCTTGTCCCTATCTTCTCTTTGGTCCTGTAGGGCCAGATAGCTTTCTATTCCCCATTACCTGTATTTCTTATTTCCTAGTAGTAAGAACAATACTCGACAGTTATTTCTACAACTTTGACTTCCAACTTCTCTTCATCCCTCCCCTCCACCCATTCCCTTTGGGAAGGCAAGCCGTTCAATATAGGCCATATCTGTGTAGTTTTGCAAGTGACTTCCATATTAGTCGTGTTGTGTAAGACTAACTATATTTCCCTCCATCCTATCCTGCCCCCCATTGTTGCTATTCTCTCTTTTGATCCTGTCCCTCCCCAAGAGTGTTGACTTCAAATTGCTCCCTCCTCCCCCCTCACCCTGCTTATCTCCTTCTCCCCCGCTTTCTTGTATTGTAAGATAGGTTTTCATACCAAAATGAGTGTGCCAAAATTCCTTCCTTTAGTTGAATGTGATGAGAGTAAACATCATGTTTTTTTTTCTCAGCTCT
>CM053769.1:451028835-451101566 GCA_028658325.1 Potorous gilbertii
CATGCTTTTCTTGCATCTCATTTCTTTTCCCAGTTTTTCCTCCACCTGTCTAACTTGATGTTCAAAATCCTTTCTGAGCTCTTCCATGGCCTGAGACAAGTGGATATCTATTTCAGATGTTTGGGATACAGAGGCCTTGACTCTTATGTCTTTACCTGATGGTAAGCATTGTTCTTCTTCGTCAGAGAGGAATGGCGCAATCATCTGCTGCCCAAGAAAATAACCTTCTATGGTCTTATTTTTTTTCCCTTTTCTGGGCATTTTCCCAGCCAGTTACTTGACTTCTGAGATTCCTCTCCACCCCTGGCCTAGGTCTGCCCAGCTAGTGCTTGGGGTCTGAGATTCAAATGCTGCTCCTCAGCCTCAGGGCTTTTGGCGGCAGGCCTGGCTGCTATTCAATGGGAGCTTAATTGCTGGTGCTCAAGTCCGGGCAGGGCTGCCTCCCAGGCTCAATTCCCTCAGGGTGTTTATGCAGAGACCTTCTGTAATTGAGCTGCTGCTGAGCTCCTGCCTGCTCTGGGAGCCTCTGGCTGCCTGCTGCCTCTGCTGCTGCCTCCTGAGGGGGCCTGAGTTATGGAGATACCCTGCTCCCCTCTCAGCCCATCTCTCTCACTGACCTGTGCGTCTGTGGGTGGAGGGACCTTCGCAGCCGCTGGAGATTCCGTCCCTGACGCCTGCTCACTCCTCTCAGTGCCACGCGGCCGGGGCAGGGGAGGGCTCTGCTCCATTCCGGTGTGCAATTGACCTTTGGGATGGGTTTTTCAGGGCTCTCTGGAACGGAAATCTCCTTCACTGTGCTGCTGCGTGGCTTCCACTGTTCCAGAATTTGTTGGGAGTTCTTTTTAGAGGAAATCCATGGACTGTGGGTTCAGAGCTAGCATAGGTGAGTCTTTCTACTCCGCCATCTTGGCTCCGCCCCGCCCCATATATCTTTTTCTCAAGAGTACATGGCATCCATGCAAAAACTGACCATATATTATTAGGACATTAAAAATCTTTCAACTAAATATGGAAAAGCAGAAATAGAAAATGTATCTTTTTCAGATCATAAAAATTACATTCAACAATGAACAATCACAAGAGAGATTAAATATTAATTGGAAATTAAATGATATAATCAAAAAACAAGTAGGTCAATGAACAAATCACAGAAACAATCCATAATTTCATTAAAGAAAATCAAGATGACATACAAAAATTTATGGGATGCCGCTAAAGTAGTACTTAGGGGGAAATTTTATATCTCTAATTGCTTACATCAATAAAATAGAGAAAAAGCAGATCAATGAACTGGGCATTCAACTAAAATAAGATAAAATAAGGGACAGATTAAAAATTCTGAATTAAACACCAAATTGGAAATCCTGAAAAATCAAAGGCAAGATGAATAAAATTGAAACAAAGTCTTAGAACTAATAAATAAAACTAGAAGCTGGTTTTATTAAAAGAAAAAGAATAAAACATATAAAAGATAAAACCATTGGTTAATTTGATTAAAAAGGGTAAAGAAGAAAACCTAATTACTAGTATCCCCAAAGAGGAAATTAAGACAAGTGTTAGGAGATATTGTGCCAAATTTTATGCCAATAAATTTGAAAAAAATGAAATGAATGAAAATTTATAAAAATATAAATTATCCAGATTAACAGAATATTTAAATAACCTAATCTTAGAAAAAGAAATTGAAGAAGCCATCAACTAACTTTCTAAGAAAAAATTCCCAAGACCAGATGGATTCACACACAAATGTTGCTAAACATTTAAAGAACAATTAATCCCAATACCATGTGAAGTATTTGGAAAAATAGGTGAAGGAGTCCTATCAAATTCCTTTTACAACATAAATATGGTGGTGATAAACCAGGAAGAGCCCAAACAGAAAGAAAATTATAGAATGATTTTCCTAATGAATATTGATACAAAAATTTTAAATAAGATATTAGCAAAGAGATTATGGCACTATATCACAAGGGTGATACACTATGACCAGGTAGGATCTATACCAGGAATGTAGGGCTGGTTCAAGATTAGGAAAACTATCAGCGTAACTGACCATATCAGTAACAAAACCAACAGAAATCATATGATTACCTCAATAGATGCTGAAAAAGCTTTTGACAAAACATGGTACCCTTCCTGTTAAAAACACTAGAGAGCATAAGAATAAATGGAGCTTACCTTAAAATGATAAGTACTATTTATCTAAAATCATCAGCAAGCATTATCTGCAATGTGGATAAGCTAGAAGCCTTCCCATTACAATCAGGAGTGAAGCAAGGATGCCCTTTATCACCTCAATTATTTAATCTTACTAGAAATGTTTGCTTTAACAATAAGAGAAGAAAAAGAAATTAAAGGAATTAGAACAGGCATTGAGGAAACAAAACTATCACTCTTTGCAGATGATACGATGGCATACTTAGAAAATTTTAGAGAATCAACTAAAAAACTACTTGAAATTATTAACAACTTTAGCAAAGTTATAAGATACAAAATAAATCCACATAAATCATCAGCATTTCTAATCCAGCAGCAAGGGATAGAAAGAGAAATTCCACTTAAAATAACTGTAGACAAAATAAAATATTGAGAAGTCTACCAGCCAAGACAAACCCCAAAACTACATAAACACTTGTCACACAAATAAAGTAAGATGTAAACAACTGGAAAAAATATTAATTGCCCATGGGTAGGCTGAGCCAATATGATGCAAAAAAGACAATTCTACCCAAATAATCTATTTTTTCAGTGCCATATTAATCAAACTATTAAAAATTAACTTATTAAAGCTAGAAAACATAATGACAAAATTAATCTGGAAGAATATTCAAGGATATCAAGGGAATTAATGAAAAAAATGTGACAGATGGTGGTCTACCTATATCAGATATCAAACTATATTATAAAAGTAGTAATTATCAAAACAGTCTGGTACTGGCTAAGAAATAGAATGGTGTATCAGTGGAACAGATTAGGAACAAATTACATTATAGTAAATGACCATAGTAATCTAGTATGATAAACCCAAAGATCCAAGCTTTTCAAACAAAAATTCATTATTTGACAAAAATTGCTAGGAAAAGTAGAAACTATATACAGACCAACATTTCACATTGTATACCAAGATATCACCCAAACAGATACATAATTTACACATGAACAGTGATACCACAAATCAGAGGCAGGAAACCTGCAGCCTTAAGTCCACATGTGGTCCTCTAGGTCCTCAAGTGCAGTCCTTTGATTGAATCCAAACTCCTGATTTGTTCTATAAAGTATGGATTCAGTTCAAGGGTCATACTTGAGTACCTAGAGGGCCACATATGGCCCTGCCATAAGCAAATTAAGAGAGCATCGAATAGGTTATCAGATTTATCAGGACAAGGGAAGAATTGAGGACCAAATAGAGAGCACCATAAAATGTAAAACAGATAATTCTGATTATATAAAAATTAAAAAGTTTTTGTACAAACAAAACCAACATAACCAAAATTACAAAGAAGGCAGAAAACTGGGGTGGGAAATTTGCAACAAGTATCTCTGATAAAGGCCTCATTTCTCAAATATATAGAGAATGAGTCAAAATGATAACAATACTAGTCAGTCTCCAATTGATAAATGTTCAAAGAATATGACTAAGCAATTTTCAGACAAATAAATCAAAGCTACCTATAGTCATATGAAAAAATGCTTTAAATCACTATTGATCAGAGAAATGCAAATTGAAACAACTCTGAGGTACCACCTCATAGAGTTGCTAATATGACAAAAAAGAAAAATGTTGGATGTTGGAGGGTATGTGGGAAAACTGGGGTACTCATTAAGGCACTGTTGGTGGAGTTGTGAACTGACCCAACTACATTGGAGAGCAATTTGGAACTATGCCAAAAGGGCCATGAAAGTATGCATACCCTTTCCATATCCTAGGTATCTCAAAAAAAGGGAAAAGGAACTATTTGTACAAAAATATTTATAAAAGCTCTTTCCATGGTGGCTAAGAATTGGAAATCAAAGGGATAACCATCAATTGGGGAATGGCTAAACAACCTATGGTATACTATTGTAATGGAATATTATTGTGCTATAAGAAATGACAAGCAGGATGATTTTAGAAAAACCTGGAAAGACTTCTATGAACTGATGCAAAGCGAATCAGGAGAACATTATACGCAACAGTAATATTGTTTAGTGAAGAATTGTGAAAAACTTCTACTGAATGACTGTTGAAAACAGTTTTTAGCAACACAATGATCCTTTATCACTAAGGACTTTATCACAAGGACTAAGGATGAAGTATACTAGTTGATTCCAGAGAAAGAACTGATATTGATTGAATACAGACTGTAGCATGCTATTTTTCACTTTCACTTTTTATTCAAGTCTTATATAAAATGACTAATATGGAAATGTTTTACATAATTGACATGTATAACATATATATTATTGCTTTCTGTCTCAGGGAGGGAAAGAGGGATAGAATTTGGAACTCAAAAACTTTAAAAGGAAAACATATTAAGAAAAAAAGAATATTTGTTAAATACATTTCTACTATTCTTTCTCAGAAAACCTCTCATCTGTTATCAAAATAAGATGTTTGTGCTTAAAGACAGACATATACTACAGCACCATGGATCAAATGAAGCAGCCCACAATGGTCTCCAAAAAGCGAACCATGAAGAAAGTAACATAACTTTTATTTGTGCCTATTATTATTTCAAATAAGGAATAAAGGTCATCTGTTTTATATGTGTATTATGAGGAATTTTTACAACATGGTAGGGTTAAAGGTGATGAACTTACTCATTTGTTCATTTTCAGGTTACTGTGATACATCATAGTTTACATATGTTTGGTTAAGTGGATTCAGAGATTAAATCATCTAGTTTTTGCTAAACTATCCATCATAAAATGGACGAGTGGCTTAAAAAATTCTTGTAAATAAACCATGAATATAATGCTAATAATGTGAGCATAAATGAATTACAAAAAAATGGCAGAACTAATACTTCTAATCCTACGTCTTACTTAGTTACAAGGCAAAGACAATAAAGATCTAATTAGTTCTGGTAAACATTTGGCAAAAACAGAAATAAAAAATTCAAAATTATCAAGATGATCAGGAATATGGAATTATTGAATAACAATGAATCTCATCTTAAGTGTATACTGTACATTGAGATATTAAGCTATGATAGTATAAGGTCATTGAGATTTGAGAAACATCTAAAAACTAAACTTGTGTCTCAGAAATGTCACCCATAAAAATTTGTATCTATTCACTTAAAAACCTTGAAAACGATTTTCCTAACCTATTTCAAAATCTTCCAAATGAAGAGTATCAGTAGATTCCGAGTGTATTTGTTTAAAAAAAAAAAGCAATGCCTTTCAATTAGCTTGCAAGAACAAATGGCTGACATCAAGGAAGGCAGAAATTTACTAGCAGAATTTCGATGATAATAAAAAAATCTTTGTGTAACTGATGGGTGAAATTAAAAATTAATCTCAAGATTTCTTAAGTGCAGCCTAGGAGTTATTTTTTTTTCACCCCAGTCCCACATATTTATGGTGAAGTGTTTTTCTTCAGCTAGACAAGTAATTAAAGCTAAGTACTGGGATTAAATGGATTTAGCTCCAGATCTGAGAACTATTGTATCACAAAGGGTTAAACCAAAATTTCAAAAATAATCAAGAATAATCAGTCAAATACAGCAGCTAGGTGGTGCCCTGGAGTCAGAAAAAAACATCTTCCTGAATTCAAATCTGGCCTCAGACATCTACTAGCTGTCTGACCCTGGGCAAGTCACTTAACTCTATTGGATTCAATTTCCTCATCTGTAAAATGAGCTGGAAAAGAAAATGACAAACCACTCCAATATCTCTGTCAAGAAAACCCCAAATGGGGTCACAAAGAGTTGGATATGACTGAACCACAAAAATTAGTCACATTATTAGTGAGAGCAAAAAGGAGTTTTATATTTTTAATGAAATATTTTAAAATGCCGTTTATCTTTCTTCTGTGTATAATTTTTATTTTCTATAAATTTCAGGTATATATGCATATATATATACATATATGCATAAATTTTTTACTTTGGGGACATGTTTCACAACAAGGATATAAAATTATGCCAAACTCCTGAAGGTGGTTTGAACTTGATTAAAATGTAATTGGCAAATGTTTAACAGAATAAATAAAAATAAAACATAGAAACATAGATAATGTTAATTTGTGACATTCTAAATCAATATGTGGCCCACAGGCTGTTTACATTTGAGTCTGACACCACTGTTTTGCAACATATACAATATGTTAGTAAGTATAGCAGTACATGTGTTATTTATAAATAAATATATACATATACTGAGGGGGTCTATATTCAAAGATTTTTTACTGATAAGTGTGTATGACAGACCACTGCTCTAAACAACTAAGTGAGGTGACCTTCAAGCTAGAGCATTTAATGTTGTGAAAGTTTATACAGTTCAGAAGCACTCTCAATGAAATTTTAAACCTTCATTTTCACTTAATTACTAACTAATGTAACCTTACGAAAATTCTGCTCTGAAACATACATGCATTATTTGTTTATTAACAATATCTATAAGCTATGCAGACTGGTAATTTAAAAAAAAAATCAGGCCTGTGATTCTACCCTGTTAGTTAACTCCCTCTACCTAGGCAGATGGCCACCATTTCTCATGAGTTTCCAGGAGCACTGAGATATTAAATGATTGGTCCAGGCAGGACATGAATCTGGGTCTTTCTGGCTCTAGGACCAGATCTCTGTCTACTAAGTCATATTACACACATACGCATACATAGATAAAAACACTTTACCTGAGATGTATAGTAGCACAAGTGGAATGACTCTAAAGGAGGAGTGAATGGAAATTTGTAAGGCCCACTAAATGCAGAATCATCCATTATGTCAACACTGCTGGAAGTAAGAGCAGCAGAATCAAGGGAAGTCACACAAGGATGAACCAAAATATCCTGAAGTGGAGATCCATTGGTGGGGAGATTCAAACTGACTGTAACATTTGGCATGACTCCTTCCAAATCACACTTAAAAAAAAACAAATAGGATTATTACCAACAAGATCATAAGATGATAATACCAGTAATAGCTGACATTTGGATAACATTTTAGGATTTGCGATGTGCTTTATAAATACCTCATACTTATATGCTTTTTATACATTTTATATGCTCTCTCATTTGCGTCTGACAATAACCCTCTGAGGCAGACTTTATAAAGCATTATCCCCACTGTACAAATGAGAAAACTGAAGTTCAAGCGTCACGAGTAGGACTCAAATCCAGATCTCCTGAACAGTTTATCTACTTCTATGAAACCTTTCCAGATGGACCAGAGTAAATTATTTTTCTTTGCTTTATCGGGTCTACGTATGAAACTTCAGTGACTACTTTGTCTGATATCAACTCATATTATGATCTACCCCTGCTTGTGCTTCTAAAATGTATTTATCCTTAAAATATACATTTAAATTTTTTAATCTCATGTCTAAATACCCTGCATGGATGTTCATATCACTATTTTTGGTCTTAAATACTTTGCAGGCAGAAAACAGCTGTATGAGCAATTTTCTCTGCATCAAGCCTAGCACCATGCATAAAAAGGTCCTTCATAAATGCTTTCTGATGATTACGATGTATTTTTAAATGAAAGTAAATCTGAGGTGGGCTTGGACACAAGACTGAAAACGTATTTCTCCCCATGAGGATATGGAAAAGATTTGTGACTTTACTGGTATACGGAACGCTTGCAAATTGGGTACCTTCTCTGGGCTTTAGAGTCTGTGATAGTTGCTGAGGGCACCACAGGTTAGTGACTTGGTCAGATTCACACACTCACTTATGTCAGAAGTAGAACTTCCTGGCCCTGAAACTGGCTCTCTAGCTACTCTATTTACTATCTACACTACTTCTCTTTTCTCTCCCTTAATTTATTCTAATTCCTTAGCAACCAAGTGACACTATTAGCTACACTTAAGAAAGAAGGGAACATTAAGACCATGTGCATATAATTCAGTTGTTCATATTCTTAGTGATGAAAAAAATACCACTATTGTTTCCTTGTATAACATTGTTACATGAGCTACTATGTTCATTTTGATGACTAGATCACTGTAATTTACAACAAAGCAACACATTTTGGAGATATAGCATAGTATAACTGATAAAGAAGATCAATCTTGGAGCCTGGAGGTGTTCAAATCCTACCTTGACACATACTAGCTGTGAGAACATAGGCTTCATCTCTCACGTTCCAAGTAACCTTTTAAGAATACACAATGAAGTTTTGCCAATCTGCATGGGTAAAGGCAATTTCTACTTCTTGATAAAAAAAAATCAATGCTCTTGATATGCTCCGTTTCTCTATCAAAGAAAGGGGGAAGGGAAATTAGGGTATCTCATTTTAAGCTCTCTCTCTCTCATTCATGTGTGTGTACGTATGTATATATTTGTGTGTATCTATCTACACAGATATGTGTGTGTGTGTGTGTGTGTGTGTGTGTGTGTGTGTGTGAGAGTCATCAGTATTTCAAATTAAGGAAAGGACCTTAAAAATAACCTAACTCTCCTGAGGACGAGGAAAGTAGGACTAGAGAAAGAAGGGACTTGCTCAAAGTCAGTCTGCCGTAGGGCCCAACTTACACTTCCAAATCTGTTGACCCTTTATACAGTACTTTTTCTATTATACTGAAAAGATAATTTATGTGTGTTGTTTTTCTTTTCCTTTGGGGGTGGTGGTGGAGGAGTAAAATGTCTGCTATACAGAAAATTTCAAAATAAGATTCCTTTAAATAATTCTTCTAGTGAAACAAAAAATGAACTATCTAATGACCATAGCATTATATCTTATCATATTACTGTGTTATCAACAACATTCGGTAGTTATATACTATTAAAATAAATTAGATATCAATGTCTAGATTTAAAACATAAAGACTGAAGGAAGATATCTGAGAATAAAACAATCTAAAAATAATGTTATTTAAAATCAGCTACAAAATATTTACTTATAAGTATATTATTTATAGGGATTTCTGACCATTTTTAAAGATGGACTTTAAAAGCCGGCATTTACAATAACATCACCATTGCCTTTTCACAATCATTAACCTTAAATAGGATTCCAGTAGGAGTTATTATTACATAATAATTCATTTAAAGCAAAACAAAATAGGAAAAAAAAAGACTTTTTAATCACTTTAAGTACCAATTTAGATATTAGTTAGTTTTACCTCCTAGAAAATCTAGTAGAAAATTGGTGGGTCATGTAATAGAATCACTGAGTGTTAAAGATTGTAGCGACCGTAGAGATCACTTACTCCAAAGCCTTTATTTTATACCAGAAACTCTGGTGGAAAATGGTGACGTGATTTGTCCACCATTAGGGATAAAATTAATAGTTCATACCCCTCTGGCATGTAAGGAGTACTACTTAAGATAAAAAGTAAGCTGTAGTACTGCATTTATCAAAGTAAAGTATTTGTCTCAACATATGTAAAGTAGATTCACTGAACATGCACCAGAAAGTCTCACCTTACAAGTTATTGTTCCACAGACCTGCCACATATCTGCTACATCCCGTTTATCGTACTGCATGGATTTAACTTTTTCAGTGATAGAAAGAGCAACTTGTGGTTTTCCTTTGTAAATACCAGTTTTCCATGCTGGTTGTTTTGGGGCTTGATTTAACAAAAGATTACTAAAATTATCCACTAAAAAGTTGGTATCCAACAAAGTGCCAAATGGACAAAGATGTATGAGCAAATCAGGTAGTTGGCTCACTTTAGTACTTAGATCAGCTTCAGTCTTGGGCCCGGAGTCCAAAAAATCAATCAACCCCAAAAGTAGATCAAAGGCTTGTGAGATTCCACTAATGTTAATGAGTGGTGGACGAGTGGACAAAGTTTGTTCAACTAGTGGAACACTAACATAAATCAAGGCATTCTTCTGAAGAGCAAGAACGGGCCACAGTTCTCTTCCTCCTATTGGAAGTCCATAGACTGAAGCTTTGCTGATTCGTGAACAGCTATCACGACTCTCCACAAAGTTCTTATCATCATCCAATAGCCCGAGTTCAAAAAGCAGAGCTTTACAGAAGGGGCCATCTTCTGGTAGAGGCACATAACTTGATCCATTCAAGATTTCAGCTCGTTTTTCAACAGTGGGAAACCTTCTGCATCAAGGAAAGAAAAGCTTATGTTATTCCTGATCCTATCCATTCACAGTTAAAATAGAAGAAAGTAACAGAAGAAAAAAACTTTCTAACTTTCTGACACATTCTTTATTCTCTTCTATGTTTTATTTATTCTCTCACAAGATGAGTTGTCATTTTAAAAACTGAAAACTTGAACTAGTTTTCTTTATGATACAGTTTTATTGCTGTAGAAATGGAAGAGATCTGACCCAGTTCTATATATAGCTCAAACTTTTGAATTCGATGAGTAGATTTAAAAGTAGAAGATAGAGAACAGCACTGTTACTTACAAATGAAACTAACACTTCACATTCTTCTCTCCCCAGTCCCTTCCCCTTCCCCTAAAATCTGGTCCTGAAGGGCACAGCTTAGCAGTAAAAAAGTTAAAGGTTTAAGAAATTCTTTATGACTTGTATATCTTATACACAATGCCAGACATAGGACTAATGCACTCTTTGGGAGATATATAAGATAATTTTACTTGACTTTCTCATAAACTAAAATATTATAGATTCTTAGTTTTAAAAGTTCTCCGCTACCACCTATGGGAGTATACCAGGCCCAAACACTACAATCATTACTTAACTGAATGACTTTAGGTAAAACTTAATTTCCACAGGCTTCGGTAACTTTACCTAGAAAATAAATGGATTGAATTAAGGGTTTTCAATGTCTTTTCAAGTTCTAAAATTCTATGACTGAAAAGAGGGTAAAAATTCATTAGATTGTGAGCTCTTTAAGGGCAGGGACTATCTGTTACCTCTCTTTTTATCTCCAGTACTTAGCAGAGCCTGGCATATAGTATATGGTTAATAAATGCTACCTGACCGACTGATTAATCAAATCAATTCTAGGCCCAACTTGGGCATTTCAGGTGGATTCTAGGCTTTCCTTGGAATAGGCTGCAAATGTCAGCTGAAAGAGTAACCTTGTTCAATACTCTCAGAAAGAAGCTTAGAAAAATAAGGAACTCTTGACCAAAACTCTTAATTACAGCCAAAAGCACAGAATTTGAAGCCCATCTATTTTCTGATTCTAAAAACGAGTGTCTTTACAAGATTTTAATAGGCTCAAGGATAATGGGGCTGCTGTGGGACAGATATGACCCAAGATAGCCTTGATATGTCATTGTTGTTCAGTAAGAGTCTGACTCTTTGTGACCCCCATCTGGGGTTTTATTGGCAGATAATGGCATGGTTTGCCTTTTCCTTATCCAGTTCATTTTGCAGATAAGGAAAATGAGGAAAAAGGAGTGAAGTGACTTGTCCAGGGTCACAAAGCTAGTAAGTATCAGAGGCCAGATACGAATTCTGGACGATCATCCTGAACCCAGATAGCTCTATGCGCTGTGCCACCTAGCTGCCCCTAATCTTGATTTACTTATCTCTAAGGCTTTAAAAGGCACTAGATCAGGTTTTCCTGCAAGAGGGGTATTTTGCTAGGTTAAGAATCATTTGTCTCACTAAATTCTACCAAAGAGTGGCTAGTTAACTTTCAATATAAATGGGTGAATGAATTTTTCTTTTGAATTATTATTGTAGGAACAACGAAGACTTAAAAAAATCCATCCTATTTACCTTACTTCACTTTTCATACGACCACAGACTTAGAACTGGAAGAGATCTTAGAAGTCATGTTCTGACTCTTTTACAGATGAGGGAACTGAGGCCTAGAGCTTATAAATAACTAGTCCAAAATCACAGAGGTAGTAAAACTCAGGTCCTCTAACTCCAAATCAAAACAACCTTACTAAAACATTAAAAACTAAACCTGTTTAGAATGTAGTTAGTAAAGAAAAAAAAACTAAGCAATATTCTTTATGTCAAATACCAGGCATTTTCATTTCTTCTTTGCCAAGCTGTTTTATTTCACAATCTCCTCTAAGAATCCTTCTCTTCCTTCCTTTAGGGCATAGCTCAAGTGAAACATTCTTCAAGTTGTTCCTAATTCTCCCCAACTACTACTGATTTCCTTCCTTAAGCTTACATTTAATTTATTTATATTTATTCTATGTCCACTTATAAATGTATTCCTTTTCCTGTTAGACTAGAAATCTCTTTTGATTAGAGATTATTTTATAGTCTCAGTGTCTAGCAGTGCTTGACATGTTATATAAATCCTTAATAAATGCATGATGACTATTAGGTTTACAAATGAATTAGTCTCGATCAACCCGAGACCTCTTTTCTGAGCTACTACTTTGCTGTGGTTCCTTAGAATTAGGAAAAAAAAGGAATTATTCATCCAAGCACATGTTCATTTGATAATACTGACTTTCTCCTTTCTTTCCATTTTTCACGTGCTTACCTGGATAAAATGCTGGCTATTCCACCAGTAGACTAGTGAAATCTCTCTCCAAAAGGACAATGTAATAGAGATAGATAAGTCCTTAATGACTGATCCCCTAAGCGCTTCCACCACCCCTATCCAGCTGTCAATACTCCTTCATTTTATGGATTAAGAAACTGAAGCCTGGAGAAATGAACTGGCTTGTCCAAGGTCATAGACCGTAAGCAGCTCAACTGGGATCTGAACTCGGACCCTGACTCCAAATCTAGTGCTTTTTCCTTTATATCACGATCTGTTCCATTACTTTCTCTACTCTTTCGTTAAGCCATAAATCAAACATCGGATTATCCTGTCCAAACAACAAGCATGTGTACTGCGCGAGGAATCCGGCTAAGTGCTGAAACGTAACACTTTCTAAATGTTTTATAAAAGGAAGGGAACAACACTGAAGTTTCGCATGGATTCAGGGGAAGAATAAGTAGCGCTGACCGGCGAATACACATCACGCAAACGCGGTCTTCGGAAGCGGATGTTGTTCCGCCCCAGAGACCTAAAGATCAGGACTGCGTAACCTCTCAGGCAAGCACCAACACAACGAGCTTACACAGGTATTTTCTTACGCAGTCACGACGCGGGCGGTGCCCACAATTAACCCGTGGTAGAGCGCGCCAAGCCCGAGTGGGTCCGACCAGCCCCAGTCGGACACACGGACACTTCACTTGATCCTGCTGATGTCAGAGAACCAAGGACAACAACCAACCTGGAGAATCTCACGGTCCCTCCGTGAGGGGTGCCTGGTTCGTGGCTCACCAACCAAATCGCCCGCTGGGCCATGACTGGGCACGGATGAACCCACTGCTCCGCAGCCGCGGTCACCGCCGTGAGCAAACTCGACTGGAGGCTTCCCCAAGGGCCGGATCCCGACGGAGATCCTGGGGGGGTCTTTCCTGCTACGGCTCCGGCCCAGCGGGAAAACAGGCTCCTCCACCGGACGGTGCGAAAGCAGCAACCCACGGACGCCACTTCGCGAGAGAAGGGAATGACGGGCTCCAGGCGACTCTCCCAGCAAACTCCTACCTGCCGGGCTCTGGGGCCAAAACCTGTGCGCGGAGCTCAGCGCCCCGCCCTCCCCGCTCCACTTCCGGGATGGTGGCCCGCAAGGCTCAGACTTCTTCCGTTTCCAATCCGCCGCCGGACGCTGTCGCTTCGCTTTCCGCCCCGCCCCGCCCTGGCTTCCCAGAAGAGCCCGCCCCGGGCGCAGATCCACTTCCGGCGCGCGGAGGCGGTGACCGTCGGGACGGCGCAGGCGGCGCTGGGAGGCGGCCGTGGAGAGGCGTTAGCGGTTCCGCTCTATGGCGGCTCTCCAGCCCCGCTGGGCCGGTTCGGCAGCGGCGGTGCTGGGCGGGGCGGGCTAGCCGGAGCGTCGGGGAAGCGCGGCATGTGAAGCGGAAGATTTCCACGGGGAAAAATTAAAAGGGGATCCCTCCTGCGCGGCGACAGGCAGGCGGCCCGTCGGCATGGCTACGACGGCGGAGCTCTTCGAGGTGGGTCTTCAGCCCTGGAGCCGGTGGGTAGGGAGTCCGGAGACGGCTTCGGACGGTCCCTAGGCCGGCTGCCCCTCCCAGGGGTGGGGGTGGGATGGGGGAAGCCCCTGTGAGGCGGGGCTGGGGAAGCCCGAAATGGGGGAGGGGTGTCTTAGGGACTGACGGGGCTCTGCGTGGGAGGGGGCCGCTTCTCTCCGAACGTAACTTACGGAGTTATGGAGATAGGGAAGGCTGACATCCTGATCAGAAGAGGAAATGGGAAGGGCTGACTGCGCCAGGAAGGAGACAGGGCAGCGGCCTCTAAGTTGGGGCAACCTCGGGGCTTGTGGTTGGCCCCCTGAGTGCTTGGTACTCGTTGGGGAGCCGTCCAAGTGTTAAGTGAGCCCAGGCAGTTGGACTCGGAGTTGAAATTCATTTTTTTTTGTACACTTTTGGGACTGGTATTGGTCATTTTAGTCGTAGTGGAAGCAACGTAAGCGTAGACAGAATATCCCTATGAAAATTCGGACCTTGGGAGAGGTCTGCTTTTTCAAACCCCATTAAACCGAAGAGAAATGCAAAGCTGTATTTTAAGGATCCTAAAGAGCGTTAATAATGATGTTGGTAAAAGTAGGGCTGATGTTTATATGTGTTAAGCGCTTTACCATTATTGTTTCATTTGATCTTTTACAACAACCCTGGGGGGAGGGGGTAAGTGCTATTGTTCCCCCCCATTTTACAGATGAGGAGAATGAGGCAAACAGGTTAAACGACCTGCCCTGGTTACACAGCTAGAAAATGTCTGAGGTAGAATTTGAACTCTGGTCTTCCTGCAAGTCCACAGGGCCACCTAACTGCCCAAGACATCGTAAACCTCACTAGTGTTAGGGTTTAACAGTTAGACCTTGGCATATTCAGCATATTCACCATCCCTATTAGTTTTTGTTGAATATATACCTCGGCTACTTAGAGGTTGCTGTTCTCGTTTTTTTTAACTTGATAGGATGTATGGATGATATTTATGAAATAGATTGGGTTCTTCACCTGTGAAACTCTCCTTTTACTGAAAATAAGAAAAAAATCCAAAGACAAGAAGAACAGTTTTATACTGGAGAACCTGTGCAATTTATATTTGGAAAATTTGTGCAGCATTAAGAAATTATGTTATCTCTCTAAATTACAGTTTTTATTTCAAATTAAATTGAAATATGTATTAAAATTGTAATACTAAAAATAGACACATCAAATATAATTATGATTTTTGTTATTTCAAATTCAAAACCTCAAGTACTAAGTTTTGCCTGATGAAATTTACTCATAAAGTTGTTATTTTTTCCTCTCAAGTCGGTTTGACTACATAATTCCTCATATCACAAGAGGAATGTTATCACATTACATTTAATATGATACACTCTTTAAACATCAAATTAATTTTATTTTGCTGAACAGCCTCATGCCATCTGATAAGGCAAGGACGTTGTGTTCATGCTAGCTAGTTAAATGCTTATTTTTTTTGTAACTGTACACATTTTTGAAAGGGAGTTTTTGCAAGGTTATTTGAGGTGCCTAGTTTCAGTTTGTCAAAATTTTTGGTGTTCAACAAAACAGAAAAATGCAAGACAACATTTGACCGATAATTATTGTATTCCTGGTTTGACAACCCCTGTTGAATTTATTCCTGAAACTTGGTAATTATTGGCATTTATATTATCTACAAATACTTAGTCAAATGAACCTTCCTGATTTCATTAAAAATATATTTAAGTGGTGTTTGTTTTGTTTTTCTTAAAAATAATAGTCTCTTGTCTTGGGAGTTGTCACTTAAGGGATATAATATTGTAAAGCATGATTCTTCCTGTCGTTACCTAGAGGTAATAGCAACAGGATGCTTGCTTAGTCCAGAGTCTTAGAGCAATCCTACATGTGATACTTTATCTTAACTTTTGTTGTTTCTTCTTTATATTAGCTTTTTGCTTCATCAATTTTAATGTTAACACTTAACTGTGCATAATTATTTTAATAATTTAATATTGGAAACCCCTTGTAGCAGTAAAAAAAAATCAAAACCATATTTCATTGCCAAAGTAAATTTTTTTTTAATTTAAAAAACTAAAGCTTAATCTATATTCTTTTCTCTCCTCAGAGGGATTTAAACTTTTTATCAGTATTTCCTTTTGTCATCACCAAGTGTTTCATGTTCATAGTCTGGAACTATGAAATTTTTCTCATAATAACGTCATCTCACCACAGCCTCCAGTCACTCTTCTTGTTTTCCCAGGATATCAACTTTATGTGGCCTCACTTTGCTTCCTTCAAAATCTCTATCCTTTAGTTAACCAGTTCAATTTTACACTGCCCTCCTGATTCCTTTGCTTAATTATTCTCTTGTTGGTACTTCTTTCCCAAATGCTAACGTAGGCTTCTCAGAAAAGATGGTTAATTACAAATTTCCTCATCTTCTAATTCTAAATTCTACACTTCAAATCACCACAGCATCATTCCCTATCCTATCCTTATTTACTTTATGAAATGGTCCTTATGGCTAATACCAATCCCCCTACTTGTAGCCTTGATTCCCTTCTTTACTATTTTCTTTTGCAGGTTTGCCCTTGGTCCCTTCCTTCATATCACAGTCATCCTAGTTTAGAATCTCTTCCTTAGTGTCTTTTGCAGTAACATCATTCATGTTACTCCCCCACGTTCAAGTGTATGTATATAAGGGCACTTTCTGTTCTAGGCTTTCTCTTCTTTCTGTTGGTGACTTCATCAACTCTAAGAAATTCAGCTCATCTCAATGAGGTTACTCCTAAATCTATATATATGAACTTCCTCCTGAGTTTTAATCACACATCTCCAGCAGCAAAATATCCACACTAGGATGTCCTGTCTAAGTCTGCTTTCTGAAACAGAATTCATTACCTTTTTCCCTAAACCCCTTCCTTATTCTAACTTGTCAATTTTTGTTAAGGGTATATCACCATCCTTTCAGTCATCCAGACTGGCAATTAGAGTGTTAGAGAGGGGCTTGGCACACAAATAGTTATCAAGGAAAATTTATTAAAATGGAGTTCAGAAGAATTGACTGTCTTGGCCAAGGTGAACTTCACCCTTCAGAAATGGGGAGAGAGAGGGCAAGATACAGAAGTGAGGGTGTTTTATAAAGTTCATGCAGGATAGATCCTCCCATCAGAGGACAGACTGGTTCGTTCTCTGTCAGGTCACAATCTTTTGGTGTCCCCACTGTACGCCATTAACCAATGCAGTTGGATTTTTCTCCTTTCTGATAGGCACAGCTTCCTTCGCAGGCCTGCACAGAAGCTTCTGACCTTCTTTACCTGACTCTGCTATGTTACAGATCAGCTTTCTCCTCTGGAAGTTTTTACCTTGTAAAAACTCTTACTCCAGTAAGAGTCATGCTTGATTTTTGACTTTCACTAACTTTTGGCCAGTTAATTACTAAGTCTTGCCAGTTCCATGTCCACAACATTTCCCACATATCCTCCTTTCTCCACTCATTTTAGTCACCTTAGTCTAGACTCTCATCACTTCTCACTTGGAGTATTGCTAGCAGTCTTCTAATTGGTCCCCCTGTCTTCAGTCTCCCCCATTCCAATCCATCTGCTTCACTGCTTGTCATACCCAGGAGGGCCTGCTGTATAGATTCTTAGATCTGGTTTTCTTAAAGGAAAGCAACTTTTGAGGGGTCAACAGTCTACTTTGATCAAGTACATATATCATTCACTTAGTTCAGGGGAAAAAGTCAGCACCCTGAACTTCAGATAAAATACAAACAGAAATTACAAACAGAAAGGACCAACAGACAGGGCTTCCACCTCTCTGACCATATATACATAGTTACCAGAGAGAGAGGCACCAACATATGTGTTTTCAAACCTGGGGAGCTCCTTATCAGCTTCCCAGAGTCTTATCTGGCAAACAAAGCTCCTTCCAAAAACTAAACCCCAAACCTCACCTCAGGGTATATATACACATGTTAGAGCCAGAGGGCATCACAACCCTTGGGAATCAGTGCCTCTTTAGAAATTAACTAAAGGTGTGAGCCTTCCAACAAAAAATGAAAAATCTCTCATATTCCAGCTTCTCTTTATAGGCAGGCCCATTTATGGGTGAGGAAGATCTTTAACTCTCATTAGCATTACAGTGCTGCTGTTTGAGATTCTTAAAAGGGTCTTGGAGTATGGGAGCCTAGCAGAGAAGAGTTGACTTTAACCTTGAGACTATAATCATTGCTAAAATCAGCATCCTTGATGTCTGTAGCCAGCTGATCCATAATATTATACTAAACCACCCTACTAGGATGTTAGCTGCTATGCCAACTTTTGTGTATCCTGTCTCTAATTTTTTTTCTACTGTGCATAGTCATGAATGTGTGTGTGCCAAAGAGAAAGTGAAAATTAAGTAACTAATAAAATTATGTGAATGCTTGAAATTGCAGAAATTAAACATGCAAATATTGAAGATTAGCTGTCATTTTAGTACAGTTTCCAGAGATGCAAAATAAGGTGTAGTGGATAGACCACAGGGCCTGGAATCAAGATCTGAGTTCAAATGTTAACTCAGACACTGTTTGTCCCTGAACAAGTCCTCTAAACTTCCCTTTGCCCCAGTTTCCTCATAAAATGGGGATAGCAATAACCTCTACCTCACAGGATTGTTGTGAGAGTGAAATGAGGTAATCTTGTAAAGCACTTAACATAGTACCTAGCAAATAATGGGCAATTATTTGTTGCCTCTATATCGTGTAGCAATAAAGCTAGCCATGGTTATCATCATCATCATCATTCATATTGCTAGGACCCAGTACATTGCTGCAGATTCCCTGTTTTGTAGCTTTGAAAACCAGTTCCCTATTATGGGTGATTTAAAATAATAATTAATGATTATATTATCTAATTATTGTCTAATAACAGTTAAATCTCTTTTGATAAAAAAAATAGAGAAGAGAAATAGGAAAACATACAGATGATTTCATTAACTCAGAGAGGTTAACTGATAAGGAGATAATTTGGTGAGACAATTGTAGGTTGATGTTAATTTAGGGTAGTTTGCTGGACTTAACTTTGAACCTGAAATCCAATTCTGCCTCTGACACTTAGTAACTTGGACCACCGTTTATATTTCTGAATTTTGGCCAGTTCTCAAAGATTCTAAATTTAGTTGATCTTCAACCAAGTCATAAGCTCCTTTGATAAAATGAACAGCGTTTGAGAGGCAGGAGTCAGGAGTTCTAGTTCTAAACGTGGTTGTAACTTTGGGCAAAGGACTTAATTTTTTTGATTCTGTAATTAAAATAGGTGCCAACTATGTGCTAGGCTCCAGTTATACAGATGGGCAAAAAGAAGACATTTCCTGTTAAGGAGCTTACATTCTGCTTTGGGGAATATAGCATGTACACTGATTAAAACACACATAAGACAGTTTGGTGAGGGGGAGGGAGGCACAGGGAAGGCTTCTTTGACCAAGTGGTATCTGAACTGATCTTTAAAGATTAGCTAAATTTGAAGAATTCTTGAGTGCTGGAAGTGAAGAGAGAGCGTACTAGGCATGGCTTACACAAATGCATAGAAGCTGGAGATAGCATGTTGTGTTTGTGGAACTTCAGTTAGTTTAGTGTGGCTAAACATAGAGTGTGAAAAGACAGTATAATAAAAGTATATAAAATGTAGTTGCAAGGGTAGATTGGAGCCAAATTGTAAAAAGTTTTAAATGTCTGGACGAAGAATATATATTTTATCTTATGCATAATAGAGAGTAAATGAAAATTTTTGAGCAGGAGAGGGATATGTCCAGACCTGTACTTTAGAAAAATTATTTTGGCAGTTGTGTAGAGAATGAACTAAAGAGGAGAGAGACTGGAGAGGTAAGGGGACCAGTTAGCAGGCTATTAACAGTATTCTTGCTGAGAGGCAATAAAGGATTGAACTGTGGTAGTTGTTGTTCATGCTTTGTTTTTTGGAAGAGTATCAATGATGTAATGGGTGGTGTCTTAACTTGCATGGGAATTGGCTTTAAGTGAGGCAGAGTTGCAGGAAGTCCTCAGCCTTACACTCTCTTCCAAAGTCATTGAAGTCCAGTAGTAGGACAAAAGTCAAGATGACCGGTGGTGATGGTCCAAGATGCAGTGCATGACCTTGGTATCTTCATTACCTGACTAAGTTCTGAGTGCTCCACAGTGCTTGCTTCAGTCACTTCCGTGACCATTGGAGCAAATTGTTCTCATCTGCCTATTCCTTTGGGGGAAGTCTTCATGTGCTTAGGGTAGATAATCCCCCTAACTCACCAATAGGTTTGAGGCCTGTCAGTTACCCTCAGCCTGTTTTTTGCTACGTGCCAAGATGGTTTTATTGGGGTATAGTCCTTGTACATGCTACAGCTTCTTGGAGCCACAGGTGAAAGTTTTCACAGTAGTCCAAGTGAGAGAGAAGGACTTGAACTAGGATGATGCCTCAGTGATTGAAGAGAAGGGTATAAGGCTGGGCAACTGTATAGATATATGGAGTGAGAAAGGAGGAAGAATTAAGAATCATGCTAAGTTTTTGAGTCATATTACCTACTTTTTCCCATAATTCTGTTAGGGATCAAAATATTTTTTTTCTGTTGAGATCTTTTCATTATGGTGGTAGTATTTTGAAGGTATTAAATATGAAGATAGAATTCTCTTTCGAACTGATTGACTTTGAGGTTGAAAAATGACTAGGAAACTACTGTTGTGTGCAGAAATTTGGAAGTTTGGATAAGGAATAGAATTAGTAGGAGAAAATTCCTATTTTCTTTTACATTATTAAGTTTGAAATACTGGTAAGATGTTCAGGTAGTTGTAAATGTAGAACTGGAGTTTAGAAATGAAATAAACATGT
This sequence comes from Potorous gilbertii, assembly GCA_028658325.1. Classification (NCBI taxonomy): domain Eukaryota; kingdom Metazoa; phylum Chordata; class Mammalia; order Diprotodontia; family Potoroidae; genus Potorous; species Potorous gilbertii. Next base: position 451,049,758 of record CM053769.1, read on the forward strand.
GTGTATACACACACATATATATGTATGTACATATTTACATATGTAATTTATCTGCATAGACATGATAATTCAACCTATGGGAACAGACAAGTTCCTGAAAGGAGAAAGAAAACCAAGGACAGTGCTTTGAGAAGGGACACCCCTATTATGAGAAATGGATGATGATTCAGAAAAGACTGAAGTCAGCTAGAACTGAGAGGGTATGGAGACCACAGGAAAGATAGAATATGCAAGAGGACAAAAGGTTGATGATATCCAGCTGTGAAGAGATCAGCTAAGATGAAGGCTGCAAAAATCCATCAGATTTAGTCATTAAGAGACCATTAAGCACCAAGGAGAGGGCAATTTTAAGTACAGTCATATCACAAGCCTAATTCTGTTGTAAAGTGGGTGAGTATGATAGTGAATCAGTGAGTAGAAATGATATTTTCTAGATTTTTTTTTTTTTGGTAGAAAGAACAATCGCTTGAATAAGTGTTAGTCAAATGATTTAAAGCTTTTGAGAAACCTAGAGAGCAGTAGAGAAGTCCATAGATAAGGAGAGACTGAAGATGAGAGAAGGAACGATATGGGGCAAGTTTTTACCGGATATGGGAGATGGTGTCAGGGACACAAATAAAGGCTTTGGCAAGGAAGACTACTTTTATTTTGTAGAATAGAGAAAAGCGGGGGAAGGGCAGGTAGAGAGGTAGAAGGGTTTTGAGATATGGAGTAGGAAAAAAGAGGGAGCTGAAGATGATTGAAAAGCAGGTTATTTGCTAATGAAGAAAGATGGGAACAATAAGACTTAAAGAAATAAAAAATTTAGATCTCAGTTTACCTACCGGTAAAATAAAGTGACTGGGCTAGGATCTCTTCCAGCTCTAATATTCTATAATTCTACTTAATGTGACATAAAGAAATACATAGCAAACTGCTTTTTGATCTCCAGTCCCTAATTCCTTTGCCCAGACATTAGTCAACAAACATTATTGAGTGCATAACATGTGCTAGGTTCTGTGCTAGGTACTCTGTCCTTGTTTCCCACAGTAGCCATGTGCAAGACACTTAATGGTATTGCATCACAGTTTTTAAATGCCACAAAGATTTGTCTTGGGTGGTATTTGATGGTGTTCAGGATTACACTACATTGTGATTCTGAATCCCTGAAATCAAGTCTTGTAATTTCAGCTGTGAGCCCTAGAAGAACCTTGTGATAATGGACTGCATATTCTCTGTCTTTGTTTCTCACATTTAAATTTAATCATTTCTTTAAGTATTGAATTTTTGTTTAGTCCACAAAGCAATGGAGCTGTCAGTGCTTATAATGCTGAACATCACTCAGGAAACTGGCTTCAAATCACCCTTCTATCACTGGATCCAGATGGTTGAGGAGAAGAAAGTGAGATGGTGACCTTGCACATCCCTCCCTCACTCAAAACAATGTCAAGTGCAAGTCATGTTATCATGTCTCTGATGTCATGGTCTTCTTTGACAAGGAAGGAAGAAGGAAGGAAACTGTGGCTATGGGTAAACCAGTTACCCTTCCTGATCCTGAAGTTCCTTCATCTATAACATGAGGGTGATATTCTTGTACCTATTTCACAGCAATGTTTTAAGAACTAAGACAAACCATAAAGATGGGATGTAAAGTGCTTTGCAAAATTTTCAATGTTGTTTGGAAATTAATTTTTATTATTTTTCCTATACAGTTGTGCCATGTTATCTCCCTTTTCCCCAAAGGTGCCATTCATGTGACCACTGCCCTTCAATTGAGTTACTTTTATTTAAAATAGTTAGTTTTGTAATTCCTTTTCTAAGTTTTCTTCAGAGCCAGTTTTCCATCCATCTGTAGATCCTTGTTTTATGACTTAGTAGTCACAAGGTGCCCAACCTTGTTCTGTTTCCTTCCTTCACCTCCCCTCTCCATTTGTTACAGTTAGTTTTACCGTATCAGCGTTAGGGGCTTGTCTTGAGCCAGGAACTGGGAGAACACTTAGAGGGGTTATATTGGTGATATCATAGAGCCAAGACAGCCTGAAAAAAAAGACTGTAAACCCAGACAGAGGCAGGTCTCCAAAAGAAAGTTAGTGGGACAATAACCGGAATCAGAATGAAATGTTTGTGTAGGGTCTGCTTGCAGTAAATGAGCATAAATTTCTGATGTCTTCTATATGTAAATAACCAGAATTTGAATTGCATAAAGTTGTTTCTTGCCTTTTGGCTTCACAACACCTTTATACTCACACAGATACTACTTTAATTAAGGCATGTATCATCTCTTACTTGGACTATTGCAATAATCAGTAGCCTTCTATGTGGTCCTCTTGCCACAAATACCTTCTCACTCTAATCCATCCTTCACAGAGTCCTCAAAGCACTTAACTTTTGCCCCCCCAATCACACGTAAAGTCAATTTAAAAAAAAATTAAAGACAAAAAAGACCAAAAAAAATTTCCATGGACACATCACCACACAAAAAGAGGATTCAGTATGAAACCATGAGTCTCAGTTTCATATTTCACATATTTTTTTGAAAAAGTATGTAATAAATACTACATATTTTCAAAGCTACCCTGCTTTTCTTTGATTCTGAGTTTCCTTTTGTTCTTTGATGTGCACTGTTTTTATCCTTCCCTCCCTACACCTCAATAGAGAAGACCATGATTAGACACAGATATGTGTATAAATGGAAAGCCATACTATATGATTCTGTTTATCCATTCTTTCTCTGGAGGTGTATTAATTTGACTATTTACAATACTCAGAATAACTTATTCACAGTTGTTCTTAAAACAATATTGCTATTACTGTATACAGTATTCTCTTCATTCTGTTCATTTCACTTTTCATTATTTTCTGTTAAGTCTTAGCATGTTTTTCTAAAACCAACCAGCTCATTATTTCTTATAGCACAGTTGCATTCCATCACAATCATATATCACAGCTTGTTTAGTCATTCCCCAATTGATGGATATCCCCTAAATTTCCAGTTTTTTTCCACCAGAAAGAGAGCTACTATAAATATTTTAAAACATATAAGTTCTTTGCCTTGTTCCCAGATCACCTTGGGAAAAAGACCTACAAGTGGTATTGCTGGGTCAAAGGGCATAATTTGGTATCATTCCAGATTGCTCTCCACAATGGTTGGATCAGTTCACAGTTTCATCAACAGTGCATTAGTGTTTTCCACATTTTTTTCTACATTTTCCACATCTATATAGTCAATTTTTAATAACAGTTTAAAAAAATTTTTTAGTTTCCAATTCTCTACTTCCCTTCTTTCCTCCCCAAGTCAGTAAGCAGTTTGTTATATGTATGTAGTCATGCAAAAATATTTCCTTTCCTAGTTATGCTGTGAAAGAAGACACACAGCAGCGAACAAAAAAAATCCCACAGAAACTAAAGTGAGAAAATAGCATGCTTTGATCTCCATTCAGACTCCTTCAGTTCTTTCTCCGGATATGGATAGCACCTTTCATCACATGTACCACAACTTGCCCAGCCATTCCCCAGTTGATGATCATCTCCTTAATTTCCAATTCTTTGCCACCACAAAAAGAGTTGCCCAAAGACCTTTTGTTAAATGTAGGTCTGACCTTATGGCAGAGCCTGATACATAGTCAAGCACTTAAATGCTTTTATCATGTATTCATTTCATTCTTTCCACCACCCTCTCCCAACTACCTCTGCCCACCCAGAAACTATACTAGCTCCCTGTTACCTCTGGGATTAAATATAAACTCTTCCAGGTATTTAAAGCTCTTCAGAATATTATTGCTTCCTACTTTTCTAGTCTTACATTCCCTATCTCCCCCCCATACTAGCCAACTTGACCATGTTTTTCACTACACTCCATCATCTGCTCCTCCTTTTTCATTGACTGTTTCTTGTATCTGGAATATTTTCCCTTGTTACCTCTTGGAAACTTTTTATTCCATTTTCCCATTGTTACTAATAAGAAATATTCAGAAAGCCCTCCAAAACCTGTGTTTACTTTAGTGACAGGAAAATAGGGGGAAAGCTGTTAGGGTGTGTGCTGGACTTTAGAAACCCAGGGGGAAGAGAAACCCCATTCAGAAGCAATAGGTGGTAGCAATGGGAAGGGAATTAGGTTAGGCCAATTTTTGAGACCCTTGGGGGATGAACAGGAAGCTCCCTGAGAACAAGAATTTTACCAGGTAATTTGAGAGATTTCTGCTCTTCTGTTCCCAAAATCTGCCTCAGTCTGTAAGAGTGATCACCAATAGTTTAGGGTTCTATTCCCTGAGACAGGCAAAAGGAGAAAGAAGGGAAGGACATAATCTCATTTCAGTGGGAATGTAATTGGTGTTGCAAGTTGGAACTCTTCATGACATTTTCCTATAGAAACTTTAACTTGGGTTAACTTAGATTAACTTCTCTAGTTAACTTGAATAACAGGAACACTAAAGCTCATAGTAAGCTGAGGATAATGGTACGTGCTGAGGACAATGAAAAGGGCTATTTTAGTTACTGGGCAAGAGGGAGGATTTGTATCGTATTTAAGAAACACTATGGGTTAGTTTGGCTTTTGTGAGCTGATCTAGTGACCTAACTACTATTTATAGCATCAATTGAAAATGGCAGGGGAATCACAGGGGAAAACGCTACACACATACAACTAACAATCCAGATTCAATAAGAGTAGCAAATGTGACATAGGAAGTGAAGTAGAGAGGATTGATAATTTACTAAGGAAAGGGAGGTAGTAATAAAACCTTTGGCCCCTTATAATATAATGCATATTATATTATAGAGCAATATAATATAATGCATAAAATACAAGTAATAAAGTGAATTTGATCATCACATAAGGACTGTATTTCAAGTCCCTGATCATTGACAGTGGGTAAAATATGATTCCTGGTTAGACTGGGAGGAACATCATTACATATCAGGAATGGGTGCTCATGTGTGGAAATATGGGAACAGTGGTAGAGAATGTTTGCATCAAGGTCAGTGCAGAGAAAAAGGAAGTGATATTGTGGGGGAAGCTTATACATGGTCCAGCCAGAAGAAGACATAGATCAGGAAATTGATCAAACTTCTTACACAGAGAGTAGTCATAGGGGACTTCACCCATTTAAAAGTGATACAAAGTGGACATTTAGTAAAAGTCTTGATTAATCTGGAGCTTTCTGCTAAAAAACAAGAGCAACTGATGTATTCTTAATTTTCATCTCAATTTATTATGCATTTATTAAAGCACCCACTAGGCACTGTAGTAGTCATGGGGGATAAAGAAAATGAAGCAGCCCTTGCTTTTAAGATGCTTATTATTTTAGTGATTTACTACCATGATAATTTCATTCATCAAAAAGTACAGAAAAATGACATGAGGAGCTGCTATCCTGAGCTTATTTGTGATCAATAAGGAGGAACTGGTTGTGGAAATATTGGAAGGATTTGATTACTAGGATTAGAAGGATTAGAGCAACTGAGAGTTAAGTAGATTAAAGTTAGGCATAATTTGATGCAAATCTCAAATTTGAGGACTGCAAATTTTAAACATTACAGAAAAAGAGTAGTTAAGATTCTCAGGGACAAAATGATACAAAAGAATGAGAAACTTTCAAGAATGGAATTATTATTTGTTTCGAGGAAGGTTTGGAAATGAAAATGGTATAAAAACAAACAAAAAAAAGTCAAAAATTTAAAAGTGAAAAAGGATAAACCTTGGTTAAATTGGAGTTTTAACCTGTATTTGTGGTAGAAGTTGACTCTTGTCCTAGACTCAGCTTTGGCTTCCACTCAACCCTGTATTAATCTCCATTCATTAGTAGCTATGTAAACAGCAGGCATAGGGAGCTGCTTCAGAAGCTATCTTGGTTAGGGTTGAGCTACAAGTATAGCAATTCACACCAGCTTGGGAGAGCATTTGTTTTGTAAATTAAAAGGTTCAGTGATACATTCAGATCTATCATAAACAAAAAAACTTGTTAAATAATGACAATTTTTAACTTTGGTGATACCAAAAAAGCCAGAAGCAAAGTGGGTGCCAGTTGATGGGGGAATGGGTGAACAAATTGTGATATGTGGTAATGGAATATAATTGTTCCAGGAGAAATGATAAATATGAGAAAATCAAATGTTTGGAAACACTTCTGTGAACTAATTCAGAATGATGTAGCTAAAATTAAGAGAACAACATACATAGCATACTGAATGAAAGAGTAAGAGAGAACACTGAATTTCATATCAAAATTCAGATCTGAGTAATGACCTGTCTTGATTGTATCGATATTGAGACATATTTCCCTTCTCTACTCCATACAGTTAGATTTGGCCACTGTACCTATGGTTTGCCATTAAAACATTAAAAAAAAGAAATGGAAAAAAACTGAGATGCTGATATTATCCCAACTTACAAAACAAAGAAACAGATTTGACGCAAATGAAATTCTGAAGACAAACACAAGTACTTCTGATGGAGAGAATGGACTGTATAAACTGACACTGAATATGTCGGGAATTTATTGGCTGAGTTAGAATTTAAATAGACATGTTTAGAAGATTGAAGCAAGGATGAATACAAAGTGAATACAAAGAAGTGTTACGACCCTCAAAGAATAAAAGCTGTACCCCATTGAAGCTCAAATGGCCCTGCTGATGAGTGCTAAAATCAACAGAAAGGACTTTTTTTTCCTTATCTAGACTCTAGAGGATAAGAGAAAAGTTAGAAAAGAGACATTGGTGTCCTTGGGATATTGGTAGATGAAAGAGAAGAATTTTAGGTTTCTGTTAACCAGGTTTTCCTATTCTCAGTCCATACATGATTGTTACTCTTTCAGGAACTGTGTGTGTGTGTGTGTGTGTGTGTGTGTGTGTGTGTGTGTGTGTGTATTTGTCTACATAGTATTATGTGATAAAATAACAAAAATTGAGCCTACAAAAAACTTGACATTGATTCCACTTCAATCAGATCATCCCAATAGCATTTTACTATTTTTTAATTATTTATTTGTTTTCAGTTTTCTACAATCACTTCCATAAGTCTTAGATTTTTCTTCCCCTCTGTCCCCGAGACAGCATGCAATCTTATAGGGGTTGTCCACGTACATTTTTATTAAACACATTTTCACATTAGTCATGTTTCATAGGAGAATTAAAATGAAATGGGACAAACCATAAAAAAAAACAACATAACACAAGAGAAAATACTGTGCTTCGTTCTGTGTTCCAGTTCCATAGTTCTTTCTCTGGGTGTGGATGGAAGGTTGCCTCAGGAGGCTTGTTTTAGGTCTTTGTGTTGCTTCCCAATAGCATTTTCAATGAGAACAGGCAGACAGTAGACAAGAAAATGAAATACATCAGCACAGATTCTTTTTATGTTCTTTTTATTTGTGATGAAGGAGCAATTCCAAATGGGCAGGAGCAGGAATAGTATGTGAATGTATACAAGTATACACAGTAATACAGAAATGTGCACACATATTGGTACATTCTAAAAAATGTATAGAAGCTGAGGTTTAGCATGGTTAACTTAGACTGATAGAATAATCCACAAGTTCTTCCAAAAGTTATGTATTTGATTAAAATAAATGCTATTTACATCTTGTTGAAACACTATATTTTGATGACAAGTTCTTCCAGAATTTATGTTTTAAATATTTGGTAATATAATTATTGTGCATTCCTGTCACTACCTTTTAAACTTTGAAAATCCAACTCTTAAGACCCTATTAGTATTATTGTCAAATTGCTCTCTTTGGAGTTGTGTCAAGGACTATTTATTTTACAAATTAGGAGCCTTTTGTGGCGGATGAGTACATTGAACGTCTGGTATGGAGAACTCCTGGAGGAGGCTCTCGAGGAGGACCTGAAGCTTTTGATCCCAAAAGGTGAATACATCAATCTATCTTTTGGCATGGCTACTTTTTTGCTTTTGAAATAAATTTTTTGTCTGACTTGATTTTACCAAACAATTTATAAAAACAAAATCTGTAATGTTTCACAAGTGAGATGTTTTTCTTTTAAATGGTCGTTGTTTTTGAATTTGTATAATGACTTCATTTTGAAGACTTTCCTCCGGTTTACTGACGTGATCATTTAAGGAAAACTTAGAATAAGCTGTATTGTAGGTGTTACCTTCCTAAAACAGAAATATATTAAACCTATGTTTCAAGTACGGTCATTTTCAATGATGTGAACAAACTTGAGCCCTGCAAATTTTGTAAGTTATCAGGAATTAATATATACTGTAGTATATGATTTGCAACACATTTTGTCTTCTTGCTGATTTTCCTTAGACTTAACATTAAAATTATCTTGTAGTTCCTGGGTGCGTATCTCATAATTGGTGGGTAGTTGGGCCCAGAGTTAAGATTTCAGCATGATTTATTTACAGAACAATAATTTTCATTTCAGCAACAGAGAGATACATTTCTGAAATAACCTGTGTTTTTAAAGTTTTAAGTACAGAACAAAGCCAGAAAAATAGTGTGAAATAGCAGGAAAATTTAAACACTATTGTTAAACAAAAATAGTTTCCTAAAAAAGATTGTAAAGAGATAAATATCCTATGGAGTTTTTTGTTTCTGTTTGGATTATACATGTGAATTGATTTGTTAGTAGATTCTGTTTGGGCATAACTGTTTTTGTACTTTATAATAATTTTATTTTAACAGATTGTTAGAAGAATTTGTAAACCATATTCAAGAACTTCAGATAATGGATGAAAGGATTCAAAGGAGAGTAGAGAAATTAGAACAGCAGTGTCAGAAAGAAGCCAAGGAATTTGCTAAGAAAGTACAAGAACTCCAGAAAAGCAATCAGGTAAAAATTTGGATAAGTTGTCTAAAGCATAAAACAATGTGCTTCATCTTTATTTTTTTTTTTGATGCTCAGTTTAAAAAAAAAAACTTAATACAATGAAAATGATTATTTCTCTAGTGGTATTTTTTGCTTGTGAAGTAAAAAGAAAAGTGATCTAAAATTACTGGCTTGGAATCAGTTTCTCTTGTTGGGTTATTATTAATAGTGAATGTCAGTGCCCAATCAGACTACATATTCTTACCTAGGAAACTGGATAATGCTAGAGCTGTCCTGGGTTTTTAGGAAGACTTATAGTGAACTGGCCTTTTCTTCTTAAACAGATCCAAGACGTTAAGATGGCCATGTAGTTGACCTTTATTGCTTTGAGGTCTCCTAGATAACCTTTTCACTTAAAGCAAACTCATTGTGGGAAATAAACTTATAGGGGATGTGTCTGTTCCAATAAAATTTATGTTCTCTTTCATAGCTAAGAAATTTCTGTCTAAAGTCTTGGGAATACATATTTGGAAGGCTTGTTCCCCTTACAAATAGTCTGGTCAGCATAAGTTAGAACATAGTCAAGCCCCTGCATGCTAGAGAAGATCCTTTAGCTTTCATAGACCAATTTCATAACTTGTCTGGATCTAGATTATAAATTAGCCTTTGAGATTTTAGAATGCAGAACATCCTTTAACTTTGGTGCCCCAGTGATATCTTACAAGGGCCATTTCCTGTTCACTTCTTAAAGAGACCTATTCACCAAATGGGCAGCACCTCACTCTAAATGAGTAGCTGAATAGGGCTTAGCCAAAAAAGACCCAGATGTCCCATTGCATCTTGGGCCATCTTCAGTCATCCTGATGAATATCTGGTCACTGGATCCAGATGGCTCAGGAGGAGAAAGTGAGCCTGGTGACCTTGCACAGCCTTCCTCACTCAAAACAAAGTCAAGTGCAAGTCATGTTGTCATCTTTTCTCTGATGTCATGGTCTTCTTAGAAAACGAAGGACAAAGACAAAAAAATCTGTGAGATTTTGAGCAACCTCTTTTTAAGCATTAATGCAAAAATTTCATTAATTCTTATTATATTTTTAGTTGTAAAAAGTTCATTACTTCAGATTTTCTGTATTCACTTTTTTGTATTCACAATTCAGATATAATGAACACTTGTTAAGTGACTGTGTGCAAGGCACTATGTTCTCTATTACAAAGCTTTGCTAAGATTGTGGAGGAAATTTAGGCTACTTAAAATAGTGCCCCAAACCTCTAAGGCTATCTCATTTGCATTTAATTAAAGCAATAATTATGGATGGATCCTGTCTATTTAAGCAAGTTCTGTAGGACAGCCTCTGCTTGGCAGATCTGTATCTTTGTATTACTAAACCTGGATACCTAGGCTCCTTTGTTTTCCCCAGAATCTGAATCTTGTGATGCTGTTTCCCTTTTCACTAGTCAGCCTGGGACTCCCTGCAGAATTTTCCTTGCTGCTGTATTCCTTCATTAAGAAAAACAGTGTGGTAGGGTAGAAACAGTCTTAGAGTCATGGGAGACATAAATGTAAATCCTGCTTTTGGTACTATAGTTGAGTCCCTTAACCTTTCTGAGTCTTAGTTTCCTCAATGTAATTATTAGCCAGGCTTGATTAAGGTCAGTCTGGTAGCGTAGACTTGGGTTTGAAATGAAATAAAAATTATTAAGTATCTGACAGTTAACAAAAGTTTATTTAGCCATAGCAGGAAAAATAGATTCAGTAAAGATATGGTTGTTGTCCTTTGTTGGTTGTTGTCCTTCATTAGTCGTTGTCCTTCGTCTTTGAAGAGGACCAGAATGACATCGCCATGATAAAGTGAAATTTCAGTGTGTCCGACTGTGTCTGATCAGACCAATATGAGCTCAGAATTCTCTACCACAGGTTGGGCACAGATAGTCCATGTGAATATTTGGAGTGGTTACTCCAAATTTGTGCATCCTATGTTTTCTTGGTGCTGTCTCAATTTTGCTTCGCTCATAGAGCACAGCACCCTTTCTGATGTGGACACACCATGCTGAGTGGTCCTGTGCCGGTATCTCCCATGTTGCACCGTCAGATCCAACGTTCTTGAGAGTGTCATTGTGTCTTTCTTCTGGCCACCATGTGATTGCCTGTCCCATGAGAGTTCTCCATAAAATAGTCTTTTTGGCAAGCGTACATTTTTGCATTTGAACAACGTGGCCAGCCCATCAGAGTTGCTTTCTCTGAAGCATAGTTTGAATACTTGGAAGTTAAAGATATAGCATTGATTCAGTTAGTTATAGCGGCCTGTTCTATGTTGCCTATGCTGGTTTGCTCATCAGGATCCTGAGCATGGAAGTAGCTGTTGGTTCTTTCTGTCTGACTTTTGGACTGAGGCTGCTAGAAAGCTATATAAGCAATCTGAGCCTCAGACTCCTGAGCCAATAATTTCAATAATCTTTAGGGAAAAACTGACCTTGTCTGTGTGGAGTAGGGTCTGGGATACCATACTTGTCTATAAAGTAACAATAGTAGTACTTGTACTTAACTTACATAGTTGTTAAGATCAAATGAGACAATAGGTATAAAATATTTTCTCATTATGTAAACACTATTTAAATATTAGTTATTATTGCATTCTCACTTTTTTGATGAAAATATTTTTCTTATTTTTTTTGATGGGTTTCAAGTAAAAACAGTCCTGGGACAAGTCACTATCCTACTGCTGTTCTTTTATTCTTATGTTGTCATTGTTATCATATCATCTTATCTTTTTCAGTATGGTTCAGATAGAAATGGTCCTGGGACAAATTGTTACCCTGATATTATTCTTTTCTATAAGACTTTTATAAAAACTTAAGAACAGTAGTTTTAGTAGTAGTTGCTATACCAAATGCTCATAATCTCTGAGCTACATAGAATGAAAAGTCTTCAGTATATATAGAAATTAAAGTTATGCAAAAAATAACATGAAGTATATATATGTATATGTATATATCATCTTTGTTATCCTTTTTACCACTAAATCTGTTCCAGGATGTGTGTGTATTTTAGTACTTTTATTCAGCTGTAAAAAAGCAGTTATTTTAACTAAACTGTGCAATAATTTGGAGAACACCTGACTTACAAATGAGAGAAACTCTCCTGTTTGGATCCAAGGTTAACTCTTAAGTTAAAAGGGGTTTTTCTTTTCCATGTTCTTCTATGCATGTGCATTTTCAATCCTTTGACCAGTTCAGATGGGTGAGAAATACCAAGTTCACCCCTTACCCCTTCCTCCTTGTGTGTATAGACTTCTGCTTGTACATCTAACTTTTCCTCCTCCTCCAGAATCTCCCTTCTTTCCCTGCTTTCAAATCTTCTCCCTGCCCTTTGTATGGTTGTTTACATGGTTGTTTTGCATCAAAACATAGCAAAACTAACTACCCCCAGGCACTCTGTGTAATTAAATTTCCTCCTAATGATATTGGGGTCTTGAAGGGACACATATATCATCTCTCCATATTAAAATGTAAGCAGTTCTTTCATTTTCATCTCTTGAAATTGCTCCCTCATGTTTACCTTTTTTGTTTTTCTCTTGACTCCTATGTTTGTACTTCAGAGTTTCCATGTAGTGCTGGTCTTTTCATCAGGAATGTTTGAAATGTTTCATTAAAAATCAATTTTTTTCTTGTAGGTTATATTCTGTTTTGCTGGGTAGATTAATCTTGGTTGCCTTTTGGATTTTCATATTCTAAGCTCCCTCTACTGTTTTGTGGTTATGGCTGTGAAACCATGTGTAATCCTTGTTATAATTCCTTTAGTACCTGAATTCTTTCTTGCTGGCTGCTTGCAGTATTTTCTTTGATCTAAAAACTGAATTTTGGCTATAATGTCCTATGAGTTTTCATTTTGAAGTTTTTGGAGGTGACTGGCGAATTCTTTCCATATCTGTTTTGCCCTCTGGTTCCAAGAGTTCTGGGCCGTTTTCATTTATGATGTCTTGATTCTTTTTTTTGTCTTTTTGTCTTGGCTTTCACGTGGGCCACAATGAATCTTAAATTATCTCTCCTCAATCTGTTTTTGGGGTCATTTATTTTTCCTGTGAGGTACCTTATATAATTTTCTATTTTTCCAATCTCTGCTTTGTTTTAATATTTTTCATTATTTCATGAAATAATTTGATTCTTTTCAACTCATCCTAATTTTTCAAAGCGCTGTTGCTTGCGCACGGTTTTGTATTTCTTGTGCCAAGCTGTTAATAGCCTTCCCAGTTCTTTCTTTCATAGCTCTCATTTCTTTTCCAGTTTTTTCCTCTAGTACTTGTTTCATTTGTAAAAACATTTTTAAACTCTTGCTCCATCTCTTTCAGGAATTTTGGTTGAATTTATACCCAAACTGTGTTTTTCTTTGCTTGTAGATATTTTGGATCCTTTATTTTCTTCTGGGTTTGTGTCTTGACTATTTCTGTCACCATAATAGCTTTTTAAAGTGGATTTTTTTTTGGCGGGCCTCGTTATTCCAGACTGCTTCCTGACTGAATTTTCTGTTAGAGTCAGGTTCTACACACTTATGGAGGAAAAGTCTGGGTTCATCCTACTTCTGCTTTTCTTTGGGGATATTGAGTGTGGAGTTACTCTAGGATCTCTGGAACAAGGACCTGAAAGCTTTAAGTCTCTCAAAATGGGCTTATCCAGGACAAAGTTTGCCTCTGAACTACATCTGTGAGCTTGCCCCGTTTCGTTTGGTGTTTTAATAGTTTGCTGCTGGACTCAGCCATTATGTTCTACAGGTTCTGGTTTGAGATTTCTGACCTGGTAATTACACTAATGGCTTTAGACTAGAGGCTTTAACCAAGATTTTACTCTGCTCCTGGGATCTAAGCCATGCAACTGCAGCTTGTGTCTAAACTTACTCCACTCTTGGTACACAGCTTTGGGATCACAATTTATCCTACCTTGGACTGCCACCTCCAGGCACAGGTCCCCTCCTCAGTCTGCCCTGGATTTGTGACCTAGAACTGGGTAGTCAACAACAAAGTTGTCGTTCAGTATCTATTGCTACACCTTGACGAGATCAGGCCTCTCTGTTCAATGTGGGACCTCTTATTGCCCTGGTATACAGCCTTCTCCTTCTGGCCATTCTTGGCTAGGCCCCTATCCTCAGCATCCATGATCCTTTCTGTCTCCCTGTACTGGAAAAATGACTCACTGTGATATTATCTGAATTAGGAAAATAGGTTAAGGATTTAGTATGTTACGTACTTGTTTAATAATAACTTTTTTTTTTTTTTGCTTTTACCAATATTTCCTTATAGGTTGCCTTTCAACATTTCCAAGAATTAGATGAGCATATCAGCTATGTAGCAACTAAGGTCTGTCACCTTGGTGACCAGCTGGAGGGGGTAAACACACCACGGCAACGGGCTGTGGAGGCTCAGAAACTGATGAAATACTTTAATGAGTTTCTAGATGGAGAGTTGAAGTCTGATGTTTTTAAAAACTCTGAAAAGGTAAGAGCTGTCAGCAGGATAAAAGCAGTTCATTAAACAGCACAGCCCTAATTACAAGCTATTGTGACTTTAAATGGTGAGACTTCAAACAAAAGAGTGACTGACTTATGAAAAGTTTTATTCTGAAGTGGAAATCAACATTTGACTGTAGATTGCTGATAAAGCATTTATGTTCAGTACTTCTTAATGTGGTGATATTGATGTTTTTCATTTGTGAAATTATAAAAGATTTAAGGTGCTAATAAAATCACTTTTAGAATGCAGTTCTTTCCCATAAACTTCTTCCACAGTACATCCATGTTTGGAATATGGCCTCCTGAAGAGATGAGGGGAAGGGGCATACGCTAACTTTTCAGAAAGTTTTTTTCTACATATTAAACTGATATAATTCAGAGATCTGGTCCAAGACACTTAGTTTTCTTACGAAAGGTATCCTATAAAGAATTAAGAGTATAGAGGTTAGTCCCTGGAAAAATGAAAAATCTGAATTAACTATTTTATATTAGTCCTTTTCATAGCACTAGTCACTTAATCCTGGACTAAGGGTAGATGGTATTGGCTGCTTTACAGTCTTGAAAAGAAGGTAAATTCAGCTCACTTGTTTCCCCTCAGGAAAAGAATCAAAGTGCATGACTACTTAAAGACATTGGTAGATAGCATGTGCATATCCATACTAATGAATTGTTCTCTGTGAGTGTTGGGGTGATTTTTGTCACCCTAAATATTGGAGTGATTTTTATCTAAATGGCAGTAAAATTCAGTGTCAGCAACACTGTCTTCTTGTTACGTGTATGTGTAGGCAGTATAAAACCATAAAATTGATCATTTGTTAAAATCAGAAAATTAATACATTGCCTATTACATGTAAGTGTGTATCTTCTTAAACATATTATTGACCTTTTAATATGTGTAACTGTCATTGTATTATCAGTAAAATAAGATAGAATTAGATCAGAAGAAAAGTTCGATATTTTAATGAATATGTAAGATGATAGCCCAGGCCACTTTCTTTAAATATGGAGTTTTAACTTTATAAAACTAATTCTATGTGGTAAAATAAAAGGGTAACATGTCTCTGTGTGCATAAATGTATGTGTGTGTGTGTGTGTGTGTGTGTGTATGTGTGTATGTATTCCACTATATCTGTGATGTAGTTATCTTCTCTAATGAGAGCTGGACTGCTTCTTTGCAAGCAGGCCAAAGCAGTCATCCAGAACCTAAAGAAGAAGGCATATCAGGCTGAGGCGCAGGTCATGTGACTTCATGCTAGTGATCAAATTTGGATTAACTCGTAAGGTTTCACCTTAATTTTAATTATGTCTCCTTTAATCTTTTTGTTATCCACCAAAAATTGTGAAGTTGTAAATAGTGTGTGTATGTCCTTTTTAATCTTTGGAGAACTTTATAAAATGAGAAGTGAGCATTTTTCATTCCAGTCACACACCCTAAGATGATTGTCTCATGTACTCAGCACTTCTGCTTCTCTTTTTCACTCTTTTCTAAACCTTTGGCAGTTTGGCTTCCAGTCACATCCTTCAGCTGAAACTTCCTTCCAAAATTACCAGTGACCTCTGAACTGCCAAATCTAATTGACTTTTCTCTTATCATCATTCTTCTTGACCTTTTTGTAGCATTTGACACTGTTGACTCTTTCCTATTTGGGTTTCCCTTTCTCTGCTTTCTCTTGGTTCTCCTCTGGTTGTTCGTTTTAGTCTCCCTTTGCTGAATCTTAATTCATACCCATTAAGTGTAGGTATCACTTCCAAGGCTCTTCTCTTTTCTCTCTTTTCCTTCTAACTTGATGATATCATTGGCTTCCATCTTTTCTACACAAATGATTCACAGATCTCTATATTCAGACCTAGTCTCTCCCTGAACTTTACTCCTGCACTACTGTTGGACATTTCATACTTAATGTCCTGTAAGTATCTGAATCTCTACCAGTCCAAAGCAGAACTCAATATCTGACACTCACCCCACTTTTGAACTTGGCAGTTATGCTAGTGGCCCCACCATCTTTCCAGTCGCTGTGGTTCACAGGTTTCGTATCATCATTACTTACCATATCCGGTCATTTGTCATATCTTGTCATTTATTTTCTACAGTATCCCTTAACATAGCTACCAGTCTGGTTCAGGCTGTCATCATCACTTTTGGACTATTGTACTTGCCTTCTGCAATGGAATACCTTATTCAAATCTCTCTCTACTTCAATGCATCTTCCCCATGGCTGCCAAAGTGATTTTTCCTAAAGAGTAGATCTGATCATCTGACACACACGCATAAACACATGCACACACACCTGTAAACTTCAGTAACTCCCTGTTACCTTTAGGATCAAATATACATGCCTGTGTTTGGCATTTAAAGCTCTTTACAATCTGGCCCCTTTCTATCTTCTCAGTCTTTTATTTCCAGTCTTTTACTATATCACTCTCCTTCATGCTAACCATACTGCTTACTTGGAGTTCCTTGTGTATTTTCTTCCCTCTCTATTCTCTTTGCCTTTGCACCAGCTGTCCTGGAATACTCTCTGTCCTAATACCTGATTTGTAGAATTCTTGGCTTCCTTTAAGACTTAACTCAAGCATCATTTCTACCATTGGCCTATCTTGGTCCCCTAACCCCTGCTGGCCATTTACTTTGTAGTCATCTTGCATATTCATTTATTTATATGTTATCTGTCCCATTAGAAGGTAAATTTTAATTTAAGGTGTTGTTTTTCCTTTTTTTTTATTCCAAGAAATTAACATAGTTCCTGGCACATAGTAAGTACTTCATAAATGCTTGTTGGTTGGATTGATTCACCTAATTACTTTGTTCCTCAAAAGAATAGGAAGCAATACAGGATTATTAAACTGATTTGTCTTATTTCCCTCCAGTTTACCTGTCCTGATTTCCATCCCCAGATGTCTTTTTCTGCTTCTCTATTTCCCTTTTATCATTTATGCTTTCTCTTTTTGAATCCCTCTCCCCCAGCTTTAGATTGCAACTGACCCGATTGTGGATTGTTCCTAGCCCAGGTTGTATCATAATCAGTTATATTCAAGAGTTCATGTATCATGTTACCAGATACCAGCTTACTTTCTAGGTGTACTAGCCACCATATAGAAAAAGAGAAAGGAAAACAAATCATATAGCTGAAGATGCTGGCATGAGTGTGTATGGTCAATAAAAGGGAAAACAAGAGACAGTTAGGAAACTGTTAACACATCTCACTTCTTTCTCATCTTACTCCTCAGCAATTTCTGGAGAATAAATCTTTATTTCAAAGTCTTATTTTTTTAAAAAAGTATTCTTGAACCACTAATCTGAATTATACCTATTCTGATCACTTCTTCTCTTTCTGTTAAAATAAAAATATATGCAAAACGCTCCTTGAAAAAAATAGTCTATTATATTTTCCAGTGAGTTTATTGTTACAAACTTGATTTTTATTTAGTTGTTGAGATATGGTCAGAGTGCAGTGTAACCATTACCATGCTTTATGTTTCTTTTTACGTTGCACCTGTAGATTTTTTTAGCCCCATAAATAGATTTTCGAGATGAGATACCATCTCGAGATACCATCCAACAGAAAATGTTGGATTTGGATTCAGAAACCCTGGGTTCAAACTCCACATCTACTACTTATTATCCTTGTGACCTTGGGGCAAATCAATCTGTGTATTAGTTTTCAGATCTTTGGAATGAAGCTATATATAGCTGAGAGTCAGAAGGGACCTCAGAGGCTATCTAATCTGAAACTCCCTCCCCCTTGCCTCCCTCCTTTTGCAGAAATGGTGATGGAAGCCTGGGGAGGTTATGACTAGCTCAAGATCACTTATATAGTGAATATCTGAGGTAAAACTATGGTCCTCCAGCTCCAGTCACTGTTCTTTCCACTCTGATATGATACCTCTTAGCTACATTTCTGTGTAACAGAGCTTAAGTAAAAGTAAGCACAATTTATTACTTTGCAAGATTCAGCAAGCAGTAAATTTGCTAACATTTAATATTTAGAATAATTATTCCTTAAATTAAAACAAACCATTAGGATGATAACAGTAATGTCAGCATAGTAATAATGTAATTTATGATTAGTTATACACATTAACCAATCAGCTTTAGATAAATTATATACATTATATCAGTATATCCTGCTTTAGATAGTATATCCTGCATGGTAAATTTAGCTTTTAGTAGCAAGACAAAATAACCAGTGTAGAATTTTGAGGAGTGAAGTCATTTAATGCCAATGGTTATAGTAATCAGTCACTGCTTGTCTTATAAAGAAAGCAGGTGATAACAGTTCTCGATAATGGTTAGCCATTATGCGGGGTCTAAGTGATACTTCCATGAGCAGTATAAGCATAACTTTTGTTGCAGGGAAACATCATTCACAGAGCTGCCGAAGAGTCAGCGACTCAAACAGGTGCTATATGTCTGTGAGAAGAAGAGAGAAACAGCATCAGGCCCTGCATTTGACATTTCTAGTTTCTTAGTTACTAGACTTCATATGTATACTCAGTAAAAATATCAGTTCTCTACAAATGTTAGAAATACTTATTTTTAAATAAAAGCAAAAGAGCCATTAGTAGCACCTCTCTTAAAATCATGCTCTTAACATGTTTATTATATGGTACAGTGGCTACAACACCAGGCCTAGAATCAGGAAGACATGAGTTCAAATCCAACCTCGAACACTATCTGTGTGACCCTGGACAAGTCACTTAATCCTGTTTCTTCATCTATAAAATGATCTGGAGAAGGAATTGATAAATCACTTGAGTATCTTTGCCAAGAAAATCCTCACTGTAGTCACAAAGAATCAGACATGAGTGAATGACTGGACAACATCAAAATAACTTCATAATACTAACTGGAAACATAAAAATGAATACCACCTAATTTTCTCATACTTTGGTGTTTATTGAGAGCAAAAGTGTATCAATAGCATTCGTTGATTATCATTTTAGAATCCTTGTCTAAATCTTGAAAACTTGAATAAATGCATAAATTTCCATACCGTACTTTATGTCAGCAATTTTATGTTGAAATCTTTTTTTTTCCATAAGACACTACACATTTATGCACTTAATAAAATACAGGACATAGTTCCATTTCATTTTGATCAGTTTAAATTGAAATTGTATACACCTACCATATATCACCAGAAACATTTTCATAAAACTCATTTATCCACATATCTTAAATTGAGGATGATCCTTCAGTTCTGACTTTGAGCAAGTGTGGTCTTATTTCTTTAAGGTAAACTACAATTGTAAGTTGTATCTATGTGAAGGCTATCAAAGCACACAATTAAAAGTTTCCTCAACAGAGAATTGGAAATGCTTTTTCCCTCTACTTCACCGTCCCGTGATTATGATCTGTAGTTACTTTTGTCGTTATCTAATAATTGCCTACAAATAGAACACTTTTTTCAAAATCTTGGTTCATCACAGTTTTTGTGGGGGTTTTTAAAAGCAATTATTATGGGTTAGAAGTGTGAGAGCCTCATTCTGGGAATTACTGCTAGGTAGGTGTCTTTTGATTAAACTTTTTTTTTAAAGATGGCAGAGCAAATGAAACCTTTAGGGCAAGAGGTTCTCAATCTTGTGTCATGGACCCTGTGGGCAGTCAGGTGAAGGCTGTGGACCCCTTCTCAGAATAATACTTTTAAACACATAAAGTAAGATGCACAACATTACCAAGGAAAACCAATTATATTGAAATAATTATCACAATATTAAATCTTCTTTGTCTAAATTTAGCACCGCAGAGGGTTTTTGTTTTTATTGATCTGTTTACTAGTTTTAGTATTTTTAATGTCTAGACTCATAGAAAGCATGAATCAAATTTTTAGTGCTTTCATTATGCATAGTACTTAACAAACATTGAAACCTGGTTTTACCTTCATTTTTTTTAGATAATCTTCAATTTATAAATATTAACAAATTAATGTTTATCTTGATGTGACATGACCAAGGTTTCAAAAGAAACTAGAGCTCACTGTTTTGAGTTCACTTGTGTATATTCATTTTTCTTTCTCTGTGATATTTGTTAAAATTATATTCTCTAAGATAGGATTTATCAGTTCTTTTAGTCTTCATTCTCAATTACTTTTAAATTTTGTTAGAGCATTTACATTTATTTTCATTTTAAACTGTCAAAATTTGTCAGTATGTATGGGAGAGAATGCTAAAGAGAGATTCTTGATTGAAAACATGATCAATGAAATCATTTTTAGATTTGGGCATAAGGATCAGAAAAATCTACTACTTCTTAACTGTCCTGGAATGAAGATGATCCTACAAGGAAGGCTAAAACCAGAAGTTACTCTTGACTTTGTTACTCTCTGACTACAGATTTTTTCCCATGCCTGAACTACAGGAGCAATCTGTCACTAACAGTTATTGAGCACTTAAAGTTAGATTTTTATAGTAAGATTCATTTATTAATATGTAATTCCTCCTTGTGCTTTAGTCTCTGTATAGTTTTTTTGAGTCACATTCTTTCCTCCCCACACACACACACACACACACACACACACACACACACACACACTCTATTCCTGTGATAAAATCTTTCCTGAAGTGGTGGAAAAGGTAACAAACTTAAGGCTTCCTGTAGAATTAAATTATCAGTACTTCTCTGCAATTTTATAGAAATGGGGATATATCCTAAAATTCTCACAGAGAATAACTACTTCCCTTTTGATGTTATTTACTAATATGATAGACTTGTTTGAGATTACCTAATACTACAGGTGTGACACATAAATCTTACTTCACTCATGTAAGTACTTCTACTGTTATTCTTCATTTCCATTCCTCTACCTCTTCTTTTCTCATCTCTTTCTTCCAACTTATATACAGTATACTGACCAGCTTGTAAGATTTGTTCAGATGAATTTGAGGGTTGAATTTAGTCCTGTCTAGGGGTGAGACAGAATAATTCAGATGTCTTGTGCTTACCTTTGCTTCACTTACCTAAGTAGCCCAAAGTTTTGGTTAAATAACCAGCTAAAATTCAAGCTTGGAATGGTGAGGTCCTGGTGTATATATGTAGATAGTTCCAGTTCACCATAGTTCTGTACTTGAATTATAAATATTTGGTTGCCTAGAAGGCTTTTATGTATTGGGTTTTAAAAATAATTATAAAGGTATTTTTATAGGATGAAATTGTGTAATGTTAAATATGTAATTTTTTCTTAGAGTATGTGAATTTTTGTTGCTTTTTTTTTCCAGATAAAGGAGGCAGCTGACATTATTCAAAAGTTGCACCTAATTGCCCAGGAGTTACCCTTTGATAGGTAAGTCTATTTGTCAGAACCTACTATGAATATAAGAATTTTTATTGTGAAGTATAATTTTTCCTATATGATTTTTAAAAAACTGAATTAAGTAACAGTATTTTAAGATTCCTTGTTAACCTATGCAATTATTTTTTTTTAAATCCTCTTAGAATATTTGAAAGATAAAATTGACCAAAATTTAAGTGGTTATTATAGATTGGGATTTTTTAGATCGTTTGATCCTCATTCTTTTCTTTCCAATTTTATCTCTTTTGATACCAAAGGGTGTCCATATGTAACACAAAGAGAGAGAACTTAAAAACAGTTAATTTTTGAACAAAATGTGGTAGTTAAATTATGAGTTGTTTGGTCTTATGGTTATCTCTCATTCCCTCAGTGCCATAGGTATTGAGAATTGACTATAATTTGTCCTATAAGTATTTAATTTAATTTTTCCATTCTTAACATTAATACATTTTTTTGTTTCGTTTTGGTTTACAGATTTTCTGAAGTAAAATCAAAAATAGCAAGTAAGTGAAAGTCACTGTTTTTTTCTACTCAGAAGCATAGAATTTGAATTTTATGGAAGAGGCATTATAGATCTTACAGATGAGCTAACAGATGAGGAAAATGAGACCCTTAGTGGCTAAACCCTTATCTAGACTCCCAGACCAGTACTCTTTTCCCTGTATCTTGAAGCTCATCAAAGCATTTGAAAAGTTCTGACTAATTATATTTCTGAGACTAATTGACTTCTGTTTTAATGCTTAATTTTAAGTGAGAGCCAATCCTGGATATCGTGTGTTAATAATGCATTATAACCTGGGTCACTTTTTGATTGAACCATAAAGAAACAATGAAATCACATACTTGTCCTTAGGAGACAATTTTTATAATCAGAGTCTACTTTTGATAAGTATTATTCCTTGGATCACTCTTACTCCAAGGCCTATCAAGTTATTTTAGCCAGATGTAAACTAGCTTCAACAGTATTCACCATAATAGTGGGTTCTAAATTAGTTAAAATAATAGTATAAGTTCAAACTCATCACTGCCAATCAATGTGGTATTCAGAACTGGATATGATATTGTAGAAGTAATATAGTACCTTTTTGGTTGCTGTATTTCTATCAGTGCAGCTTAAGATTGCATTTCATATTTTGACTTTTGCATTGAAAAATCACTTGTTGATTCATATTGAGCTTGAAGTTCTCTAAATTTCTTTAAAAAATTCTTAATAAGCATCTGAGCATTTCTTCTCCCATCATTTATGTGTGTAGTTTTTTTTAACCTAAGTATGTACTTTTTCATTTATTTCTATTAAATTTCATTTATTGTGAAGTGGTGAAGTACTTGGAGTTAAATGAGACCTGTGTTCAAATTTCTGCTTATCCTTTATTAACTAGGTAGTCATAAACAAGTCACTTAGTGTCTCTATGTCTCAGTTTCTCCTTTTTTGAAATAATGATACTACTTATTATGTCTGCCTCATAGGGTTGTGGCAAAGATCAAGTGAAATTATGTATACGACTTACTTTGTAAATCATTAAGTGATATTTTAATTATCAGCTCTGTAGGTTTAGAGTGATTAGGAAGAAGGGAACAATCTAAAATTTACGAAGAATTTACTTTGTGCCATGCAGCGTATTTTACAAATAGTGTTTCATCTGATCCTCACAGCAGCTGTGTGAGGGAGGAGTTTTTATAATCCCTATTTTAAGGCATAGAAGACTTGAGGTAGACAGAGGTTAAGTCATTTGCAAGAGTCACATATCTAGTACATCTGAGCAATATATGAACTCAGGTCTTTTTGCCTCTAGGCCCAGCCTTCTAAGCACTCACTGCATCACCAGCTTTCTCCCTTTGGTCAGTCATTCTAGCACATTAGGCTGCCTCCTAGCTTTGTGTTATCCACAGATTTGATAAATATTTCATGTGTACTTTCATCCGGCAATGTTGAACAGAACACAGTCAAAAGGAAAGCATTCTGTTAGTGCAGTAGTGGTCTTTTTTCCAGGCAAACTTTAAGGCAGTCATTTTTTAAGAACCTGTTTGTTATGTGCAAAGCATTGTGTTTACAACGGTAGTAGACACCAACCAACACAGTTGCTGATTTGAAAGGGCATGTAGTGGTGGTAATGGTGGTGGTAAAGCATATGTGCAGAAATAACTAATATTAGATTAACATATAATAATTCAAAGGAGAGATCTGAGCAAGTTGTTGTGAAAAATTTGAGAGGGAATCAAGGAAAGTGAGATGAGAAAAGAATATAATTGCAGGAACAGGAGATACATGAAAAAAGAAACAAATGAGAGTAGGTAGGAGGAAAATGAAAAGCAGTTGAGTTTTGTTGGAACATAGTATAGAGTTGGAAGCATAAACTGGAGCCATTAAGTTTAAGGGCCTTGAGTGATCAGAAGTTTGTGTTTTATTTTGAAGTCGATCTTAAGTACTTTCTGCAATGAGGGATTGCCACATTCTTTGTATTTGTATGCCCAGCACCTGCTGCACCATCCAGCAGGTAGGAGGTATTTAATAAATGTCCTATAAAATTGACCATTCTAGGAGTTTTTGAATAGGAGAATGAAGTAATCAACACACGTTAGGAACATTATTCAGTCAGTGGTATGGAGGATAAATTGATGAAGGAAAAAGCCAGTGGGAAGACCAATGAGGAGATTATTGAGATAGTCTAGGTGAGAAGAGATTAGGCTGGTTTCAGTGTTAATGAAAAGAAAGGTGCTAGAGATTATTATGAAGGTAGACTCAATTAGAATATGTTAACTCATTAGATGTGGGGAGTGAATTGGAGGGAAGAGCCAAAATTAATATTGGGATTAAAGGTTTCATATTATCAATTGAAATAGGTGACTAGGGAGAAAGGCAAGCTTTACAGGAAAAATAGTGACTTCACTTTTGCACTTCTTGAGACTAAAATTCTTCTGGGGTATCCAAGGTGGAGATACTTCATAGGCTTTTGGGAGCATTTAGGATGAAGATAGAGATTTTAGAATAACCTGTATAGAAATGATAATTGAAACCATACTGGTAGTTAAAGACCATCAAGTAATGAATATAGAAAGAGAATAGAAGAGGACCAAATGCTAAATTTTATAAGATACTCACATTTGAGGGGAAGGAAGATGAGATGAGAAGAGCATTCTGAAGGGGAGGGAGTTAATAATCATCAGATATGTTTCCTTTTCATTCACATTTGCTTTGGTCCATGTTCCTTGGTAACTCCTCCACAGGTGGTTTATTCAGTGTGCGGGGGGCCCTTTTTACATTACACGGTTACCAGAGTCCATGTAGGCTCTCTTGTCAATTATGTCACACACTCCCAACATGATTGCTCTGACTCCTCTTCTGGTCATGCATCTCTCTAATGATATATCCTTTATTCTGTTTCTTTGCAGTTCTTCGTTGGTGATAAGCTGTAGCCTACTAACACCTACCATGAGCTTTTCCACTGCTTTAGTTCTTCAGAGATTGTAGTGTTCCATGATTTATAGTCCATGTGGCATCTCAGATATTCAAGTGGATCGATGCTCTCATGAATTTGGGAGTTCCCTTCAGTGACATAGGCAGCAGCACATTCTATGTGATACTGGTCTATGTTTTTCCCCAGAAGTTTGCCATGAGGTCTTCCCAACATTCTGGAGGTCTTCCTTGTTTTTTTCCCACCAGGGTACCAGCTGAACACTCCAGCCATCCAGCCGTCATCCTTTACTCTTGCCACATGACCAACCCATCTTCTCTTCCTATCATATAATTTCTTGATGATGTCCTTTACTCCTGTTCCTCTTCGGTTATAAATTGCTGTCTGCCTTCCCTCAAAATGTACTTACCTAAGAAGAGCTGACTGATTTTTTTTTTTCTGTTTAGGTAAGTACCATGATTTGGAATGCCAGCTTATTCAGGAGTTTACCAATGCTCAAAAGAGAGGTGAAATCTCCAGAATGAGAGAAGTGGCAGCAGTTTTACTTCATTTTAAGGTAAATATTTAAATTTAAAAAAAACTTAATATTTTTAAATTAATTGTTGCACATTTAAGACTGAACTCTGAGACTTTTGAAATCTTTCATTTCTTTTGATCACAGAACATTCTGTTTTTCTTATTTAAGTGGTATTCATGCTTCAAAATGGTTATTTTGAATTCTCAGTGATTTGAGAATGTCTTTTGCATTAATAATTTTAAATATCAGGTACCAAGAAATAATAAGGTGCTGTTTTAAATACATATTATAGACTTGTGATCAAAATGTGTGTTGCTTAGATGTCTTAATTTCAATCATATAATAATATATGTATGATTGCTGTGGGCAAAAGTCATAATGAATTCAAGGGAACATTCAAATTTAAGAAATGAACATGTGGATAGAAATAAATCATGTTTCCATATTTCAAGGCCTAACTGAAGACCAGTGTCTTTGTAATAAATTAGCAAATGGAAGCTTGTGCTTTGAAATTTAGGATAGTGTGGGGATTGAGAGGTTAATTTTGGTTTGACTTTTTAAAATGTTAGAATCTTAAGGGTTAATGAGTTTATGTAGAGTCCTTCCTTGTAATGAGACTTTTATCTGTTATAAAATTCATCTTACTCAGATATCTTAATTTCTGTGTTTTTTTCCCTTTCTCAGGGTTATTCTCACTGTGTTGATGTATATATAAAGCAATGCCAAGAGGTAATATCCCAGAGTTGGGTTTTTTTGGGTGGAGAGTTTTGGATTTTGTATTATTACATGTTAATTGGTGCTCTTTAAAGATGTGTAAAACTATTAATTTACTTTTCTCTTTAGAATGCTAATTTGAGAAGTGATATATTTGAAGATACAGCAATACTCTGCCAACGTGTAAATAAGCAAGTTGGAGATATATTTAGTAGTCCAGAAACAGTACTGGCCAAACTTATACAAAATGTATTTGAAATCAAACTGCAGGTAATTTTTAAACACTTGCAAGTTAAATAGTCTTTTACTCTGTGTATTATGAGGGGAAATATTCTCTGATTCAAAAGATTGTAACTTATACGTTATGCATACTAGAGATTTATCTTAGACCTCCTACTTAATTAGAAAAAAAAAGTACCAGTTACCATTCTACAATAAAGTTATTACACTGTCATAAAGGTATATGCATTGAATTGTTTTCTGATAGTAAGTATGGATGATATGGAGGCATCCACCCCCTTTATCATTGTTGTTTTACTCTCATAGCCAGTATTGGCTATCTGTGAAGTTGTCAAGCTGGAATTGCAACCTATGACAATGAGTTCAGTTTTTCTCAGTGTGAAGCTAACAACAACTTTGAGAACTGAATTTGTGATCTTGATATCATTAACACTACTTTAAGTGAATCAGTCAGTGCTGATTTGTAAAAATTGGGGTATTTTATGAAACATTGTTGATTGTTTTAAAATGAAAAGTACTGCTGAGTTCTTAGTTTTATCAAAATCTTTGAAGATATAGCAGATTGTTAGGGTTTTAACAAAATTGGAATATTGTGAATTTTGGGAAAAAAATATTGTTGCTTACTTTGTATAATCAGTTGCTTTCCTATATAACTGTTATGAATTTTTGAGTAAGGAAGAATATTAAGCACATATTAGTAATTTCTGAGGAGAAATTATCTTAAGAAATTGCCATATTGACTAATGTAACAATATTTTTTTTATGACTGCCCATGTATCACCTATAGCAAATTGCTTGTCTTCTCAAGGAGGAGGGAGGGAAGGGAAGGAGAATGAGAATTTGAGAATTTGCAACTAAAAATTTTTTTTAAATGCTAAAAATTGTTTTTACATGTAATTGAGAAAAATAAAAAAATAAATTTATTAAGAAAAAAGAAATTGCCATATTTAATATATATTTTACATCTAGGTTTCTGTATGTATAATTTTTTTTCTAGAGTTTTGTGAAAGACCAGTTAGAAGAATGTAGGAAGTCTGATGCAGAACAATATCTTAAAAATCTCTATGATCTTTATACAAGGTATATATATATATATATATATATATATGGTCTCTACTTTTTTTATGTTATAAAAGAATTGTGGATATTGTCATAAGAGGGCAGTGCATTAAAAAGTAGCAGGTTAAATCCGGGAGTAGCAGTGTTATTTACCATTTTTTAAATGTAGTTTTAAATTTTTAAAATATGGTTATAAGTACAGTTTAAAAATTGTTGATAACAGCATTAAAGGTGCTTTTGGGAAAGGATCTTGGTATTATTCATATTCATATATGAGATTTTCCCCCTTGAATTTATGTGGAAGGTGCTTTAAACCTTTTAAAAAACATTGTCTTTATTTGAAAAAGTGTTTCTTAATTAGAGTCTTTGAAATTGAATAAGAAAGTGTCTTATTTATGGTAAAGGATAGTCTTAGGTCTGATGATGAAAATTTCTCCTCTTTTAATATTAGGCCATAGTTAACCTCATGATGAGTGAAACTTTGTTTAGAACAGTCTTTAAATATTTTCTTCTTATGATAATTCCTTGTATTCCCTAGTTCTTTAGAGGTAACGTTGATCAGAAAGTCTGTATTTGTTTTCATAATTTCTACAGCAATGGCAAAGAGTGTATTCATGAGATGGATCAGAGAGGAAGGATAGTGAGCAGCAGGTTAGTCTGGAAGCAGTTAGGAGGAAGACTGAGAAAGAAGGCAGGGGAAGGACCTGCAAGGAAAGTGGAGTTAGTGCCTTGATTGGAGTCCCTTTTTAGTATTTTTCCTGGGTGTCAGGTATGTGGAACAACTAAGAGATATCTGTCATCATTCTCCCTATTCTGAGCCACTTTTAGTGGTTCTCTAATTTTATTCTTAGAAATCCCAACAATTATCTAGTGTCACATTATTGTATTTGATAGCCCATCTTACCTCAAGTGCAGGCTTTTTAGAACTTCTGATTACTTACTGCCTAATCCCCATCCAGCTGTAACAGGGCTAGTATGAAATAACTCTGTGAAATTACTTGTAGAATTATAGGTAGTCCTTACTTTTTGCTACTGTATCCAAACATACATTAATCTTTTTTTCCTTCCTCCTTCTATGAGAAGAACTACCAATCTTTCCAGCAAGTTGATGGAGTTTAACTTAGGTACTGATAAACAGACTTTCTTGTCTAAGCTTATCAAATGCATTTTCATTTCCTATTTGGAGAACTATATTGAGGTGGAGATTGGTTATTTGAAAAGCAGAAGTGCTATGATCCTACAACGCTATTATGATTCAAAAAACCATCAAAAGAGGTCCATTGGCACAGGAGGGTAAGTCTCAAAATGGATTTTATACATATAAGAAGACTTTGTTTTTTGGAATGCTGTGTATTTTATTAGTGTAGGATAGCTTAGAATTTTTCTGCTGAAAAATTTTTCCTACCAATAATTGACATTTCCATTTTGCAGAAGTATTTGGTGTTAAATAATTGCCTGGGACATTGAAAATTTAAGTGACTTGCCCAGAGTCACACAAACCAATAAGTGTCCAAGGCAAAAATTGATTCCAGGTCTTTCTGATACTGAAAGTACCTCTCTTTTCTATTCTCTTAGCTTCTCAACTTATATTTGAGCAAAAAGAGGTTTCTAAGTAATATTGACTCATTAAAAACGTGTTACTGAATCTTTTTCTAACACTTGACTTGGACATACTGGTAGGCAAATAAAACCTTGAAATGTAATAGCTATATACCTAGATGAGTTATCTCCTAATAGAGAATCTTCTGGTAATAAGTTTTATTAAATATAGCTAGGCTAGTCCTGAGACAATAGATGCAAGGTACCTTACTAGACCTTTTACTAAAAGTGCCCTTTCTTCCATAGTTTGTACTGACCTAGGAGACTTTTGGATTTTCAACCACTTTCCCCAAGCTCATCATGAGCCATCAGAGTAGAAGTGATGTGAAGGGCTGTTGTATGCGTAGTAAATGCATAATTAACCTGTGTTGGATTGAATTAGCCTCTGGAAACTTTTTTGCCAAGGATGGTCTGTCTTCATGTTAATAAGATTTGTAATGACTTTTGGCTATAAAATTACTGTGTAAATAAAATGGCAATTTTAATAGGCCTTCAGTCACTGCTAGATTATTATCACATAGAAAAATAGTTTCGTATAAGCTTTAGGATTACCGTGATACCTCACTTATCTGGCAGTCTAATCCACCTGAAACATGGCCATTGAAGGAAAAGCTAAAAAGAATTTTGAATATGCAAACTAGTTGTCAGTAAAGATTATATATTTTATTCATAAAAGAAATTATTACTCATAAACTTTTTAAGTTTACATTATAAAGAAGCCTTATTTACTCTTTATGTAATATTTTTGATAAAATTGATCATCTTATTTCCCAGCACATAATAGATTAGAAGATAGGTGTATCTTAGAAATTTGTATGTATTAGCCAATGCTAAATAGGGACATTGACAGTAAGAATAAATGATAACGGATACTCTTAACAGCCAGGAATAAAACAAAAAAAAACTATTAAGAAACAGATAAATGTCTGAAGACATTTAATGGAAATTCTTTTAAACAACTCTTCCTTTCTCAGTAGCCCCTAAAGGCATCATTGCATCACAGTTATAATTAGAGATAAGGTTGAATTGTGGTTAGTATATAAGGCAGAGAACTTTAACACATTTTTTAGAAAGATCTAAGTAGTCAAAATAAGTTTGAGGACTTAAAACATTGTGTTAGCTGGAAATGTGTGTGCATTTGTCCTTCATTGCTGAAGGAGACCATGCCATTAGAGAAATGATGACATGACTTGCACTTGACTTTGTTCTGAGTGAGGGAGGGCCGTGCAGGTCACCAGCCTCACTTCTCCTCCAGAGCCATCTAAATCCAGTGACCAGATATTCATCAGGATGACTGGAGATGGCCCAGGATGAGGCATTTGGAGTTAAGTGACTTGCCCAAGGTCACACAGCTAGTGAGTGTCAAGTGTCTGAGGTGAGATTTGAACTGAGGTCCTTCTGATTCCTGCACTGGTGCTCTTTCCACTGCACCACCTAGCTGCCCCTTTGGCTGGAAATATACTTAGGCAGAATAACTCATTCCTTAGAGATGCTCAGTAATTGAGGTGTTATAGTTATAATACCAGAAATTTTAGACCTGAAAGAGACCTTAAAAGAGCACCTTGTTGCATGCTTTTGAATTACAGATAGGGAAATTGGGACCTAGAAAGACTTGCTTGCATGCCCCTGATAATACAGCTCTTTCTTTCCTGGAAGAATCAGATCCAGGCTTTTCATACCATCACACTTGTATAGCATATTTATTGTGGTTTTAAGTTTAAAATTTGTGCCTAATAGAAATATCTTTGTGTTATATGGTATCCTAGCATTCAAGATCTGAAAGAACGAATCAGACTGCGGACCAATTTACCACTTGGGCCCAGCATTGATACACATGGTGAAACTTTCCTCTCCCAAGAAGTTGTAGTGAATCTTTTACAGGAAACTAAGCAAGCCTTTGAAAGATGTCATAGGGTAAGAATGACTGCAGATTAATTTTGTAATATTGTTTTAGAAAATGAAATTAGTGCTAATTTCCTTTAGGAGCTTACATTATAGAACATTTCTTATGATTTTAAATGAAACTTTGGGCCTGTACATTTTTTAAAAGAAATTATCTTTTGAGAGACTTTGAAAGCTAAGATGGTGAAGTAAGTAGTAGATTATTGTCCCTGCCCCATTCTTATCTTTGAACACTCATAAAACAGCACTACAGAACAGATCCTGGTAAAGTAGAACCAATGGAAAGACGGCGTGGAGCAGTGTTCTGATCCAGGAGAGTTAGAGGACTGTCACATAAGGTTCATATCACTCAGGTAAAAGGGGAGCACAATCCAGGACAGGAAATGTTCCAGTAAGCTCATGGCAGGCTCCACTTCCACAAACCATTGGGAGATCCTGAGCCCCAAAGCAGGCAAATACCAGCACCAAGACCCCCTACATGCTTTAGTACAGCCAGGGGAATTGGCAGACTCCAGCTCAGAGAACCATCACGTACACTGGCACATCCCTGGGCAAGCAGACTTCTTCTAGCAGCAGAAGGTGCCTGTGCTTCAGCACAGCTCTGGGTTGGCAGGTGTCCTCCAGTAACTGAACCACCCCATGTTTCAGTGCAACCCTGGGTGGGTGGGCATCTTCTGGCAACCAGACTTTGCTGTGTTTCCAGCCCTGAGCAGACAGGTGGACATCCTCAGCAGCAGACCTCCATGTGCTTCAACTCCAACCTGGGTGGGCAGGTATTTTTCAGCATCTGGGCATCCCCATGATTCGGCACAGCCCTGGGGAAATGCAGAAAAATCTCACCTGGCCTGAGCATATACCCCAGTCACCAACACTAGGACCCCAGTTCAACACCAAGTAATCTTCCAGAACCCCACAGCCTCCAGTCGCCAGCATCTGAGGCTCCTGGGACAGGTCTCAAACCCAAAACTTTTTTGGAAAAGCTGAAGAAGGATTTTAAAAGTCAGATAAGCGAGATAGAAGAAAAATTGGGGAAAGAAGTAAGAGGTTTCCAAGTAAGAGTCAACATCTTGGAAAAGAAAGGATAAAAATTGAATGTAGAAAACAATTCCTTAAAAAATATATTTGACCAAATTGGGGAAAAAATCCATTGAAGAAAAACAAGTCCTTAAAAAGTAGAGTTGGCCAGGTGGAAAATGAGATACAAAAACTAACTGAAGAAAATGATTCATTAAAAATTAGAATTTGGCAAGTGGAAACTAATGACTATGAGACAGTAAGAATTAGTCAAACAAAATCTAAAGAATAAACGTATAGAAGAAAATGTAAAGTAACTCATTGGAAAAACAATTGACCTAGAAAATAGATCCAGGAGAGATAATTTAAGAATTATTGGTGTACCTGAAAGCCATGATCACAAAAAGAACCTGAACAGCATCTTTCAAGGAAGTATCAAGGAAAACTGCCCTGACATCCTGGAATCAGAAGGTAAAATAGTCATTGGAAGAATCCATCGATCACTTCTGAGAGATGTCCCAAAATGAAAACCATAAGGAATATCATATCTAAATTCCAGCATTATCAGGTCAAGGAGAAAATACTACAAGCATCCAGAAAAAACAAGTTTAAATATTTTGGAATCACAGGTTTACACAAGACTTAGCAGCTTCTACAGTAAAGGATCAAAGGGCCCATAATATGATATTCTTGAAGGCATGGGGGCTTTGATTACAACCAAGAATCAGTTATCCAGCAAAATCTTTCAGGGGAAAAGATGGACATTCAGTGATAGAGGGGACTTTCAGTCATTTCTGATTTAAAAAGAAACACCAGAGTTCAACAGAAAATTTTATCTTCAAATACAAGACTCAAGAGAGGCATAAAAAGGTAAACAGGAAAGGGAAAAAAAGGTATTATTCAATAAAGTCAAACTGTTTTCATCCCTACCCAGGAAGATAATACTTGTAACTCTTGAGAATTGTATCTTTCTTACGGCATTTAGAAGGGGATATATATAGAGAGAGAGGGTGTGGGAATAAGTTGAATTTGATATGATAATAAAAATAAGGGGTAAAAGAAAGAATTGTGTTGAGAGGACAGGGGGACAGAGTAGGGTAAGTTACATCATAGACAGAGGCACAAAAACCTGTTACAGTATAAAGAGCTAGCAAAAATAACAACACATTTCACCTGGAAGAACAAAAGGTCCAGAATGTCAAAGAGAATGAAAAGAAATGCAAGGGAAGGTGGCCTAGCCATACATATCACATCTAACACTGTATTATAAAGCAGCAGTCATGAATATTACTTTGATACTAAGAAGTAGAGACACAGTAGTCAATGACTATATAATCTACTGCTTGATGAAGCCAAAGACCTCAGCTTCTGGGACAAGAACTCAATATTTGACAAAAACTGCCGGGGAAACTGGAAAACAGTATGGCAGAAACTAGGCATAGACCAACATCTTATATTGTATACCAAGATACGGTCAAAATGGGTTCATGTAGACATAAAGGATGATACCATAAGCAAATTACGAGAGCAAGGAATAGTTTACCTGTCAGATCTATGGAGTAGGGAAGAATGTAACTAAACAAGAGATAAAGAACATTATGAAATGCAGATTTGATAATTTTGATTACATTAAATTGAAAAGTTTTTGCACAAAGCCAGTGCAGCCAAGATTAGAAGGGAAACATTAAACTGGGAGATAATTTTTGGAGTCGGGGTCTCTGATAAAGTCCTCATGTGTAAAATATATAAAGAACAGAGTCTAATTAGATATCTATAGTCATATGGAAAAATGCTCTAAATGCAAATTAAAACAACTCTAAGGTACCACATCACACCTGTCACTGGCTAACATGACAAAACAGGAAAATGACTGGGGAAGATGTGGGAAAATTGGAACCCTAATGCATTGTTCGTGTGATGTAAACTGATTCATCCATTCTGGAGAACGACTTGGAACCATGGCCAGAGGGCTATAGAACTGCATGTCGTTTGATCCAGCCATAGCATTGGTCTGTATTCCAAAAAGATCATAGAAAAAGGAAAAGGACTCATGTACAAAAGTATTTTTAGCAGATTTCTGTGGTGGCCAAGAATTGGAAATTGAAAGGCTGTCCATCAATTGGGGATCAAGTTGTGGTATGTGAATGTAATGGAACACTATCATTTCATAAGAAATGG
The DNA here is from genome assembly GCA_028658325.1 of Potorous gilbertii. Classification (NCBI taxonomy): domain Eukaryota; kingdom Metazoa; phylum Chordata; class Mammalia; order Diprotodontia; family Potoroidae; genus Potorous; species Potorous gilbertii. The sequence continues at coordinate 451,083,934 of CM053769.1, forward strand.
TGAGCAGGCAGACTTCAGAAAAGCCCGGAAAGACTTGCATGAACTGATATTGAGTAAATGAGCAGAACCAGGAAAACACTGTACAAAGTAACAGCAACATTTGTGCAATGGCTGACTTTATTAGAGTTAACTCTTCTGAACAGTGCAGTAATAATCTAAGACAATTCCAAAAGACTTCTGATGGAAAATGCAATCTATATCCAGAGAGAACTCTGGAGTCTGAATGCAGATCAAAGCATACAGTTTTTGCCTTTTCTTGGTTTTTTTGTATGTGTGTTTTCTTTCTCATGGTTTTTCCCTTTGATTCTGATTCTTCTTTACAACATGATTAATATGTAGATATGTTTAATATGATCATACATGTATAGCCTATGTCAGATTGTATGTTATCTTAGGGAGAAATGAGTGGAGGAAGCAGGGGAGACATTTAGAAATCAAACTCTTATAGAAGTAAATGTTGAAAACTAAAACTAAATAAATTTTTAAAAATATTTTTTTCCTCAGTACTTTACTTAGTGCTTTGGCACATAGTAAAAGTTTATGTATACATGTATACATATACATGTGCACACATACATGTGTGTATATGTATGCATATATATGTATTTATACATATACATAGACACATTTGTGTATAATGGTAGCCATCTCTAGTCGGGTGGGTGGGAGATTATAAAAAAGGTTACATGATAACTTTATCATATGTTTCAAAGGAATACCAAGTTCTACATAAGAGATTTGCAGTTTCATGTACAATCATTTTTTTCTGTTCTACTCTGTTATGGAAACACTTATTTCTAACGTTCAGAATACAATAACAAATTTTTTAATTTAAAGTTTTAGTTGATTATGAAATCAAGATGTAAGTGAAGTACATAAAAATTATTTTTGTCACCAAGTTGAACCTTTAATTTTGGTTAGAATTGAGGACATGAAATCATGTAGTATTTTCATCCTTTTTGATACTGGCCTTCTCCCTGTGCTTTTCATACAACATCCTGGGTCACAACTGCCTTTGCATTGGCTATCCATTCTGCCTGGAGTGAGGTCTCTCCTCATCTCAGCTTCATAGTCTCTATTTTCCTTAATATGACACTTAGGCACCATCCTAGATGTGAAACCTTTTTGGGTTTCCCCTTCAACTTCTAGTGCCTTTCTCCTCCCATACAAATATCGTGTATTTAAGTACTTTATATATAATTGTACTTACTCACTTTATATTTATCCTGTGTACATTTATATATGTACCCCTTGCCTTCTCCATTAAATGTAAACCTGAGTAGAGATTGTTTCTTTTTTTGTAATTCTATTTTCAGCTATTTAACACACAACTTTGCATGTAATAGGTACTTAATAAGTGCTTGTTGGTTAATATTTAAGTCACATTCTATAAAGATAAAGGCCAAAAAGTTAAGGTAACATAGACCTTTTCCCTGAATCCCCAAATAACTGGGTGGATGGGGGTGGGAGGTGGTTACACTTTGAGACTTACAGACCAAATGAACATAATGGGTAGTATAGCAATAATAGGAAACTCATTATTCTGGAGGTTTGTATAGGGTGAAAACAGGTTCAAAAAAAGATAAAGAGATTTATTTATGATAGCTATTTTGACTGCCTGAGGTCCTTATCATGCATTAAGGAGTTATAACAGTTATGTTTCTTGTGTGGCACCCTTGATAACTTCTTGTCATTAGGTATTGTTTGAAGTAGCTAGACAAGCAGTAACTAGCAGTTGCTCATCATATACTTGAGTTTATTTTGGGCTTTCCTGGATGGCCTGGTCCAAATCAGGAACGCTATAGGGCAAGACAGATTTGGAGCATCACAGAGACAGCATGTATGTTAAAATAGAAATCGTTATTTCTGTTTTTGAAATTAATTTTCATTTTATTATGGGATTTCAGTCATTTATATAGGTTTATTTTTACTCCTATTTTTGTGAAATTACTAAGTAATTTTGTTTCAGTTACTAAATAGTTTCTTAATTGTAATTAGTCATTTAAATACTTTGTATTATGTTTTCTTGTGTTATTTGCTTTGTTTTCCTTGACTAGGATGATAAGTTCTAAAAATGTAGGGACTGTGTTTTATTATTTTTAAGCCTCATAATGCTTTATCTGTCTAGTAAATGTTAGATGAATTAATTTCATTTTAAGCTGAAGTGGATGTTTTTTGTTTGTTTTTAAAAGCTTTCTGACCCATCTGATTTGCCAAGGAATGCCTTTAGAATTTTTACTGTTCTTGTGGAATTTTTGTGTATTGAACATATTGATTATGCCTTGGAAACAGGACTTGCTGGTAAGCATAATATCTTAATTTATGCATAGTAGGAGATAAAAGTATTAAAAATACTAGACATTTTTATATATAGAATCTATATTTTTAGACTTAGATGATGCAATATGCTAAAATCTTTTTAAGATGTAAAATTATCAGAATTTCATAATTTTAAAAATCATTACTATAAGTTAAATCTGAAATGTCTTGTTATAAAATGATTATCTTAATTTTATATCATTTTCTGTGTTATCTTAAAAAGATAATTTACTACCCTTTCTACTTAAAATAGTAGATATTACTAACCAGAAACATTTATAATGGTGCAAGATATTAATTTCTCTTAATAGCTGGTTTTAATATACATTCACTTACATTTTAGGAATTCCTTCTTCAGATTCTAAAAATGCAAATCTCTACTTTTTGGATGTTGTGCAACAGGCCAACACTATTTTTCACCTTTTTGACAAGCAATTTAATGATCACCTTATGCCACTGATAAGGTCAGTCAAATCTTTTCATTCATATTAGTGATTGTCTGCTGCAATGGGTTGAATTATTTCTTCACAGATAAGGTGTCCAGCTCTCTATCTTGATTGTATGAGCACAGATCTACATGCTCAGCTGTAGCCTCACAGCTAAGCTACTCTCCCATGTTGTCAGATTCTGTCATCAGCTTCCTCAAGGATGTTTTTAACGGAGTGACCTGAAGGAATTTCAAATTCAATATATCTAAAACCAAATTCATTTTCTCAGAAACCTACCTGTCTTCCTAATGTTATTATTTCCGCCAAGACTACCACATTCATAATACCAATCTCTTACCATACAAAACAAAAGTCTTAGTGAAGTTTTAAACTACTAAGCCTGGAAATTTTACTAAGACTTTTAGGAGATCCTCTATGTCCTCTAGTTAACCATTTCAACTACATACTCTCCTCTGCTCTTGAATTACTCCCTTTTCCTATTGTTATTCTTCATTTGCCAAAATCAAGCCTTGGATTACTCCTATTATCTTCAGCCAAATCGAGCTGGATGAAGTAACAAAACCCTTTTGACTAGGTTTGTAATTTATGTTAACTCTCTTCTGACTGCAGAGGAATCCTTTTATTCCTCCTTGATTGATTCCTTATCACTCTTCCTAGGAGCTCTTTCAAACCTCTTCTCACCAAGTCTTCCGCACTTCCCCTTTCTTCATCTTAACTGAGGACCCTCACTATTCCTCAGTTAAGATGAAGAAAGGGGAAGATGTTATTGAGAACATCTAGACCATTTGTTTTGAGTTCCCTATTCTCCCCTTCTCTTCATCTCAAAAAAATATTTTGTGTCCTTTTCTTTGCTCGTCCTGCAGACTGATGTTGTGACCCTTCTCTTTGTCAAGATGAGTCCCTTTGTATGTTCCTTTGGTAATAATATCACCTCTGACATATTGCCCCTCAAACATCTCTTCTGTCTAATCTTCAGCCTCTCTCTAGCCATTGGTTCCTTCTGTAGTGTTTTCAGACATGCCTAAGTCTCCCCTTTCTTAAAAAAGCTTCATTAGATCCTACCGTTCTCTCAAGTTGCTGTCGTAAATCTCTTTTTCTCCATTTCCCTTCTCCCTTTGAACTGACTGTCTTCCTCCCGCATACCTGGAAGGCACCACCTACTCACCCCTACCTTAGAGGCAGCTAATTTCTTTCTGTGTAAAGCATTTTCTGATTCCCCTCAACTACTCATGTCCTTGTATTTATTTAATCTTGATATACTTTAGAAACTTAAATGCTTCCTGCATCTCCTGTTTGACATAAGCTGCTTGAGAGTAGTTTTTTCTTCCATTTTTTTGTATTTCTGTGCAGTTTCTGGTACTTAGCAGGCAGTTAATAAATGTTCTTGATTGATCTTCAGCTCTTCTTAGATGATGGTCTCTCTCATCTTCATGCCTTTACACAGGCTGCCTTGTCCGCCAGCCTTGCCCATGCCTGTCATGACCTCATTTCTTACCTGTGCCCTTTACCTTTCGTCACGGCCCTCCCTGATTCCCCATCAGCTAATGTCTTTCTCCTCCCACTCAGTTTGTATCTACTTATGTATACTTGTTATTTTTTCCTGATAGAATGTAAACTCCTTGAGTGTAGGGATTTTACATTCTTGATTTTATATCCTTAGTGCTTGGCACATGGCAGCCACTTCGTAGGTGCTTATTCATTGGTATTTCTTGAGACATTTTAGCTGTAAGCCTTTGTACTTTGGAAGAGAGAGTATTATACTTGAGTTTGAGTCCTAACTCTGCTACTTAGTATCTGTGATTATGAACAAGTTATTTATAACCCTTCTCGACTATGAAATCAGGATTATTCTACCTGCCATATGCCACCAGGGTGTTATAAGGATCAAATAAGTTCCCTTTCTTCCCCTTCCTCTTTTTATTCCTCTTCATCTCTCTTCCTCACATACAATCCATAGTTAATTCCTGTCCATCAACTCTTGGATCCATCTTTTCTTTACTGTTACCATTGCCACAATTCTAATGTATTCTATCAATCCCTGTTAACAGAATTATTGTACCAGTGACCTAACTGCTATCTACATCTCCAGTCTTTGCGGTCTAGTACCACCCTCCCTCCCTTAATCAGTTTAATCTTTCCAGTGCAAAACTCTGCTTATAGTATTCTACTGGTCAAAATATCTAAAGTTTATGCATAATTTAATAAAAAAAAGAATCCATATTAGCATTTAGCACTCTGTGTAATCTGTTTCCAAGCTACCTTAACATCCTTCTTTCATGGTATTCAGCCCCCTATACTCTAGATGAAAACTGTACTGCTTTCCTTCATACCATTCATTATACCTGAAATTCCCCACCTCCCATGGAGGAGGGATTGGGAAGGAGGAAGAAAAAACAACTGCTTGTTCATAAATCTTAGTCCATTAGATTGGAAAGAAACTGGCAGTTCATGGGAATTGATCTAGCCCAGCTTCTAGATTTATTAAAATCTTTATTATCCTTTAATTCCTAGCCCAGATGCTACATTTTTATGATGCTTTCCTTGATAGCTCCACCACTAAATAAACTAGTTCTTCTCCGTATTATCAGAATACATGATTTATCTAATGAATAGATTTTAAGTACTATATTTATGACACGTTTTTAATGGTTCAGATCATTCTAGAGTTGCAAAAGATCCAGCATTCCCATGTGTCTCTGTTGAAGGAACGAGGAGGGTGTGGGCTAGAGGAAGGGGGGAATGGGGGTAGGAGGGAAGGTGATGCAGGCAGTAGTATTAATTTTGTTTTGGCACTAAAAAGGAAATTGATTTTTCAGTTAGATTTTATCAGAGCATCATATACTCATATAGCTATCAAGGTATAAATGCCTTATGAGAAGTAGTATACTGTAAATTATACTACTGGTTAACCTCTCAAAGGCTATACCACTGATGGTTTCAGGATCGTATTTCGAGAAATCACTCTTAATATTTACCGCTAAAGAGAGCCTTTCTTCCTGTCATAAGACTTGTTTAAACATTGGATCAAATAACCACACCCTCCCCACCCCACACATACACACATAGTCCTTTAAAATTTTGATGTGCATGTCAGTAACTCAGAAGGGAAGTATAACTGCCGAGTCTTTTTGTTTTCCTTTCCCAAACTGAATCCAGTTTCTGATGCTGTAAGGTAGCAAGATTATACTGTCAGCATGTAAGTCTCATTTAACTTAGTGACTTCCTTTGATTTTTGAATAATACAATACTATTTTTTGTTTCAAGAATTAGTTCTCTTAGGAGCCAATCCAGATCGTTCTGGCAATTTAAAAATTACTTTGATAATGAATCTGCAATCTTATTTGGCTAGGTCAGTGGAGGTATTTATTCTCTTCAGTAATGGAGATCAGCCTTTCCAGTCCATGGTCTCCCAAAAATCTATTCCGTGGAGTCCAGCCAGTGTCGTAGAAGCTTTTCTCTAGCCTTTTTGACATTATATAGATACCATTGTAGCATTGCAAGCTGGCCATTGGACTCCATATGTAATATTTATTATGTTACTAGCCCTTTTATTTTCCCTGTCATATCTCTGGTGATACTATGTTGTTTCTCTTACCTGGTTCCTTGTTTGGATTGTTTCATTTTACTTATGCCCACCATGCACCAATCTGCTGCGCTTTGAATGATTGTGCTTTCAAATTTAATTTCATATTCATTTGCTGTTATTGAGTTATGTAAGAGCCTTGCACCTAGCCATAGTCTTTCTGTAAATGCTATAATTTGGTAAATGGGAAAGAATATGCATTACATTTACTTACTGTGTTTGGGTGCTTCTTGGGGACTAGACTAGATTATTTTTAAAAAGCAAGATTTTAGATTTTTCAAATAGTAACATTGAATTTTTTCCCTTAAATATTTAATAGCTCTTCTCCTAAATTATCTGAATGCCTTCAGAAGAAAAAAGATATAATTGAACAAATGGAAATGAAACTGGATACTGGTATTGACAGGCAAGTTATATTGACAGTTTTTTTTAACTCTTGAACTGTTTGTTATTTGCATAACGTGTCAGTATTTTTAATTTCAGAAAATTGTTGAGAATTCATTTGTAACGTAGTTGTGGATGAAAGCTCTTTATCTTTTATTTCCTAGTAAAGGCTACTTCTAAGTAGCCTAAGATAAACTCTAAAAATATCCTCTTCTCTGCTTCAAAAAAAAGAAACTCCACAACATTTTTTAAAAGGTGATTTAATTTGCAATTTAAATTTCCAGGATTTTTGTGTTTTGAACAAACAGTAAAATGAATTCCTTAAAAGCAACCTCTGTATTTGGTGATTGCCAGGGAAGAGAGAGGAGAGAACAAACATAAATACCAAACTAAATTTCAGGCTTGTGGTCTCTTTTATACTGCATAACCTCTGGCATCAAAGGAAAAAAGTAAGAAAATATGCTTAGGACAAATAGAACACATTAGTTTGACAGAATTTTGGCTTAGAAGATCCTTTATAAATAATCTAGTTTAGTCTACTGCTTTTAAATTGGACCATAACAAATCTAAGAGAAGCTATGACACTGTAAACTTTCCAGTTTTGAGTTATCCTTCCTGACAGGTTTATTCTGTGGTCTAAACTAAAGCCCTCATGTAACAAGCAACTGAAGTCCTTTCCTCTTTTAAGAAGAGGTCAGACCATAGTTACCTTTAATATAATAATTTTTCCTATATATGTAAAAAAATTTTATGATGTCACTTCCCAGCCGTTTTTCTGTGTAAGTAATTCTACTTCTTTGCAGCCTTTCTCTATAGGTATTATTCTCCAACATGTTAATTGTTTTGGTTTCTTATGTGCTGTTTGATGTTTGCATGCTTTTAAATTTCCCTCTTGTGCCATTTACATTTAAAAACTAAGATGTCTAAGCTGCTAAGTGGATGTACTCCAAGTGGTGGTCAGGGTGATGATATGCAAAATCAGTGTCTTTTTAGTCAGTATCTCTGCTAAAATGTGGCTCATAATCAAGCATGAAATGTTGCTTATTTTAGACATTGTATTTTATTAGTGCAGGCTGTGTCACTCTGTTGATTGATTTTGATATGAACACCTGAAATTTTTTTTAAACAGAATGCTACTGGTCTGCCAGATTTTCTCTTGTGACTTATCTTTCCTTATGTCTCCTAAGTAAATATTTTCTTCTCTTCAAAAGATAATTTACAGCCTGATGATGCCTCGTTCTAATTTATATTATTCATTCCTAAGACTCTTTACATTGGGAGAAATTGTCTTTTTAATAATTTTAACTGGCTGTACATCTATATTCATTATCAGTACTTTCTGCCTGCCCCCTCCCCTTTGAGTATTTGGCTATATACACTCATAGAAATTTAAAGTTTAAAGTCTAGTCATCTAGTCTGGTTTCATTTTACAGACCAAGAAACTGAAGTCCAGATAGGTTACATGACTTAACCAAGGTCACTTGTTTAGTTGCAGAGCCAGAATTAGATCCTAGTTTTATATGCTGTTTCCACTGATTTGTACTGCTTCACAATGCATTCTTTTTTTCTTACCAAACACTTTCATTTCATGTTTTATTGTTACAGTGAATTCTCATTAATTGAATTTGGTTTTATCACTTCACTAAGAGGTGAGAAATAAATCACAGGAAATCAAAGAGGAATTTAATTATTGTACAGCTACTAAACTGAACTAACTAAGACAGAAAAGTAGACATTTTAGTATGATTTTTATCTGCAAAAATTGAAATAAAAAGATTTTCTTTTCATGAATAGGATATGTGAACATGGGCAGGGAAGTTCTAACTTTGGAAGAGTGAGAATGAATTGTTCCCTATTTAGAAGTGTTTTAATCCTTTCTGCCTAATTCTTTCCACTTTTATAGTGATGGTTTTCTGAATTATATGACAATTGTCTTAAAATACTGTGCAAATGATGACTTTTTCTCACTTCTAAAGCAAGCAAATAATAAAGCAGAGATAACTTAACATTGTGGAATTATCTAATTCAAATAGTTTTAATGTTGTAAGAAACTTTAATAATTAAAAACTCCAAACATGTTTTTTCAACTTTAAAGGACATTGAATTGTATGGTTGGACAGATGAAGCATATCTTGACTGCAGAACAAAAGAAGACAGACTTTAAGCCAGAAGATGAAAATAACGTTCTCATTCAATATACTAACGTGAGTGATGTTAACTGGAGCTTTGTTAATGATTATAGGTACTTTGAAATACTTTTGACAAATACTCTGATACTTTTGAAAGATAACATGCATTTTAAAAATACTGTTATGCTATAAAATTTTCGTGTGTTCTTTGAAATTAGAGTTTTTTTTAATTGAGCTGATAAACATTTCCATGTTATAATTGTACAAAATTTTTTCAGGCATGTGTTAAAGTCTGTGGTTATGTCAGGAAACAAGTGGAAAAGATAAGAAATTCCATGGACGGGAAGAACGTGGACACAGTGTTGATGGAATTTGGAGTACGTTTTCATCGACTTATTTACGAACATCTTCAACAATATTCCTATAGTTGTATGGGTGGCATGTTGGCGATTTGTGATGTAGCTGAATACAGGAAATGTGCCAAAGACTTCAAGGCAAGTACAGCTTCTAAACCTTGGAAACTGGTCCCCAAAATGTATCAACCAGTTTTTTAGCTTGTGGTATTTTCTGTGATCATTATAATGCATGTTTGTTAATGAGAGGAATTTCGTTACATTGAGTTTCATGGCCTTAAAGAAGCGCACACTTAGTCTTTTGATACATATTTTCTGAATGTTTCGTTTAGATGCTTGATTTCATTTAGACTTAGCCTTTTTTCAGGTCCCTATGTCCGTGCTGATATGCCTAACTGGCATATAATATGTATTATGGATCACAAAAATTCCATAAGTAGTGGTTTTTTCCTTATTTCTTCACTGTCTTTTAATTTATTTTCAGTACGTTTTAAAATCATTTTCTTACGAAGTTTTCAACTAAATTTTTTTCCATTCATATTTCCCTTTAGTCAGAGAAAGGGCACTTTGATCACCATTAGTCCTAGTCAATAAAAATATTTATGTGAATGATTATGGTTGATATTAATTATGAGTCTTTTCAAAGAATTAAAATTTATTTAGAAATCTTTGTGTTTTGAAGTTTGAGTTGCTTTTAAATATTCTCATTTGCCGTAAACAAAACTTATGTGTAACTTTCTTATGAGGGGTAAATAATTGAGAATTGTGTTTCAGTCTTCCCATCAAATTAATATTGTATTTAATAATTTTTTTCTTCTCTCTCAATTCAGATTCCACTGGTATTACAGCTTTTTGATACCCTGCATGCACTTTGCAACCTTCTGGTAGTAGCTCCAGATAACTTAAAGCAGGTCTGCTCTGGAGAACAACTTGCTAATCTGGACAAGAACATACTTCACTCCTTTGTGCAGCTCCGAGCTGACTATCGATCTGCCCGCCTGGCTCGGCACTTCAGTTGAGGTTGAGTTTGAAAGAGAAACTGATGTACTTTGCCCAAGCCTTGATTTCTAGAAAGCACAGAGTATTCCTAACTGAATAGCCACATTTTTACAGGAAAATGACTTTTCAGAACAATATGGCAGCCATATTTAAACTTGAGATTATGTTGGGGGAAATGGAGACTGATAGTCCCATTTTACAATTTTTCTCTAAGGATTTCAGCCAAACCTTGTATTGTAAATTTCTTGTCACTGTTTTCACCATGCAGGTTATTTATGTGGGAAGGCAAATAAAACATTACCAGAGTTTGTCTTTGTTAACTACGATGTTTAACGCAGGTTTAAAGCTGACGCCAAAATACATTTGCTCATCAATTTTAACAATTTCTTCGCTACAACCCGTCATTAATTAGATTCTTTTAGGTATTTTTAAGTAATTTTCCATCATCTAACATATTATCCTACTTTGCATAATTTCTACAATTTTCATGAGACATAACACTAATCTAAAAACGATGTAATTAAATTGGTGAAGCTCTTTTATATAGATATTAGGGGGCTTCAGCAGTATATTTACTTTTGACTTAACTCGAGGGTTTACAATGTCTTGTTTGGTACATAAATTTTAAACATGTCCTGTCAAGAAATATATATATATACATATATATAGCCACCCCATTTTGGATTTTGTTACTCTAAGGTATAAGGTGGGGGGTATCTTTATAGAAAGGACTACTTTTTTATTTTAAAATTATAAGGGGAATAAAAGGATGAGATATAATTTAAACACATGAAAATAGTCATTTTTAGAAGTAGTGCTATTTTAAAGATTTCTGTCTTTAAAAAAAATGAATGGATATTCAGAAAGTCTATCTTCCATTTGAAGTTAAATTGAAAGTTCATATACAGCTGGCCAACTAATCTTTTAGACAAATTCATTACCAAGACTGGTGGCCCAGACCCCACAACTTATGCCTCTGTCCTTCCTTTAGGTATTTCTGAAATGGATTCCTGTTGTAGATATGATTGAGCCAACTTAATGTAGTGGTAGTAGATTAAAATGCTTAGGGTAGCTTTGCCACCAAGTGGAAATTTAGAATGTAGCTGAGCAGTTGCTCTGCTTAGTTGAGCAGTAAGAAAACATTCTGTATTGGCCTGTTTCTCTTACTAATCTCTGTATTCTGTTCCTAATCTTTAAGGAATAGAACATCTTCAATATTTAGCTTATGCTAATATCCTTTAAACAACCACAGGCTTCTCCTTTCTATTTTTAGAAATAGGTTATCTTCGGAAAAATCTGTTATTTCTGAAGATTCGGTTTCCTCACCCAAATGCTTGAAATTTCTAAACCCTGGGGATAGATATAATGCAAGTCACTACTGACTAGATTGTCTTCATTTTGTTCTTAGCACAGTATTATCAAGGTAAGCAAGGGAAATATAAAGTCTGCCAGATTTTATGATATCATTCTGGGAAACTGGCAGTTTTATACAGCTGTATAGTTCTGTTTTTTAGCAAAGACAGAGCAGCAGCAAGTTTTGGATACTAGGAAAAAATGCAAAAATGTACTATTGCCATTTTAGAAAGCTTTGATATGAATTCAAATGATACCTCTGTTACTTAAAGCCAACACTTTTAAAGCATTGGCTTTGACGGCCACTTAAAAATCTTTGTGTACTGTGTCAATTTGTAAACACTTTAATTATTAAATAAAAAATTAGATGTCATTTAAGACTTCAAATCATAGATGTGCTTCAAAATTATTTTGTATGTTTGAGTTCATTTTAAAGATGTAAAATGTGTACTCATTTAAATATTTTGTTAGCTGTATTTTCCATGTTTTGAGTTCTGTGCAATATTTCATTATGTCCATTATAAAGATAGTGACAGAAAACCCACAGTACTTAAAATTTAGACTTGTAAACTTATCCTTGCTAAATAAACAAATTCCCTAAATTTGTTTTTTCATTTCATTTTTCCATTTTTTTAAAATCTTTTCATATTCCATTTGATAAATTACTTCTATTAATGAAAATTTTAAAGTACATTTTTCTTTAGATTTCATAGCTTAAATTTTTCTCCAGCATTAACTTTAATCTAAAAGTCAGGTTCCAGACATATTCCAGTCTTTGGGAATTCAAATTTCAGATATTGTCTTTAAAGAAGAAAACTAAATTTATCTATATTACACAAATAACATATCTTCATTAACTAACTAAAACTAAAGATAATTTTTGTCATCTTAGTCATCACATCCATATGATGGTTGGGAAAGAATCTATACATTTAAAAATAATAATTCATTTATTTGCATAGTGAAATTTTAAGCTAAAAATACCCATTTGAATGTCAAGGACTACGTATTTTAGTAATATATGACTGTATGCATTGCATATTCTTCATTGCATTAAATTGAATGAGTAAATTATGAAAAGCTTTAAAATGAAATCTAAGTCCCATTTTCTGAAGTGTTGCTGCTTGAAGTGAAGCAGTATGAAATCTGGAGAACAGCATAAGTTTTAAAAGAAAGTCTCTGGATTGTGTAATAAAGATTTAGCCACACTGAATGTTTGTTACATAAGAAGACTCATAGAATAATAGTGTTGGAAGAGATCTCAAAAGATTATGTGACTATTTGAGACACTGCTTTTACATGATTGATGGAACCATTTAAAACATATGGTGGATCTCTCCTTAAAGATCTCCTGAGATAGAGTCGCTAGGACTTGGTTTCATGCTGTAGTGGAATACTTTTAGCTCATGCTGCCTTTCTAACTGATAAATTATAAATGGTAGAAACTAAGAGAACAGTTACTTTCAACCAGTCCCATTGTCTTTTCACTATTTTTATTTCCACTTAATACACAGATGTTTTAGTCAGAAGTCTGAAAGTAGAACTATCCCCCTCATTTCTGTACCTATGCAATTGAAAGGACATTGACACCTGTACAGCCTAAAGTGGAATCTAGGAGAATGAGTCTCAGTCCAGTCATGAGACGCTCAACGTACAATGTTACACCTTTAAGGCAGTGTTGATGTGAACCAGAGGAGTTATAGCAGGATGCCAGTATAGAATCCTTTGACTTCTGAGACTTTGTATTTGGGACCCTTTTATTTAATTTTTGGTTGCCTATTGTTTATGTTAGTTACCATGTACTTTGAGAAAATACGTCTTCCAAATGCTTCTGATCTCTATTTCCAGAATGCAATACAAAAATAAGTGTTTGGTGTACAAAACCTTCCCCAGTTTTTGTTTTAACATAAGTAGCTCTTTTCAGTATGTGCACCTCCTCACTCTAGCTGAGAAGGGCTGGTCTAATATGTACTTTGGAAGGATAGACCTTACTTAAGTAAATATAACTAAACCTGAAACTTTAAGCGACAAGTATAAGTTGGTACTGACGGAAGGCATGCACAATCCAGTTACGGCCTTTATTTTGAAGTTTCATTACAAAACTAGCTGTTAAGCAATGAATTTTCTTTTTTAGTATTTACTATTTTTTTAGAATGTTTTTTAGTATTTACTGTTGCCCTTCCTTAATTTCCCCTTTCACATATGAGTTGTAAATCTGATGATTAAGTTCTGTATAGAATCCTATGACATTTTCCCCTTCATTCCCTAGTATAAATGATTATAAATTGTGCTTATGACCCATTCCACTATATTTTTCATGATAGGTCATAAATTTGAACAATGATTTCAGTGGTCCATCTTCTCTCTGAAGTTTGCATCTCTTCCACCATCTCTGAAAAGTAGTTATCCAGCATGCACTTAAAGACTTCCAGTAATGGTGAACTCACTATCAACCAAGGCAACCCATCCCACTTTTGAAGAGAAAAGACAGTTTGCTAGTTTTTCCTTATATTAAGCTGAAATCTACCCCCTTGTTAGCTTAAAGTCACTTACTGGTCTTAGTTTTTCTCTTTGACCATGTATTAACATATGCAATCCTTCTTCTACAAGATTAACTTTCAAATATTTAAAGCTAAGAATCATGCACTTCACCTTCTGACTCTTTTCCCAGGTTAAATATCAGTTCTTTCAACCAGTCCTTGTAATGCATGATTCAATGTTCCCTTATTTTGTTGGACCACCTTGGACACATTCCACATCTTTCCTTTTTTCCCATTGATCTTAGATTTATTTTAAACATTTCTATTGCTATCTTTTTTAAAAATTATCTTCATTTCCTGGCATATCCCTGTCCTCATTTACCATCTCTATAGAATACCATCCGTTGTAACACAGAAATAAGAGAAAAGGGGAATGGGTGGGGAAAGACAGTTTAGCAAAACTAACCTACACCTATATTCCTTCCTAAAGTGTGATATCCAGACCCAAACTTAGCACAGTAGTTCTCTGACCAGAGCAGAATACAACAGGATTACCCCTTGTCCTTGGGGGCAGCTAGGTGACACAGTGGATAGAGTGCTGGACCAGGAGTCAGGAAGATTTGGATCAACTCTAGCTTCAGATACTTACTTATTAGCTGTGCAACCCTGGGCAAGTCACTTAACCCTGTTTGCCCCAGTTCCTCATCAGTAAAATGAGCTGGAGAAGGAAATGACAAACCACTGTAGGATCTCTGCCAAGAAAAACCCAAATGGAATGGAAAGAGACATGACTGAAACAACAAAAACCGTGGTACTCTTGTCAACTCCTTTGGCTGCTATCTTGTGCTGTTGGCTCAGTTGCAATCCAGTAAAAACTTTTAGATCCTTTTTACATGAATTAGATCCAGTCGTCCTGTACTTATACAGTTGATTTTTTTCAGTTAAATTCAACAGTAATCAATAAACTTAAGTCCCTATACTTCTCCCGGTTGAATTTTATGTTATCAGACTTTGTTCATCATTACAGCATGTTGAGATGTTTTTTGCAGGGGGAGCGGGAAGGCGGGGCATCCTGATTTTGTTGTCCATTATTAGCTCCTTCCCTCCCAGCTTTGACTGAAATAACTGTGTAGAAATACTGTATGCCATTTTCTCTTGAATAATAGGTGTCCACTTGGAAGAACCAAGAAAACCAGTTTCTTCATATACATTCGCTACTCACCTGATAGGCTGTGTAAAGAAAGCATTTTTTAGATCATACAGCAGTATATAAATGAAAGCTACTATGTAGGAACTAGGCCTGTAACTAAAATGTGAGATAAAAGCCCATTTTGAGAATGTGAAGATGTGTGTGAACAACAAAACTCATTTTAGACCTTTGAAAATTGTTCTTGGTTAAATTTTGTTTTTTCCTCATTCAAAACACAAGCTGGAAGAATCAGATTTTGAGGACAGAGAAAATCATATTGAAAGAATTTATAAACCAAGTTCTCTGTGTGTGCATAGTAAGCTATCAACAATCATGCAAAATATTTTTTTTTCTCATATATTTCTTTACCATTGTTGGCAGAGGGTACAAATTAACCTCAGATCTTCAGTTATACCTTAAAATTACCTGGTAAGGATTTGTCAAGTGAGTTTCAAAGGTTGTGTAGTCTACTTTATCCAAAGTTAATTCAAGTATGAATATATAACATACTCAAACTAGCAAACAACTTCAGAAGAAAAACACTTACTCAGAAGGCATGATGTGAATGAAGCAGCATTGATGCATTACAAATATATAATTATTTGCACTAATATTTGAGCAGGTGGAATGGATTAGTACTTGGTCAACATTACGCTGATTATAATGTACTTTCCTATATTAATATGTACTGTGTAACGTATTAAATTGTCAATTAATTTTAGCTAAGATAGTAATATTTATATATCTTTTATAGACAGTATCCAGTTGAGCTAGTTTTAATTCAAAAGTTTCAGAGCAGAAATAATTTTACCTTCAAAATGACCTGACAATCACTAGATAATAGAATTATCAACAATTGGCAACAGGTGGAATGGGGTGGGAGCAAAGAAGGACCTCCAGTTTTGTCCTGCAATGCAGTGCTCCTATGACCAGGTGACTGTTACTCTCTCAATGTCCTTTCCTCAGTCTGAATCCTCTCATCTTGCCCCTTTGCTGCTCATATCCGCCTCCCTCCAACCCCAGCTCTGTTGTTCTAACCTCTACCTCTAACCTCCTTGACCATCCTATTGACATAAGTCCCAGCTCTCAAGCACTTGGCAAGCTAACCTGATTAATACTATGGCCAGGCTGTTACTAACTGGTGAGAGCTTAGAGTCTAACCTTCCCAGGGCTATTGCATTTTAATTGGGAACTCTTCAAAACCAACTCATTTTAATTCAAAGAAATGAATCTCTAATGATGGAATTAAAGGCCTCATGACAGGCCAGTTGGGAAAAGTTTGGGGACCTGAGTGGGAGAAAGATTGCCCAATAAATTCACTTTGGGTAGGTAGTTGGCAGAAGTATCTGTAGATATACGGTCCATCATTTGTTGAGAATAGTCTCTTTCTGTTGCAGTAAGTTACTTAAGAAGACCATCAGAAACGTTTCATTAGTGTCTGACCTAAAATGACAGAAAATGTTGCCACCATTTGCACACATTATATGACATTTAGAATTAGATAATGTAGGTTTTACATGGGATGTGAAGGACAAAGTACCTACATTAAGTGAGATATTGCAGATAGGGTAATTAACAGTTCTGAAACTGCAGGATTGTAAATTCTGATGCATATCCACTTTGGGCCACCAGGGGGAGAACTCATTTGTATTTCGCAAACACTAAACGTCTACTAGGTTTTCATGCTAATATTTCAAGTTTTAATTTGTAGCCTTTTTGAAGCCTCTTTTAAATTAAAAACCCCATGAAGCTCAACATCTTTACAGACACACATCATTAACCTAAAAGGAAATTTAAGTACATATTTGCTAACAAAAATCATCATAAATAATATAAAATACTAATAATACAATTATATTTTAGGCTCATTGTGGGTCACCTCTTCTTGTTGGTGTCCTGATTTTCCTTCAGAAATTCATTTCCTTGTCCTTTTTGGGGACATATCCGCCTCCCTCCAATCCCAGCTCTGTTGTTCTAACCTCTACCTCTAACCTCCTTGACCATCCTATTGACATAAGTCCCAGCTCTCAAGCACTTGGCAAGCTAGTTTGGGGAGGGAGGAGAGAAAATCAAGCAATAACTAGAATATTCAACACAAACTATGGCAGTTTTTAGACATCTACCCATGCATATGTACAACCTACATACCAAGAACAGTAACTGGATAGTATTCTTAACTCCAGTGAATTCAGTGCTTTGGAGCAGACTTTTTTTTTTGAATCTTTTTTTTATTAAATATATTTAACTTTTTACATTCATTTTTACAAAATTTTGGGTTCCAAATTTTCTCCCCAATACAATGAGCATTCTAATTACCGATATCACCAATCTGCCCTCTCTTCTTTCATCCCTCCCTTCCCTTACCCCATCTTCTCTTTTGTCCTGTAGGGCCAGA
>CM053769.1:451102066-451161805 GCA_028658325.1 Potorous gilbertii
TTTTTCCACTTGGCTAATTCTGCTTTTGAAAGCATTCTTCTCCTCATTGGCTTTTTGAACCTCTTTTGCCAATTGAGTTAGCCTATTTTTCAAGGTGTTATTTTCTTCAGCATTTTTTGGGGTCTCCTTTAGCAAGGTATTGATCCATTTTTCATGCTTTTCTTGCATCTCTCTCATTTCTTTTCCCAGTTTTAACTCCACCTGTCTAACTTGATTTTCAAAATCCTTTTTGAGCTCTTCCATGGCCTGAGCCCATTGGATATCTGTTTCAGATGTTTGGGATACAGAGGCCTTGACTCCTATGTCTTTCCCTGATGGTAAGCATTGTTCTTCCTCATCAAAAAGGAAGGGAGGAAACAACTGTTCAGCAAGAAAATAACCTTCTATGGTGTTATGTTTTTTCCCTTTTCTGGGCATTTTCCCAGCCAGTTACTTGACTTCTGAGATTCCTCTCCACCCCTGCCTAGATCTGCCCAGCTAGTGCTTGGGGTCTGAGAATCAAATGCTGCTCCCCACCTCAGGGCTTTCAGTGGTGCACAGAGGTGCTGTTCAATGTGAGCTTAAGTTTTGGTGCTCAGGTAGGGGCAGGGCCTCCTCCCAGGCTCAATTCCCTCAGGAGGTTTATACAGAGACCTTCTCTAATGGACTCCTGCTCCTTCCTGCTCAGGGAGCCTCTGGCCACCGGCTGCCTCCCAAGGAAGCCTGAGTTATGGAGACACCCTGCTCCCCTCTCAGCCAGTCCAGATGTCTCTCTCACTGACCTGTGTGTCTGTGGGTGGAGGGACCTTTGCAGCCACCAGAGAGTCTGTCCCTGAAGCCAGCTTGGATCTGTTCCTCTTGGGGCAGCGTGGCCAAGGCAGGGCTGGGCTCCGCTCCTGTCTTGTGTGTGACGGACCTTTGGGATCAGTTTTTCAGGGCTCTCTGGAACGGAAATCTCCTTCACTCCATTGCTACGCAGCTTCCTCTGCTCCAGAATTTGTTGGAACTTCTTTTTACAGGAAATCCATGGACTGTGGGTTCGGAGCTAGCATATGTGAATCTTTCTACTCCACCATCTTGGCTCCTCCTTCCATTTGTATTATTTAACTCACTCTTCAACTATTGGAGACATGACATTTGAAGGGACATGTCTCCTTTCATTTTAGAATGCAACATTTCCTTACTTTTAGCCCCTTCCAGTCACTCAAATATATTTACATTTGTCTTCATTCTTGTGTTTGAATTTCATAGTTTCCACTTAATTCTGGCCTTTTTTCAAGAATGCTTTCAAATTTCTAGTCCATTAAAGTTCTTTTTTCCCCACTCTCCCCTGTCAGATCATACTCAGTCTTGCAGAACATATTGTTTTTAGTTGTAAATTTGCTTGTAATCTTTTGCCTGTTGTAATATCATATTGTAAGATAATGTCTCCCTTATAGTAATTGCTGCCAAGTCTTGTGTGATTCTGACTATGATTGCTTTGCACTTAAACCTTATCTTTCTGTCTGCTTTTAGTACTTTTTTTTACCTGGTTTATCAGGGTTTTAATTTTTGACATTTCTGAGGTTTCAATTTAAAATTTCTTTTGGGAACTTAAAACTTGTTGCTTTAAGACAAAGATAGAAAAAGCCCCTATAGAGTAATCCCAGCAGCCTCCGGAGTCCCCTTAGGCACCCTTCTTCATTTAGAAGCAACAAAACAGAACAAAAAATTTACTCCAAGCCCACCAAACCATGATTATGCAATAAAAGTTCACAACTTTTCCTTGCTCCTGCTACAAGTCTTCATCAAGATCCTAAAGCCCTACCTACTTGCCTAGTATGAAGAGAGACCTCCTAGAACCTCATGCAATGCTTCACCCAGACCAGACCAGCCAACTCCTTCAAGAGCAACTATCCAACTTCTCTACCAAATTCTCCCCTTTCCTCCACCTCTTCCATGTCTCCCTGATTCACTCTGTTCACATTGCTTTTACTTTCACTCATATTGTTTTTCTAACTTTCCCCATTGAGCTATACTCAATACAAAATTAGTCATTGAAAAAAAATAAATGAATAAATAAATAGAATAAATAAATGCTGCATTGATTGAATATCTCTCATACTTGAACAATTTCTTAATCCAGAAACACTTTTCCAGGTCAGTTGTATTTGATATTAGATAGAGATAGAGAATAGGGACTCAAACTATTATTTCATTTTGTGGGGAATTCTTGGTTGAGAAAACTCTCTTTAGTAATGCAGATTGACACTTTGGTGCAATTTACTCTTAGAGGGTTGCTTAGAGCACTGATAAATTAAATTACTTGCCCAGGGTCGCATAGCTAGTATATATCAGAGACAGGACTTGAACCCAGGTCTACCTCAATTCTCTATTCTCCCCCCGGCCTCATTTCCCTTGTACCTTATGTTTTCTTTCCCCCCCAGTATTTTGATTTTGTTCTAATATTTATTGTTGATAATTCACCTGCTTCATCAAATTTTCAAGTAGTTTGCTACTTGTATAAAATTTTCCACCTTCACTTTTAAGCTATTTATTCTCTTTATAATTCTTTTTCTCCAGAGCTCTTATTTCTCTAATAATTTCTTTTTTGTCCTTTATTTTTTTCTGGAGTACTTGCGGCCAATGCCTGCTTTCCTGAGACTCTCCATGTACATATTGTAGAATTATTTTCTTCTGAAATATCCAAAGTTTTTCTTCATTATGTTCAGTGTCTTCTGTTTACTCATATCTCTCCTCTCAGTTAGTGGATTAAGACTTTGTGCCAAGGCTAAGCTCTGCCTCTTTTGCACTCTTGAATGAGGTGGTCAGGTGCTACTTGGTCCTGACCTTAATATCTTGAACTCCTGCCACTGGCTTTCACCTTCTCTAGCATGTCCACATTTGGAGTACTAGCAGTTTTGGGAATTCCTGGATCAACCAGGTAAAATTGCTATAGTCTTCAGGCCCCCCTGGACCATTCTAGAGCAGAGCACTGTGGTCTTCACACCATCTTAAAGCATGCTTTTTTAAAAGAGCTTTTCAGTCTTTAGATTTCCTTGGAGTGCCTCTTCAGAGAAACTGTGGATTTCCATCCACCACTGGTGCATCCCAGTCAGAGCACTTCTGATTCCTTGCTTCCTGGAGCATCTGCAATCTGAATACTGAAGATCCCAGACTCCCCTGAAGCTCCACAACTGAACAAGCTGGGCTTTCTGGCCCTTAGACAATGAGAAAACACGCAGGCTTTCGAAGCCCCTGAAACATCCCTGGTCAGAGCACTGGAATGCATCTGGTCTATTTACCTGTGCCTCTGCTAGCTTCCCTGGTGGGATTCCTTTTACAATGCCTGGAGGCCTCAGCCCATCTTTTTGTGTATTCTTGGACTGAATGAAGTTTCTTACTATTGTTTCTCTTAGGAGTATTTGATTGTTATTACAAACCCGGTTCATTTAAAAAATCTTTACTGTATTGTAAGTCAGAGCTAGGCTTTTCTAATACTTTTTCATATTACCATTTTAACTGCCTCTCACCCATATTCTATCTGGCACAATAATAATATTACAATAGCTGACTTTTTAATATAACATTTTAATATTCACAAAATGTTTACCTGTGTTGTTACATTTCATTATTTTTGTATGCGTCACAAATACTACTATACTGTAAACTCAGTGGAAAAATCATGTCTTATAATAATCATAAATAAAAGCTAGCATTTATATAGCATTCAAAGGTTTGCAAAGCTCTTTACATATGTTAACTCATTTGATCTTACCTAGCTTTAGTTTTTCTTCCATATACCTAGCCTGGTATTCAGCACATAGCAGGTGCTTAATATTTGTTGACATGAGTTGAACTGAAATAACTGCATGATTTATCCACACAAAGGCAAACAAGCAATTCCATTTTCTCTTTAATTCTTTGCGATCTGGCTTTGGTACCTACCACTCTTCTGAAAATGCTCTCTCAAAGGTCACCAATGCATGAATGAAGGAAGTCATAGTTCCTCTGAAGCAGCCCACTGAGGCAATTCCAAATGTTCCTTAAATAAATGAAACAGTCTTGTTTTTTGGTCAGTGACTTTAATTCAAAGCTGGTTTATGAATACTGAATTTCTAGTTTGGGACTTTTTCATCCTGTTTCTTTGTTTTGATTACAAATTGCTAGTTTGTGTCACTATAATTCCAGGGCTATCCTGAATGTATTGTCCTCTTCCCTCCACCTATAAATCAGTTTATTGGACCCTGTGGAATATAGACTTTTAGAGACTGTAATTGACACTAGTGCATCTCTCCTGAGAAGAACCACTACACTATTAGTTTGTTGTCTTGTTAAATAGAAGGTTGACCAGATTTGTTTATTTGTGCTTGCTATCTAGTTATAGGGGAGGTTACTCAAGAAAAGTTTAAAATATGGGCATAATAATATACTTTTAGGGCCATTTGACCACAACTGAAATGACTAAACTCTGGGATATTCACTTCATTTGCATACTTTAAAACAATTCCCATCTCTTGAAGACTTGTACTTTTTCATTGTTTCTTAACTACAATTCCTCAAATTTGCTCAAAATTCAAAAGCTCAGGCAAACTTAGTTTCACTTAAAATTCCAGTTGAAAGATGCCCATTGGGAAAATGATATTGTGCTGGAAAGCAGCAACACTAGAGAGACAGTTTTATTAGGAGAGACACATTAGTATTTCCAATAAACCAAGGGATGTTGATATTTACAATGCAGTTTATAAAAGGTCAGATGTGGGCCTTTGGCAACAAGTGATTCATTCACTTGCAGAAGGAAAAGTGGGTCCTCCATAGAGCAAACCCAACCACAGTACCAAAGGGGCAGCAAAGGCAAAGGGCGCCACCATGAGGCGTTCATTTCAATGCTTGTCATTTCAATTGTGGTGGGTTAGAGATCACAGAGCAGCCATGCTATCTACTGAAGAGACATCAGACAGTGTAGTAAAAAGGGTAATCCATTTATTTTTAGAGAAGTTTTCCACTCAGAGATCATACACACTGAAGATCACAGAAACACATGCAAGCATGAAATTTAATTTTTAGGAACCCTTTTCCTGGGGCTTCCATAGAAAACAGCAGTGAATGGGAAATTGCAATCACAACAAGGCAATTACAGAGAGGTTTGAGGGAAGCTGACAACTTTGAAGACACATTTTATAAATTCTCAAAAAATAATTTTGGTAGTTATTCCAGTAAAATGGAATTTAATATGATTGGGTAGGATGAATTTTGAAGAATGATACTTTTAAAATAGTCAAGAAGAAATGTGACAACAGGAAAACATTTCTGGATAGGATTTTTCTAGTGGTTCTATATTGATAAATATGACGAGTTTTGATTTACTAAACCCTGAAATACCAAGACAACAGGTGAAGTAAATCACATAGTCAAACAGTAGCAGAACACTTACATTTAAGGCATGAAATGACTGAAAGGTGGAACTGAATCTTTATTACAGCAATAAAATAAAATGGATAATTTTGATGCTCTAAAATAATAGTGGAACAATATTTTCTTCACAACTATGTCATCTCCTTTTCAGCAATCATCAAGAATATGAACCTTGTCTTTCAGAGTAATCATTCTCTCTCATTTCATTCTGAGCCCCTTGATAGGACAATGAAGAAAGTCCATACTTTCTTATGCAAAACTTGCTGTGTGTACAATGAAGAATCTATGTAAATAACAAAAAAAAGTTTAGTTTTCTCAATGGTGATTCATTTCAGCTTCTGGGTTGGGCAGCCTTCAACTAAATAGGAGCCTAATAATGCTTAGGTTCTGAAGTTTTTCTTCCCCAAAGGGGTCTCTGACATGTATATATAGTTTTGATACCAATTATTCATGATTTCTAAGTCTTTAAAGATAGCAGCATTCCTGACAGTAAATGTAGACCATGAAGATGCATCTGTTTTCTCCTAGATTTAGTAAATCCCTCCCCAAAGAATGGACCACTTTCCAAAATTCATATTCAAAATTTTCCAGGAGATTAAAACAATAAAATAGAGTTTTAAATTGGAATAAAAATAGATAACCACAATTGTGCTATTAAAGCAATACTGAGTTGGTTTTCTTTAATTAAAAATCTTTGGGAAAAGTTTTAGCCACACTGCTAGTTAGACGGATGCTTTCTCTATGTAGGCAATCAATGAAATTAAGGGTGAGGGAGTGTTAACATAATTTTACCTTCTCTCTCACCTGTTCTGTGTTTCTGCCTTGACGGTATCCGATATTATGTTCTCTGAAGTCTTTTCAAGAAGAGATGAGAAACTAGATTCTAGCATGTCCAGTCTCCTGAATTCTGGACACCACAACAAAATAATTTGTCAAACTATCAAAACTTACAGCCATCACAGTGGAGGAGACAGTGATATTTTGACAGACTTTGTGCCTTCACACAGTACTAATCTCACCACTGGAGGCTGTAAACATGATGGGTGAAGTGACAGCCTGGTTACAAATCTGTCTGGCAGCTTCATTAGACATCTCTCGCCTGACTGATTAAACTACATTTAAGACCCACTTTCATTTTTTTCCCCAAATCTTTTGTTTAAATTAAAAGGTCGTGTTTTCAAGTGAGCGATCTGCTGCTTCCTTCCATTTAGTGCTACAATACAGTTACATTATTACTAGAGTTACACAGATCAGTGTGAATGAGATTCTCAGACATCAGCAAGAGGTCCATCCCCTGGGCATAACCCAGAAAAAAAATAGTCGGGGGTTGGGGGGGAAGGGGTGTTTGTTTGTTTGCACTACACCACAGAAGGGATGGAGCTTTCTTTCTTTTAATTAAAAAGCTGATGTTCCTCAAATTAAAGAAAAATAAAGTTATGTTATTCAGGGCATGCCTATTCCTTGGTTAGAACTTCTGACTTCTAACTACGAGCCTACCCTTTCTTCACTCCTCCCTCTATGAATTAGTCTAAAACTTTAATTTCTGAGTTCAGAAAGGGGAAATTTTAAAATGAAGGATATTCATTTCTTAGAACTTGGGACAAGAAAAATAGATATGGGTAGATATAAGAATAATATTTACCTATTTAAAAGATGTGTATATACCTCTTTAATATAACCTAACTTCAATAATATATCCAGAGGTTTGGATCATATAAAACCTGTAGATTGAAATTCATGACACTTTACTGTAGGCCTTCAGGCTAAGCTAGGAAATGTAATGAAACTCACTGACATTTTCCCTCAGTTTGTTGCTGCTGCTGTTCAAGAAAAATCATTTTCAGAAGAATCATTTGAAAGACAAACTATTACTGAGTTGTTTTAACTTCACAGGTTACCTATTAAACTTAATCATTCATGCATTTCACAGCAGGTGATCCTATAAGCATTATCCTATAGAGGATATATATGGGAGCATGTCTGCATGGTAGGGAAGAGGAAGGAGAAACTCTAGATACAAGAGAAAAAAAGAGAGTACTTTGATCTATTATGATAATTTGGGGGTATCGCTTTATTTCATTTGAAAATGTATCTACTTCTTTTATCATGTTTTCCTGTGCCATTAATGGAAGGGATAGGGTCGGTCAGAAGCATTTACTATTACTATGGTTGTGGGACCTAAAATTTATTTCCTAGAGGTAAGATTTTTTCATTTAGTAGACATAGAGTTTTAAACTTATATCTATTATTAAATACTATACAAAATTGATTTTTGGATTAGATTTAGTCCTTTTTTCATTTTCAATTATAATTCAATCCCCTATAATCATCAAGGGTTGACTAGAACTGACGTTGGCAAACTCCTACTGAGCATCAGTAACTCAGTGTGAACAGGGTTAATGAACCATATTAAAGAAATAGTGTTGCCTTTTCATTTTAATTTCAATGAAATTCAATTTATAATAAATGTATTTGCATATTGATGTAGCAAATAAAATCTGGAATTTCTTTCACATTTTTCACTTGGTTAAGACATGAAAACTAACAACTTTTTATCATTCCACTAAAAGATTACCAGGTTTTTGTTCCATGAAATCCAAGTTCTTAAAATGCAATCATGTAATCTCAGACTTTACTCCTAATGATATATGTAGAATTTTTGTTGAGCTCTGATGAAAAGAGAGGCTCTAGGTTTTAAATTTTAAAATGATTTAAAATAATTCATTTTCTAGCTATAAAAATTATGGAATCATATAGACATGGTACATTTAAAAGACATGCTGAAATCTAAAGTTTAATTTTTAAATAAAAAAGTTTCTTATTAAATTTATAGAATACCAAAATATGTGTTTGTTATACCTGAAAATTTTATTTTAAAATGGCTACTTGTTCATGTGTATGTACACATACACACATGTGCAGGAGCATTTGCTTATCAGTTTTGCATCATCTAAACTATCATACAATTCTAATATTTAAAAAATTGAGTAACTTTTGCAGACACTGCAATTATAACATTATATAACAGTTTGCTTATTGAAAAAAATTAGTTTTGTGAAATCTGCTCTCCTGTCCATCAGAAATAGGAGTTCTTTCACCAAGGCATTGCTCATGCCAGTGAAAGCCTGGTAATGAAATTCCTGCTAATGAAGTTCAGAATCTTCTCCAAAATTTATAGTTTTAAAGAGTTACCTAGAACACAGAGAGGTTAAATGATATGTCTAATATGTGTTAGAGAAAGTACTTGAACTTTGGTTGTCCTGGCTCTGAGATTGGCTCTATCCTGGCCCCATGCTATCTCTCTTGGTTATGGTTTAATAAAATAGGTAATTTGTTATTTTTAACATGACAACACATACAACCATATCCAAGGTGGGGCTGGGACACTATTTTTCTCTCTTACTAGGAGTTCTTTACTCTGCACCCATGTTTATGGACTGGATCAGACTTTTTCTTCCTCCAAAGCCTACTTCTTTATTCCCCTATCTTAAAGCCCTGAGAAAAACTACTTGTAGAAAACTTAGATTTGACTTATACTTTGGATCCCCTCAAAGAAAAGTAAAAAAAAATACTCAAGGTTCAATGTAAATCAGATAGAGGACAGTTATTTATTTCCTCCCCACAAAAGAAATGGTACAACTGTGAGTGGTGAAAATTCACTGAAAAAATTTAAAATATTAAATAATACCTTATAACAGTGATTATATTCTTCTGGGAGATTGATACTTCAAACATAAAGCATGAAACATTGTAGGAATGCTGCTCCATTTTATCTTCATTCTCAGCAGTTTCCTCAGGGTCCATTTCTTATGACACTACGGACCAAGTTTGGGCTCATCCTCTTGTTATATATCATCTACTCTTCCAAGAAGCACTGTGTGGATTTAGGGAACACTTCCCTTGTGCAGCCAACACCAAATGAAACACCCAGGAAACTGACCTCTCAAACTCACCAAGTTACCCCCAAGGCTAGAAACAACCATTTCAGAATCACTGCTCAGTCACCTAAACTCAGGAAAGACACATAAAATAGAAAGAACAGCTGGGATTTTGAAATATAATCTATGCAAACTCAGTCCAAAACACATTGCCTTCCATGAGCAAGGAGTTGGCCATTTCTGATGGTGTCAAGGTCCTCACTTCTCATAAGAATTCCTAGAAAAAGCTGAAAGAGACTTGACTTGTTCAGCACACAGAGAGAAGTCTAGAAGATAGAGTCACTCTCCATAAGCTCTACTAAGTGTGTGGATCTTCCTGGCTTACTGGTTAATGCTGCCTGACATAGTTTTGATGCAATTTCACCCACCCTGCAGCTATTGTAGAAATAGAAGGGGGACAAAATGGATAGTTTTGATTAAGGACTCACTCTGAACTTTTTGTATCATCACAGAGTACCATGCTCTTCAACACTGAGCCTTTTTCTTTGTTTTTTTTTCTTTAAAGTGGCCCAGGCACAGACTGAACACTCAAATTGGGGGTCATGGAGGTGAGCTTCCATTACATTTGAAAACAAAAGCAATACAAATAACTGCAGATCTCTTGACAAAAACAGAAATCTCCTCAAAAGCAAATTAGTATTGTTGACTTTTGGTGGCAAAATCTCATTGTGCTAGTTGAAAAAATATTATTTTCTAGGATTTTTCACTTAAAAATAAAACCATTCATTTCCTACTTGGAGATCTTTACCAAAGAAGATCTGTTCTAGCCATTGACAAAATGAATTCTAAGTGTTTTATTTTTTTAATACCTTAATATTGATGGACATATTTAGGAAAGCAATTATTGGCCATCTGTGACATATAATTTTAATAGGTACTTTTAATAAAGTAGGAGTTGAAATGTACTAGGCCAATAGTATGCATTTAATTAGCTGGTATAATATACTTAGGAGCATTCTAATGAATAATAAATGATGGGTTGTTGTTTTTTTTATTTTCTGCTTCTATGACACAGAGCCAAATAATCAAGAATCAAAGGAGCTCAGAGTATTGAGTAACAACCAGTAAACTTGTGCAAGATTTTTGTTTCCCCTCTCCAGTTTAATTGGCTCATTGTTCCTAAGAACTATAAACTGTGGGGTTGGTGGCTGTGTTAAAGTTTATTTCTATAAAGGAAGATTAACATATTCTGGAACTTAACCCTAATCCTTGTTTTGAGTTAACTCAAGCAGATTGGATTAGTAATTCTTACCTACCACCCACTAAAAGAAAACCTTGCTTCTTTGATAGCCAGTCGTATTATGTACTTTCTTCTGCTACATCATGCTCTAACATTCCAAGAAAAGAAATTATATTAAGTGGAAAGGAAACAGTTTGACATGAAGACAGCAATAAACAGACTGTAGAAACAGAGCCTGGGATTAATTTGTCCAGTATCAGCCCTGAGTATTGTTTAATTATTTAGATAGAAATCAAGCATTTATTAAGTGCTCTCTAGGTGCCAGGCACTGAGTATTTGGTTATTTCAGACAAAATATAGTAGAATCATGATGTAGAGGTTCTGATAACTTCATAAAGCATATTCTTGTCAGTATATATACTTTTATTGGATATGCATGATTAAAGAGCAAACAGAAAAATTCTTTTAACACTGTTGCTATAATGGACGCCTTTATTAGTGTGATAAACCTGTGGGCTCCTTAGAATGTCTTTAAATGCATAATATAAAACATCTAGGATTACCACGGAAACTAATTATAGTGACATACAGTTATCAAATTATTTTTTAAAAAAGTTCACAGACTTCAAGTTAAAATCCTGATCTGGGAAAGCAGGGGAAGGAGTGGGATGGGGGTGGGGGGGGTGCAGAGGAGGGGGTGGATTATTCTCTTCATCTCTGATTTGTGTAATTATTATAAACCAATTAATGGGAATTTTTTATCTTAGGTAATCAAAGCAGAATTTACTGTGTAATACACTTTTAATGGACATATGGTTTACATGTTCTAATTTCATTGGTCTAAATATATGCTACTATTTATCTATGAAATATCATTTTCCATCCAAGAATAAATTTTTTGCAAACTACCCCACCCCATTACCTTAAAGATAGGAGGAAGTTAAATTGTAAAATACTAATATGCACGATATACCTCAGTTCCAGAAGAAACAAAATAGAAACCAAATCATTTAAATTCATTTTCTTGGTTATTTTTTGCCACACAGCAACTAGATGATTTTTGTTATGATTATGAACAATGACTTTTTTATAATATATTAAAGAAATATAATAGAAAGAAAAATATTCTGCTATTAGAATGGCAACTGAAAATTATACTTATTGATAACAACGGAAGCTAAAGTAGAAATGTCACAAATTATGAAATGTGATATTTTAATATGTATTTATTTTTTAAAATGCGTGTTTAATATGGATATATTTTTTCCAGGTCCAAAAATCTCCACCCATAATTTGCTTTGGATTTAGGATCTGGCACCTAAATTTAGGAAGAGTAGGCATATTTTTTAAGCGAGCAAGTACGATCAGAGCACATGTGTGCAGGGACAATTCTTGCCTCTGATACTACAAATGTCTGTCATCGTACTACTGCTCCTGCCAATTTGCTGGTTTCAGATGGCACAGTTTGTCTGCTAGACCATTAAACTTTGCTGGTCTCATAATCTCCTCTGGGCATTGCTCCCTACTAATTTCAATAGTTACTTCTTTTGCTCTACTGAATGAGAATGAGACAGACAGAGAATGAGAGAGAGGGAGACGGAGAGAGACAGAGAGAGACAGAGAGAGAGGGAGAGAGAGAGAGAGAGAGAGAGAGAGAGAGAGAGAGAGAGAGAGAGAGAGGGAGAGATGAAGGAGAGATGAAAATGGAACTAGAGACCCAAAGAGAGAGACAGAGGATGAGAAAGATAATGAGAGACAGGGACAGAAAGCAAAGAGAGAAAGAGAGAGAGAGTAACTGGGATGGGTGATTTCCCTTCAACTGGCCTTAATTAATGAGGTTTCACTATACATTCAAACATTGCTCCTCTTGCTGAGCTATGTAAGGTCATCATGATACAGGGGAAAGATTATCCCTGCACAACCTATTTGTTGTGTCTACTTGATCCCAGAATTGTTGCTGAGAAACATCTCCCAACATACACTTCATCACAGAGCCAAATTAATGCCTTTTTCTTCCCCTAGGTCATTCTATAATCCTCCTTACTATTCCAGGTTTGGGGAAGCCAAGGTCTGGAGACAGAACAAACTGTCATTTCGGAGGCTTGCACTCTGAGAGAAGGACAAGGAACAAACCTGACCCAACTCCCTTTCTTCCATTTCTAGACCCCCTACTTTCTAGTACCTCGGGGACTTCTAGCTACTTTCTGCTTATTTTTCCTTCACTCTAATCATAACATCTAAATATAACCTTCCCCAGAATAGAGGATGCATCAAAGCTACTTGGTTGCATTAGAAGCATAGGATTCAGAACTGGAAGGGACCCCAGTGACCAGCGAATCTAATCTCTTCAATTTATAGTTGAGTTAAAAATCATCAGCCAAAAATACATTTAAATATACCAAAAAGAGGAAGAATAAGGCCTATATAAGAAACCATAATGTTCTGTTATGTAGTTTATATATATGTGTGTGTGTTTGTACATACAAGTTTGTGTATGTATACACACATATAGTGAGAAAGAGAAAACATACATAATATCTGAACAGATAAATGAAAGCAGGTAGAGAAACAGAGAAGGATTTGCTATGTTCCTAGGCATTGCACTAAGGACTAGGAATACACACACAACACACATACAACATATACAACATACACACACATATACAAAAACAGTTTCTCACCTCAAGGAATTTGTATTGTAATAAGGAAAGAAAATACATAAAACCTGTTAGGAGATGAAAGACTGAACAAGTTGGAAAGTTAAGAAAGTTAGGAGCAAAACTGGGAGAGAAACAAATGTGAATGGCCTGATCACTTCCAGAAATTACAGCAGAAACTCACCAGTGAGAGAAGGGGCCAAAGGGACTTTAACAGGGTGGAAACAAAACTGCGCCATTTGTTTATGTAATTTTTACTATACCTTATTTTTTTTTATTTTATGCATTTCAATAAATGTTTAATTGTTGTTCTTGCCCCCAATTCATTACCCTACCTCTTGAGTGAGTAGAAGGCCTTCTTTGCAACAAATAAGCACAGGGTATCCCCAAAGTCAGTCCAGATTTGAGAATGAGGGCAGCTAAGTGGTACCATGGATGGAGCGCTAGCCCTGGAGTCAAGAGGACTGAAGTTCAAATGTGGCTTCAGACACTTACTAGCTGTGTGAAAAGTCATTTAAATTCTGTGCCTCAGTTTCTTCATTATGAGCTAGAGAAGGAAGTGGCAAACCATTCCAGTACTTTTGCCAAGAAAACCCCAAATGACATCATGAAGAGTTGGATACAACTGAAACGACTGAACAACCATAACCTTAATTAATAGCCTAATGAAGCTATGCTTAAATCTAGACTAAGACTTTTAGAACACTTTGTATTGTCCACAAAATTAATCAAAACACAGGCCATGTCTGAGAATCACTATCTGACCCTCTTAGTCAGGAAGTGAGACATATATTTCACTGTGAGTCTTTCAAAGTTATTGTTATTCACTGCTTTGATCAGAGTTTTGAAGTCTTTCAAAGTTTTTAAATATTATTGTCACTGCATGAATTATTCTCTCGATATTTCTCATTCTACTCCATATTTGTTCATATAAATCTTCTTACATGTCTCAGAATCTGTCATATTCATCATTCTTTACAGCAATGATGTCAAACTCAAATAGAAATGAAGCCACTAAACCATTCATTAGAACCCCAATGAGCCAGATATTGACTTAAAAAAACCACACATTAACATTTTCTATGTTTTATAGCATTTTTATTTGTTAAATATTCCCCAATTGCAATTTAGTCCACCACTAAGGAATGTTATAGGCTGTAATCGGTGTTTGTCCTCTGACTTTCAGCTCCATTGTGTTCACATATCACTCTTTGTTTAGTCATTCTCAAATGATAGGTACCTATTTGATTTCTGATTCCTCGCTATTACAAAAATGCTTCTAAAATATTCTTATGTATCTAGGTCCTTTCACTCTATCATTGATCTCCTTGTAATATATACCTAATTTTAGTATTTCTAGGTCAAAGGATTTGTATCCTTTAATGTTTTTCGACGTGGAGTTCCAAAATGTTTCCCAGAATGGATGAATGAATTTGCTGCTCCAAAAACAATATATTAGCATTATTCTACAATTCTTACAACTATTTTCTTCTTTTGTCATCTTTGACAATCAGATGGGAATGAAATAGAATCTCAGATGTTTATCATTTAATTTTTCTAATTATTAATGATTTGGAGCAATTATTCATATAGTTGTTGATATCTTGCATTTCTTCATTTGAGAATTGCCTATTTATTTTAATAGAACCCTTAGACTCTTCATACTCAGTCAGCTTGAGGTCTTTCCTGATGCCCCTGGTAATTGCATTTTGTCCTTTACTAACATAGAATTTACTTACATGTTGATTCATCACTCCTGAGTAGAAGATAAGCTCATTGAGGACTGGCATGTTTTTAAATTTGAGGGCAATAAAGGTTTTTCTTTTTTGTGTGGGTATCCTTAGGTTGGTTGCTTGTTGTCCTTCATTTTCAAAGAGGACCAAAATGACATCACCATAAAACAGTGAAGTTTCAGTGTTTTAAACTGTGGCTGATCAGACCAATATAAGTTCAGAATGCCCTACCACAGGTAGGGCACAGATAGTCCATATGAATTTTTGGGGTGGGCACTCCAAATTTGCACATCCTATATTTACTTTGTGCTGTCTCAATTCTGCTTTGCTCAAAGAGCACAGCACCCTTTCTGATGTGGGCACACCATTCTGAGTAGTCCTGAGCCAGTGTCTCCTGTGTTGCACAGTCAAATTCAAAGTTCTTGAGAGAGACCTTGAGAATGTTCTTGTATCACTTCTGACCATCATGTGATCATCTGCCCCATGAGAGTTCTCCATAAAATAGTCTTTTTGGCAAGCACACATTTTGCATTCAAACAATGTAGCCAGCTCGTTAGAGTTGTGCTCTCGGAAGCTTGGCAGTTCAGCTCGAGCAAGGCCTTCAAAGTCTTATCCTGCCAGGTAATCCTCAGAATCTTCTAAGACATTCCAATGGAGGCGATTCAGTTTCCTGGCATGGTGCTGGTAGCAATGTCACAGGCATATAACAATGAGGTCAACACAATGGCTCTGTAGACCTTCAATTTGGTAGTCAGTCTAATAACTTTTCTCTTCCAAGCTTTACTTTGGAGCCTCCCAAACACTGAGCTACTTCTGGCAATGCATGCATCAACCTCATTGTCAATGTGTACATCCCTGGAAAGTATACTACCAAGGTAAGTGAATTTATCCACAGCATTCAAAACTTCTCTGTTTGTTGTAATCAATAGTTCCATGTATGGATGGTGTGGTGGTAGCTGATGAAACACCTGTGTTTTCTTGGTGTTAATTATTAGGACAAAATTAGCATAGACAGCAGAGAATTGATTCATACTTTGTTGCATCTCAGCTTCAGAGGCTGCATTGAGTGCACAATCATCTGCAAACAGAAAATCATGCACCAACATTCCCTCCACTTTGGTCTTGGCTTGTAGCCTTTTCAAATCAAAGAATTCACCATCAGTATAGTAGTTGACCTTGATGCTGTGTTCATCTTCATCTAAAGCATTTGACAACATGGCTGAAAACATCATGCTAAAAAGCATAGGAGCAAGCACACAGCCCTGTTTCACTCCATTAGTTACCGGGAAAGCATGACAATATTGTCCACTATCCAAAACCCAGGCAGATATGCCATCATGAAACTGATGTGCAATAATAAACTTTTCCAGGCAGCCAAATTTCGAGATGGTTTTCCATAAGCCTTCACAACTAACAGTGTCAAAGGTCTTGGTCAGATCTACAAATATTGTATATAGACCTCTGTTCTGCTTCTGGCATTTCTCCTGGAGTTATTGGGCAGCAATCACCATACTGATTGTTCCTTGGCCTTTTTCTGAAGTCACACTGGGTCTCAAGTATATGACCATCTTCCAGGTGAAGGATCAGCCTATTAAGGTAGGACTCTAGCAAGAATTTTGCCAGTAATGACTAAGAGAGAGACCTCCCTGGAATTGTTGCAGGACAATCTATTCCCTTTACCTGTACAGAGATGGACAACAGAAGCGTCCTTGAACGCCGGGGGGAATAACTTTCTCTTGCCATATAACCTGGAAAATTTTAGTCAAATTTTGTATAAGCCCCTAACTTGTAAATATCATCTGGAATAGAATCTGCACCAGGTGCTTTGCCATGATTTCATGCTTTGCCATAAAAGGAGCCTAATGGCCCTCAAAACCTGTTCTTCACTTCAGCTAAGGAGGGATTGACTTCAGCCTGAGGTAAATGGTTGATGGCCTCAGCATTGATTGATGATGGTCTGTTGAGAACACTATGGAAGTGTTCAGCCCATCTCTTTAGGATCATGTCCTTATCACTAATCAATGTGACTCTATCAGCACTGAGCAGTTGTGATGCATCATATGTTTTTGGTCCATAAATAGCTTTCAGGGAATCATAAAAGCAGTTTGGATTGTTACTATCAGCATAAAACTGAATTTTATCTGCCTTCTTACTGAGCCAGGAATCCTGCATCTCTTTAAGCTTTGCTTATACTTTGTTTTTACTAGAATTAAATACTGCCTTCTTTGAAGTGGATGAACTATCCTGCTGGAATATCCTGTGTTGTTCTTGTTTTTCATTTAGCAGCTTCTAAATTTCCCCATCATTTTCATCAAAATCAGTCTTGGTGTTTTCAAGTGTTCTGACCAAGGTGAGCAAATGCAGTGCTATACACCAAATCTCTGAAAGCTGCCCACTCCTTTCCTGCTCCACTGTTGCCTACTGTATGTTGGCTTAACTTTCCCTCCAAGTTAGCAACAAACTGTTCACGCTCAGAGAAGAGCTCTAATTTGTTGACATTAATTCTTCTGGTAGTCATTTTGCCTTGGGGGAGGCACTTTTGATGAATGTGAATATTTAGCTTGGAAAGGATAAGTCTATGATCAGTCCAGCACTCTGTACTACACATTGCCTTTGTCACTCACACATCTTGTCTGTCTCTTCTCCTTACAATCACAGTCAATTAGATGCCAATGTTTGCTGCAGGGTACATCCATGAAGTTCTATTGCATTTAGGTAAATGGAAGACAGTGTTGGTGATGAGAAGGTCATGCAATGCACAAGGTTTTAGAAGTAAATGACCATTCCTCCCTAGAATTCCCTGCCAAGTCTGATAGTCTGAGCCTACTCTAGCATTAAAGTCACCCAGAATGATAAGCTTGTCCTCTTTTGGCACATTGATGTTGAGGGTCTCTAGGTCTTCATAAAAGTTTTCTTTGACCTCATCAGGATTTGTCATGGTGGGAGCATAGGCACTGATGATAGTGGCATGGCGTCTTCCTGCGAGTGGCAATCACATTGTCATTAACCTGTCATTCACTCATTTTGACAGACATACCAGTTTGCTGACTAGATTAGTTTTGATTGCAAAAACCCACACCAGCTTCAGGGCACCCCCCTTCACTGTACCCACTCCAGAAAAATGTATATCCAGCTCCAATTTCAGGAAGCTGGCCTTCATTTGGCAACCTTGTTTCACTCAGGGCTGCTATTTGGATGCAATACCTGTTGAGTTTTCTTGCAACAAGAGCAGTATATCTTTCAGGTCTACTGGATTTTGTGTTGTCTATAAGTGTGCACACGTTCCATGTGCTGATAGTGAGTGGAATCATCTTTGCAGGTTTTTTTGTACATTTTTTGGTGTTTCAGCCACATAATGGGATTTTCCGCCTGCTGCGGTAATCAGGCCAGGTTTGGGTAAGCAGACAATATTTAGGGCACCTTTTCTAGCCCCTTCCTTACACCAAGAGGTGAGCAGTGTGATCCTTAAAAGGCTGCTCAGACACCCAGAGGGCTGCCAAGCCCCTCTGTTGCTTCCAGTGAGAAACAACTCTATGGCCTGGGTCACCTCTGTGCAGCTCACCGTGTATCTGCACCTGCTGCTTCATCACTTGCCTGTCGTCATAGGACCTTGAGGCATAATGTAAAATGACACAGATGATGTCTTTTGATTCAATCATAAATTGTGTTTAAGTGAGGAAGAGTTGCATGAATTTATCAGCCTCACTCTCTCCTCCAGAGCCATCATGGTCCAGTGGCAGGACAGAGTTAAGATGGCTGGCAATGGCTCAGGCTGTAGTGGATGACCTTGTCTTCAGTGTCTAACTCCACATCACCTACTTCAGCTGCCTTCATGGCTGTAGGAATAGATTGTTCTCATCCACCCATGGGAAGACATCCCCCTAATTCCCCAATGGGTTTGAGATCCCTTGGTTACCCTGAACCTGGTTTGACCCATCTGCCAAAATGGTTTACCAGGGTGGAATAGGTGAACACCAAAGGTGGAAAGAGCCCCCAAAAGGGGTCAGCAGCCATCACACCACAGTACTGGTCCTCCCTGAACACACTCTACACCCCTAAACATCATATGAATATAATAAACATGACTTGAATTGAATCAAGCAAATCAAATTGCGGTGTCCAGGTGATGTAGTGCATAGAAAACTGGGCCTGGAGTCAGGAAGACTCATTTTCCTGTGTTCAAATCTGACTCCAGATACTTACTAGCTGTTTATCCCTGTGCAAGTCACTTAATCCTGTTGGTCTCAGTTTCCTAATCTGTAAAACAAGCTGGAAAAGAAAATGGCAAACCACTCTAGTATCTTTGCCAAGAAAACCTAAAAAAGGGTCACAAATCTTGGACAAGATTGAAAACAACTAAACAACAATACAATTTTATGCCCCACTCATTGTACTTTTATAGTTCCTGCCAGAGATATGTAAATTGATAAGTTTGATAAATTGATAAATTGATAGGTGGATTGTCCTACACAGCTATGGCATGCCACAAGTCTGGGCAATATGTGTTTTTAACCATTTCATTTTTTTCTAGGTAGGTTGTTAGATTGCTCTTTTCTGAATCTATATCTACTTGAGGGGGATTTATAATACTCTGGGGTTTGATGTAATCAACACAATGACTTCCACAAATAGGTATATCTGCTGGACCTTAACATCTAAAGGGAATTCTTTCTCCATTTGTTCTTTGTATAGATTGTTCCCCATGACGGTTGTGAACACTTTGGTTGAATATTTGTCTTCATCTTCTATACATAGGGTAGAGGGTATGCACACAAAGGGGAAAAATATTCAGAAAGACCACTGATCCAACAGTGAATGACTTAGTTATGCTCATCAACAGAATGATCTAAGACAATTCCAAAGGACTCATGATGGAACATTTTTAATTCCAAAGAGAGAACTGATGGCCTCTGAATGCAGATAAAAGTATATTTTTATGCTTTATTTTTCTTAGCTTTTTTGTCTTTTTCTTTATAACATGACTAATATGAATTACTAATATAATCACTAATATGATTGCACATGTATAACCTACATCAAATTGTTTGCCTTCTCAAAAATGGGGATGGAGGGTTGGAAGGAAGGAGAGAATTTGGAACTCAAAATTAAGAGAAAACAGATGTCAAAACTGTTTTTACATATAATTGGAAAAAATAAAATATTTTTAAAAATTTTAGAAGACCCTTAATCCATGTGCCTCTATTCTCATCTTTGTAAACTCTATAGGTGAATGATCTCTGCAAATGTCAAGGATATCCTTGAAGAAAGGATGAGAGGGAGTAAACAGAGACCACATATTCACAATCACACAATTGACTGAGAGGTATAGGTCCTGTTTGAATTTGTTGTTTATTGATTATAAAACAGCATTTGACTGATTGGAGCAAAAGGTAGCCTTAACACTCTCCTCTATCAAGGTGACTCTTATGCATATATTAAGATCATACAAAATTTCTTAATAGATGCAAACATGGTAGCAATTTTGTTTAGTGATGCTCATTTGTATGGTTGTTACAATTTTACTTGACTCTTCATGACTCTATCTGGGGTTTTCTTGGCAAAGATACTGGAGTGATTTACCATTTCTTTCTCCAGATCATTTTACAGAGGAGGAAACTGAGGCAAACAGGGTGAAGTGACTTTCCCAAGGTCACATAGCTAATCAGTATCTGAGGCTGGATTTCAACTCAGGAAGTGACTTTCCCAGGGTCACATAGCTAATCAGTATCTGAGGCTGGATTTCAACTCAGGAAGATAAGTCTTCCTGACTTGAGGTCCGATGTTCTATTCAGTGTGCCGCCTAGTTGCCCATTTGTATTACATGATCACATAGTCTTTGTAGAGAAATTCCAAAATAAGCTTTACCTTAGAGAGGAACTATCCCATTAAACTGAACCACACAAGAGTTATCACTATATCAAGTCATCTAGGGCTTTGCCCAAGGGTGGCAGCATCTTTGGGACAGGGACTTTCTCAACACAATCGATCCTCTGGCTTGCTGTCCCTGTACCTCATGGTATCTCACCAGCTCATGTATTGTGATCCTGATGTGTCCAACTCTATTTTCTTACTCAATTCTGAGCTACCAGATCCAGTATTCCATTGCCATGGATTCCCTCTTTAAGTCTACTTTCCTGGCATTTTCCTTGCCTAGTATCTTACCCAAAATCTTATGAAGTGCTAATGTTTTGGACCATAATCTATGACATATGTCACACTTTCTTGAGGAGAGGAGATCTTCTGACACTGCCGCCACTCTTATTACTTCCCACTTAGACTGTTCAAATTAGTTATTTGTTTGTTTCCCCGCCAAGACTCTCTCCCATCTCCAGACAGTACTCAACTGCCTGCCTAAATGATTTTCCTTAGGCTTAGGTCTGACTCTGTATCTTTCTACTCTACCTCCCACCTCCATTCAATAAACTCTAGTGGCTTTCTATCACCTGCAGGATCAAGCATAAAATCTTTTGTTTGTCTTTGAAAGCCTTCTATAAACTGCTTCCCCCTGCAACCTTTCCAACCTTTTTATACTTTACACTGTCCCTCCCTCACTTTGCCATCTCATAACACTGACTTCTGTGAACAATACTCCATCTCCAGACTCTGTATTCATGCTGGCTGTTTCTCTTCTTTCACACCTCTATCTCCTGGATTCCTTGGTTTCCTTTTAAATACAAGCTAAAATCCCATATTCTACAGCAAACCTTTTTCAATCCTCCTTAATTATCGTGACTTCCTTAT
The DNA here is from genome assembly GCA_028658325.1 of Potorous gilbertii. Taxonomy (NCBI): domain Eukaryota; kingdom Metazoa; phylum Chordata; class Mammalia; order Diprotodontia; family Potoroidae; genus Potorous; species Potorous gilbertii. The sequence continues at coordinate 451,123,689 of CM053769.1, forward strand.
GTTGATTTCTTCCAGTTTATTCTGTCTATAACTGGTTTGTACACAGTTTGCTTGCATGTTGTCTCCTCCATTAGACTAAGCTCCTAGAGGGCAGAAACTATCTTTTGCCTGTCTTTATATTTCGAGTTGGAGAAAGAAATGGCAAATCATTCCAATATTTTTGATAAGAAAACCTTAAATGGGGTCACAAAGAGTTAGGCATGACTGAAATAACTAAACAACCACAAAATATCCTCAGTGCTTAGCATCATGCCTGGCAAATACTAGGTACTTAAAAAATGCTATTTGATTGACCAACTATTCTGAGACTATGCAGTGTGCACTGTAGACAACTGCATTAGATTGAGTTACAAAAATTCTTAGATACAAAAATCTGAACAGCATAGTCATATTTACTATTACATCATTCTATTGGGCTTGAAATAATAGCAGCTTCTTTGAAGGGGAAGAAAACAGACTATGTAAGGAATCTGAGTTTTATTATTTTGAATCTAATCCAATGATGGAGAAACATCTAGGGCACAGAGTGATAATTTTTTCATTAACAAAGGTTCTGATAATTTCAAAACTTGCTTTCTTTTCAAATATTTATTTATAAATCTAAATTTCTGAACTTTGGCATTAGTAAGACATAGTGTTTGTCTTGGTTTTGTCTTTTTACTTTTTCCCAGTATCCCCTCATGTTGTAGTAGAAAAAACCTTGGACTAAAACCCCCAAAACCTAGATTCTTGTCACTTGGCTCTTTCATGAACCAGATGTGGGATCCTTAGTCACTTAACCTGCAAGGATCTCAGTTTCTTAAGCTGTAAAATATATTAGATGATCTCTAAGGTGCCTTCAAGGTAACATAAAATTCTATGCCTCTAACTGAAATGGAATTCTATGTCAATTCTCACCCAATTTGTGTGACCCTAGACAAGGAAGTCACTTAGCCTGAACCTGCTTCATTGTTTCCTGATCTATAAAATGAGGATAAGAAAAGTTCTGACTTCACAGGGTTGCTTTGACAATCAAATGAAATCATGTAGCAATTTATAAATGTTAGCTATTATTTCTATTACTATCATTTCCCATTAACTTTTTGGATAGTTCCTTTGATTTGAATTAGGCAGCTATTCACTCCTTTTCCCCTCTAGTGAGAGTCTAGATATGTTCCAGTTCTAAATTTATATGGAATTACATGGATACATTAACCATGTTATTTATGTTATGTATGTTTCATCTTTCTTCCAATAAATGAAAACATCCTCAAGGTACTGAAATAGTAATAATGAAAACAGAAAACTGGAAGTCAAGAGATTGTCACTGGCTCATTGTCTGTGTCTGTGCTCAGTCAACTCACTCTTTTCTCCGAGTTTCAGCTTTTTATGCATCTCTGTTTCCTAAGAAATTGTACCAAATAGTCTTTAATATTCCTTCTCTCTCTCTCTCTCTCTCTCTCTCTCTCTCTTTATATATATATATATATATATATATATATATATATATATATATATATATATATAACATTTACATGGTCTTACAGTGTAAAGCATCGCGTAAACTTAGTATTACTATTTAAGACTATGTTATATGTTTCAGAAACCTTTAAGAAAAATCAAAGAAAAAATAATTTTGTAATGTTTTTAATATTGAAAGGTAACATTGTGCTAGTCCTTTTAACAGTTATGATTCTTACTTCCCCCACCAAAATATAACACAATATTGGTATAAGTATTAATTTTAGTCTTTCTTTCAAGTCATTCATGCTAGACACACCAAGGTAGCCTGTGTAAGTGCTAATGAGTTGAGCATTACAAGGCAACATCAGGAAATTCTGATTTCTAACTCTGTTTGTCATTGCGTTATTTGTTCAGCAAGTTAAATCTGTCCATGTAGAAACTGTCAGTCAATATCTTAATTTCTTCCCCATTAAATAGGAAAAGGAAGTTAACACCAGGTTATCAGCACTAAGCAACAGCATCCCACAGTTAAGAATCAAAGTGAGGAGGATATAGCCTGGTGTCCTAAGCTGTACAGAAACAAATTCTGAGGTTACTGTTAAAGAATAATTCAACCTTAAATAGAAATTCATATTTTCTTAAGTCTAGTAATCCAGAACATATCAAATTGAACATACTAATGGTGACAGTGACATTAATAAGGTTACAGAGTTTATGATGTCCCAAAGGAGACTCAGGTAACTTTAACAATATAGGAAATACAAATTTCTTTATTATGTCATCAAGAAAAAATTCACTTGATGTATTCTCACAAGTTTCTAATGACAATATTTGTATAATGCACTCATATGATTAATTTCCACAAAAGCCAAGTAAGCACAAAAAATCAGGCCAAAGGCATTGTTTTCAACTCCAAAGAGTTAATAGCTGTTTAGTGTCCCATCTGGCCCCCTATATAATTCCTGTAAGAGGTAAATTGGGAATTGAAGACAGCTAATTAAAATGAGAGAACTACTTAGCATCAAGTAGGGAATCTTTATCAAATATTCTCATTTGAGTTTCCAACTCTAATAGTTTTTAAAAACACTGACATGCTCATAAAATGGAGAACATGGACTTCACTTAAAATAAGAGACATTTATGTTAGGGAATATGAATGACTTGCCTGTATTATTTTAAAATCTTAAGTATTTGTGATTTTATTGGTATGGAGTCTCACCTCTGACATAGATCAAAAACTTCTATCTGGCCCTGTGAGAGTTGTCGTGGCTCAGGAAGTCTCCACAAACTCTGGCTAGGTGGCACAGTGGATAGAGTGCTGAGTGTGGAGTCAGGAAGACTGGAGATCCATCTTTCTGAGTTCAAATCTGACCTCAAATACTTACCAGCTGTGTGACCCTGGACAAGTAAGCTAATCTGGCTTGCCTCAGTTTCCTCATCTGTAAAATGAGCTGAAGAAGGAAATGGCAAACCCCTCCAGCATCTTTGGCAAGAAAACCCCAAATGGAAACTGAAAACACATACAATTCATCACTGTTACTATCCTGGAAGCTTTTGCAGCTTGGAAGAGTTTGCTAGGGTTTGTGGTTTGCTGCCATAGCCTTAAAAGAAGAGGTTCACCTCAACACAACAATAGGGTGGAATTTTATGGCAGAGGGTACACATATTATACACCAAATTTGAAGTTACTGAATTCAGCTAAGGTGCACTACTCAGTGCTTCATCAGAGTAACACTCAATTACTACTTCTCCACTTTTGCTCATGACTTACCTTCTGCCTAAAATCCTCTTCTCCATTCCTAGAATGGTATCCCCCATCTCTCCTTGCAGAAATCCTATTCATCTTATAAAACCAGCTCAAATGATACCTCTTCCAAGAAACTTTCTATGAGCCCCTTAACTGGATCTGAGCACTTTATGTCCCTCTTTTGCAGGAACAGTCTCTTCAATATTATAGTTAATATGTATGAGGTACCTTGAAGGCAGGGACTGTGTCACATTCATTTTTATATTTCTTTTAGGGCTTAACATAGCACTTTGCCCATTGTAACTGAATTTATTATCTTTCCCCCAGATCTTTCCCTCTTCCTGACTACTTTAATATTGTTGAAGGTACTGAACATCCTCCCAGTCACCCAGACTAGAAACTTTGGTGTCATCTTAGACTTCTTGTTCTCTCTCATTCCCCAGTCAGTTGCCAAGTCCTGTGGATTATATCTTCATAACATCTCTGGCATATGCTTACTTATCCCCTCTGACCCTGCCACCACCCAGGTCTAAGCCCTCATCACTTTATGCTCAGTCAGTTGCAATGTCCTCCGCTTTGTTGTCAAATTTATGTTCCTTAAGCACAGGTCACCACCCTTATTCGATAAACTCCAGTGTCCCCCTATCATCTCCAGAATCAACTTTTATCATTTTAACAAATACTTTGCTAAAGTCTAGATTAACTATATCTATAGCATTCCTATGGCTTATCAATTTAGTACCCATATTAAGAAGGTAAAGTTAGCCTGGAAAGACCTATTCTTGATGAGGCCATGCTGGCACTCTATAATCATTGTTTCATTTTTTAGAGGTTCACTTATTACTTTTGTGACCTTTTCCAGAACTTTCCCAAGAACTAAAGTGGCCCATAGTTTACAGACTGTTATTTTCCCCTTATTAAAAAAAAATGCAACGACATTTGCCTTTCTCTATTCCATTGGTGTCTTTCCTCTTTTCCACAACCTATAAAATATCACTCACAGTAGTCAGTCAACATTATACAGCAGTTCTTTGAGTTATCTAAGGAGACATTTCATTTGGATGCAGTGACTTGAATTCATAAAGATACTGACCATCATTTCCCAGAATAATGTTGGGTTTGTAGTTTCTAGGCAAGACATAGATAATTTAAACAAATCAAGACATTGTAAAATGAATTGATTTATCTCATAATTTTTACTTTTACTATTCATTTTGCACTTTTACTTTGCTCTGTAGTTTTTGTGTCAATTTTGAGTAAAAGGAGAAACTATCTCTGTCCAAAGTCTTTTTCATAAAATTTATAATTATGACACTATATTGCTTTGCTGCATACATATTTAGATATTTATCATATTTCTCACAACACATAAATTTATTTTAATTTCTAACTAATCAAATATAAAAGGAAGATTTCATAGTTCCTCCAGCACTAACTAAAATCTATTTCAATTAACACCATCTTTCCTAATTCACAACAATCCTTTGTCCTAGGTTTTCCTTCTGTTTGCTAAGCATTTTTCACTTGAAGCCGCAATTAGAGTGAAAAGGATAAAACAATCATTCAATTCAAAAATTAATTTGGAGATCAAGCAACTGACTTAGGTCTATGCCAGCATCTCAAAGCTATTCAGTCTTTGTCACATGATCCCAAGAAACTGAGTAACAACAGTTTAGCTGCTTTAATCCTCCTTAATGTGAGTGCAAAGAAACTCACGTGCTCCTGAGAACCTTCTTAGAGTACAAGGAGCTCATTTTGGGAGGATATCAGCTAAAGTCCTTGTTGCATTTCTGTCTCTATATAGTGAATGGACTCTAACCTATATGTTTAGGAAGGGGTAATTGGCAACAGTATAAATCTACTACCTTACTATGTTTTAAAACAATTTTTTTTTGTTTTGAAAATTTTTTTGAAATTATTTTTTCAGTTTTTTTCTTTTAATTTTGGCATATATTTTGTTAATTTGGGGCCTGACTGTTTGGGGAGGTGAGGAGAAGACAAAGATATGAAATTCTTATGCTGAATAAATCCTGGGGCTAAAGTGGTTGAAACCCTCTTCAATGTGAAGACAAGGAGCAAGTGCTCACTCCCAGTTCCAGCCTTCTCTGTCCCTTTCATTAATGCACTCCAAATTCACTGGCACCTGGAAAAATTTAATTAAAATCAGAGGAGAGATTTCCAGAGAGTAGATTAGTTCCTTATATTAAATGAACTTTCTTGGGAGGTCTTGAAATTCTCTCCTCTACTTTGGAAGAATAAAGAGAAAATATAAAATAAAAAGCAAATACTGAAGTACTGACAAATTTCCCCAGTGGTGTAGTGGAAAGAGCATTGGGCTCTAAGTCAGGAAACTCATGTTTAATTTCCCACTAATTAGTTACCTGATTTTGAGCAACTCACTGAACCAAAGGCCTCAGTTTCTTCCTAAATGCTACAACCGTCTTAAATGTTCAGCTTGAGCATTTACACCTCAGAATCCAGCAAATGTTAAAAATCAGAGTTTGATTTTTTTTTTTTGTTGATTGTCTAGACCAAGGTGGGAAATCTGTGTCTTCGAGGCTGCATGTGGCCCTCTAGATCCACAGATGCAGCCCTTTGACTGAATCCAAACTAAATTGTGAAGTTCAGTGTATGCAAAAATGAATTGATTTATCTCATAATTTTTGTTGTAATCATTTTTGCTTTGTTCTATAGTTTTTGTGTTAATTTTGAGTAAAAGGAAAAACTATTTCCCCTCACCACTAAATGGGGGCTAAGAATAATGAAAAACTAAATTGTAAAGTTTGGATTCAGTCAAAGGACCACACTTGAGGAGCCAGAGGATCACATGCAGCCTGTTTCCCCACCTCCAGTCTAGACTTAAGAACATGATAGAGACAATATTAATAATGCAGATTGAATTTAAAGATATCTTGAATTTTTTTTCTAGAAAGTTGGTATTTAAATATTTACCAGCACACCACTGTTTATACCTTGCCTTTACCTTGGATTTACCTATCTGTGTATAGTCTGTATCCTATAGTAGGACAGAAGTTCCTTGAGGGCAGGGACTGCCCCAGATTTGCTCTATGTCCCTGGAGCTTAGCTCAGTGTTACCCACATGGTAGATGTTTATTAGATGCTTGGTAAGATGCTGATTCTATGAAATGAGGTGGTAAATGATCTCTTCTACCTCTGAAATTCCTTACTTTTTCTTTCAAGTCTAACAGCTGGAAAGACTGTTGTTAGGTTTTTAAAATTTTTATAAGCAAATCTTGATCAACAAAATGTAAGCACTGTTGTCACCAGCCATTTACTGTTCTATACAAAATTGCAAACAAGACAGACAATATTTGTCCTTGGCATCTGCAGCTTCTCCCAATGATCTTTTCCCAACTTGGTGCCATTTTTTCCCTCCTTCACCACTCTCCATCAAGAACACAATGTCTTAATGCACAAGCCCTGAGAAGTGGCACTGCACACATTAAAAAGATTGGACAACTTAATCTCAAGAAAAGTCCCTAAAACTTATTCATAGGAGTAAGTGGCTGACATCTCCTCTCCCAGAAGCACATATTTTATATCTTATATTTTAGACTTATATTTTTCAGTAGATTTATATTTTAGCCTTAGGTCAAAACAACGAAACCATAGAATTTCAGAGGTAGGTTAGTTCAATGGAGAAAGAAATTGGCTGGGTGGAAAAAAATGAATTTTAAATCAAACCAAACTCTAAATTTGAATAATTAAGGAATGGAATTAATAGGGAATATTCAGAAATTTCACCACTAAAAAGGGGCTAAAGAATAGTGAACAACATTCAAAACTATGGAATATAATGATAGAATCTTACATTAGAATAGACTGAGAGATCACCTTGTCTAATCTCAAATCTAATGCAATAATCCATCTCCTGTGTCTTGAGGGAGCTTACTACGTTGCAAGCTATCTACTTCTACCTATAATGGAGGTGATAGAACTGGACATGAGCATTGGCCTCTTGCTAAAGAGGATATGATGCAACAATGCTTCATCATTCTGTTTCACTTGGTGGGCTATGTTAAAAATGGAGGGAGACTGAGGCAGAAAGAGCTGTTCCTATACTATGCTTCAAGAAGAATTAGGAGAAATGACTTCCATTCTCTTTGAGTCCTGCCTGATTTGAAACACAGCTCCTTCTTGGACTTTTAATAAGAAATGAGGATGGGAAGCAGATTTCTCTCCTTTTCTCGTCCCAAGTAAAATGACAAATATGAACACATGGCAGTGAATACATATGTTTACTTGGGCAACTCTGAAGTTAGACCTTAAGTTTCTGGCTTCCCCCTTTTTTGTGTGTATATTTCTTTTCTTTTAAATTTTTATTTTTCAATTAATAAACATTTATTTTCTATTCCTTCCCTGTTGTTAATTTAAAAGAAAAATAAAACCTTCATAACAAATATGCATGGTTAAGCAAAACAAATTTCCACATTATTCACATTTTAAAAATATGTATATCTCATTCTTGGATCTATCCCATCTCTGAATAGGAAGTAGGTGGTGATCACCCAGCAATATCACTTCTAAGCCTATATTCACAAGAGAAAAATGAAAAGTGTATGTACACACACACACACACACACACACATGCATGAGTTTATTTCTTATAATCCAGGTCAACAAATAGAAGTCCTGAGAAATGAATGTTTCCAGTCTTGTCTGTTACCTTGTGAGTTAAAGTTAAAGAGACCTGCAGTTCCTAAGTCAGGTGCAGGTTTCCCAGCACAACATGATGTGCATAAAAATTTTGGATAAGAAAACTAATTCCAGAAGTACGCTGCAGGTGAAAGTACCAAGAGCAACTAAGCCATTTCCCGGCCATCAAGAGATTTGGACTTGTGAGTTACTGAAACAGTAAGTTAGATATGACCATGAAATATCTGTTTATCAGTGCAGCAATGTTTTTAATTATTGAGCAAATATAATAAGTATAATGAGTTATTATTTTATGTTTTTAATTGTTATTATTTACTTTGGAGTCTTTTGTGTATTAAGCATTTTTTGGTGGTTGCTGTAGTTCAGTCGTTTCAGTTGGGTCTGACTCTTCATGATCTCATTTGGGGTTTTCTTGGCGAAGATACTGGTGTGATCTGCCATTTACCTCATTTCACAGATGACGAACTGAGGCAACCAGAGTTAAATGACTTACCCAGAGTGGCTAGTGGTGTCTGATGCCAGATTTGAACTCAGGTAAATGAATCTTCCTGATTCCAAGCCTGGTGTGTCATATAAGCTGCCTTTTTTTTTGTGGAGGAGGAAATAAATAGCAGTTCTACACCTGATACTGACTTTGTACATTGAGTACCATTTTAAGAAAGGCCTCTGATCTTGGATACCATGGTCACAAAGCATATGCACACAAAAATACACACATTTTGTTGTAGAGGTTATTTCTACAGAACCCTTGGCTAGAGATATAATGAGTCATAGACAGTGTGGTCAAAACCTAATTCCTCTTTTTAGTGTCAAGACACCTGCAGGATGAATTGAAGTTTGCTTGAGCCCAGAGAAGTAGCCCTGTTTCTAGGAGGGGATCCTCTAACCTATGGATAATAAATTTAAGAACAGTTTTAATTATGGAAAGTTCTTTTTTTATTTACTGAATGAGGATATTTTTCTCAGTGACTTTCACCCACTGGTCTTAGGTCTCGTCCAAGGTGAGGATACTATGAATGATAAACTTACTCCCTTTTCTTAGCTTCCCAGAGGAAACTATGTCTTAAAGGATTCTGACAGAAACTAATTGAATATGAAAGTGGAACTTACACTTGAAAGCCTCCTGAGCTACCACACTATCTACTGACCACCTCTCCTAAAATTACCACTACACAAGATGTTAGGAAGAGTTAACTTTCACCTCTTTTTGTAGCAGTTATATTTTTTGTCATAATTATGTTTATGTGCTAAATTTTCATTCAGGTAGATGGCTCAGTGGATAGAATGCTGGGCCTGGAGTCATGAAGACCTGAGTTCAAACCCTGCCTCAGGCACTTACTAGCTATGTGACCCTGACCAAGTCACTTAACTCTATTTGCCCCAATTTCCTCATCTGTAAAATGAACTGGAGAAGGAAATGGCAAACCACTCCTGTATCTATGCCAAGAAAAACCCAAATAGAGTCACAAAGAAATTGGATATGATCAATTGACTAAACAACAAAAGGCCTGCTTATCATCACCAAAACAAAGTGGAGAGTTGAGGTTCTTATTCTCTACTATACAGAGAGTTACTGGCGTTTTGGCTAGTAATGACAAGCCCAGTGAATTTCAAATGACGAACTAGAAATAGTGAGGAACTAAAATGTAGGTATAGATTTGATAGCAAGAAATTTGGGCAAAGACTATGCTTACAAATTTTTCTTGTATCCCCTGTCTTGAAAGATATAAATTTCCATTCTCCTCTAATTTTAAATTTAGACCCTTTGGAAGCTACTGTGATATATAATGCAGGATACTTATGAAAACCTATTTTTTCTCAGAATTGCTATTCAGTTTCCCAAGCAATTCCTATCAAATAGAGAGTCTCTTTTCTAGTACTTGATGTTATTGATTTTATCAAAATTTTGACTTGTGCAAAGGCTGTGTAGGTCTTGATTAGCTAATCTGTCATGCTAATCTATTTTTTCTTAAATTGTGCAAACCAGTTAGTTTTTAGAACTACGACTTTATAACGTTTTGAGATTAAAAAATCTCAAGTTCCTTTCTTTCCTACTTTTCCCCACATTTATCTTGGTGATTTTTTATTTTATTCCACAATGTGAATTTTGTTATTATTTTAAGTCTATGAAGTATCTCCTTGAGAATCTGACAAGTACAGTATTAAATACCTCTGATAATTTGGGTCCATCATTTTTACTATGTTGGTGTTGCCCATGATAAATATTAAATATATTTTCAATTATTTGGTCTTCTTTTGTTTCTTCTGTTAAAGTTATATTCAATTTAGTCTTGTTTGTATCTTGTTAAATCATAGATATTAAAAGTATTTTGTTATTTTAAATAGAATTTATCATTTTGTTTTTTTCCTTGTTAGTAATATATAGAAATGCTGGTAATTTAATTTGTCTTTTCTCACTAAGGGGCTCCAGCTCTGGGTTCACTCTGACTATGTTCAATACTGGAAGAACCTGTCCTCTAAAAAGAGGGGTCAGACTTTTTTTTTTCTCATTGTGTTTCCCTTACTCCAGTGTATAATTATACACAGTCTCTTAAGTAAAACTTAGGTTGGCTTATGTCTAGGGTCTTTCCATATAGGATTAATAATGTCTATTCTATGGGACAGAGCCAAGAAGGTGGAATAGGAGCAGGGACTTGCTTGAGTTCTCCCCCAATCCCTGAAAATCCATGCAAAAAATGACTCTAAACAAATTCTAGAGCAGACAAGCAAATTTCCAGTCTAAGACAATCTGAAAGGTCGACAGGAAGGGTCTATCACCCTGGGCTGGGAGCAGTGCATAGTCCAGTGTGGGTGGTGCTGGCAAAGACAGGGCTGAAGCAGGCCTTAGGGGATGGAATTACTGGCAGCTGTGGTGGTTTCCAGACTTTTCAAACCACAAACTCCAAAGGTCTCTCACATGGGTGAGAAAGGAACATGGTCCAGCCCCAGGCATGGGCTGGTGGCAGCCGCTGCCTCAGTAGCAATTGCTTCTGGAGCTCTCAGCCTACAGACAGTGGGGGAATAGAGTGGTTGATCTGGGTGGCAGTCCTGGATAGCAGTCTTGGGGTGAGGAGGAGCACTGGCAGAACAGAGTTTGTGACAGGAGTGGAGAGGGAATCCTCCTCACACTTCCAAGGCAGGAAAGAGTGCTCACGATTGCTCACAGACCAGAATACAGGCCATGAGAGGAGTAAACACTTCTCCTTTGATCATACCACTTTGGAAGAACTGAAAATTTACAGGTCTCTAGAAATATCTCTGAGAACAGCTGCACAAAACCCCTGAAGCTTGGCACAGTACACCTTCCACTTAACAAAGACCTCAAAAGTCAAGTAATTGACTGGGAAAATGAGCAAATGGGGGGAAAAATCAGATTATAAAATTTTATTTTCTTGGTTAAAGGTATTTACTTATGTCTTTGGTGATAATGAAGATCAAAACATAGAAGCAGAAGAGACAACAAAGTCAAAGATCCTGCATGCAAAGCCTCTAAGAAAAATATGAATTAGTCTCAGGCCATGGAAGAGCTCAAAAAAGATTTTGAAAATCAGGTAAGAGAAGAGGAGTAATGTCTGTTCTAGAAAAATCTCAATGTAGGAAGCAATGGTATTAGTTATGGGACAGCTATTTTATTTTTCTACAAAAAGAAATGCTTAACATGCACACAACAACTCAGAAGTGCTCATTGACAGGTATTTAAAACATGATACAATAATAAATTATTCCCATTATGTTCTCCCATGAGATTAATACTTAAAATATTTAAACCTATAACACATGATGCGAGTGTTGAACAGGTATTTCACCTTTACTTCAGCTCTACCTTGTCCAAAATAACTCACTCAAGAGTCATAGCTTTTGGCAAGCCAGGGAATGTCTCATCCTCCTGCCAGTGATCATTTTCTCCTCTGAGAAGTAGGTGGTAGCTATGAGGATCATTCTTACAAGTGGCCAGCATTAACTAAGAAAACCATAAACTTGTGAAATCTCAAAGCAGCCACTGGGCTCAAAAAAATCCATCTCTCAGAATGATAGTTTGATTGCCTGTGCTTAAGGAAGGAACTCAAATAGAAGAGGCTGCTAGCACCTTGAGACCGAGTCTCAGGCTCATTTAGACCTGTATATGTGTTTGCTGCCATACGTGATAGTTGCCATAATTACTAAGATTGGGAGATGGGGGTAGAGAGAGAAGAAATCCTCTCTTTCCACCTCATAAGAAGACTAAGGGGAAAATGTTAGAGTCCCCCATCATATATCTGGAAGAAAAGAAAAAGAAGATTGGGAGCAGAAGCTGTCTCTCCCTTTAAAGACTATGAACTAAGTAGCTAGTGTGGTTTAATGGTCAGTCTTCTTTGACGTCACACCAACTTCCTCCTTCCCATCATTTGGCAAGGTGAGGAGACATGGGGGCCAAGTAGAAATCTCTGCCTACATGTGCATACCCTACATCAAAAGACCAAAACACATGTCTCACTGGAAGTGGCCAAGACACAAGCTCAGTTCAACATGGAAAGTGATATAGCCAGAACATGAATTGCCAAAAGTGGCCAGGGTGCAGGCCTATGTCCAAGCGTGCTCCATGGAAAAGCCTCAATTACGTAATAGTTTTAGGGAAATCTGTATAGATGTAACAGTTGAAGCTAGGCAAGTGGATGAAATAGACAAAGGAGATCAACAATAGAGACAGATGATACAGGTAGAGAAAGATGAGAAGAGGATTAAGAGGAGAACTTTGGGTTAATAAGAGAAAGATGAGCCATAACCAAAATAAAAAAGAATCAAAGACTCAGAAGCATGTGGTACTTCAGAAGCCAAGATGGGGAAGAATGTCGAATTGTGTCAAATGCTACACAGAGGCCAAAGAGACCAGGATCAAGGAATCCCGTGCTTATTTCTGAGAAAATAATGAAAATAAATTTGTAGGTAAGAGGCAGATTGCAAGAACTGAGAAAAAATGGATGATAAGGAAGCAAAGAACTCAGAGAGAGCCTATGTTTTCAACAAGTTTGGAGGTGAAAGATGGGAGATAGGACATGGGTTAGATGCACTAATAGGGCTAAGGGAAGATTTTTTAGGACCAGGAAGGCCTCAGCATCTTAAGGAAAGGAAAGGAAATGGTGGAATGAGTGACCAAATCATGACAATGAAAACCACTCGGGATAAAACAGGAATATATTGTGGTGACTCCTTTTATTTCTGAAATTAAGAAACATTCTGTGAACTGAAAGACGTCATGAATAAATGAGTACTTTTTGATGTAGTATAATAAAGAAATTCTAAAACTTAAATAACTTTACTAAAGAAGAAATATCCTTCATGGCACATTCATTCTAGAAGGCAGAAAAAAACAACAAAAAGTACATGTCCTTTTCCCAACATAAGCACACATGCACTTTTATCTAGTCAAGTGGTAGCTCGTGGCATGGTGCCAAATATTCAGTCCACAGATTCCGGCTAGGATGCTTAAGAAGCAGCAAAGTAATTAACAATTTGAAGGGGGAGGAAAGTGGTGAGGAAAAGCAGAGGACTGAATTCGGATGCTAAACACAGCTACATTTTGACCAATACTCTGGAATGGTTGGTTATCCCAAGGAAGATACAATTAGAGTTTTTCAACTTTTTTGCACTCTATTTTCAATTAAAATAATTCTCATCACTCTGGAAAACAAGGCTAAGTTGATAGCTTCTGCTGGACTTCGTACATTCCTTGTTTCTTTAGTGCAGAAAATATCAGTGATATTTTTGTAACTTGTGAAATTCTACTCCATTTTCTAGATAATCTGGGCCAATAAAGAACTACTCAGATTAAGGGAAGGGATACAGTTTTAGGAAAGTTGGTTTAAGAATCAAGTTACATGGTTCTAGGCTCACCTCTGCCAGGAACCAGCTGTGGGATCTAGGGCAAATCACTTAAGTTCTCTGGGCCTCAATTTTCAGCCTCTACAAAATGAAGGGTTTGACCAACATTGGCCAAAGTTCTTTCCAGCTTTAAATTTCAAAGGTCGAAACTGACATAGACCAAAAGTAGGCTAACGAACTCAAGACCAGGCATCTAATTCACTTTTAAGTTTGGAAACACTGAATCTGGCACCAAATCTGTCCTGGATCTCATTTCCAAGTTGGGTAGTTCACGGGTGTGTTTCTGGCTTCCGCCACGAGGGGGCTGCATTTCCAAAAATAGCAAAATGGAAGGCACCTAATAAGAAAATCCCAAGGAAACTGAGAAGCGTTTGACAAGTAGGTCTTAAATATCTGTTCACATTAGCAACAGTAGTCACAAGGAAAGAAATCATAATGTGGAGTTGTAGGAACCAAAAATATGGCAGAGAGATTAGTCTAAGTAACATTAATAGCTAGCATTTCTACTATGCTTTAAGTTTTGCAAAGTACTTTACAATAACCCTGGGAGGTGGGTGCTGTTATGAGCTCCATTTTACAGATAGGGAAACTAAGGCAAACAGAGGTTAAGTAACTTGCCCATGGTCACACAGCCAGCAAATATCTGAGACTGGATCTAACCAGGTCTTCATAACTCCAGATCCAGAGCTCTATCTCCTGAGCCATCTGACCAATCAATCATAAGGCTAGCTGCTTCTATCCTACCTGGTGCTAATTAGTAAATGACTAATTAATTAAAGTTTTGCTAACACATGAAAAACAGCTAGTCTACAGGTGGGATTGATCCAGATGTTAGTTGCACATTTCCCCACTGTCCTGTGGGGGAATACAGGGAGGGACAAAACTGAACCACTAAAAAAAGAGGGAGATAAGATAAGGGGCCAATAAATAGATGATCAGTCCAAATGGTCCATGATAAACTGGGTGATACTGAACTATCAAGAAAACTTCCTTTCAAATCCTACACCAAGTGGGATACATAGCAATAAAACTACTTAACATCTTGAAGACTTGGTTTCTTTACTTGTGAAATGGGAGCCATAATACCTACCTATTAGGCCTCCTTTGCAAGTTTTTTGAATTTTGAAATAATTTATGTAAATTACTTCAAAAACTTTAAAATTCTCTACAAATGTCACATATTACATTGACTTACCCAGAGATTGGGGCAGAGGGATGGGAAACAAGAGGGAAGAGTGATTGCTCTTGGGTTGATCCTTGACATAAGAATGAGAAGTCATGAAAAGATTTTGATTTGTATTTGAAAATGTGACTTTAGGTTGGGCCTTGATTATAACAGCTTAACAATGGTTTTGTAAAAAGATGTTGGTGGGGGATGCTTTATTGGGGACACCTTTCCAAAATAAGATAGTGACGCCTTTCTTCCTGACATTTAGAGTGAGTAATCAATTACATGGTTCAGGCTTCCAGTTCCCCACGCATCCCATCCTGTATGATGGGATGTCTTCCAAAGTGTTTTTGGCACATGTATCAAATCAACCCCCAAATCTGGCTCAGTTATCATTCAAGTAACAAATCAGACAACTATTTGCTTAGTGACTTGAGAGGTATTTTCCCATCTTGTTGGTAAGTCCCTAAAGTAACTTTGATATTTTACAATTTTTGGTCAGTGGAAAGAGATATTTTAAGACCAAGGCCCACTGTAGTCAGGGTGCATTCCAAGTATTTCTCTGACATGTCCAACTGATTAATGAGAAACAATGGAGACAATCCTCTAAACATTGAAGTTCTCAAATAAAATTGAAAGATTCAGGCAGAAGAGTGAACCAGAAAACAAAAAAGAGTAAGAACCTCCAGGGGAAGGTGGCAGATGGTCTACCAGGTGGACTTTGACAGTCCATAGAACTGGCCAAACTGACTGGTGGACCAGGCAATTTTTAGCAACCTCAACAGTGTGAGCCAAAGTGCACCAGTCACATGGAATGTTGCCAAATCCTCCTAGTTCCTAGTGACATTTCAACCAGAGAAATGGGACAGGAAGGGATAGAGGGATAGGTGGGATGGAAGGATCCATGTGGGGGAAATGGAAGGAAGTAGGGGATGAGGGGGGAAGTACTCACAGTATAGTTATTAAGCAGGTCATAACTTGTCTAAGCAGGTAAATCAGTAAGGTAGCCTAACCTTTGGCTTAGGGAAACACAATAACATTTTCCTCTGAGATTTTTTTAGTTAAATAACTAATTAAATCTAGTGATATAAAGCTAATCAAGTGCCATTCGCCAGACTGCAGAAACTGAAAAGTCCTTTTTTTTCCCTTTCCTTCCTTTCTTAAATATCCAAAACTCCAGGCACCCTGTAATTCACATCTCTAATTAAAGAGGACTGTAAGTATTTCAATAACCTAGTACAATCCATCATGTTCCTGACCTAATAAAAGCAAGCAGGCTTATAATAACACTTTACCTTTTACATCCATCTGTGTGGTTCCCCTTCAGGACAAAAGACAATTGTTTGGATTTTACCTCTCTGCTGACTGAACTGTCCTTTAGCATAGTTGCTGCTAAACTGCACGGAAGGTATTTCTAATCTCATGACGGCTACTGAAAAGGGTTGAAGGACACAAATTAAGTCTCAGAGCAGTACAGCCAAGAAAGAATGGAAGGTCAGTCAGTTGACTCTTCCCACAATTCCCTGAACAATGCAATTATTCATGAAGGAAATTTCAAATTATTTTCATTAGACTTCTGTTTTACCAATCTAACCAAAGTGATTAATAAGGGATTAACATATTTACTCTGCACATGCTGGCCTGGCACAGCACTGGAATATTTAAGCATTGTGCTAAAAGGGTCAGCTGTTTCCAGGATTGTTTGGAATTTGTTTCCTATTTTCTGTGGAAAAAGGCCATTGACATTCATGTATAGACCATCCCTTTGGTCTCGATGGGATCAAAGCTTGAGAAGGTAACTGAAGGCTTTCCATAGGTTCCACTCTTCGCCCCCACATTTCTTCATTCTTAGAATCACTTCATGTCAATAGGCAAAGTTCTGTTACATTCGATATCTTATGACAGAATGTTCAATGCATCTAGTACAAAATTGCATAAAGCACTAACATGTAACTATTATAGGGATAGTGCAACATGCCTAAACATGCTAAAGTTAAGAAAAGAGTGAATAACATTAATCTGGGAATACTTCATAGAAAAAACAAGTTTCAATAACTACTTTTTGTAGGAGGGAGAGTCATGTAATTGTGTAGAGTGGGGAGGAGAGAAGGAGGTAGAGGTGGTGGTAGTAGAAGTTACATAAAGTTCATCAGCCTTAAGGACTCCACAAAGGGACCAGCATTTTTTACTATATTTTATATATTATGCTTCATAAATTACTCAACTTTTAGGATGTTCTTTTAAATTAATAAAGTAGAAGGGAAGAATAAGGAAGAAAAGAGAAGGAATGATTTAGTTTAATTACTCTTGTCGCTCATAGTGGGTAAAACTTGGAGGACTTCCTGACTGGACTTAAAAGGCTTAGAAAGAGCAGCCCAAGAATTGGGTACAATGGCTAAACTTTCTTTTACTTTAGAGCAAAGTGTCATTCACACTCACCGCAACTGCTCTCCTGAAACTTTCAGAGGTATCAGTTTTTATTGCTGGAGGGAGAAAATACCCTGAAAATGGAAGCAGGGACATGTGAGTAATTAAACAGTTTTGGAAAGTCATACAAATAAAATTGGTAATTGAAAGGATGTAAGTAGATGAGTTCCTGGAGGGACAACGTGTATAACTGAATACAAGAAAGGCTTAATCTTAAGGGATATGCACGTTTAATGAGGTGGAGAGGAAATGGGTGAGATATGAGATGAACCAGTATAATATGGCATCTTTCAAGAATGTCAAGAGGAGGAAAGAAAGGGCTTATCAACAGCATTCAAAACAATAAATATAACAACAGAGGAGAAGCCATTGGATTCGAGCAAAAGGAAGTTATTGATTTCCTTAGCGACACAGTTTCAGTGGAATAGAGAGGTTAGAAGACAGATTGCAAAGACGATGGTTAGCAAGTAGAGACAGCCATACTGAGGAGCACATCCCTGCATTTTGTCTATAAACAGAAAAGAGATAGCATAATAGCTAGAGGCAGGGGTCAATGAGGAATACCTGATCATGCTATAAAGCAAAAGCAACACCTTTCATCTTGGAATGACAATGCAGTCTGATGTAAGGAAAAAACAAAACAAAACCCCAGAGATATTAGAGATCTTGCTTCTAGTTTTGAATCTGCAGCTCAATAGCCGTGTGACATTAGGTTAAATCTGAACCTTTCTGGACTTACATCTACTTATCTGTCAAATGGGGATGGAAAAACCTTCCCTGCCTTCTTTCCCAGGCTATTTTGAGGATGAAATGAGATAAGTGATGTGGCAAAAAAAGCTTCATATTTTAAACTGGAAAATATATGAATTATTGTGATCTAGGTTATAAAAAATTCTTTGAGGCCACTAGAAGGAGGGGGTAGATGCAAGAAGAGAGGATGCACTATAATCTAACTAGGAATAATTTGATATAACTGAAGGCTCACCTCAAAGGAAGAATTTATATAGAGGTAATTTTGGATAAGTGAAATTATGAATTGCTCAATTTCGGATAATCTTGGCTTGACTGTATTTCCCAGAGAGAGGATGTATCAGATACTGAAGAAATGATCTCTGCCAAAATGGCTTTGAAACATTATCGGCCTCTAGAAGTCAGACATATTTCAGGGTTATTTTTACTCAAGGGAAGTTACACTTTCATTTACCTTATATCTAACTTTTATAACCACTGCAACTTCAATATGATGAAAAAGATGCATAACGGGATTTGCATTCCTTACCAGAATAGGACTGCTTCAAGCAAACATTTCGGTACTGACTTGTTAGCAATGTTATTAGAAGTCTCAACCCATTTCCTAGCTGGGCCATAATGCCTTGAGGGGAAAGAAGTCACCTGCCACTTTCTTTCTAATGTTACTTAATCTTTTTAGTCTGTTTGAGCTATAAACTGTCAATCATATTTAATGTTTAGTCACCTTGAATGCTGTTTAATCAGCATTAATTCATTGTATGTCTATAAATACCTGACGACACAGGAATTAAGTCTTCAGGATAATTATCCCACTAGATTTTACATTGTGACTCACATTCAAGTCCAAAAGCATTTTTAAAAATTTCTGCCATCCTTTTTTCCCTACTAAGAATTATTTCATTGATGCTTTAGATATTAGATTTCTAATGTAGATGGAAAAAAAATTTATCTCAAAATGAATATTCTCCTATTTATAATTATATTTGCTATGGAATTTTGTTAAATACTGAAGGGATGGGATAATTATGGTTGTATCAACTCAGGGTACCAGTTGCGTGTAATAAGAGTTGAGAGAAGAGCCTTTTAAAGTATTTGATAAGTGCCTAAATATTCACAAGCACTGAGATTCCTGTTTTGCACACCTGACTGATGATTAACACAGTGCCTGGCACAAAGTAGGCACTTAATCAATTCTTGTTGAGTGAGTGACTTGCTTAATCCATTGAAAGACTTTCCATTCATCCTCTGATGGAGACTGCAAAACATAAGTAGTTTTGTGTGATTTTTTTTCCACATTAAATCTAAGGTTTAAGTAATTAATTGCTTCCCTTGGATAAGAATTGAAGTTTGGCTACATATTTCCTCTTTCAATTTAAAGGATGTTTCCTCCTTCAATTTTGAGCTCATAGCATCATATATTTAGAGCAGGAGGGAACCTTGGTCAACCATTAAACAAGTATTTATTAAACACCCATTATGTGCCAGGCATTGTGCTAAGTGCTAAAGATACAGAGCAAGGCAAAAACCAGCCTTTGCCCTTAAGGAGTTTAACTTCTAATGGGAGAGAAAACTTAAAAACAACTATTTTTATACAAGATATATACAAGGTAAACTGGAGGTAATCTCAGAAGGAAAGCATTAGTATTGAGGAAGATTTGGAAAGGGTTCTTATGAAAGGTGAAACACTGAAAGAACTCAGGGAAGCCAGGAGATACAAGGAGAGGGATCAAGGAATATTTCAGGAATAGGAGACAGCCAATGAAAATGCCTAGAGTCTGCTGGCGGAATGTCTTGTGGGTGTAATAGCAAAGACAACCTGATGAATGTCCTGATGAATATCAGATCACTGGACCCAGATGGCTCAGGAGAAGAAAGTGAGGCTGGTGACTTTGCACAGCCCTCCCTCACTCAAATCAAAGTCAACAGCAAGTCATGTCATCATCTTGATGTCATGGTCCTCTTCGAGAACAAAGGCAAAAACAACAACAACAAATAGCGAAAAGCAGAGTGTTATTATGGGTTAAGTGGAGGAGAGCAAAGTGGAAGAAGATTGGAAAGGTCTTTCTTTACAGATGGGAGAGTTGGGCCAGGTTATAAAGGCCTTTAAAAGTCAAGCAGATTATTTTTATTTGATACTGGAGGTAACTGGGAACTATTAAAGTTTTTTGAATGGAGGTGGAGACTTGGGGTGGCTACATGGTCAGATCCATGCTTGAAGAAGATTCCTTTGGTAATCTGAGCAGTCACCTGTCCAAAATGTCCATATCCTTTGACCCAAATATTTCACTACTAGGCCTATACCTAAAGGGGGTCATTGATAAGAAGAAAGTTCTCATATACATCAAAATATCTACAACAGCACTTTTGTGATAGCAAAGAATTAGAAACTAAGTAGATGCCCAGAGACTGGGGAAAGAGTAAACAAATTGGGATACATGAATGTAACTAAATATTATTGTGCTATAAGACATGACAAATATGATAAATACAGAGAAATATGGAATGAACAATATGAACTGATGTAAAGTAAAGCAAACAGAGCTCCAACATGAAATATTCAATGACTACAAGGCAATCATTCACAAAAAAATCAAAAGCAACTGTTGAAAAATTATGAAAAAACAAAAATGACTTGAAAATAGATATATACTCCTATCTTGCCCTTTGCAGAGGTAAGAGATCCACATGTCTGGTGGTCTTATTTTTTTTTTTTACTTTTTTGAAGTATTGATCAATTTTGCTTAATTTTTTCCTCTCTTTTTTCTTGTTTTTAAAAATAATATCTGTTATATAGGATGATTCTTTTGGAGGGAGAGAGAAAAGGAAGGGAAAGTAATCCTAAGGGAAATTTTGGTGATATAAAAAAGAAAAGTCATCAATAAAAACTTGTTTTATTTACAAGTCATCTAGTACACAGTCATTTCACAGATAAGGAAACTAGGAAGTAAGTTAATTGACTTGGTCAAGGTCAGACAAGTTAGTTGTAGTCTTGGGATTTAAACTGCACCCCTTCAACTTCACAATC
Source organism: Potorous gilbertii (assembly GCA_028658325.1). Classification (NCBI taxonomy): domain Eukaryota; kingdom Metazoa; phylum Chordata; class Mammalia; order Diprotodontia; family Potoroidae; genus Potorous; species Potorous gilbertii. Next base: position 451,144,785 of record CM053769.1, read on the forward strand.
AGCATTCTTTCCACAGTGCCACCAGCCTCACTTTTTTCTACAATTGTTTTCAGTAAGCATATTTATTTAGGATTTCCTGGGTAAGAAATATCTTGAAGGAACTGGTGATACTTAAGATAAGATCATGGTTAATGGAGAAGGCAAAATGAAACAAGGTATTTCTTACCCATTGGTTTTGGAACGTCCAGAGGTGTTGCAAAAATAAAGGTTTCCCTAGAGAGATTTCTCTACTTTTACAAAAGCAGAGTTCAGGGTGGTTCATACTAACTGAGTTTGACAGAAGTTATAAGACTATGTTCACTCAGTTCTATGTGACTGGGGTTTCCAGGATATTTACTTCCAGTTTTCAGGAGTTGATAGGGGCTTGATGTACCTTCTAAGTATCATGAACTTTCTATGATCAATTGCTTATATATTAACACAGATTTCTTACCTCATTTTTTTTTACCATCAGACATGGAGTCAGCTAACATTATTCCAAATGATAGCAGTGTAACAATACCCATATACCATAATATTTGTGATTTTTTTGAGGTGGGGAGGAAACCTGGACTGGTAATTTCACCCCCTTGGCAATTCCTAATATACAAACTGCCTGCCCTAATGCAAAGTAACGACTAACCTGGAATTTACAGACTTAATTACTTGGGGCAGTGAGAGCCTAAGTCACTTATTTATGCTGACATAACTAGTCAATGTCAGAGGAAGAATTTGAACCAGTCTTACTGATTTTCAAACCACTATACCATGCTGCTTCTCTTGTGGTAATTAACATTCGAGAGAAATGATAATTTCTCTCCCATATTAATAGCCAGTGATTGAATTAGGACAAAGGTTTTTCTTCTTCTAGTTCTTTATTTAGAAACCAGACCCTAGTAAGTTACTCAGGTAGTCTTTGAAGTGCTTGGCTCATAATAAGATGAAATCTTGGGTGAAACTGTAAAATGCAGATATGTTCAAAAGGTAAAGAAATTTTAGTTTAGGAAAATTGGTGGATTCCAGCTCCTTGTGTTTCACTCAGACAGGTCTGGGAAAAGTGGATTCCCTGTTTTGTCTTGATTACCCTAGACCAGGTGATATGGGTATAAATAAATCTCTTTGACCAAGACTGAGTGATCAGAGTCACATCACCTAGATCTTCATTAGAATAAACCCCTCTCATTATAATATTCATTCTCTCATTAATTGTTAACCCGTTGATTGTCACTCTTAGGAATACCCACTCTTCCACAGGCTTATTGGGTTGGGTTGGGTTCTGTTGATTGGGTTCCATAAGGGATCTTTGGCTAGTATGATTAATAAAATGATTAATTATCCAGAAACTATGTCTCTCAAATTTTTATACCTCACACATGCAACATTTTCTTAGTGGCCATTCGTGGTAAGTAATTTTTTGTCATGAAATTTTAAAAAAATCTTCATAGATACTCCACACCAATTCTCACCCCACTAGGGGAGATTTAAGTCCCACATTATTACTCTGGGATAAAGTCTATCTTCTGCACATCTCACTGTAGCTGTGAGTGAAATGAATGTACCTCCCTTAAAATCTGAAACAATTTATGTTTCTCAGAGAAATGAACGTACCCTGGTAATCTGACATACTGACTGTGTGACATCTAGCAAATCATTTATCTCTCAGTATCCTAGGCAATACTCTAAAAGTATAAATTTTGAAAAAAAAAGTATTGTAATAGAGGTTTTGGATATGCCAGATCACCTAACATGGAGATACCTTGATCCTGCCTTTCCCCATCGTGTCAGTAGCAACAGCTTCTTTCCGTTGGCTACATAACCAGAACAGGTTTCATCTTTAAAACTCTCACACTGGAAAAGTCTCTCTCTCTCTCTCTCTCTCTCTCTCTCTCTCTCTCTCTCTCCCTCTCTCTCTCCCTCTCTCTCTTTCTCTCTCTCTCTCCTCTCTATTTTCCTGCTGCATTGAGAAAGAGTGAAGGTCCATGTTCACCCATACCAAGGACATCATGCACTGACTGTGATGCTGGAGAAAGGGTTTTCTCTCCCTCCTCCCCACTTGTAGCTCCAAGAAATGGGCATGAGATTTGGGCTTGTTCTGTTTGATTTGTCTTTTATTATTTTAGGCACAAGCAGTGGAATTTCCACTGGCCTTGGAATGGAGCCATGTAGAGCTTGGAGGTAGCATCCCAAGTGTGATATTACAGCCAGCAGATCAGGGAAGCCCTAAGGATCCAGGACACCCAGGACTTGAGCCCAAGATGAGCTTTGGACTTGGGATTTGGGAGAAATGTCTTATATGGGAAACGAGATAAACTGTAAATCTAATCAATCTTCTTCTCCCTGGAGACTGAGGTGGGTCAGGAGGGGATCATCCCTCCTAGGTATTGGAGGGGTATTTAAATGTTTATTCTTACTATGCTTTTAAAGTAAATATTCCTTTCTAAAAGTTAGTCCAGCTGTTAAATGGTTAAATGGAATTGGAGGGCAAGAGATGCCTACAATGAGGAGAATTACATCAGTTTCTCCATCAGAGAGACCAGACACCCTCCCCCCAATCCCTTTTCAGGGTTCTAGAGAGCACTGGAGGAGGAGTAAAATGTAAGTCACCTGGTATTCAAGAAGTGATGACTGGAGTAAGTCTTCTCACCTGAGAGTTTTTTTTATACCAATGAAATCACAGGTCAAGTCCCTATCCCTATTCTAATTTTTTATTTAGTTATAGAGCAAAACTTATCTCTGCCTCCTTGCTTCATTGACTTCCCTTGAGTCTCACTCAAACTCTCTTTCTACTAGAAGCCTTTCCCAGTCCTCCTTATAGAATATCCTGTCTGTACCTCACATATACATAGTTTTTTTGTATGTTGTCTTCCTCATTAGATTGTGAATACTGTGAGAACAGGGACTGGTTCAGGGTTTGGTTTTGTTTTGTTTTTTGCCTTTTTTTGTATCCCCAGAGCTTAGCACAGTGCCTGGCACATAGTGGGTGTTTAATAAATGCTGGTTGACTGACCAGCCATTTATAAATAGCTAGGTGACAAAGCTATGACCTTAGTTTTCTGCAAATTTATGCAGAGATAACACTAGAAGTGGAAACTGCTTGCCACTCAAAGAGAGATATTAAGGAGGTAATCAGAAATAGACCCGAACCAACATCGACATTTATTCCTAAATCCTATTTTCTGATTTTCTGTTTTACAAACACATCCAAGAATGATCTCTCCTTTGTGGGAGGGATAAGAGTTATACAAAAACGTTCACATTTTTAGCATTATTTCATGAAATGTACAATTGAAGCTTCTTTCATAACTTTCCTAATCATCCTTGTATCCACTCTATCCCACCCAAAATAATTAGTCTTATCTAAATTAGTTATCAGTTTACCAAATTGCCTCCTCCTTGAAAAAATCTTACTGCAATGTTGTAGGTGTAGCCATAGACAGTACCAGAACTCTTTGCATGCAGACATTTTGAGAGAGATAATATTCTTAATCCTAATTAGAATTCTCCTCTCCTACATGAACTCCTCAGACTCAGTAGTGACCTTATTTTCCTCCGGATAGACACATTGTAAGCAGTTGAATTTCATTTTGGACTCTAAATATTGCACCTCAAATTCATATATAGACAGCAAGATGCGCTGAAAAGAATACTCTACTTGCAGTTGGGAGATACTTGGGTTTGAAACCCACCCCTGACATGTATTAGATCTTTGATGAGCAAGCAATTTAGTTTCTTTAAATCTCAGTTTCCACATCTGTAAAATGTGGATAACACCTATACCTCCTGATTTCCTAGGTTGAGATGAGGAAGGTGCTTTATAAGTTCTAAAGTGAAATACAGAATGTTATTATTCAAGCCCTGAGTTCTTTTCTAGCTTTCCCATTATTATGTCTCCTCTACTAATTATATATAAGGGTCATGGAGGTTAATTGATGTTAGAGCTGAAAGGAACCTTTGAGAGCAGTTAGTCTATTTTATAGAATAAACTGAGGTCCAGAGAGGTTAAGTAATTTGCACTAGGTCAATAGATAATGATAGATGAGTTGGTTCCTGGCTGGTGCTAGACATCCCTGCTACCAGAAAGGTGAAGGCTTGTGGATTACCATGATGTCAAGAGTTCTGAGCTGCAGCTCAGTAGGCTAAACTGCCTTATGTCTATACGAATATATATGCATATAGAGAGCCTACTGGAGCACTGGGCCACCAGGCTACCTAAGGAGGGGCAAATCAGCCCAGGTCAGAAATGGGGCAGGTCAAAACTACCATACAGGGTCACTAGTGAAATTGCAGAGACTACCAGATCTCCAGCCTGGATGAGATTGGAAGACTCAGTGTTTCTCCTTCTCTTCCAAATGATAATAAGGAACAGAGACCAGATTTCTATAATATACAATCCAGCACATTTTAAGAATTCATTGAATTGTAGTTTTAAAGAATTAAATTCTCTTTTTTGCTCTAAGTTTTGTGTGGTTTTTTTTACATGACAGTCATTTACATTATACACACCTCAATCCCTAGACCCCTCTCTCCTAACAAAGCATAGTTAAGCAAAATCAAAACACAGAGAAACCCTTCTATAAAATATATGCAATATTCTGCATCTATAGCCTATCCCTACCCATCACATGGCAGGGGCAGGGGGCTTATTTCATTATCTGTCAACTGGAACCAGTATTGATCTTTGAATTTAATCTAAGTTTAGCTGCCTTTTAGTATCTCAGATAGCAATACATTCATGCCTGAAAATCCTGCAAAACTCTTGTAAATGTCTTTCTGTAAGTTTACCCTGGGGAGTCTGCCCGATGTGCTGGAGGCCTTGTTTACTTTCCCTTATTATTTTGAGCATGCCATGGAGCAGCTATGCCAGTGGATGGCAACCCATTAATAAAATTAAGCATATTAAAAACAAAAACATCCAAAATCACATAATTACAGCAATATATGTTAGAGAGCTTTTGATGAAATATTACACATTTATTTATGTTAAAAACTCTAAAAAGCACAGGAATAGGATTTTTTTCATACAGTAAAAAGTATAAATCGAATACCAAAAGCTACCATTAAATGGAATAAGGAAAAATTAGAGACATTCTCAATACATGTGGAAATCAAGAATAAATACATTGGGAAATAAAAGTAATATTTGAAAATATGACAAAATTAAAATTATAGTGGTTGGAGAGATTGTAGGGAAACCAGTCACACTGATGTATAATTAATGGAGCTATGAATTGATCTAGCCATTCTGCAAAGTCATTTGGAAATATATCTAAAAGGAAACTGACTGAACCCTCTACAATCTGGCTTTATACCTTACCACTCAACTGAATAAGCTCTCCAAAGTTTCCAATGATCTCTTAATTGACAGATTTAATGGACTTTTCTCAATCATCATCATCCTTGATCTCTCTGCAACTTTTGATGTTGTCAACTCTTCTCTTCTTCTGACTACTTTCTCTCTAATATTACTCTATCATGGTTCTCTTTTTACCTGTCTAGCTGCTCCTTTTCAGTATCCTTTCTTCAGGTCGTGCTATAGGCATCCCCCAAATGTTTGTCTTTAACCATCTTCTTTTCTCCATGTTTACTGCTTTACTTGGGGATCTCAACAGTCCACATGAATTGGACTATCTCCATGCAGATGATTCTCAGGTCTGTTGGCCTAACCATAACCTATTTCCTGAACTTTACTTTCACATCACCAGACCGTTTGTGTCAAAGGCATAGTAGTTGGCACATAGTAAGTTTATTGGATTGGATTTATTGCATGGGATTTATTGGATTAGATGCAGAAAATGAAGTACCATACTTCAATGTGACACATGGAAGATGAGAATAAATGATAGAGAGAAGCCAGAGACACCCAGTCTTCTTGTATATTTACTTTCTCAACTAAGGAGAATGCATTTCAGACTGGGAAGGGAAAATCAAAAGTGTCTTGCCAGGAATTAGGATCCATGATAAAAGAGAAGGGTAAATAATATCTAGTTGTCCTCACTGAGTTCATGAATAATTTTAATAATCTGTTTATGTATAACTTCTTTTTACTTATAACTCATTTTACTCTTGGCCACCCTTAGAGATGGAATTTTATCCCCATTTTAGAGGTAAGGGAACTGATACTGTGAAAGGTTAAGTAGCTTGCCCATGAACACAGATGATAGGACCTAGCAAAAGCTTTGCAATTTCATATAGTTAAAATACTCTATTTTATGTTTTGTGACCACTTCCATCCCTATTTTGGTTAAGAATTCATCTTCTAGCAATAACTGAGAAAAGTATATGATCTCTTTCTCAAGGGTGGAATATTAGATCTATGGTCTGATTTTTTTCAATATACTGAAATAATTAAATAACATATTGTTATTTTTTTGTTCCTTTCTCTTTTTTTGCTTTAAAAATACATTGTTATAAGCAATGGCTCTCTGGGAGGGGAGAAGGGACATTAAAAACAAAAGATCCTACATAAACGTATATATAATATGAATTATAAACATACATACATATATATATATATATATATATATATATATATATATATATATATATGCACTGTATATGTATATGCATGAATGAGCATACCAGCATGTCACAACACTCTAGGGGAAGAAGTTCACTATATCTACAACAGATAGCTAGTGCTGTGGCAAGCAGTGGCTTGTGTTGCAAAAGATCTCTGCAGGAGAGAAGGACAGAGGAAAAGGGGCAAGACATATATCTGAGTTTGAAACAGAGCTCAAAACCATACCATATACATCTTCCCTCCTCCCAGAGCCTCAAAGATGTAAACTACAAAAATGAATCCTGCAACACCAGCATGGCAGCTCTCTGCACTGCCAGTATCAAGCCAGAGAACTGAGGAATAAATGGAGTAGGACAGGATGCCAGAGCAGGTCACCATATTTGTGCAGGTTCACTCCCCTAATCCTGACAGAAAAAGCTTAACATCCACATGACAAGAGCAGGAAGTAGAGAAGGAGGAGAGAAAAAAGAAGAAAATGAAAGAAAGAAATGATGGAAGGAAGAAAGAAATAAACTAACAAAAAGTTCATTTGGGGCAGAGACTTAGGCTGGTGAAACATGAATTACCAAGTATGGGAGGAGGTTGAAAGACTTTGAGACTCATCCCCTAAAGAAATCACTGTCAGAGAGGAAGGGGTCAATCAAAAAGTGAATAATAATGAGGGTGGGGAAGGTAATGGGAGTGGGGAAGAAAGGTTGAAATTACCAATGATTTCAAAAAAATAGAAAGAAAAATCAAATACCTTGAACATAAGCAGATGAATCAACAGGGAAGCATTCTAATAAACAAGCTATCTTATGAGTAAATATTGCAAAAAAAATCAAAACAATCCAATATTTGATGAGACAAAGGACTCTATGAAATGCAAGGAGAATTTGTTACTGCAACATGTTATTTCTGAAAGGTTCAAAAGATGAATGAGAATTATGAGAGCAGAATTTACAGTAAAAATAATGGACATAATGGAAAAACTGGAATCTGCAATGGCAAGTGTCACCAAACAAAAGAGAGAACCGTAACATAGGAATGCAAACACACAAAAGGGAAGAACAATTTAGAAGGAAAAAAAGCAAGACACAGTAGTGCTAATGGAAAATGTTCTCACTATGCAAGCAAATCATACTGGTTTGAAAGACAGTATGTGTAAACAATCCAAGGATTCATAGGTCTTCCGGAAAAACATAACAAGACAAAAAAGCTAAACACTATAATATAAGAAATAATATGGGAAAACTTCCCAGAACTTCTGAACACAGAAAATGAAATACCACTTGAAAGAATTTTTAAATCACCTCCATGCCCTCTTTTTCTTAAGAAGCTCATTTATGACCTGTTCAATTTCTATTTCTAAAACAGGTCAATTTAGACATTCTATTTCCTCTTTTGCTAATCTAGGAAATTTATGTTTTTGTAAATATTCTCATTTCCCTTAAATTGTTAAATTTATTGCCATGAAATTGGGAAAAATAACTCCTTACAATTGTTTTAATCTTTGTTAATGGTATATTCACTTTCTCAATCCTAGTGATTTGTTTTCTCTCTTTTAAAAATCAAATTAACCAATGATTTGTCTATTTTATTATTTTCATAAAATCAACTCCTAGTTTTAATTATTCATTCATTCATTCATTAATAATTCATTCATTAATTCTCAATTTTATTAATCTCAACTTTAATTTTTAGAATTTCCAATTTAGAAAAAAAGAAAAAAGGTTACAAATAGCAACAATGATGATGATGATAATTAACATTTATATATGTCCTACTAAGTGCCTGTCACGGTGCTAAGCACTTTACAAATATTGTCTTATTTTATCCTCACAACACCCAGCAACCTAGGTAGTTGCTATTATAATCCCCATTTTGTAGATAAGGAAATGGGTTAAACAGGGTCACACTGTTAGTAAGTGCTTGAGGCCAGGTTGCAACTCAAGTCTTCCTGACTTGAGGCCTGACGTTTTATTCTCTTTGAACCTTAGCTGCCCCATAAATAGAAAAACAATGGACATTCAATAATAAAGAGGCATTTAATATATTTTTAGAAAGAAAACCAAAACTGAAGAGATTGCTTCTCAAACACATCATACAAAATAAATGTAGTGAATCAATGAACAAGAAGATGGGGTGAAGGTAGAAGTCTGGAGAAGGTAACAATGGAAAGGTGCACCTGAAGCACTGTGCACATAACTTGGCAACACAACTTCTTTCAGGAGGTGATCGATGGATTCTTTCAATATTTATTTTGCCCCCTGGTTCTGGAATATCAGGGCAGTTTTCCTTGATAATTTCTTGAAAGACGATGTCTAGGCTCTTTTTTTTATCATGGCTTTCAGGTAGTCCCATAATTTTTAAATTGTCTCTCCTGGATCTATTTTTCAGGTCAGTTGTTTTTCCAATGAGATATTTCACGTTATCTTCCATTTTTTCATTCTTTTGTTTTTGTTTTGTGATTCCTTGGTTTCTCATAAACCATCTGTTCCATTCTAATTTTTAAAGAAGTATTTTCTTCAGTGAGCTTTTGAAGCTCCTTTTCCATTTGGCTAATTCTGCTTTTGAAAGCATTCTTCTCATTGGCTTTTTGAACCTCTTTTGCCAGTTGAGTTAGCCTATTTTTCAAGGTGTTATTTTCTTCAGCATTTTTTTGGATCTCCTTTAGCAAGGTGTTGACCTGCTTTTCTTCCATCTCTCTCATTTTCTTCCCAGTTTTTCCTCCACCTTTCTTACTTGATATTCAAAGTCCTTTTTGAGCTCTTCCATGGCCTGAGACCATTGGATATTTATTTTGAATGTTTGAGATACAGAAGTCTTGACTTTTATGTGTTTCTCTGATGGTAAGCATTTTTCTTCCTCATCCATCAGGATGAGAGGAGATATCTGTTCACCCAGAAAGTAACCTTCTATGGTCTTATTTTTTTTTCCTTTTTTGAGCATTTTCCCAACCAGTTACTTGACTTTTGGATCCTTTGTCAAGAGTAGGGTCTACTCTGGGGATCTGTAACATCTCAGTTTCTCCAAGGTGGCACAATCAAGCGTGTACACTGGTCTGGGAGCAGAAGAGATTTTTGTGCCCAGAATCTTAGCAGTTACCTCTCCACAGGGACCTGGCCTCCAGTTCTGCTAAGCCAGCACTGGGGGGCTGGGATTCAGTCAAACTGTGGGGGCAAGGCTGCCATTCAGTGTGAGAAAAAGACCAGCTCCCTCAGGGCCTCTACACAGGGCCAAGGTAATAATTAGCTCCTCAGTGCCCCAGGGGTTTTTACCATTCAACAATGGATGCTGGCTGCTGTAGGGGCAGAGGTGGGAGCTGCTGCTGCTTGCTGATGTGGCCTCTGCGGCTGCTGCCTGAGGCCAAAGCTATGGGAAGACCCTTCTCCCTTCCTGGCCAGCTGAAAAAACCCCGTTACTGACCTTTGGCGCCTGTGGCTTGAGGGATCTGCAGACCTGCTGCTACTGCGACTAGGGATTTGCTGCTACTGTAACTGGAGATTCTAGCCCCGAGGTGTCCTCCTCCCAGAGCCGTGCCAAGGCTGGGCTGGGCTTGGCTCCACATCCAGTGCAACAGATGTTTCCCTTGGGCCTTTCAGGTCACCCTGGGCTGGAAATCTCCTCCACTCAGTTGTTCTCCACTTCTGTTGCTCCAAAATTTGTTGGGAGTCCCTCTTTACAGGTATTTTATGGGCTGTGTGGGGAAAGCCTGCATATATATGTCTTTCTACTCTGCCAGTTAATTTATATTTTGAATGCTGTACTAAAAGAATACATTTTTCGATTTTATTTTTGTTTTCTCTTCTAAATTCTATCACCCCCATTCCTCCCATTGAAGTAGCAAGAAATGATACCACTTATACATATGAAGTGATGCAAAACACATTTTGAAATTAACTATGTTCCAAAAGAAAAAAAAAGAATATATGTGTGTGTATATATATATATCAGTGTGTATTATATGTGCATTTCCTATTATATATATGTACAAATACACTTATTTCAGTCTGCATTCTATCAGTTCTTTATTTGGAGGTGGATAGCATTTTACATTATGAGTCCTTTGTAATTCTGGTCAATCGTTGCATTGATTTGAGTTCCTACAGGGGTTTATCTTTTCGATATTGTTTTTACTGTATATGCTATTCTTTTGGTTCTACCCACTTTACTTTACAACAATTCATGTAGGTTTTCCTAGGCTTTTCTTATGGCACAATAGGACTCCATAACATTCATAAACTATAACTTGTAGGCATTCTCTAATTGATAGGCATCCTTTTAGTCTCCAATTCTTTGCCACCACGAAAAGAGCTGCTATAAATATTTTTGTACATATGGGCAATTTCCTTTTCATTTGATCTCCCTGGGGTATAAAGTTAGAAACAGTATTATTGGGTCAAAGGATATGTGTAATTTATAGTCCTTTAGTCATATTTCCATATTGTTCTCCAAAGTGGTTAGAGAAGTACACCACTCTATCACTAGCACATTAGTGTACTTATTTTCCTACAGTCCTTCCAACATGACATTTTCTTTTTCTATCATTGTAGCCAATCTAATAGGTATAAAGTGGTTCCTCAGAATGATTTTAATTTGTACTTTTCTAATTTTTAGTGATTTAGAGCATTTTGTGTGACTATTTATAGCTTTGACTTCTTTCTTTAAAAACTGCCTGTTCCCATCTTTTGACCATGGCTCCTATTTTTATATATTTAGTTGAGTGCTCTATCTATTAGAGAAATGAGGGTTTTATCAGAGAAAACTGAGGTAATAATTCCTTTCTACTTATAAGTTCCCTACTTATTTTCTAATTTTGACTGTGTTGGTTTTGTTTGTGTAAAAACATTTTAATTTTATGTAATTAAAATTAATCATTTTGCTTCCTATGAATCTGTCTCTTATTTGATCATGACTCTTTCTAAGGGTATACTTTATAAAATTTGATAAGAATAATAATAAAATTAATTTGGAAAAACAAAAACTCTAAAATATCAAGGGAAATGATGAAAAGATGTGAGAATGAAGGGTGAATAAACCCTTCAGAAATTCGAACTGTATTATAAACCATTAGTCATTAAAATGATCTAGTACTCATTTAAAAAGAGAGATAGTTCAATGAAACAGACTAGACAAGGGAGAATCAGAAACAATAAAACTCAATAAACCACTTTGATAAGTGGAAAATATAAATCACCTAGGAAAAAACTCCTTATTTAATAAAAATTGTTGGGAAAACTGGAGAGTAGCATGGTTTAGGCTTAGCAATCTAAATTTAGACCAACATCTTATGCAATATTCCAGAATATAGTCTACGTGGATACACAAAGTTAATATTAAAGATCATATGATAAAAAAGTAGAAAAGAGGTAGATCATATGCGTCTCACAACTATGGTAGGTGATATATTCTGAATCAAACAAAAGATAGAGGCAATTACAAGAGGTAAGATAGGAACCTCTGATTTCATGAAACTAAAAAGTTTCTGCACAGACAAAATTAATGTAACTAGAATAAGAAGAGAAGTGGTCAAATGAAAAAAAATTCTGCATATGAAATTTTTCTGATAAGGGCTTAGTATTCAAGATTATAGATATAAATATAGATACGCAATATGCTATATATGTATGAATGTGTGTGTGTGTATGTACACACACAGCTATTTTTCAATAGAAAAGTGGTCAAAGGTAATGAACAAACAGTTCTCTAAAGAAAAATCCCAAAGTATTCACGAGCACATGAAAGAATATTTCAAATCTAATAATAATAAGAGAAATCCAAATTTTCAAAGCGCTGAAGTTTCAGTTCCCACCCTGAAAATTGGCAAAGATGACATAAATTGTGTAGTCAATATTGGAGGCACTGTGAAATGATAGGCACACTGTTTTTCTTTAAATTTGGCTGTGAAATGGTACATTTTAGAAGGCAACTGAGAGCATACAAATAAAGTGACAAAAATGTCCATATCCTTTGAATCAGAGACTCCATTATTGGACTTATCCTCCAAGGAAGTCATCGATGAGAAAAAAATCCCCATATATACCAAAAATATTTATAGCAGCATATTTTGTGATAGCAAATAATTGGAAACTAAGTAGACATCCATCAGTTGTGGCACATGAATATAATGGAACATTATTTTACTTTAAGAAATGATGTGTATAATAAATATATTGAAGCTTGGGAAAACTGAAATGAACCAGTGCAGAGTGAAGTAGAGCAAAGAAAACAATATATGCAACTATAACAATGTAAATGTAAAGAACAACCATACACACACACACACACACACACACACACACACACACGTCAAAAGTTGAAGGTAACAAAACTATAAATAACAAAATATGACTCAAATGAAGAATTATGAGAGGATATCCTTAATCCACCCCTGTATAGAGGGAGCAGTTTCATAGGCATTACATGTTTTCTATTGCACATTTTTGGGCTTTTTCAAAGCATTGATCGGTTGTGTTAATTTTTTCCTCCTTACGAAATATTATTTGTTATATGGGATGACTATATGGGAAGGGCAAGGAAAGGGAAACTCAGGATTACTATAGTAATATAAGAAATAGAAGACACTAATAAAACTTATTTAAAAAATAGACACAGCATTTTTATATACTACCTACGAAACCCAGCAGGAAAAGATAAGATAAATTTTATTTAAAATACTACATAGGATGCTTTCAAAAAAATCTAGAAAGACTTACTTGAACTGATGCAAAGTGAAATGATCATAACCAAGATAACATTGTACAAAGTAACAGCAACATTGTAACGATAATCATCTATGAAAGACTTAGTTACTTTGATCAAGACAATGATCAAAGACAATTCCAAAGGATCTATGATGAAAAATGCTTTCCACCTCTACAGAAAGAACTGATGGACTCTGAGTATAGATTGAAGCCTACATCTTCTTTTTTGTTTGTTTTTCTTATGTTGTCTGTGTGTGTGTGTGTGTGTGTGTGTGTGTCTGTGTGTGTGTGTATGTTTTCTTTTGAAAGATGGCTAATATGGAAAGATATTTTGCATCACTGATATCATATTGTCTGTTTTTTCAAGCAGTGGGGGAGGGGCAGGAAGAAAAGAGAATTTGGAACTCAAAAAACTTTTAATGAATGTTAAGAATGTTTTTACATGCAATTGGGAAAAAATTAATGAAATAATATATTTAAACTAAAAAGATGAATGAGCATATAGTTTCCTTTCATGACCCCAATTTGATGGTATGAGGGAGTTTTTCAAAATTCTTTTATTTTGAATTTTTTAATTATAGAAGTTGTTTTTAAATTTGTTTTTTGACAATTTTTCTTCCCTCTTTCAAAATTTATCTGCTCAAATCCATATCTATTATCAACTATAGACTGAATCACCTTTGTAGCTTTTTGATAGTTCCCTTTGTATGAGATACATCAATTTTATCTGTCATATTCCATATCTGTTTTTCAACACTATTTTTCTTTTAAATATGTTTATTTTCTCTTGTAAATAAAATTTTATTTGAATAAAATTAGTCATATATAGCTTCTCCTTAACACGTTTCTTTTTATTAAGTAGAAAAAAAGGAACTTTACTCCACAGTGAAGTTAAATTATCCCATATTATGCCATCTTTCCATGTTTAAATCTTTAATCCAATCAAATTCACTAAGGCAATTAATCTGAGATGTAGTTCTAAATCAATTTCCCACCAAATTACTAATCATTTTCTCAAGAGCATTATTTGTTAAAAAATGAGTCCTTTCACAAGTTTTTATGTTTATAGATTTATCAATTTATTTTCAGATTTATCAATTTATTAATAATATTACACACATAGGTGATAAAATGTGTAATATATTAATTTTGCTCCATTTATTTATATCTTTTTTTGTTCAGCAATAAATAGTTTTGCTCATAGGTGATTTGGAATAACTTTTGAAGTCTAGGATTGCAATAAAACTCTATTTGGTTTTTTTATACATGTCCTTTGATATTTTCTAACATATTTTTCCATACAATTTTCATTATGGTTTTGTCATTTGTATTTTCAAGTCTTTCACATTTTTGGTAATGAATTAAATATGTGGGTATATACACACAGCATATATAAAATATGTGTATATGCATATATATAATTTGTATATGTGTATAATTGTAAATAGGTATGTATAAATATATAATTTGTATATATGTGTAATTTGATGAATATTATCATTTGTACTACATTATCCAATGCATTCATGACATTGAATATCTCTCCATTTTTTAAGGTTTTCTTATATTCCAGTTATTGGATTTATAAATCGTATCTATTTTCAAGGCACAATCTCTTTTTGCTGAAACCATGTTGTCTTTTTTTTTTATCACTGCTTCCTTTTCTAGATTTTCCTTAATAATCCCTTTAATAACATACATTAGAATGTTTCCAGGCATTTACGTTTACTAGTCTATAGTTTGAAGGTTCCACTCTCTTACTTTTTATGAAAACTGAAGAAATTTGTGCCCTTTTCTAAATCTGCCATATCTCTCTATTTCTCCACAATCTATTTAAAACACTAACTCCTCAATTGCATCTGCCACCTTCCTTAAGCCTCTTCCCGTTACTACCCTCATTGGAAATGTTGCTCTTTGTGGATTCACAACTGGAGAACTTCATATCTTTCCCACCCAATTTACCCAAAGGAAATTTAGTTCATGGGTTCCTACCTATTTTTCTATGAATCTTGTGAAATTTGCACCACAAACACCACCACTCCAAATCTAGGATACATGTCAGAGAAACCCTGGCTTTTGTCTCATTTCCAAGATGAAACAGTCACTTCCTTCCAAGCTTCCCATAATTTTCACACATAACCTCCAGCAGCTAAGAATCATCTCCAGAAGCTCCACTTTTTGGTCAAACCCTTATTTGAATGAAGAAATAATCATCTCTGCTTTTTTGTAGAGGGAACTCCAGCAGGTATCTGGAAAATTGAAGCTCTCCATCTTAACATTATTATTTGATAAGACAAATGTGTGATATGTTTCCAGAAATATTCATTTAATTCCTTCTTCTGTCCAAGTGGTTTGTTCATTTATTCATTTAGTCACCATCCTTTACTAAATGCCTACAAAATGTAAAGCCTACAGAGAGAGAACTGATTAACTCTGAGTACAAATTTTTTTTTTTACTTTATTTTTCTTGCTTTTTTGGTAATATGGCCAATATGGAAATATGCTTTGCATGATTTCATATGTAAAATTGATACATCGCTTGACTTCTTAATGAGTGGGAAAGGGACGGAGTGAGCAAATCTGGAACTCACAATTTTTTAAAATGTTAAAAATGCATAACTTTTAAAAATAAAATAATTCAGCTTAGAGTTTGAGAGATCCATTTTCACTTTGTAAATGTGTTTACCCATGAAAGACTCAGGAAAGTTACAGGAAACTTAACTGAGGAATGAGAGAGGCAATGGACTTGACCTTGCTTATAGTTTATGCTGGCATGAAGTAACTGAAATGACATACCACATACACATACCCACACACTATAAAATATAGGTAAAGATAAAAAGAAAAAGATATATCCCAAGGTGCAGGGTATCCTTCTTATCTTCACACTATCAATCCCAGGACTCTGAGTTTACACTGGCCTTAATCCAGTCATGGGGACCTAACCTCAAAAGGTAAGTTTCTCTCTTTGGCTCACTTCCTCTACCTCATAATAAAACTCTAAAGCAATCCAGATATGGCTCAAATATAGATAACAGGGGGAGTATCCAAGATGGCCGAGTAGAAAGATTCACATATGTTAGCTCCGAACCCACAGCCCATGAATTTCTTGTAAAAAGAGCTCCCAACAAATTCTGGATCAGTGGAAGCCACACAGCAACACAGTGAAGGAGATTTCCATTCCAGAGAGCCCTGAGAAACCGATCCCAAAAGTCTGTCACACACTGGATGGGAGCAGAGCCCAGCTCTTCCCTGGCCGCATGGCAGGGAGAGGAACAGATCTGAGCAGGCTTCAGGGACAGAATCTCTGGCGGCCACAAAGGTCCCTCCACCCACAGATGCACAGGTCAGTGAGAGAGACTTCTAGACTGACTGAGAGGGGAGCAGGGTGTCTCCATAACTCAGGCCCCCTCGGGAGCCAGCAGCAGAGGCAGCAGGTGGCCAAAGGCTCCCAGAGCAGGCAGGATCTCCATTAGGGAAGGTCTCTGCATAAACTCCCTGAGGGAACTGAGCCTGGGAGGCGGCCCTGCCCCCACTTGAGCACCAGAACTTAAGTTCCCATTGAATAGCAGCCCCGTCCAGCCCTGAAAGCCCTGAGGCTGGGGAGCAGCATTTGAATCTTTGACCCCAAGCACTAGCTGGGCAGATCTGGGTTGGGGTGGAGAGGAATCTCAGAAGTCAAGTAACTGGCTGGGAAAATGCCCAGAAAAGGGAAAAAAAAATAAGACCATAGAAGGTTACTTTCTTGGTGAATAGATGTTTCCTACCTTCCTTTCTGATGAGTAAGAAAACTGCTTACCAAAAGGGAAAGACTTAAGAGTCAAGGCCTCTGTATC
>CM053769.1:451161905-451184278 GCA_028658325.1 Potorous gilbertii
AGGTTCAAAAGCTCACTGAAGAAAATAGTTCTCTCAAAATTAGAATGGAACAGTTGGAGGCTAATGACTTTCTGAGAAACCAAGAAATCACAAAACAAAACCAAAAGAATGAAAAAATGGAAGATAATGTGAAATATCTCCTTGGAAATCAAATATAGATAACAGAATTCCCAACTGCCTCAGAAGTATTCAAAGTACTATATTGCAAAAGAGTGTTGGACAACTTTTATTTTACCTACCATAAAAATGCATATGAAGCAAAGGATTCTCAAGTGCCCATGAAGAAATACAAAAATGATATAAAATCTCTTAATAGTCCATTAGACTCTCCTCAGAAGATAAAGACACTTCATGGGAAAACTGAACAAACATTAATCCAGTCATTAAAGTCTTAGCAGCTCATAGCAATTTCTGTGTTTTCATTTTTGTTGTTGTTTGTTTGTTTTTTGGTATATACGTGTGGAACAATCCCAAAATTCAGTTTGTCCTGATCTGGTATCCAGAGAAGTCCTCTGTGGAGGTTCCTTTTCTTTTCTGGGAAGCACTCTTTTAAGGAAATCATCTCCCTTTGGGAGACATGTGCCCATCTCTCAAACTCAGGATCTCTCAAACTTTGGGACTTTCAAACTCAGGAATCCCAAAGGCCAAAAACCTCTAGTCTCATGATCATTCATCTCTAAACTATGCTCAGAAAATAATATAGAAACACAAAAGGGATCAGAAACCAGAAAATGAGGAATTCATCCTTCTCACTCTTGCCTGGACAAGCACTTCTTCTATAAGTCACCATTTTCTGTTCCTGGGAAATACGCACTTCTCCTGTCCTCACAATTAACATAAATGAATTATTTTGGAAGTTCAAGGGAGAAAAATAGTCTGGTCAGATGTATGGTTTCTTCTGTATGAATCCATCCCTGACTCTTAGCAGCCAATCATCTTGGAGACTTCCCTAGTAGTTCCCTCTGAAAAGGGTCTATGCTACATGCCTACTTCCCTGAGAAGTGCCCCCTTCTAATACATGTTGATGCCCTGGAATATTATTAAATTGACGGAAGGGCATCATATTTATGAGAAACTCTCTAGATTATTCTTTATTCTCATGTATTAACATATGCTGTTCTGTGGAGGAACATTTCTGTCCAGATTTGAGACTTCTTAGTTCATTGTGCCTTCAGGAAAGAAAAGAAAAAATTGGACATACCTACTACCTTTATATTTTAGGGAGTAATTTTGCAGGCAAATGTACTTATCTATCAAACTTTTCTTATTACAATCCCATTACAATTGGAAACCTCTAAGAATTTAGCAGTGAATTTCTCAAAATTTGAGATACATAGAGAAAGAAAGGGTCTGGGTTAGCATAATGTTTGTAAGAGATAAAAGTTTAAAACTGTCTCTTCTTTTTTAAAAAAATGAAATTACCTAGCTTATACCTAACTGACTGCCAAAATTCTGAGATGTAGGTTTTGTCTTCCTTCTGACTACTGATACCAGCTTCCTTCAAGGCAATTCAGGATAGCATCTTTCTTGCCTTGTGGTTCCTTGAACTCCTGAAAAGTAGCCTGGAGATGGCATTTAGAGAGAATTAACTGTTATATGTAAGGAAAGAAGGGGAGGAGGAAAAAGGAGGGATGGCACAGTGGTGTTCATGCAAATGTATTCCCTGGGTTTATTAGTTGGCAGAGAAAATAGACACCCAGTTATCTGAAACCAGGCCAGAGAATTTGGCACATCTCTTACTGGCAGGGCACAAACCTGGTACAGCATCCTGCCGCTATTGGCATCTATACAACTGTCTTTCTTCATCTTACTCTTCCCACTACAGCAGCCGACTCAACAGGTATTGCCAGAGACACAGTGTGTTTGGCAGCTGTACACCCTCAATAGTAATCTCTGGAGTGTATCCCTCTCTATCCCTTTACCCCTTTCCTGCCCATCCACATGCCTGCTCCAAAGAAAACCCAAACCCAGTAGCATTTGAGTCTCTTTCAAAGAGAACTGTAAACCCAGGATGCCCCCTGACCAATTGGAAAGAGAAAGTACAGGGCAGCCATTTTTTATGTGTGCTACTGCCACAATTATCTAGTTAGTAATCAAAATTTAGCATGATTTACTTCCATTTTGTGGCAGTTAGCATCTTTCTTTTTCCTCCTGATCCTATTCTCCCATCTCAATTAGTTCTTTTTTCTTTCCTATTCCTTGCCTCCCTTTTAAGCATAACTCATTATTCCTAGATCTCTAACATCTAGAAGATTATAAGAATTTTGTGATATCCCACTTAAACTAGGTATTTCGTGTGCTGGATTCTTATTCACTATGTCCAGACAATGTCAGTTTCCTAGGCCTAGGTACACATATCTTTTAAAGACAGAAGTTGATCCTATAGAGACCAATATAGGAATGCCTTATGGGTAAAAGAATGAAAATAAACTTTATTTAGAAACTGAAGACTTTTAGATTAATTACTCTTTCAATTTTTATGCACTATACCCTTTGGGTTGTTGTCTTCATTTTTATCTGACAGTTGGGTCCCCTATGGGAGGACTGGCTGGTACCCTATGGGTGGTACCCTAGATTTCTAAGGGTAACCCTGGTTAGCTAAACCTAATGCTATAGTTCTTGAGCCCCCACAAATGTGTTGTCTCACTGACAATCAGCAAGTAGATTAATAAACTTTTAGAGAAGATATTTACTGAGATAGGATTAATAAGAACAGTTGATACAGAACTTCCCCCCACCAAAAGCTTGGGATATTTTCCTGCAAATACACAAAGAGACTATGGAAAAATTGGACTCATACTTAAAGTTCAATGGTAATGAAGTGTATGTGGAGAATATATATCTGACAAAAGATAGCTCACAATTTCCAGTACAACATGACCTGGAAGTTTTTTCTCTACCTGTAGAATCACACAGTTTTCTGTGCCTATTGTTTTGTATTGGGTGAGACACTCATCTGGGCTACCAATGCATTCTCTTTTCTTGAATCAGTAGCCAATCCCTTCTCTGCTGGGAGGGGCTGTGTTTCTTGAAGCTGTTAACTTTTGTGGATGAATGTCTCTCTTCATCCATGTTTGAACTTTGGTATGGATTTCTGATGCTAGATAGAAGTACAGTCTCCTACTGATGTGGTATGTTGATAACAAAGTCAGTGAGTGAGGGGATGGAGAGAGAGAAGAAAGAAAATTTCCTTCCTTCCCCTTGAAGGTATAGGGAAAGGGGTTTCCTTCTGCAAAGTGCCTGGATTCTTCTCTGCTAAATGTTTTGTTTCTTTTATAATGAAGATAATGCTTGTTAATCAGCATAGTGGCTCTACATATAGGCCCAGGGGACTTGAGTTATTCTCTCAGCAAGTCACAAGATATTTCCTATAGGTTGTCAGTTGCCATTATGAAGTGGTCATGGCCCAATAACCCTTTTGAGTTGATTAAGAAACTTATTCACATGTTGTTGCAGAGTTTAGGAAAATTCTTTAATACATATTTTAATATTGCGAGCTCATTATATAGCCACATCAGTTTGGATGGGGAGAAAAAGTTCCTCCCTTATCTTTACTTATTGGATTGTCCTGATCATAAGGCTACCTTCTCTGTTATTTTGGTTTGATCATGAATCCTAAAAATGTTATAAAATAATCACAAAATTTTGAACTATAAAGGATTGTAAAAATCATATCCAGGACCTGTGTGAAACTGGGGTAACAAGTTTCTTTTCCATCCCAATAATGGTCTGATAACCATCCAAATAAACTTGGGACAAGAAGGAAAAAGTCCAGTGGAGTCAACAGAGCCAAAAACCTCTACTTTAGCTCTTTATTTTCCATTCTCAAAAGCAATAAAATATCTGATCTTCCTAGACACAGATGAGGAAACTGAATCCCTGAGTTGAGTGACTTGTCAAAGGTTACACAACCACAGTTAATGGTAGACCTGGCACTAGAACCCAAGTTAGCTGATTCAGTTACTGAAACACAATACTCTCAGAACCCTTAGAATACCCTTAGAACCTGTCCTGAGCATTTGGGGATTTTTGCCTTGCTGTTACTCATCCTTCATTCTGAAAAAGAACCAATAACATCATGAGGATGATGTCTTGACTTGCATGTGAATTGGATTTGAGTGAGACAGAGCTCCCTCTCTTTTCCAGTCATTGGAGTCCAGTGGCAAAGTGTCTCAGGATTTTTACTACCTGACCTTTGGAAGAAGAGGTGTAAGTACTCTTATAAAATAGTTTATCGCATGCTTGGAAATAAAGTGTGGGCAGTGTTTTTCTGTAGGTCAAATAAAAGTTCAGTGTGTGTGTGTGTGTGTGTGTGTGTGTGTGTGTGTGTGTGTAACATAATGAGTACAATGAAGATTTGTTTCAGGGGTCTAAATGATTTTTTTCTTCTCATATGTAAATCTCTTTAAGAAACTCTGTTAAGGATCAATATTAGCCCTAAGCAGTTAGGAAAAGCTCATGGAACAATATGTTATTCTCATTTTTTTAAAAAGGCCACAGCTATATACTTATGAGAAATAAGTAACCATTCATAGATCCTCTTGTGTTGGATCTTTATAAAATGGTAATCAGACCAGGACAGCAGAAGGAACTGCTTTATTATGAAAACCTACCTTAATACCGTAACAGCCATCTTCCTACTCTCTAATGTTGCCATTAATATGTAAAAGCTTAAGCTTGCTAAAGGGATTATTGCACATCCTATCTGATTGTAAACTGGCATTCCAATGATTACATGTATCTTTTTGTCATTTTCTCATAAAACATCTTACTCTTGAACAGTATAATTGGACTCCTACTAATGTTCAATGAGTGATTAAATCAGTATAAATGCAACATAGGACTCCAAGTGGAAAGCATGCTTGCAACCTCCAGGGAGATGGAGGTTAGACATGGACGTTAAAATTCTACTAATAATATGCCCTTCTATCTACACTGTGACTTCTCTTCATAGCACGAGATAGGGAAGAAGCACATCTTAAATATGGGATGTTTATTTTTTTCAATTAACTTTTGCACTGATGTATTGTGAAATTGGCACAGGGTTCTCAAAGTCTATGCTGGCCAAACCTAGGCTCTTCTAGACCTACCATGACTGTAAACACTCAAGGGCAGACTTGGTCATGGTTCCTATGCCTCTTGTTCAAGAGCAATTACATTAAGTTTGGAAAAATTAATAACTGGGTTGACTATAATGCTATGAATTTTATAGATAACATCTATTTTTGTTGATCATCTATCTTATCAAGTGGCACTGTGATCTGTGTTGATGATGGTAGCACACATGCTTGAGAAATTCATGATATTTAAAATATTACACTATACAAAATTTGTACATACACACATATAAAATTTTGAAAAGAATTCTTATGCTTTTTTTTTAACAAAGGCTATCACGTATTTTCAAACGATGTGGATAACTCTCAAAAAATTGCAAAAACTAGCAATTATATGAAAGACAGCTTCCAATCAATAATTATAGAAATACACATCAAAACAACTCTGGTTTCATCTCACACCCATAATATTAGAAACATGACAAAGAATAGGAATATTTAATATTGGAGGGGCTGAGGAAAGATAGGAAAAATAGTATACTGCTGGTGAGACTTAATTGATTCAATCATTTTGGAAAACTATTTGAAATTATGCTAAAAGAAATTTTTGGCTCCCAAATCTAGCTAAAAAGCCAGAACTTTTCATAGTAGTAAAGAACTAGAAACCAATCAGTCAACAAGCACTTATTTTTAGGCAGCTAGGTAAGCATAGCAAGGCACCACATAGATAGCACAGTGGATAGAGCACTGGGCCTGGAGTCAGGAAGACTCATCTTCCTGAGTTCAAATCTGGCCTTAGATACTTAATAGTTGTATGATCCTGTGCAAGTCACTTACCCTGATTTACCTTCCTTTCTTCATCTATAAAATCACCTGGAGAAGGAAACAGCAAACCACTCCAGTATCTTTGCCAAGAAAATCCCAAATAAGGTCACAAAGAGTCAGACATGACTGAAACAACCAAACGATGAAAGGTAGCATAATGGATAGAGTTCTGGACCTAAAGTCAGTAAAACCTGGGTTCAAATCCTATTTCTTCCACTTACTAGCTATGTCACTTGACCTGTACTTCATCTATAAAATGGGGATGATAAGAGCACCCGTCTCTCAGAGTTATTGTGAGGATAAAGTGAGATAATATTTATAAAGTGTTTTACAAACCTTAGAATACTATATAAATATTAAGCATCATTATTTATTAAGCTCTTATTATGTGCCAGGTACAAGTGCTGGAGATGCAAAGAAAAAAATCAAAAACAATTTCTGCCTTCAGGAACTTATATTGTAATGAGGGAGAAAACATACAGAAATTAGAACACATAAGATAAATTGTGTTTGTCCTTCATTGCAGAAGAAGACCACAGGATATCTTAAAGGGGATAGCACTTAGCTGGGGATGGGGCAAGAAGTAGTAGTACTTGGGTGGAGGCTTGAAGGAAATCAGGGATTTTATAAGTTGGAGGTTATGAGAGAGAGAGAGAGAGAGAGAGAGAGAGAGAGAGAGAGAGAGAGAGAGAGCATTTCAGGCATAGACAACAGCCAGCACAAAGATACAGCACTCATGTGTGAGGAAATACCAAATAAGCCAGTAGAACTGGATACATGGAGGGAAGCAGAATGCAAGAAAATTGGAACGGTAAGAAGGGGTCTATTGCAGAAAGCTTTATTTTTCAAAATTTAATTTGATTAATTTTTTGTTACATTTTAAGTTTCAAATTGTCTCCTTCCCTTCTCACCCTGCACTAGAGAAGGCTAGACTATAAATTTATAAATATATGTAAAACCATACTATGTATACTTTTATTTGTCAGTTCTTTCTCTGGAGGTGATAGCATTTTCCTTCATAGGTTCATTTTAGTTTATTTGAGTATTTATAATGCTCAGAATAACTTGGTGCAGAGAGCTTTAAATGTCAAACAAAGGACTTTATATTTGATCTTGATGGTAATAGGGCAGCACTGGAATTTATTGATCAAAAAGTACTATAATCCGACCCACATTTTCAGAAAATCACTTGGCAGCTAAGTACAAAATGAATTGAAGTGGTGAGATATTTGAGCCAAATAAACCAATTAGAAGATGATTGCAATAATCCAGGGGAGAGGTCATGAGGACCTAAATTAGAGTTATGTCTATGTTAATGGAGAGAAAGTTATGTGTGAAAAAGATGAGGAGAGAGAAAGCACATTATTTGTCAGCTGTCAGGATGTGTGGGTTGAGTAAGACAAGAGAGTTGAGAACAATACCAAGGTTAAAGACCTAGGGAACTGGAACAGTGGCCATATTCTCAATAGTTAGAAGGGAGTTCAGAGGTGGGTAGGAGTCAGAGGGAAATATAAAGAGTTCTGTTTGAGACCTACTGAATATGAGATGTCTATGGAATATCCAGCTCAAGATATCCAACAAGCAGTTGACGAGGTGAAATTAATGTTCAGGATAGTGACTAAAGCCAGATAAATCCATTTTGGAATCATTTACATAGAGATGATAATTGAACTGATGGGTACAGATAAAAGCACCAAGGAAGAAAGTATAGAGAGAAAAGGAGTGATAGCTCAGGAGAGAGCCTTAGGAAATACCCATGGTTAGAGTATGTTACGTAAGTGAAGACCCAGCAAAAGACTGGGAAGTAGTGCCAGAGTAACATAGTAGACAATGTCATGATCTGCAGAGTGTTCAGGAAGAATGAGGATTGAGGGAAAGTCATTAGATTTGGCTATTAAGTCATCATTCGTAACTTTAGAGAGGGCAATTACAGTTGAATGATGAGTTTAGAAGCAAGACTGAAGAGGCATTTGAAATAAAGTAAAAGGAAAAGAAGTAGAGGCATTGATTCCAGAAGTACCTGCTGGAGTTTGTTGTTGTTTTTAAAGGAGAGGCAAGATTTAGTTGTACTTTTAGGGAAAGAGGCAATGGAAAGGAAGATGCTGAAGACTAGAAAGAGTGTAGATTATGATGAATTAATCTGCTAGAGAAGATTGGAAGTGATGGGCTTAAAGACAGATGTAATGGAGTTAGTGTTAGCAAGGAGAAGGGTCATTTTATCATCAGAGATTGGAGCAAATGGGGAGATAGCAGGATACCATATCAGAGGAATGTGAGATAAAGAGGAAAGGAAAAGAGAGAGCTCAGTTTTTTTTTTCAGTGAAATAAGTGGTAAGGTCCTTGGCACAAAGGAAGGGAGAAAGGAGTGCTATGGGAAGCTTGAAGAGAGAAGAAAGGGTAGGAATAGTTTTAGATTTAACAGTCCACAGCAAAGTCAAAGACATTGTGCTCTGTATTTGTTTTCATTATAATCTGCAAATTCATAGTCAAACAACGATCCTAATTTTTGTGGTGTCATGAATTTAGTCTTTTATTTTTAATGTTATATATCTTGAGAGTGATAAATACTGTTTCTATTTTATTTCTGGTAATCATTTGTCTTTACTCTTATTGGTGAGATCCAGAAAAAATGATTTAAAAATTGCTCAAAATTGGGCTTAAATACCAAATATTTTTGAAGGTTAGAGTCTTCCTATTGAATACTCTCTCTTCTTTTAAAACTGACTCCAAATAAGTGAGAACTGCAAACAGTTCTCACTGAACATTTTTCTTCATATACATACAGAGATAAAGACAAAAATGAACACTATTGATGGCATCCACTCCCTCACAAATTCATGTAAATGGGTCAGTCTTTGTGACTCTAAAGTAAAATTTTGGCATTCTTTGAAAGCCTCTAGGTGCCAATAAAAGTTTTCCATTAAAAAAAAAACACTTTAGTACTATAGATTTTTACATGGTTTTCTTTATTATTCTAAAACACATGATTTTTAAAATGTCTCTTCACCCCTAGACTAGCACATCCACTTTTCCAGAAAACTTTCATGTCTTGGTTAAATAATAATCATATTTTAATCATATATATGTTGCATCTATTAGGGAACAGGAATTTGCTTAGAATGGCTTTTCCTCATTGCAAATACATGGTGATGACATGGAGAGGTTTATTCAAGTCATCAAATTTTCTCATCCATTTACCCACTTATCATTTCACTGAGGAGAGATCCAACCCATAGAAATGGCCACCAAGGTACCACTCTGCCCATGGTAAGGTCCTGCTGAGGTAGAAGTCAGAGTTCTTCTCTCAGTTCATAGGCTATATCACTGAGAATATCAATCTTTGGAATGTCCACTAAGGAGACACTTTGCCTGGGATAAAGCTCTTCTCAGATAAGTTAATCTTCTAATCCCAGTGATGGACCATAGGAATGAGAGGAGAGGTTCAGCATCTATTCACAGTGGACTTCAGCTGAATGGGAGTCAGAATTCTGAAAGGCAGTTTGTAGTATCAGAACAACTCAGAAAATGGGAGTGACAGACTGGTAATCTCATTGATCAGTTATACTCCTTCCCTCTATGAGACTTTTAACCTATGATGACTCTTGTGGTGGGCAATCAAGTAACTGATGGATACTCCTCTTGGGATAGAACCTATATAACTTCTAAACTACTTTGCAGATCCTTTTAAAGAGATTCAAGGATAGATAATATAAACAATTCAGATAATCACATGACAACAACTCAATTTTTTTCTAAATCTAGGCCTCATGTGTTATGCTGAATGGAGGTAATAAAATAAATTGCCTCAACAGGATTACATTTCAGAGAATCAATCAGCTCAAAATACAGACTACAGAAAGCAGGTTTTTACTGACTGTAAAAAAATAAAAGATAAAGAAGTGGAGTTTTTCTTTTATGGGGTGTTTACAGTAAAATTTGGGTTTACATTATACAATACTATTTATAGATACAGATAGATAGATACAGATATATGTGTATATATAGAATTTCTGAGTTCCTCAACTCTTTCAGTATATTTTCCTGGCCCTTGTGTATCATCTGTGGCTTCTGCAAAATTTTCCCTAAACTTCCATTTAATTTCTTATGCCAACCTGTGATATATTGAAACCACAATGAGGAAAGTAGTGACATGAAAGGGATAACTGTAGAGTTCACCTGAAGTTTGAACTTATATGACTAAAAAAACAACAATATCTCTTATAGAAATAGGAAAAGGGTAACCTTGGGAGATGATAGTGATTTTGATTTTGGACAACTTGAGGTTGAGACCATATGGATGGAAATGTCTAATTAGTAGCTAATTATATGGGATTTGAATTCAGGAGAGAGATTAGAGTTCTATATCAGAATCATTAGATGGATAGATAAACAAATAGATAGATAAAAAGGTTGATCTGAGAATCATTTGCATAGGGATGATCATTGAATCTCAAGGAGTTGATGAAATCACCAGGCTAAAGAGTATAGTAAGGAAAGAGAAAAGGGCCCAAAACAGACTGTTTGGATATGCCCACCCTTAGGAAGGCAAATCAAGCAAAGGAAAATGAAAAGCAGTGTCTACAAATATGGAAGGAGAACCAAGAATGAGGAATGTATATTAGAAAAAAAGGAGATAAAGTGTCACAAGGAGTAAGGGAGCCAACAGTGTCAAATGCTCCAGATAGGTGAAGAAAGATAAGGACTTAGAAAAGGACAATGAATTTAATAATTAAGAAATTATTGATAACTTTGATGAGAACTCTTCAGTTGTGTAGTAAACTGGAAAGCCAAATAGCAAGAGGCTGAGAAATAAGTGAAAGGAAAAGAAGTAGATGCAAGTGTAAAGGCAAGCAGCCCTGACATACACAGGAGGGTGTGCTATCACAGGTTCTTTGATCTGTTTTTATAGAAGGAAAGGTAACTTTTGAGAGATCAATAATCACTTTAATCAAGCACATGTATCATTCACTTAGTTCAGAGGAAAATATCATCACCCTGAACTTCAGAGAAAATACAGAAAAATAAAGATCAGCAGACAGTGCTTCCAGCTGCCTGACCATAAGCAATACGTACATCACAGATCAACAGACAGATCCAACTGTCTGACCATACATACCAGAGAGAGAAGCACCAACATCTGAGTTTTCAAAGCTATGGGTGTGTGTGTGGGGGGGCTATTTAGCAACTTCCCAGAGTCTCATCTGGCACACAAACCTTCTTCCCAAAACTAAGTTCCAAAGTAAAATCTCACTCTGAGCACTTATACATTTTTCAGATCCAGAGAACATCACAACCTTGAGAACCACTGCCTCATTAACAAAAGGTATGGACCATTCTACAAATCTTCCGTAATCAAACTCCTATTAATGGACAGTGGATGGAGATCTTCTTTAATCACATTAAAATAATTAACAATACAAATACATACACTGTTTCTAGTTAAATACTCTTGATTAATTCAATCAGAGGCAAGATTCAGTCAGAGGCACTTGATTATACCAAAACAAAAAAAAGCAAAAGATTCTACTTTGCTTGCCATTACAGCAAGGAATGTAGACAAATTCTTCCTCCATGAAAAGAGAGAGACACAAGATTATAGCTTGAGGGAATGTTAGGTTTAAGGGATGTTTTTTCAAGAGTGGAAAAAACTAGACATAGTTCAGGCAGCAGAGAAAGAGACATTAGATAGAGCAAGAAAACAGTCTAGTAGGACATCTAATTAAGGGACTGGACTGACTCTCATTATTAAATGATAAGTCTGAAAAGTCTTTTTGGAAAGCTTACAGCAAGATCCTTTCCAGGATATCATTGACTCATTGTGGGATTCCTGAGTGTATCTTTGAATAAATTTTCTGTATGTACCATCTTTCCATTCTTTTAAGACTTTGGATGTGCCAATGTACAACTAGGACAGTTTATCTATTGCTGGCAACTGGCAGATCAAAGGCACAGTGGTGAGAGAAAAGAAAGAGATAACAGCAGCAGGGGCTAGGCGAGCCTGTACCATCTGTACATGACTGGTACATGATTGATTTATTGATCTGAGGGTCAAGATTTATTTACTCTCTTAAGCAAGCAGGGTTATTCCCGTGAGAACATATTTAGTTTACACCTTTTACTTCCATATCTTAGTTCCTTCTACATAACAACCTCAGGGTACACAGTCAGGGTCAGGCCAATTTCATCCTTGCTTATCAAGAGTAGGGTGGTGACTCAATTTCCTGAGAATATCAGTCTTTACGCTAGTACAAGTCCCAAGTACCTCACATTCCGGACTCCATCAGTACTGGCTCTCTACAGTCAATTAGGTCCTGTTCTTTCCTACAGCTGACATTCTCTATAATGTCTTTTACAACTTGAAGAGACAGTGGGTTAGAATGGAAAGTGCTGCACAGACTCTGGAATCAGAGGATCAAAGCTTAAATCCAGTCTCTGACATTTGTTTCTATGTGAACTTAGGCAAGTCACTTAACTTTCTCTGAATCTAATTTTCTTCATCTGTAAAATCAGAGGGTTGGACTAGAGGCCTCTGAAGTCCTTTCTCAGCTCTGGAGCTAAGATCTTATCAACCTATTAACTTGGAAAAGTAATGTGATACAGTGGAAAGAGGACTGTAAAATTTGGAATGAGAAACTAGAGTTAAATTTTAGCTCTATATTAGGCGTTACTTATATTCTCTGGGCCCCAATTTCATCCTCATGACAAATTTGAACTATGTAACTTGTGAATCTCCTTCTAGCTCTACCTCTAGTGTTCTAAGTCATCCTTCAAATCATTTGAGGCATGTGTAGTCTGATGGTTTAAATTAAGTTACAGGACAATCCATGTGTTTCAAAAGGCTGGTATAGAACTAAGCACTTGGAGTCATACTACAATGAAGTTTGCCAAAATAAAAAAATGCTTTCCCTGTCATCATCCTACAAAACTGATATGAATTCTTAAACAATGCTTTCTGGGTACTCCTTAGAGAAAAGTAATTGTATGTTCTGCTGAGTGCCCCTTTAGAGACCACACTCCTTGGTAGTCTTTTTAACACCACAATGAATTCTATACCTCTAGACATATCTTCTAGTCAGTAGTTCCATAGGAATAATTCTGCTATATTCTGTCTGTAGTGTGACCAAGATAACATTACAAAATGCCTTTTGGAATAAGAGTGTGATTTCTCCATAAAAAACAATCTTTATGCATGGTTAACTTAGATTGACAACTAGTAAATGACTTGAATTTGAGAGGCAACCTACCACTTCTTCCTCAGTTCAAGACAAGCTTTACTATAGTATCCTACGCAAATCTGATGAACTTAAAGAAGTGGATCAGTGCTTAGTACATAGATAGTGCTTAATAAATGCTTATTACCTGACTGGATCAAGGATGTCTTATGACATCAACATTTCTAGTGCACAAAATAATCCAGGATCCTTACTTGCAAAGATCTCCAAGTAAGAGCACTAAATATTGCTGTTTTTAAAGAAGCAACTTGTAGGTATGTGTCTGCATGAGCACTTTGTAGTAAAGCAAAACAGCCATGGAAGATGATTGATCATATCTTGGCAGTTGGTATTGTTGGAGAAAGAGAACTTATTAACAATGATTCAACCATAATAACCAGGGGTTACCCCCTACTATATAATAATGCAACAATATAGGCATCTGGTCCTGCCGGCATAGATCATAAGTGAATATAAGGCTAGGGAGGAGGACAGCCCTGATGTTATTCAGGATTGTTATATTTATGTACATGTTGTCTCTCTCAATAGAATATAAACTTCTTGTTAGAGGATTTCTTTTTGTCTTTGAATCTCCAATTCTTTTCACAGTGTCTACTATATAATAGACGTAATAAACATTGGTAACTTCAGAGGGTCCTAAGTTCCTATTATTTGAAGACTATCAATAAATATTGACTTAATAGTTCTTCTAAATGTAAGATCCTTATCCAATGACAAATGAATTGACCTACTGCTGGAGAAAATGAATTATATCCACACTGACATTTTTACTGTAAAAATCAGAAGACAAAAGAAACAAGAGAATGCACCTGACAAAGCATTGGAAATTCCTATCTGCTCTCCTATTTCTTTATAAATCTTTTTTAAAATGGTTCATCAAGGGTGTCTTTAATGAAAACATGAGATGGGACAGATTGACTTCAACAAGAGACTTTTTACAGGAAACCACGTATTTATAGTCTTACAACTTAGAGTTTAGAGAATATAAGATCTATTGCATTGTTTGTTAGATGTTTAAGAAGCATTGGTAGGTGGGAGCAATATCTTAACCCTCCCACTCCCATGAAAAATACTAAAACTGACTCTGATATTTTATTAACTCAGAGAACTAATGACTCAGGTGGTTGATATCACTTCCTGGTTACCTGAGTACAAAGGACAACTCAAAGGTAGAGGAGTTTTGTTAAGCCAAATCAACTCATGTCATCCTCCTCAACATATCCTTCCTTTGCTATGACTGAGAAAATTTCCTTTTGTTACTGTAGAATTACCTTCAAGTGTCTCATTTTATTCCACTTAAACTATCTGGAGACTGACTGAGTTAGGTCTATCCTTACAAAATAGACTTAGTTATGCAGGATTGCAACAGAATCATCTCATTCAAGTGTGAGATCAACAATACAGAGAAAACATAGCCTCTATACTTCTGGTGGTACTTCTGGCAATATCTCAAGAGATACTAGTTGCTTAATAAGAATTGTCCCTCATCCCTGGGAGATTAGAAAGTAAACTCTCTGTGGTCATTCAGCGAGGGAGACTGATGTGAATCTACTCTCTATTATTCAGAATTACTCTGGAGGTAGAGTCAAGTTGGTGGAGTAACAGCACTAATTTTCCAGAGCACTGCTTCCAAGCCTAGTCAAATATCTGTAAAAAATTGTAAACAAATTCTGGAGCTGTGAAACCCACAGAATGATGGAGTGAAACAAATCTCCTACCCAAGACACCCTGGAAGGTCACTGGGAAGTGTCTATTTTGCCATGCTGGGAGCAGAGTGCAGTCCAGTGTGAGCTGCACAAGCACAAATAGGACCTGAGCAGGACTTGGGGAGGTGGAATCTCTCACACCTGTGGCAGTTTACAGACTTCAGGACCCCAAAATATGGAGGACAAATTGGAAGATCAATGGAAAAAACCACTGTGGGAGAGTAGAGTGGTCCAGCCCCAGCCCCAGGACAGCAGAGTGGGGAGGGGGCAGAGGAACCCATAGCAGTAACAGGGGCGGCAGTAGCTTTGACTGCTTCTGGAGCTACAGGCTCACAGATTGTGGGGGAATGAAGGGACTGACAGTACACCCCACCACCCCCACCAGAAGCAGAGATCTACCTTGACAACTCAAAAGTCAACTAAATGCCTAGGGAAATGAGCAAAAAAATAAAAAAAAAATCAGACTATAGAATCTTACTTTTGGTGACAAAGACAATCAAAACATTCAAACAGAAGACATCCATCCAAAGCCTCCAAGAAAAATATGAATTGATCTCAGGCCATGGAAGAGCTCAAAAAGGATTTTGAAAGTCAAGTAACAGAAGTAGAGCAAAAATTGGTATGAGAAATGAGAGTGATGTAAGAAAATTATGAAAAACGAGTCAACTGCTTGCTAAAGGAGACCTCAAAAAACTATGAAGAAAATAACAGTGCAAAAATAGACTAATCCAAATGACAAAAGAAATCCAAAAAGTCAATGAAGAGAAGAATGCTTTAAAAAGCAGAATTGGATGGATGGAAAAGGAGGTTTAAAAGCTCACTAAGAAAATAATTTTTTAGAGATTGGAATGGAGCAGATTGAAGCTAATGACTTTATGAAAAGTCAAGAAATTATAAAACAAAACCAAAGGAATGAAAATATAGCAGACAATGTGAAATATCTCATTAGAAAAACAACTGACCTGGAAAATAGATCCAGGAGAGACAATTTAAAAATCATGAGACTACCAGAAAGCCATGATCAAAAAAGGAATGTACATCATTTTTCAAGAAATTATCAAGGAAAACTGCCCTGATAATCTAGAACCAGAGGGTAAAATAAATATTGAAAGAATCTACCAATCAAGATCTGAAAAGAAAAACTACTAGGACTTCTATAACCAAATTCTGAAGCTCCTAGGACAAGGAGAAAATATTGCAAGCAGCCAGAAAGAAACAATTCAAGTATTGAGGAAATACAATCAGGATAACACAAGATCTAGCAGTTTCTACTTAAGGGACTGAAGGACTTGAAATATGATATTCCTGAAGTCAAAGGAACTAGGATTAAAAACAAGAATAACTTACCCAGCAAAACTGAGTATAATACTTTAGGGGAAAAAAAGGCAGCATAATGGATAGAGTTCTCAAGGTGTTATTTTCTTCAGCATTTTTTGGGTCTCCTTTAGCAAGGTGTTGACCTGCTTTTCATGATTTTCTTGCATCTCTCTCATTTCTCTTCCCAGTTTTTCCTCCACCTCTCTCATTTGATTTTCAAAATCCTTTTTGAGCTCTTCAATGGCCTGAGCCCACTGAATATTTATTTTGGATGTTTGGGACACAGAAGCTTTGACTTCAATGTCTTTCCCTGATGGTAAGCATTGTTATTCTTCATCTGAAAGGATGGGAGGAGATATCTGTTCACCAAGAAAGTAACTTTCTATGGTCTTATTTTTTTTTCCCTTTTCTGGGCATTTTCCCATCCAGTTACTTGACTTCTGAGATTCTTCTCCACCCCTACCTCACCTCCAGATCTGCCCAGCTGGTGCTTGGGGTCTGAGATTCAAATGCTGCTCCTCAGCCTCAGGGCTTTCGGCAGGGGCAGGGCTGCTATTCAGTGTGAGATTAAGTTCAGGTGCTTGGGTAGGTGCAGGGCCACCACATGGGGCTCAGTTCCCTCAGGGGGTTTACTCAGAGGCCTTCAACAATGGATCTGAGCTCCTGCCTGCTTTGAGAGCCCCTGTCTGCTGCTGCCTCCTGAGGGGGCCTGAGTGTGCATGGAGATATCTGCTGAAAAAGACCCTCTCACTGACCTTTGGCACCTGTGGGTGGAGGGTCTTGTGCATCCTCTGGAGATTCTGTCCCTGAATCCTGCTCAGATCTGCTCCCCTCAGTGCCACATGGCCAAGGCAGGGCTGGGCTTTGCCTCAGGTCTGGTGCACCACAGACCTTTGGTGTCGGTTTTTCAGGGCTCTCTGGGACAGAAATCTCCTCCACTCCATTATTGTGTGGCTTCTGCTGCTCCAGAATTTGTTGGGAGTTCTTCTTTACAGGTATTTTATGGGCTGTTGGCTAGGACCTTGCATAAGTGAATCTTTCTACTCCACCATCTTGGCTCTGAAAGAAGTAAACACTTTTGAGGAGGTATAGGGTCAAAAGAGAGAATAGAATAAATAGGGGCAGGACAGGATGGAGGGAAATATAGTTGCTCTTTCACAGCATGACTTTTATGGAAGTCTTTTGCATAACTATACATGTATAACATGTATAGAATTGCTTGCCTTCTCAGTGGGGATAGATGGGGAGGGAGGGAGGGAGAGAAATTGGAACTCAAAGTTTGAAAAATGAATGTTAAAAATTGCTTTTACATGCAACTGGGAAATAAGATATACAGGCAATGGGGTATAGAAATCTATCTTGCCCTCCAAGAAAATAGAGGGAATAGGGATAAGAGAATGGAGGGGTATGATAGAACGGAGGCCAGATTAGGGGAAGAGGTAATCACAGTACATGCTTTCTTAGGGTGGGTAGAGGGGAGAGATGGGGAGAAAATTTGGAACTCAAAATCTTGTGGAAATGAATGTTGAAAACTAAAAATAAATAAATTTCAAAAAAGAAAAAGAAAAAATAACTACTCTTCATGGTTGTTCATACAAATCAACAAAATGGCAGATTAAATATTAAATATTTTTTAAATTTAATTTAATAAATAAATAAATAATAAATAATAAATAAATAAATAAAAAATAAATAAATTTAATAATAATAATTTAATAAAGATTAAATATTTTCTCTGGTCCTTATAATGTCTCAGATTTCCATAAAACAGAAATTCTATACCAAAATTGGAATTGAAAAGAAAGTTTAACTAACACCTTCTATGATAGCACTTAGCACCCTTGCCTTCCACTACCCACCACACTACTAGTCCTATGATTTCACTAGCTAACTTGCAATAAAACCCAATCCCACATACTGGTCCCTCCTTCTTTTCAATGCCATGGAAATCTAGGCAGCAGAAATTTGCTTGAGCTTCAGTGACCAGGGCCTTGTGTGTTTTAAAAGATCTTTGTAGGAGAACAGACAGAGGGAGAGTCTGAACATATATCTGGGTTTGAAATAGAGGTCAATCTGACTCCAATTCTATCTCCTCCTCCCCCAGTATTGGAGATCCCAGCTTCAAACACGAAAAATTAACCCTAGTATGGCAGCACTTTGAACGACTAGGCCAGGGAACAGAGGAACAGAATGATTAAAGCAGGAATCTCTTCTTCTTGGGGGTGAGGGAAATGCTGTTCAAAGTTGTGCAACACTCCATTAAAAGTCTAAAGGAAAGAGCACAGCATCCAGAAAGAGGTTGCTATATCCTTCTGCCAACATGACAGTGGTCAAATACACAAGGGGATGGAATAATGTATTCTAAAAAGCAATAGAGCTCATGACATAGCCCAGAGCACATTGAAAATTTGAGCTTAACCATAAATGAAGAAATATTCTATAATAAAGTGACATCTGAAATTTTCTTAGAAAGAAAACCAGTCCTGAAAAGAATATTTGCTTTTCAAATGCCCCAAACAACAGAAATGTAGGAGGGTGAATGAACACAGCAGTCAAGGCCAGTAACTACAACAGAATGACATCAAAGTGACCAGTAAGAGACATTTCTAAATGTACACAAGGAAAAGAGGGATGAAAGTGGAAGTCAGGTGGAGGTAATGGTGGAGAGGTAGACCTGGAGCTTTCTGGAAAGAATCTTAAAATATCTTGCCTACAGGGGAATCATTGTGGGGTTTTGTTTTTGCTGTTGTTTTGTTTGTAGTACTACCTCACAAAATAGAAGAATTCAGGAAAAGAGGGAGAGGAAGAGGGAAATAGGAAGAGCACATGATGTGCCTGGGACATGGGATACTTTAGTATCTCTCCAGCAGTTTTAGATAAGTCTAACAGAAAATGAAACAAAAGGAAAATAAGGAAGTGAACAAATTGATGGAAAAACAAGAGTCAAAAGCCTTATGGTTTTTTTCTGAATGTGATTGTGTGTATATGTGTAAAGAGTCACAATAAAAATCTTCAATAAATAGAAACTGAGGCACAAAATTCTGACTGTGATCAATTTATTAGCAGGTTAGCAATTGCCAATAAATGATTTCCATGATCCCTTAATAATCAAGGACCCATCTAATAGGCAGAGTGATTCTTTTATACATAGGTTTTAGAGGTGGTCCAGTAAGATTATGATTCAACACATAGAGATGAAGGGTGGGCTTTGCTTGGCTTGACTCAGAGCAGGAATTTCCATTACCCAGGGCAATGGGGAAAAAACAGAGTTGATGCATGTCCTTTAGAAAGTCTTGTGGTGGACAAACATCCTGTGATGGGTTTGACTTTTCTTCTGTTTCTCCCTCCTTCCTTCCATGGTGAGTAAAATCTCACAGTTTCTGAATCCTTGTGATAAGGCTGTGTCCCAAAGGAAAGGGAAGTTAAACTTTTATAGATTCTACCAATGAGGACTATACAATCAAGTCCTAATGTAATCCATAAGTGTTAATACACTAATTAGATGCAATTTTCCATCAATAATTAATAAAGAATAGAAAATAAAGTGGGGTATCAATTTTCAATTTCTGTGTGTGTGTGTGTGTGTGTGTGTGTGTGTGTGTGTGTGTGTGTGTGTGTGTCAGGGGGGGGGTGTGAAGCACTGTATTTAAACTCAACAGAATGCAGGCAGAACTAGAAGAGGGGAAAGAAGGTGTAAGAGGGGGACAAGTTGGGGAAGGGATATTTATAAGCAAAATGATTTTTAATTCAGAATGTGGATAATAAAAAGAGGATTAAAAGGAAAGAAAGTACAAGAACCACTGACAAAGACCTGGGCAAAGGGAAGAAAGGAAGGGCAATGAAGTAGAAGCTAATGACTTCAATTATGATAACTAGTCTTGATCACATTCCTTCTTTTCAATCACTTTCTTCTGTTCTTTAAAGAGGAAGGTAGAAGGGGAAGGTCAGATATGATGTAGCAATCAACTGACAATTATAACCATGAATATAAATGATATGAACTCACCCATAAAATGGAAGAAGATAGAAGAATGGATTGGAAAGAAGAATCCAACAGTATATTTTCAGAAAATATACTGAAACATAAAGTTCTAGAGAGTTAAATTTCTGGGTTAAAGCAGAATTTATTATACTTCAGGTAAACTAAAAAAAAAAGAGGGTAGCAATCATGACCTCAAACAAGGAAACAATAATGACACACATGGTTCAAAGAGATAAATGCAGAAATTACATTATATGCTTA
The DNA here is from genome assembly GCA_028658325.1 of Potorous gilbertii. Taxonomy (NCBI): domain Eukaryota; kingdom Metazoa; phylum Chordata; class Mammalia; order Diprotodontia; family Potoroidae; genus Potorous; species Potorous gilbertii. The sequence continues at coordinate 451,182,286 of CM053769.1, forward strand.
AAGTTACCTTAGACTACAAAATAGTATCAGTTTTTAGATATATAGGTATCAAATGGCATAGCACCTAACTACTTAAAAGGAAAGTTTATCAAATTATGGGGAGAAATAGTCAGAAACATCATAGTAGTTGGCGAAATATTGGTGAGCCATAATAGCTGATATATTCTCTTTAGACCTAGACAAGTGCAACAAAATGAAAAATAAGAAAGAAATTTAGAACATGAAAAGAACATTAGTTAAATAGCATAGTTTTTTTGTGTCTGTTAAGTGAGAATGTGTATATATGTGCATATATATTTATACACACAATAGGTATGTATGTATGTGTGTATGTATGTATTTATGTGACAGTGAGGTGGCACAGTAGATACAGAACCAAGCCTAGAGTCAGGAAGACTTGAGTTCAAGTTAGCCTCAAACATTCACTAACTGTGTGATCCTGGGCAAGTCCCTTAACCCTGTTTGCTTCAGTTTACTAATTTATAAAATGAACTGGAGAAGGAAATAACAAACCACTCCAGTATCTTTGCAAAGAAAAACTCAAATGGTATCACAAAGAGTTGGATGCAACTGAAAATGAATACATGACAACAATTATCTGTTGATCTAGATACATTCATGTTCTATTCTCCTTTATCTATTATCTATAATTATCTATTATCATTCTTATATATCACATATATACATATTTGTATATATTATTACATGTGTATATACACATATATACTTCATACCTGTCCATAGCATATTTACAAAAATTGGTCATGTACTAAGACATAAAAACTTCATAAACAAATACAAAAAAAGCAGAAATATTAAACATCTCCTATAGAGACCACAGGAAATATGATTACAATCTGTAATGGAACTTTAAAGGAAACTGAAATTGAGACTAAATAACTTAATCATCAAGAATTAGCATGTCAAAGAACAAATGATAGAAGTAATAGACAATTTTATCAAAGAACATGACAACAGAAAACATTTCAAAATTTTTAAGATGCAACCAAAGGAGTCCCTAAGAAAGTTGTTATAGCCACATAAAGAAAGAATAGATCAATGAACTGTTAGTTTCACTGTTAGCACAAGTGAAAAAAAAACAATAAAAAGCAATACATAATCAAGAAGTACTAAGCTAGAAATTCTGCAAATTAAAAAGAAGTTAACAAAATTTAAAAAATAGATTGAATTGATATAAAAACCAAGTGAATTTCTTTAAGAGTCAGTAAAATAAACTGTAAAAAAATCTAAAAACAGAAAAAAGAAAACAATATTACTCTTTAAAAAATGAAAAGGAAGTATTTACAACAAATTAAAAGGAAATAAAGGGTGTTATCAGAAACTACTTTGCTCAATCACATGCCAGCAACTGATAAATAAAATTGATGAATACTTACAAACTATAAAATGCCTAAAATAGTTTAAGAACCTGATAATGTGAATAACCTATTCTTATTTTTAAAATTGAACAAAGTATCATCGAACTCCCAAAGAAAAGATAAAAATTCTGGACCAGGTCAATTTACAAATAAGTCCTATCAAACATTCAAGGAACAATAAATTTCTATATTACATATGGCATTTGTAAAAGGAGAAAAAGGAAGAAACCTACTCCACTTCATTTAGGATATAAAAATGGTCTTAATACATAACTAGGAAGAGAGAACTCAGAGAATGAAAATATTGACAAATAATCAACGAATATTGATGGAAAATATCAAATGAAGGATTAGCAAAGAGGCTACAGCAATATATTAAAAAAAATTACATACTATTACCAAGATGGTTGTATACCAAGATTGAAGGTTGATTTTGTATTAGGAAAACTTTAAACTGAACATAGTAATTTTTTTTAATTTTTATTTTATTTATTTATAAATGTTCTACAATCACTTCCTTAAAATTAAGATTTTATACCCCCACACCTTCCCCCGCTACCCCTCTCCCTCCCCATGACAGCATACAATTCTGTATAGGTTCGACATATACTTTC
>CM053769.1:451184778-451204539 GCA_028658325.1 Potorous gilbertii
TGTTCATATAATCCCTGGGTTTGTTTTGGCAGGTAAACTCCTAAGTATTTTATAGTGTCTACTCTAGCTTTAAATGGGATTTCTCATTTCTATCTCTTGCTGTTGGACTTTGTTGCTAATATATAGGAATGCAGAAGATTTGTGGGGGAACTGAACATATTAATAAAAAAAAAACAGTGAAAACTATGTGATTATATAATTACATGTAGGAAAACTTTTAAAAATCCAGTACTTCTTCCATTAAAAATATTAAAAAGTATAGAAATTGGTGCAAATTTTTGTTAACATAGCAAACTTTATTAATCTGAAAAAGAAACATTATTTGTATTGAAGAAATCTTGAAGACCTTTCTATTAAGATAAAGAATAAAGCAAAGATAACACCTTGCTTTTTATTAACCTTTTTCATTATCACTAATACTTTTTAATATTATTTTTTAAATGCTTGCTATATCCATAAGAGAAGAAAAAGAAATTGAGAGATTAAACACAGACAATGAGAAATCAAACTTGTCACCTTTTGTAAAATACAGCAGTCTATTGAGAGAAATCTAGACAGTCAATCAAAAAACTAAACAATATTATCAGCAAAATAGATGGATATGCGAGAAACCCATACTAATCATAAATGTTTCCATGTATTACCATCAAACCTGAAAGAAAGAGAAATTTCATTCAAAATAACTGCATAATGTATAAAATATTTGGGAGGCTACCTACCAAGACATACAAAAAAAATCATATTAATATAATTAGAAAACCCTTTACTTTTAACATAGTATTTTATTTTTTCCACTTATATGTAAAAACAATTTTAACATTCTTTTTATAAAATTCTGAGTTCCAAATTTCTCTCCCTCACCTCTTCCTAAAATGATAAACAATTTCATATAGGTCATATATGTACAATCATATGTATAAAACATTTCCATGGTAGTCATGTTATGAAAGAAGAAACAGACAAAAAGGAAATAATCATTAAAAAAAGTGAAAATAGTATGCTTTGATCTGCATTCAGAGTGCATCTGTTCTTTCCCTGGATATGGATAGCATTTTCCATTATGAGTCCTTTGAAGTTATCTAGGATTGTTATATTGCTGAGAAGAGCTAAGTCACTCATGGTTAATCATCATACAAGGTTGCTTTTCCTATGTACAATGCTTTCCTGGTTCTCCTCATTTTACTTTGCATCAGTGCACATAAGTCTGTACAATTTTTGTACATTATTATTGTTCCATTACATTTATATATCACAGTTTGTTCAGCCACTCCCCAACTGATGGGCATTCCCTCAATTTCCAATTTTTTGCCACCACCAAAAGAGCTGCTATAAATTTTTTTGTACATGTGAGTCCTTTCCCCTTTTTTATGATTTCTTTGGGATACAGATATAGTAGCAGTATTGCTGGATTACTGGGTATCTGTGGTTTGGTTGCCCTTTGGGCATGGTTCCAAACTGCTCTGCAGAATGGTTGGATCAGTTCACAACTCCACCAATAGTGTGTTAGTGTCCCAATTTTCCTATAACCTCTCCAACATTTATCATTTTTCTTTTTTGTCATATTAGTTGATAAGATAGGTGGTAACTCATAGTTGTTTTAATTTGCATTTCTCTAATCAAAAGTGATTTAGAACACTTCTTCATATGTCTATAGATAGCTTTGATTTCTTCATTTGAAAACTAACTGCCTGTTCATATCCTTTGATCATTAAATTTGACTCAGTTCTCTATGTATTTGAGAAATGAGGCCTTTGTCAGAGACATTTACTTAAAAGATTTTCCTCAGCTTTCTGTTTTCCTTCTAATCTTGGTTGTGCTGGTTATGTTTGTGCAAAACCTTTTTAATTTAATATAATTAAAATTATCTATTATTCTATTTTGAATATTCTCTGTATCTTGTTTGACCATAAATTTTTCCCTTTTACAAAGATCTAACGGGTATACTATTCCTTGATTTCCTAATTTGCTTATGGCAATCACCCTTTATGTCAACATCATGTACCCATTTTGACCTTATCATGATATGCAGTGTAAGATATTAGTCTATACCTTGTTTTTGCTATGTTGTTTTCCAGTTTTCCCAGAAGTTTTTGTCAAATAGTAAGTACTTATACCAGAGGCCTAAAGTCTTTGGGTTCTTCAAACACCATATTACTTTGGTCATTTACCACTGTGTCTTGTGTACCTAATCTATTCCACTGATCCACCACTCCTGTTTCTTGGCCTGCACCAGACAGTTTTGATGATTACCCTTTCATAATAGTTTGACATCTCAGGCTTCTAGGCCACCTTCCTTTGAATTGTTGCTATTTTTTTCTAGCCCTATAAAGTAATTTTTGTTTGTTTGATTGGCATAGCACTGAATAAGTAGATTAAACAGAATTGTCATTTTTATTATATTGACTCAATGTATGCATGGGAATTTGATATTTTCCCAGTTGCTTATACTGATTTTATTTATGTGAAAAGTGTTTTGTAATTGTGTTCATATAGTTCCCAGAAATCCCTTTTTGGATTAATGGTCCAAGGATATGATCAGGTGGTTTGGAAAAGAAGAAAAACAAGCTATACACAATCACAGGAAAAAAATCCTACAGGTGACTATCAATTAGAGAAGTATAAATTAAAACAACTCTGAAGTTACATCTTATACAATCAAGTTGGCAAGAATGACAAAAAAGGAAAAATGACCATTGTTAGAAGGAGCTGTTGGGATACTGTGTAATGGTGCAGGGAAGTCAAGGGAAGCTGTGATTTGATCTGCCCATTCTGGAAAGAAATTTTGAACTATATCTCCCAAATCACTAAACTATGATCCAGAAATATCAGTCTTATATTCAGTATACTATGCTTATTTCCAAAAGAATTAAAAGAAAGAAGTGAAGGACCTATATACACAAAAATACAATAACACTTTTTTATTGTAGAAAAAACTGGAAACTAAGGGGATGTTCATAAAGTGGGGAATGACTGAGTAAATTATGGTGAACATCCAACTAATTAATATTTCATGATAAAAAAATTGATGAAAGGGAAAGATTCAGAAACAAATATGTTTAAGAGCAGACTTTTAAAGACTATAGCAAAGTTGAAGGTTTTAAGGGGCAAAGAAGGAGCTAGGTGATGGAGTGGATAGAACACCAGGCCTAAAATCAGGAAGGCCTAAATTCAAATGTGACCTCAGACACTTACTAGCTATGTGACCCTGGGCAACTCACCCTCCTTAGTTTCTTCATCTATAAAATGAGCTGAAGAAGGAAAAAGCAAATCACTCCAGTATCTTTACCAAGAAAACCTCAAATGGAGTCATGAAGAGGGTATACAACTGAACAACAAGAAACAAGGGGGGGCAAAGGTAGACAATGAAATGTTAGGGAGAGATCCTTTCAGACGGTAAATGATTCTATGGCTTGTAAAAAGGCCAGTAGACTCTAGGAGCTTACCCTGGAGCATATACTGCCTCAGTAACCTTGTCCCTAACAATTCACTTGCAGAAGACCCAACAGGAATCTGGGAAATGTACTGCCCAGTCACTATTCTGGGCAGAACACAAGTTCATTGGGGTAGAATCTCTGACTGAGCAAACCCGATTCTGAACCAGGAACAGTTGTCCAGTGGAAGGTCTATACTTCTCCCATCTGGAAAAAAAAAACACCTTAAGGTCAAGTACATGACAGAATAATAGATCAGGCCAGAATTCTGCTAATCCAAAGTTAAGGGTCTTTACCTACTCTGAAAGAGCACAGCAACACTCTACCCAAAGAGGGTAATATAACACCCCAGATGAATAAGCGTAATAATTCCTGGTTGAGCTGAGATTAGAAGCAATGAAGACTGTGGTTGCCCATTGAAGAGTAAGTCCAGGGAGCCCAATGTATAGACTTGTTTAACATAGTTAACACATCCTGTAAAGGAGCCAGCAGAGTAGACCCAAAAACCTCCCTAGTAAACTACGTCCAGTCAAGGTGATGTGACCTATAAGTAGCAAACCCATTCGATCCACTCATTCATCTGAAATGTTATGTCGTCTGGAGAGCCAACCCAACCTAACAGTGGAATAATTCATAGCATATTCTACAGGGAACTTTTTGAGACTGTCCAGAAAGAGAAAAGATAGCAAGTAATTCTGGAGCTTTGAATTTCCTTGGCCACATGTGCTTATAATGTGTTCTCACTAACTTGTAAATTAAATTTGTGCCCACTATCCCCACCCTCAACTCCTAGAAAGATAGGAGAGTGTGTCCTAGGTTTCTTTTTCAAAGGAATTTTTGTAACTATTGTTCTTGTCATGACAGCTGAGTAAATGACTTTTCTCAGAACTAATTGAATCTACTGACTGGTTATTGATGGAAAGTTTGTTAGGAGTAGACATGCACAGGATAACTCCTAGAATTTGTATTAGCAGTCACACTTATGGTGGTAAACAAAGCTACTGAGAGTGCATATTGGGGGAGTGAGCCCAGAAGGAATGCTACAGCAGGGAGGACTGGTATGAACTGATGTAGCATGAAATGAACAGAACCTGGATAACAGTTATGTAAAGAATATAAATTTTGAAAAAAGAATTCTGATTAAAGCAATGATCAACTATGATTTCAGATGACTGATAATGAAATATGTTTCTCACCTCTTCTTTAGAAGTGAAGAATGAGACAGTTTTAGAGACAGCCCATATGGATTTATTCTGCTTCACTTTGGTTGGAAGGAAGGGTTTTGGAGGGTGGATAATTAGAGGGAATAGTGGGGGTAATGACTGTGATGAAAAAAAAAATTGATTGGAGGGTACCTCTCCTGCAGCTTGCCCTGGGCACTAGAATTTCTGGTTAGGGTTCTGTTTATTACCTACCTCAAGGCTATGCTAATCTACCATGAGGTTTAACATGTGTCTTGTCTCGGCCATCAAACAAGTCAAAACAAAAGGAAAGAACACTACAATGTGGTTGTTGAAATCCCACACAATCCTATTAGTCAAAGAAACAGATAAAAAACAATTTTCTTGGAAAGGCTATGAATAGATTCATCCTAAGGCTTGGAAAATGTGTAGGGAATATCGTATTTCACTACCTCCTGAACAAGTGTAATCAGGCTGGATACTTGACCTAGCCTGAGAGTTACTGCCAGTCAAACGGAAACCCTCCAACATTTCTCAGATTATTCACATGTCAATTACTTTTTTTTTGCCACTCAAAGTGAATTTAGTTAGCATCAAGTTACCCAACTGAGAATGGAAACAAAAATCAGGTGCAGTCAAAGGCTAACTTCTTCAAAGGGAACTATCAAAGCTTGTCATCTTGTTTGGTTTGCAACAGAACCAGAAAACTAAACTTACAAATATGTTTTGCTTCCTAACTCCTCATAGCAAACCAGAACCAACATTTGCTTGAGTTGCTAGCTTGTGGCAGCACGCTTATGTAGTGAAGCTTAGCCTCAGCAGGTGAAAAAAAAATAAACAATTGGGACTTAAAATAATTAGCATCCATGCGGAGCATCTCTGTCCTTAGAATAGCTGCTTTCAGTATTTCTGTTAGCGAAATAAATGGGCTGGTGGGCAGGAATAGAAGTATGAGATCCAAGATGAGATAGAAGTCAGGAATTTTCAGGGAGTTTGAAAGATCAGACTGAAATGAAAAGATAATTGCCCATTGGAAAACAGTGTTCAAACCAAATGCTCATTTGAAGATACAAAATTTACTGTATTTGCTTGGATCTTTTATGTCATTTGAAAGAGTTGTTTGGTCAGCAAATGCTTTTGCAATAAAAACATTTTGTCTGATCCTCCTGATGAAGGCTTAGTGTTTATTTTAGTGCTGGGGGATAACTAAAGATTTTGGCAATAGTTTTCTTGGACTTACTTTGACTCCAGCCTTTTCTATTAGCTCTATCATTCATTGCTAATAGTGAGGAGATTTTAATGGCTAACTGATAAACATATTTGCCACAAATAAATATTTGTTGTAGTAGTCAAAGAGACCAAGTGTATTTTTGCCTTACATTTGGCACAGGTACATCAATGAATCACTTATGTACTACAGGACAGATTTATTTTAATTGTGGGAAATAGATTATCATTTTTATTCTTTCTTCTAATTTGAGTTTAATTTTAATCTTTTTTGCCTGACAATATAGATATAGTTATATAACAAGTTACAATGGGCCTCAGGGACCTGGGGTGACATCATGATGTAATGGATATATTTAGATAGATATAGACTGTCCCACCTGATATCTGTCAGGGGATGAGATTTCCCTTTTCATGGAGAGTAGAAGGATGGCCATGACTGGACAATTACTACTAGTTTCTTATCTTTAAGAGGGTGTTGGGTCAGAAGTATATGTATCTATTGCACATTAAACATTTGCAGTCTAGGAGTACAATGCTCTTCTGGGGTTCAGGATAAAAGCCATTTTCCCTAGTCACTCCAGGTGGGAAGTAATCCCATCTCATGCTGGGATGATAACAGCTTAATCCCAAGCAGTTTAGCTCTCCTTCCACCAAACACTCATTACACAAAAGACAGTCACAGATAGTAAGCACATTTATCAAAGCAAGAAGTCAAACAGAAATTGGGGAAAGACTACACAAGAGTAAAGGATCTCTGTGGCTCAAGATTAAGATGAAAAGTCAGCTCAACCAAGGAGAAAACAATATTACCTGAAAATTATGCATTTAAAAGTCTTGGAGGGGGGTACAGAAATTGTAGCCAAGGGATATATTGGAATGTCAACTTTACCCATATATATGTGGTTCTTGGGAAGTCTTCCATTTACAACTCAAACCTTACATCTTTCTCTTCTCCTCTTCCTTCCTCTTCTTCTTCTTCCTTCTCCCTCTCCCTTTCTCCCTCTTTCTTTCTTCCTTTATCCCTCTTTCTCTCTCTCCCTTTTTCCTCTTCCTGTTCTCTCCTCTACCTTCCTTCTCCTCCTCTTCCTTTTCTTCCTCCTCCTCCTCCCCCTCCTCCTCCTCCTCCTCCTTCTTCTTCTTCTTCTTCTTCTTCTTCTTCTTCTTCTTCTTCTTCTTCTTCTTCTTCTTCTTCTTCTCCTCCTCCTCCTCCTCCTCCTTTTCTTCCTCCTCCTTCTTCTTCATCTCTCTTTATCCATCTCTGTCTCTCTGTCTCTGCCTTTTTCTCTTCAAAAGGGTACCAAAAGACCTAATATTTGTAGATGGTATAGGAACTCTATGATTTTAGCTATACAAATGTGGTATTATTATTGTTTCATGCCCCATATTATTTTGTGATCTTAAAGATAGCAGCTTTTTGTTCTTAGCCCCTAGCATAGCGCAACACAGTAGGTGATTAATAAATGCTCTTTTTAAAGTCCTCTGGAAAAGAAGCACTGGTAAGATCATGGAATCATAGAAATGTTACAGAAGAGCCCTAAAAATTATCTACTTTAATTGCTAAATTTACAAGCAAAAAAATAAGATCTGAATTGTGACTTATTAAAGCCCACATAGGCAGTTATAGGCAAACTTGGAAATAAAACCTAAGGAGAAGGGAAACTTCTTTCTACTCCCCAACTGGGCATATCATTGGAGATTGGATCAATAGGAGACAATGAATCAAACAGCAAACCAAGAGACAAGACAAGAAAGGGTAAATGTGGAGAGATAGTCATCTAAGGAAGGACATAGTTTTGAGGAATGCAGTCTCTCATGGTAGAGGGAAATTCTAGTTATGGACTTAAGAAAATAGTCAACCCTAAAAATCTGATGGGGCAGCTCACCCAGCAGAGAGTTACATCTAGGAAGAGCTACATGAGGACTTTATAAAGAAAGAACAAACTTCTAGCACTAAATATTATGAATTACCTTTTGGTACACATACACTCATGCATGTGTGTGCATCACAAATCTGTATGTATTTGTGGGAGAATAAATGTTAAGTTTTTTTTCAAATTTATGTGTTTATTTTCAATTTCAATAATCATTTCCATAAGCTTTAAATTTTCTCCCACTCCCTCCCCAAGATGGCATTCAATCTTATATGGGCTCTACATATACATTCTTATTAAACGCATTTTCACATTAGTCAGGTTGCATAAAACAATTAAAAGAAATGGGAGAAAGCATGAGTAAAACTAAACAAAAACATAACAAAAGAGAAAATAATCTGCTTCATTCTGTTTTCTGAATCCATAGTTCTTTCTCTGGATGTGGACGGTATTTTCCATCACGAGTCCTTAGGAAAAGGACTTGTTGTGGAGGACTCAGTCTATCAAAAAATGTCCCTAGTATAACTATCCATGGGGTTTTCTTAGCAAAAATACTTGAGTGGTTCACCATTTCCTTCTCCAGTGGATTTAGATAGGTACTATTTATCATTTTTAAAATGCTCCTATATATTCTTGTGTCTTCCAGTGTCTTTTTTTTAAATAAAGTTTTAGAAGTATACCTCAATCTGCACTCAGAATTCATCATTTCTCTTGCTGGAAATGGATAGAATTTCTCCTCATGGGTCCTTTGGAATTATCTTTGATTATTTTGTTCAGAGTAGCTGTTTTTCATAGTTGATCATCATGAAAATACTGCTGTGACTGTGTACAATGTTCTGGTTTTGTTCACTTCACTCTTCATTAGTTCATATAAGTCTTTCCAGGTGTTTTCTGAAACCACTCCCCTCATAATTTCTTGCAGCACAATAGTATTCCATTAGAGTCATGTTCCACAACTTGTTCAACTATTCCCCATATTGATATGATTCCCCTTCAATTTCCAATTCTTTACTACTACAAAAAGAGTTATTATAAATATCTTTTCACAAATAAATCCTTTTTCCTTTTCCTTGATCTCTTTGAAATACAGATCTAATTCTGTGATTTCTGGGTAAAAACAAATATAATATAATCATAAAAATAATTTTAGAGTCCTTTGAGCATAGTTTCAAACTGTTTTTCAGGATTTATTACAATTATTACAACTACAACTGCAACAACAATGCAAGTGTCCCTATTTTTCCACATCCCTCTAACATTTGTTGTTTTCCTTTAACCATTCTGATAGGTGTGAAATGGTATTTCATAGTTGTTTTAATTTGCATCTCCCTAACCAATAGTGATTTGAAATTCTTTTCTTGATAACTCTGATTTCTTTTTATGAAAAACAATTGCTTATATCCTTTGACCATTAATCAGTTGGAAAATGGTGTGTATTTTTATAATTTTGACTCAGTTCCCTAAATATTTGAGAAATATAGCCCTTATGAGAGGAATTTGCTGGAAATTTTTTTATAGTTTCTTGTTTTCCTTCTAATTTTGGCTGCATTGGTTTTGTTTGTAAAAAAGTTTGTAGGGAGGCAGAGTCAAGATGGCAGAATAGAAGGATGGACCTGCTCTAGATATGCCCCCATAACCCATAAAATACCTGTTAAAAATGACTCTAAACAAATTCGAGAGCATCAAAAGCCACAAAACAACAGAGTAAAAGAGATTTCCAGCCCAAGACAGCCTGGAAGGCTGACAGGAAAGGTCTATTGCACTGGGCTTGCAGCAGAGTGAAGCCTAGCCTTGGCTGCCAGCACAGCTGGGACAGGAGTGGAGGAGGCTCCAGCATGCAGAATCATGGGTAGCAGCTGTGGTTCCCAGATTTCTCAATGCACAAAAGCCAAAGACAGCCTCAAAGGTCAGTGAGAAAGCTCTTTTACCTGGGTGAGAAAGGATCAGGGTCAGGCCCTAGCCCCAGATTCAGGGCAGCAGCAGCCACTGCAGCAGGAACATCCATTTTTGGAGCCCTCAGCTTAAAGGCCCTGGGGGAATTGAGTAGCAGATCTAAGTCTCAGTTCTGAGTGGCAGTCCTGGGGTGAGGAGGAGCACTGGTGTGGAGGAGCTGGTGGAGGCTCAGGAAAGGGAATCGTAATCAAAGATCCTGGGCAGAAAAGCTTGTGGTTGCTCCCAGACCAGTAAGCAAGCCAGGAGAGAAGTAACCTCCTCTCTCTTCATTGTGCCACCTTTGAAGAACTGAGAACTTTCAGATCCTCAGAGTATACTTTCCTCTTGACTGGATGGAAGAATGTCCAAAAAAGGGAGGAGAAATAAGACTATAGAAGGTTAATTTCTTGGTGAACAGGTATTTACTTCCATCCTTTCAGAAGAGAAAGAATAAAGCTTAACATCAGAGGAAGTCAAGGCTTCTGTGTCCAAAACCTCCAAAATAAATATGCAATGATCTCAGGCCATGGAAGAGCTCAAAAAGGATTTTGAAAATCAAGTAAGAGAGGGGCAGGAAAAATTGGAAAGAGAAATGAGAGCAATGCAAGAAATTAATGAAAAGTGAGTCAACTCTTCTTTAAAGAAGACCCTAAAAAATGCTGAAGAAAATAACACCTTTAAAAATAGGCTAAATCAATTAGAATTCCCTCACCACAATGGCCTCCAGCTCTACCACACCAGAGCTTCTCCTCACCCCAGGGTTGAACTCAGGGCTGAGATTCAAATCAGTGGCTCAGTTTCCCCAGGGGCTTTAGGCACAGGTTTCCCAAGGCTGCCACTCAGGGCTGAGGTTCAGATCAGCTCCTCAATTCCCTCAGGGGCTCTAGGAGGAGGGTTCTAAAACAGGAAGCTGCCATTACATTGCCTGTTACTGAATCCCCTGCTCCCCTCTCCTGGGTGAAGGAGCCCTCCCACTGACCTTTAAAGCTGTCTGTGGTGTTTCTGAATTGAGCAATCTGGGAAGTGCTGCTGTCACTGGCTCCCTGAAGCCTGTTCTGGATCCTGTCCCTACTCGTCTGTACTCCTTACACTGGGCTGCACTGTGTTACTCTCCAGTTTTAATTCTTGAATTGGTCTTTATGCCAGGCAAAAGTTCTGCCTCATGCTTCACTTTTAACTTTGTCTGGTCTCCTCTTGGGTCCCCTGGGTGCTTCCCCTGATCTATAGCACCTGGGGTTAGGAGTCACTTGATATTTGAGGTTCAGATTGATAGATCACTAGGACCCTCTCTGGCATCTCAGAATAAAGTGTTCAAGACCTCAGATCCCCTGGTCCTGGGCTGTCTCTGTCCAAGTTCTGTGATACTATACTTATTGCTAATTGCTGCTGTTGCTCCCCAAAGTTTCTAAGGCCTCCCCTTCCCAGGCCTAGAGCTTTCTGATCACTCTGGACTTTCTGACTGCCCTAGGGATTTGTTATGGGAGCATTTTTGTTGCCTTTGGATATAGTGCTTTGTAAAGTCTGCATATATAGAGCCATCTCTGATTGCAACAGGAAATTATTCTGCACTGGAGCTGGCTTTGCTTATGGTTCCCCCATCTATTTTCTGAAAGTTTCTGACTGACTTCCTGTGTATTTGCAAGGTGAGGACTTCACATATTATAGTACGTAGCCTGAGCCAGGACAAAAGAGAACCAATTAATAGGCTATTACAATAATCTATATGAGAGGTGATAAGGACCTGAAATAAGACAGTATCTGTATAAGAGGAGAAAAATGATAGATAAAAGAGATGTGTGGTGAGGAGAAAGTATGTCTTAGACACAGAGTAAAGACAAGGAGTGGATTTTCAAACATATTGAATTTCACATGTCTCATTTCAGGTGGAAATGCCTAATAAGGAGTTAGTGATGGTGGATTGTTGTTCAGGGGTTGATATATATAAATCTGGGGTCATATGAATTGAAATAGTCATTAAAATAATAAGAACTTAGAAGAGAGCCCAGGAGAGAACCTCAGAGAACACTCACAGTTAGGGGTCATGATATGGATGGTAAGAATGAGAAGAAGCAGTTAGACAGGTAGAAGGTGAACCAGTAGAGGACAGTGGCATGAAACCCCAAAGACAAAAAAAATCAATGAAAAAGAATATGGTTAGCAATGTCCAATGAGGTATATTACATTTTCTTCTATTTTTTTCATTCTTTTGATTTGGTTTGACTGATTCTTGATGTCTCATAGTTACTAGCTTCTACTTGCTCAATTCTAATTTTTAAGGAATTATTCTCTTCAGTTAGCTTTTGTATCACTTTTTGCATTTGGCCAATTCTACTTTTAAAGAGTTGGTTTTTTCAATCAATTTTTGTGCTTTCTTTTTCAAGCTTTTGACTCATTTTTCACAATTCTAATTTCTTTTCCCAATTTTTCTTCTACCTCTCTTGATTGTTAAAATCCTTTCTGAACTCTTCCAAGAGGACATTTTGGGCTTGAGACCAATACGTATTCCCTTTTGAGGACTCATATTTGGAAATTGTTGTTTTTTGCTGAGTTTGTTAGGATCTTCAGTGTCACCATAGTAGCTTTCTGTGGTGAGAGCTCTTTTTTGTTCTTTGCTCATTTTAAAAAATTAAACTCTGCTCCTGGGGTAAAGAGGACACTGTCCCAAGCTTCTTGCATTGGGTGTTAGGGGCCTGGTCACTGGTTTATTGTGCCTGGGCTTCTGGGGCTCATGGCTTGCCCATTGCACTAGGGATGGCATGACTTAGTCATTCATGCCTATTGTGCCCTGGGTTCCAGGGCCGGCAATTTGCATACCATGCTGGGGCTAGGGCACTCACAGGTGGCCTGCTGAGCCAGGACCATGGGGCCTTGGGTTCTGATCTGTCCTGTGGCTAGAAACATTCCTCTCCTGTGCTGGGCTACACTCCCCTTTTGCCCAAGTGAGAAAGACTTTTCCTGAAGTCTTTCTATATCTTGGGCTATAAAATTATTTTACTCTGTCTTTTTGTGGATTCTGTTGCTCTGGGATTCTTTTAGATGCTTGATTTAATGTTGTTTCTAAGGAAATCTGGAGAGAGTTCAGCCAACTTCCTGGCTTCTCTCTGCCTTCTTAGCTTTACCCCCTACCCCTGTGCCAGCAACGTCACATGGAGTAGAGAGGTAAGAATGGAAGAAGATTAAGGGGAACAATCAAATCTGTCAATTAAGGGACCACTGACACCTTTTGATGGAGCAGTTTCAATTGTGATGAGATCAGAAGCCAGACTGCTAAGAAGTGAGGTGTGAGTGAGAGAAGAGTACATGGAAGTAATGAATAAGCAGGGTTTCTTTTTTCCAGTTTGTCAGAAAAGAAGAAATAGAGGTATGGAATGATTATTTTGGAGCACAATATGGACTAATTCTAATTATAAAGAATGGGGAGAGGTGAGCTTGTTAAAGGCACTAGGGAAGAAACCAATCAAAAGGGAAAAGTTGGAAATTAAAGAGAGGGAGAGAAGATTAAACCTACTAGAGAAGATGGGACAAAAGGGAATCAAAAACACATGGAGAATTTGGAATTGACAAGAAAAGGTACAGTGTCATTTTCATTGGCTGGAAGAAAGCAGGAGTAAGGGATTATTTTAAGGAGTTTTCAGACAAAGAGAAGGGAAGAGGAAGGAATTTGTGGCAAATCAAGTCAATTTTTTCACTACAGTAAGAATTGAAAGTGGGGCAGGAGATGGTTTGGTAAATTTGAGGAGGAAAAAGTAAGATTTGGAATAGCTTCTGTTGAGAGTGAGATAGGGAATCAAAATAGGAATTTATTACTTACCCAGTCAACATGATTGTATAACTTCATATATCTCCATTCAGCAGCAGGTAAGTAGGAGTAGAGAAGCCAGATGCTGGGAGAAATCCAGAAGTGGTGTTTGGCAAGGGATGAATAAAGATATGACAAGGTGTGAGGAATTTAAGGATAGAAGACAGTGTGAAGCTAGATTGGCTAACTATATTATCATTTTGGGGAAATGTGGAAGTGAAGTCAGAACAAAAAGAATGGCTTAAGAAAGTGCAGAGGAATGGAGGAATTGGAGATAGAACTGAAAATAAGGAATAAACTTTGGAGGGGTGAGGATGCTAGAATATTAGAGTCAGAGAAATGACAGAGGTTTTGATTAAGGACATGGAAGACTTGTAGGTAATAGTGAGATGTATGGTGTGATCATCCTTATACATGATATAGGTGGAACAAAGCAAATAATAGGATTTAAGGAAACTGAAGGAGTGGGAGGTTTGGAAATTTGTGGGGTTATCATCATGGGTGTCCAAGTCCTTATGTATAAGGGAAGGAATTAGGAAAGTGAAGAAGATAGTGATACCCATGCTTAACTCTTAGAGAAAAGAGGCAGAAAAACCTAAATATTTGCAAACAATAGCCACTATGATTTCAGTATCACTGGAAAATTTTGATACAGTGAATTTCAAAAGCAGAGTTATGATGGCAAAGGGAGACTTTAGTGTCACAATCAGGAGTAATGAATGTCTCAATTCCCTGTCTAATTTCAGTGTGTGAGTTAAGTTATAACCCCAATGTTCACATGAACCATTTGTGCCCAACCTGTGATAGAATGTCCTGAGCTCCCATTGGTCTGATCAGCCACTCAGACACACTGAAACATGACTCTTACATAGTGATGTCATTTTGATCCTCTTCAAGGATGATGGACAACAACCAACCAACCAAAGCTATCACCAGTGCTGATTAAGGGAAGTTTATTCGCTATGGAAGTAGAATGACAGAGGGCACAGAGGAATAAATGGATGGAATTGAAGAGGTATATATGCATAGAGTAGGACTGAGGAGGAGAAAAAGCTGGTGGGAGTTGGGGGCAATATGTTCCTATTTGGTCAGTGATTTAGTTTTATACGGATAAAGAGAGTTAAAGGTGGTGGAAGTTTGCTAGCATAGAGGTAGAATGTTGGCGCATGAATTATAATGTTCCTGGTCTCAGTGGGGTATTGTGGCTGGGTCAGGGATAGAGTTTAGGGCTTTAGACACTCCACCTGCTACTCTAGGCTGGATGGATATTGAATAGAGAGGGATGCTGGTGGTTTTGCAGCTAAGCCACGGGAACAAAGCAAAACACAAAAAATCTGAGAAACTTAGAACACACACAGAGCACAGGAATCCATTTTGCAGATGGTATATGCTGGTTACAGAATAGTGCCAATGAGCCATGTGCTTTTCTGTACACATGGATACTCAGACCCTTTGTAAAACAAAACAAAATTTAAAAAAATCTAGTGCTGAAGCATTTCAATTAGCAAAGTGGGATGGTTTACCTGATAAAATGCTCCCTGTGTGAGTGTAATTACGTATTTATACCCCACAGAGATTTTTTAATTTCTGTTTGGTTTGTTTGCCTAGAAAGTATCTGTCACTCAAAGTGTTCTTGACGTATATTTTTAAAGCAATAATTAGCCAGCTGCACCATTTGTTTTCATTGTGGCTTCATTACACTTTTAAGATGACAGTTGATTCCCATACATGCATATATAGAACTGATCATTCCACCAGAATGACAATTCCTCAAAACAAAGAAGATGCAAAAGAAGATGATTCAGTATCCGTGTTTTTGTTCTGCCTTAATATATATATTTTAATCTATCAGAAGACCCAGTGAAGTTCTTCTCCAATATTTTGTCATAGGGTAGAGGTAACCTGGAGTAGCAGAACACTGTCTCTGATAGAGCCTACCAAATTGAAAAGGCTTTCTGTACAGGTGCAGACTATATATTTACTATATATTTAATACTTGCCTAAGAAATGTTGAGAAGCTCATTTCCAAGTTGGTTACAGCAAGATTAATCTTTTGTCCATAGCTATTCTGAAATACTTAAATATTGTTTAGTAAGTCTTAAAGGAATTGCAATTTGTAGCAGTGGAGGCATTACAAACACTTGACCTTTGAAGGTCTTTCTATTCCATCCACAAGCTGCACATAGGCAATACCTCTGGACATATCTATGCCACATTGTACTTTTCAACCAACATTCTTTTGTCATTCTTGCTTTAACATAAATCTGACGCTTCTCTGAGAACACCACATTTTTTAGAACCCTCTCTACTAGGGCTGGTCAGGTAGGTGGCACAGTGGATAGAGTTCAAATCTGGCCTCTGAAAGTTACTATCTGTGTGACTCTGGGCAAGTCACTTGACCTTGTTTGTCTCTGTTTCCTCATCTGTAAAATGAGCTGGAGAAGGAAATGACAAACCACTCCAGTATCTTTGCCATGACTGAAATGGCTATACAATACCACTAAGACCACCATTTATCCTATTCTCAGATCCAGAAGGAGGGTTTTGAACTTCCTTTAGTCACTTCCATTACTCTACCATAAGCCCTCAATGGTCTTTCATCTTTATAGAATTATACAATCCAACCTACTGAATGGCAACAGCAACAAATATTGATGACCCTTCTGGAAACCATGCCATGACATTCTGGAATCTTCTCCGTTCCAATGAATTCCTCTGCTTCATTTCAGTCACATGCAAACATGGTCGTGCCTTAGACCATATCACAACTCTCCATTTCACCCAATTGCACCTTCTCTAAGATCAAAATGTGTGAAATATTATTTCCATCAAAAATCACCTGTTCTCCTACTTTATCCATTCTTTTCTAAATCTGTACTTTATCCTCAGCATGATTTCTAGTACCTTGATTCATTCCTTTTCTGTGAATCCATTTCCCTAACTTCAGCTTTATATATTTCTATACCTTGCCTTGACAACCTAGATTGCCACATTAATTTCCTTTTTAAATTTTCATTTTTTTATTTTCTAGTTGACAAATATGAATATTTCTATATACAACGAAGGGAGGGTTGCATATGAAACTGCATATTTCTTTTATGTACAGATTATATATTTTTAAAGCATATGTATTAGTTTTGATGAGCTATATTTTCCCCCTTTTTATTCTTTGTTAAAAGAGATGCTTCTTTGGGAAAAGAGAGAAAAAAGTAAATTGTCCCAAAACTCTTAATGTAGTCATAGGTTTTAATACCTTTTCAGACATCCTATATTGGGAAGTATGGGTCACAGAAAAACAAAATATTTTAATAAAAATTTGTAGTACCCTCTCCATGCTCATCAAGCTTTCACTACATTGCCAAGTTAGGTTTTCATAGAGAAGAACATCGCTGCTTCCCTCAGGGTTCTAAGGATAACCAACCCTAAGGAACTGTAATTTCCTTACATAAACTTCCATCCAATATGCTCCTCAATATTAATTAATGAACAGAACTCTATTAAATTATTTTTTTAAAGTGCATTTACTGATAAACTACCAAAAACAATCATAAAACATGCTTCCCCAACGTGAGGGTATAGTCTCCTCTTGAATACCTATAAGGTCCTTAGGTAAACAAAACTCAAATGTAAAAGTACAATGGGAGTAAAGTGCTGACTTCAGGAACTCATGCCACCAAGAGATATTCCTGGCCTCCTGACCTTATAAGCATTTTTCTCACTTTGTGGAGTCCTCCTGAGGTTCTTCTGAGACATAACTCTTTGCTGGGCTCCAAAGATGAGTACCACTTTAGAGTTCATAGTCAATAATTAACTCTGTCACAAAGGGTCATAATCCTGGAAGCTGCCATTGTTTTTAGGAGAGTTTCTTTCCATTTCTATCTGCAGGTGCTTCCTTTGTCATCATTCATTACCACTCCAACAGATTGTCACCAACTGCAGCTGCCTGGGCATTTTCTTCTCAGAATATTCATTCACCTTTTATGTGCATAGTCACCAAAGAGTATCAACTCTTGAATCCCTCAAGGTCAGAGATTAGCACTACAAAGTTCCAGGGATTGGAACCAGGCAATGAATATCTGTTACATTCTGTATATCCCACAAGGAAGAACAAATTGAAACATATTCTAAGGGCTGGATCCTCATTGGCCCATTTATCATTGTATACTTCCTCACATTACTACTACTGCTGAGGATGACCTATCTTGGAGGGAGGCACCAGCAAAAAATAAAAACAAAACAATTAATTATAACTGACTATAATGTGGGTTTGGAGCATATTCAAACCCCATGAGATGGTATTTCTCCACATGGTGGATGTTTATGGGCAGTTCTATACAAAGAGAGTTATGGACACAAGAAACCAGCAATGTTTGCCAGCAGAGGCTTGATTTATAATAAAACCTATTACTCTATCCACAAACTTGAATTCCTGGCTTTGAAGTAAATGTGAACTGAAAAATTTCAAAGATGATGTGTTTGGAGGAAAGTTGGAAGCATAAAATGACAACAATGCACTGGCCCATATTCTGATGAATGCTATCCTAGATGTAGTCTGTTATAATTGAGTGGCAGTACTAGACAACTATGAATTCTGTACACATTAGTGATCAGGTAAGACTAGCATGGATATTGATACCCTGTCCTGAAATTGATATAACACTGATGCTGCTTAGGATCATCTAGATCAGTGAAAGCTTTCTGTCACATCCAAGGAGAGGAATTATAAGCAAATGTCAGTACGGGTAAAAGTTTGAAACTTCCACCAGACTGCTCACCAGTAGCATATATAAAACTTGTTGCATCAAATTAACCATCTTTGCCCTAGTTGTCTGTGAATAAGTGGTCAAGGGAATAATGGCTGATGATGAGCTTTATGGAGAAATATAAGCCAAGAAACAAGGCAATGCTAGAAAGGGACTCAATTCCTCAATGACACCTTACTGTTGTGACAATGGTGAAACTAATGGCTCTACAGTGGAGTACTATGCCAAACAATCACTGATCCCAAATAAGGTATCAGGAAACAATTGGTACTATCCAAGCTATGCCACTCTAAGATCAAAAAAGCTTCAACTGATGACTTTGTGAATAGATGTGTAACAACACTGTGATACCCATAGCAGCCACTATGAATATGCATCTGTATTTCCAGAGTAAATTCACAAAATATAATAAACTCTCTTCCTCAAAGGCAAAACCAAAATATTTATTTGGGACATCATTAGAATACCAGGAGGTTTTGTGTTCATCCTTCATTACCAAAGAAGACCATGCCATCAGAGAAATGATGACATGACTTGCACTTGACTTTCTTTTGAGTGAGGGAGGGGGTGTGCAGGTCACCATCCTCACTTCTTCTCTAGAGCCATCTGAATCCAGTGACCAGATATTCATCAGGATGACTGGACATGACTCAGGATGCACTGAGAGACCTTGGACCCTTTAGGCCAAGGTCTTTGCAGGTACTCACTTAGGGTAAGGTAATGCCCATTCATGGAATAGGCCTGTTTAAGAAGCAGCCAGGGTATGGCCCTTTAATGAGGTCAAGAAAAAGAAAAGCATCAGGCTGGAAAAGAAACAGAAACAGATATTACTGATAATCACTCTAAAAGCAGGAGGGTGGGGGGGCGGAGCAAAGATGGCAGAGTAGAAAGACTCACATTTACTAGCTCCGAACCCACAGCCCATGGATTTCCTGTAAAAAGAACTCCTGACAAATTCTGGAACAGTGGAAGCCACGCAGCAACACAGTGAAGGAGATTTCCGTTGCAGAGAGCCCCAGACGGGAGTGGAGCCCTCCCCTGCCCTGCCCTGGCCTCACGGCACTGAGGGAAGTGAGCAGATCCAAGCAGGCGTCAGGGACCAGAATCTCCAGTGGCCACGAGGGTCCTTCCACCCACAGACTCACAGGTCAGTGAGAGAGACAGGCTGAGAGGGGACCAGGGTATCTCCAGGACTCGGACCCCCTCGGGAGGCAGCCGCTGCGGCAGAGGCAGCTCAGCCAGAGGCTCCCAGAGCAGGCAGGAGCTCAGCAGCAGCTCCATTACAAAAGGTCTCTGCATAAACCCCCTGAGGGAACTGGGCCTGGGAGGCGGCCCTGCCCCCACCTGAGAACCAGCAGATAAGCTCCCATTGAATAGCAGGCAGGCCTGCCGCCAAAAGCCCTGAGGCTGGGGAGCAGCATTTGAATCTCAGACCCCAAGCACTAGCTGGGCAGACCTAGGCTAGGGGTGGAGAGGACTCTCAGAAGTCAAGTAACTGGCTGGGAAAATGCCCAGAAAAGGGAAAAAAAATTAGACCATAGAAGGTTATTTTCT
>CM053769.1:451205039-451239930 GCA_028658325.1 Potorous gilbertii
ACAAATGGGGAGAAAATTTTGGAACCCAAAATCCTGTGAAAATGAATGTAAAAAATTAAATAAATTTATAAAAAAAAAATAAAAGCAGGAGGGTACAGAAGAGCTCTTAGGCAAGGGCCCATTGGTGTCCTAGCTTCAGAGTGCAGTAAGTTTAAGGTTTGGGAAAGGAAAAGACAGGGAAGGAAAGGAAAGGAAAAGAAAGGAAAGGGAAGGAAACTAGCCAGTAAAACCCAAGTCAAATAGACTTCTTTTGGCCATCTAAATTTACCCACTTTTGGAGAGGAGAAGGAAGGGTAAGAGGGTACAGACAGGAGAGGAGGAGCTGTGTTACCCAGCTAGCTGGACCCTCATTCAGGCAGCTGTATCTACTTACAAGATTGTGTTCGTCCTTCATTGCTGAAGAAGATCATGCCATCAGAGAAATGATGACATCACTTGCACATGTCTTTGTTTTGAGTGAGGGAGAGCTATGCAAGGTCAACAGCCTTGCTTCTCCTCCAGAGTCATCTGAATCCAGTGACCAGATATTCATCAGGATGACTGGAGATGACCCAGGATGCACTGGAACACCTTGGGCCCTTTAGGCCAAAGTCTTTGCAGGTACTCACTTAGGGTGAGGTAACACCCATTCATTGAATAGGTCTGTTTAAGAAGTAGCCAGGGCATGGCCCTTTTAATGAGATCAAGAAAAAGGAAGACATCAGACTTGGAGGGAAACAGCAATAATTACTTACCAGGAGGTAAGATTTAACAGGGTACTATATCACCAAGGTGATATCCATAGCAGCAGCTATGATTATGCTGGTGTATTTCCAGATTTGAATCACAAAGATATAACAGCCTCTCTTCATTGAAGACAGAACCAAGACATTTATTCAAACACCAAAAAGCTAAATCCATCATAGTAACAATACATCATAGTAACCAAGAAGTCTATACATATTATCAGGCCTTCCCACAACTCCCTTAAGCAAAATCACTCCCTGTCTCACTCACAGCTAGCTGCTTCCTTTCTCTTTCCCAGCTCTGTCTGCTCTTTCTCACTTCCTCTCAGCTCTGTTCCACCTTTCGTGCTCCACTCCTTCCATGTGACTTAGACTCATGTGACTCAGGCTTCCATGTTACTTAAGCGGTCACTCAGGCTTCCCATTCTTTCCATTCCATTAACAATACGTTAACAATAAAGATACTTATCCCTTATCCAGGGAGAAATAACATCTTAAACCTTCTTTCTGTCAGACCTCCCCACAAAAGCAAGTTCCCCTGGAGAAATTCCTCCCTCCACTCACTCACAGCTTGTTCCCTCTTTCTGCTCCTTGGGGTAACTGCTCCCTACTCATGTTCTCTCTCTCTCTCTCTCTCTCTCTCTCTCTCTCTCTCTCTCTCTCTCTTTCTCTCTCTCTCTCTCTCTCTTTTTCCTCCTTGGGCAAGCTCTTCCCAGTCTGAGCTCCATATGACCCAGGCTCCATGTGTTAGGCCTATTTATGGGCAAGGAAGATCTTCCTATTCTAGTAATATACCGGGGGGTCAGAAAAGGATCCTAGGGTTGATGAGAAACTGCATTTATGGCTACAGATGCAGCTAAGAATGTGAGATTTGTGCTTGTTGTGTATAAAGTATCGTTGCTATTATGGCCACCACCATTGTGATCTCTCTCCAATTCTCCTCTCATGTCTCTCTAGAGAACTTTCGAAACTTCTAAGTGCACCAGAAGATCTTCCTTCTAGTCTTTATTCCTTCTCTGTCCTCTTCCCCATTCCATCTAGCCAAAGGTTATGACTGAAGAGAAAGTCCTTCCTAAGGGGAGAAATCAGGAACAGAGTGACATTGTGCACACAAATTGGGGGAGGGATCTCAGAAAGAGAGAATGGATACTTCTCTTCTTCAGCCAAAGTTTCCCTATCCGCACAAACTGCTAAACATATAAAGATGGGTGTTCCCTCCACTGGTGGAAAATGCAAACTTTTTACTTAATAGATAGTTCTTGGGAGAATTGCTGTAGCCAAACAATCATCTCCCTTGGAGCCTATATGCCAACATTCCTCTTTCATGTTTAGACTTGGCTGAATGTTGAAAACTAAAAATTAATTAATTAATTTTTTAAAAATATTTTAGCCTTGGCTTTGGAAACATATATGCAACTCATGTGTGGCACTTGTCCTAGTTCAAAGCCTTTCCAGTTTGATGTGACATACTAGAGTATATAGATAGCTACATGGTGCAATGGATAAAGTGTCACACCTGGAGTCTTCCTGCGTTCAAATCTGGCCCCAGATACTTAATAGCTGTATGATCCTAAGCAAGTCCTTTAACCTTTTTTGCCTCAGTTTCCTCATCTGTAAAATTATGTGGAGAAGGAAATGGCAAACCACTCTAGTATCTTTGCCAAGAAATCCTCAAATGGTGTCACAAAAAGTCAGAAACAACTGAAATGACTGAACAACAACACTAGAGCATATGCTCTGCTGGTACGACCTTAAACAAGAGTAATCTTCATAGTCTAGGGTGGGGGAAGAATCAGACCAAGATTATTTTAGCAAAAAACAGAATTCCTAAACTAACTGAATTTGAATAATGAGACCCATGCTCTGGGCTGAATCAAAATCCTGAGTCTTAAGTTTCTGTCTCTTTATCTATTTGCTTACCTTGTTCGATATAGGAGCCAAACTTTCTGTGGAAACGATATGGTTTGAAGTACTTTACCCAAGCAAAGGAAGATTCTAGAACCACCAAATCAGAATGATCCTGTGCCTAGGGACTTCCTAGTGGAGCACAGTTGTGGACAACAGTATTACCTACCTGGTCATTGTTTTCTCATCCATTATTTCCTTATGTCCATTTGCTTACTAATTCTATATTGAGTAAAACTAGCTCCATATCCTGTGCAAGCATGCTTACTTCTATGGAAATCCAGCTCCATTAAGCTAAGGTCATATGACTAGGGCCAACTGAAATTTAGCAGGATCAAGAAGTCAGAGTCTGGCCAAAAGGTAGGCATGTTGGAATTTACTCTTATTCTTCATCATCATCATCATCATCATCATCATCACCATCATCATCACTGTTACTATTTTTACCTTAATAAAAACCTAACAAAATGAGCATTTCCATATACAAGGTAAAATCAAAGAGGATTAGACATGTAACTGCAAATCCTTATTATATATACCTTGCTTCTCCTTTTGTTTGCAAAAATTCAACTTGTAGCTTTCAAAACTCTACTACTTTCTTGAAACTACTTTTCAACTGGGTATGTCAGATTATAACAGTACTTTAAAATTAAGCTATTGGATCTTGTTGTAAGTTTGTTTTAGTCAAATATGTGCACGTGAGTATTGTGTGTTTAGCATTCCTTTTGTGTATAGGAAATAAATAACTATCCCATATCTGACTACAACGAGTGCTTTTCTAACTCTCTCTTTTGGGGAAGCCCTAAATATAAGCCTACATCTAAGTTTTAAGTAAAGTATTCCCAACATACTAGGGTGGAGATTAATGAACCAAAGAATGAGAGAAAAAGATTAGACACCCCACCTTTCATTAGAGGCATGAATCCCCAAGATGGAATCTAGTTCAATTGTTTACATGAGTCCAGAGTAGAAGACCCTTAGGAAGATGGAGTGAAAGCAGTGCTGCAACCCTTTACACCAACCAGAGGTTTATTAAAGTTATACTTAGCTTTCACAAAAACTTAAGATTCTCATTCTTTTTGGTTTTTTTGTGGGTATTAGGATGGGCAGGGAAGAAAGCATACTGCTGAGTCTCAGGAAAATTACAAGTGCAAATGTGTTGGCTATTTGTAGAGTGTGGCTATTTGTAGAGTCCAAAAGCTAAAATATGTAGTTGTAATCAGCAGTGTTTGAATGAAATTGTAAAATCTTTGTATTTAAATATATTTATTTAGCCATGGAGAGTTTACACAGCTACTGTGTAGAATTATTATGGAAGAAATTCAATTTCTTTTGTAGCGTCCTCCCATTTCACACCGGCCAATTGTCCCAACTTCAATCTTTCCAGGCTTTAGAGATGCTTAAAAAGATTTGAAAGCAGTCATTCAACAATAACAGCTGACATTTGCATAGCACTTTAAGATTTGCAATGCATTTTAAATAAATTATTTTGTTTGATATTCACAACAAATCCATAAGATAGATGCTATTTTACCAATGAGGAAATTGATACTCAAGAAGTTAAATGATTTGCTCATATCTACCCATGTTCACAAGGATAGTAAGTTTTAAAAGCATCCTCATTTCTTTTTATTAAAACCAAGATTTTTTAAATCTTGTAGTAGTAACAGTAAGCTTGTAATAGAATCTTGTAATAGTAACAGAAGAAACTATATTCAGTGATCTTCTCATGATAAATGTAAGTTGAGGCATAAAACTAGTATATATGCTTGTCAAAACTATTCTCCACTGTGATGGACTTGATCAAGAGAAGATGCCAGATCAGTGAAGTAGTACCTGTAGATGGCAAGATTCTCCAGATGCACCAGTTCATAGACTGATTACATAAAATTCCAAAACACTGCAGAGTCTCTTGGAAGTGTTATATCATCCTGCAAAGGAGTTTGGTACATCTCTCTACAGAGGAAAGACCAGATTTCAACCTTCATTTGGATGGAGATCTTATACAGTTTTTATGATAGTGTGTATGTATATATGTATGTGTGTATGTGTGTGTGTATGTAAGTATGTATAGGTATATGCATACACACAGATAGATAGACAGATAGATAGACAGACAGACAGATAGATAGAATAGGTGAACCATGAGTTAAGCCCAGAGTTTAAAAGGAGAGGAATGAATTTAATGGTTGCAAAGCTCTTTTGCCCACCTCAAGCTTCTCATAAAGGTAAAGATCCATATTTTCAATAATAACATGTCAGTGGATAGACTGGGGTGGCCTCTGAATACCTAAAGATTAACACCACAAAGAAGGCAATGGAGAGACAAACATGATGGGTATGAAACAGCTGTAAAAGCAATCCACCTCACAACAAGGGTGCTCCACTTGTGTGTTGGCAGTATTGGGAGAAGAGATGAAAGCTCCTCAATGTGTTTGGGGAGCCCCTCCTTGGCAAGCTTTTGGGAGAACATGGACAAGAGTTATCCAAGATTGGCAAGCATGGGGAGTTTGTAATCTACCCTGTTGGAGAGAGCTACA
The DNA here is from genome assembly GCA_028658325.1 of Potorous gilbertii. Taxonomy (NCBI): domain Eukaryota; kingdom Metazoa; phylum Chordata; class Mammalia; order Diprotodontia; family Potoroidae; genus Potorous; species Potorous gilbertii. The sequence continues at coordinate 451,210,210 of CM053769.1, forward strand.
AAATCTATGCCCTCACAAATCCATTTGGAAATTTTAGAAAAATGCAATGGATTTCATTAAGGAATTTCCTTACTCCTAGCCCTTAGCCCCATCCCCCAGCATAATGTTCCTTAAAGAAATTTCAGAAATCAGATTCATGCTGTGCATTTGCTTGGCGAGTAGAACAAAAATAATTAGAAAGAAATCACAATCAACAATTCTGGTCCCCAGAAACACAATCTTCCTGAATCACCAATCTCCCAAAAATATCCCTGCCAAATGGTCCCTCAAGTCACTGTCTAAATTATTTTAGGGACTAGATTTCACTTTCCCACTGAGTTGTATCTTTATTAATATCTCTAATTGTTAGCAAGTTCTTTTTTATTCTAAGGAAAAATTTACCTCTTCCTAACACACTGGTCCTAATTCATCTCTGGAGCCACATAGAACCAATATAATCCCATTTTAATGAAAATAGGGGTCTAGCACATTTGCAATCCCCATTAACTTGTTCAGCTAATACAATCTCTCCAAGTGAAGGATTTAGGGAGTTACTACAGGTGGAATTTTGACTCTGTGGAAAGGAAGTTCCTTGGAGAGACTAGGGCATGCATAGACATTCTTTAACTGGTTCCAGTTGGCTAACCACACAGTTAAGATGAGGTGGTTGTTTTTTTGACTATCTAGATGGAGCTGTCAGCATCTACAAAAAGCCAGCTGCTGCATCTTTGCTCCATTTATGGAAGCTCAGTGATGCTTTCTCTCACAGCTTCCAATGAGAGACAATATGTTGAGGGAAGGGCTTTAGGAATTTTTTCCTATTTGAGACTATTTAGTTCTTAGGAAACATGTCTTGGTCCTTGGGAAAGAGAGTAGAATATTATCCTACCAACCTGAAGATAATTTTTTGAGCATTCCTCCAGATCTAATATTTCAAATTCTCTGATTAACTCGTTAATCAGATGGTATGGGGAAAGGGTTCTGAGAAGATGGAGCAAAAAAATGTATTTTTTTTAATGCAGAAGATCAAGTTAGGAGAAAATGTCAGAGAATAGGTTGTTGTCTAAGTGTGGCAGAACAAGGAAGATATATGAGAGGGAGGGATCCTGGGCAAGCCAGAGAATAGCATGAAGGGATGGGGAGTCTCATAGTTGGGAAAGGGGACTTGAAATCAAGAAATAAAAGTTACATTGAATAAAGCTTTGCCTACTTCACAGTCTTTCCAAAATTGTTTTCTCCAGTCCTACTTCCCCTCTAGTATAGTTTGGAAGTAGACAAATTAATGACTAAATTGTAATGAATTCTAATTTTCATACATAATACCCTAAAGGATAACAATAACTGACAATTACATGATTTTTACATATATAATGATAAGGTGGTGTGACTTTGGCTCAGTGAAGCATCACTAACTCAGGAAGAAAATGGAGTTTTAGTTATGTGGGAGCTCAGACCTATCCAGTTTGAGTAATCAAGATCAAACATAAGTTGTTTTTTTGTTCATTTCCTCTATACTCCCTGTTGGTAGTGTGGAGCACTCAGTCACTCCAGTGAGTATGGGATTCCTAAGAATTGGCCTTTCTTGGTGAATAGGAAGAGAGTAGTGACTCGTAATGCCTCTTCCTTTCCTACCTGACTGCACTCTGACTTTTCCATCATGTCCTTCCTCCAGTACCTTTTCCTCACCTTATTTTTCAGTCTTTTTGTGTCATGACTTTCATGATTGATTTAAGCTTCTTGAGGGCAGGGATTATCTTTTGTCTTTCTTCGTACTCAGTGCCTGGTACAGAGTCTGGAACACAGGAAGAATTTAATATTTATTGACTGATTGAAATAATAATTCTTGCACTATCAAACTCATAGGATTGCTATGAGAACATTTTATAAGTCTTTCTATATTTGTGAGTCATTGTTAATTCCTTCTTCTCATTAAAGACAAATTTCTCAAACAGTTATTTCAATGAGCCACCAACAAAATTTGCAAGGTTTTAAATGCTCTGGGAACATTCATAACCATCTTTGTACTTGTATAGACTAATTGCAAGAGGCCTTGATGGCCTGGCAAGAAGTTAATTTCTCTCAATGGTCTGCCATGGAATTTACATCTTTAACATTTTTTGCTATAGGAGGAAGTATACTTGACAATTCTGCCTTATAACTTGGCATTATGGAAATTTGCCCTTTTTGCTCTTTGCAGAACATGTGATGCTGCTTAACTCCACTAATCTTTGTGAATATGATTGCCCCTTCTAGGGTCTAAATTCATGCAATCTTACAGTATCTCAAATCCCAAATCATTGTTCAAAAAGTACAAAGCGTGCCTTAATTAGTGGGAAGCAGTAAAGAATAAATGTCTATATTTTACTGTAATACTTTCTTTTGCCACATTGCTAATAGGATAATGAAAACCTAGTAAGTTCAACTTCAATATTTCAAATATGGATTTATCAAATACATGAACTTTCTCCACCAGCATATATAATCGTCCTTACTTATCTCAGTAGAAGCGTTTGATGAATTGTTGTAACTAAAAATAAAATCATTACCTAGTGGTCAGCTTTCTGGTGCTGAGACTTTCTAAACTTAGCTGTGTTGGTCCTTAAAAAAAAAAGACACAATTTTTCACAGAGCCCATATTCAAAGCCTTTCCATCAGGGTAGTATCTAACAGTTTTTGCCCTTCTTGCATAACCTTCAAGAACCTATTTTCATACAAACACTATAATGAGGCATCAGGGTGGCGCTTTTGTGGGGAAGGGGTATATTGTACAGAACAGCATGTAACTACTTGGGGGTCAAGGGGAACAAAAATTTCTTAAGTGCCTACTATGTGACAGACACTATGCTAAGTATTTTACCAATATCTGTTTGTATACTGAGGACTCTATTGATGAGATTGGGACTTTATCTATCATTCACATTATGTTGATTCATTCTACAGTGCCCCCAGAAGACAATTGAGTAGTTTGAAATAAGCACATTTATACTATATCAAGGTCAAACCTTTTACTTGATGTACTTAACTAACCATGCAAAATATTACATCAGCAAGCCTATGAGGCACTTAGAGATATATTCATATTTGCATAATGTCCTCTGTAAGTTAGTCTTTGGTCCTTAAGGGTGTTTAGAATAACTGCATGCAAGAATATACTTAATCCAATCTCATTTTAGCTTTTGCTCTTTTGAGATTTCAAAATTAATAAATCCTCCTGATACTCCAAATTACCGTGAGCTTTTATAAGCATAACTTTGTAACTTTAACCCATTTATGAACATACCCTACAGGCATATGTACTAATGAATAAGAAATAACATTAGAAGTTTAAAAGATGGCCTCTTTATGAAGTAATGTAAGAAAATCCTGTTAGCTGGATCAAGTACAAAAGTGCAATTTCTTAAAAATAGAAAATCCTTCACAAAATTACATGTAATTACAATAACCAAAGGATAAAAAGTAAGAATAGTTTAAGTAATATGCATTATTTAACTTAGTACATGTTATCACTTGTACGCATATGGATGAAAGCAGGAAAACAGAAACCTGCTATAAATTCCACCCTGGGGCTATACGGATTGTTGTATTTGGTACATGACTCTTGTATGCGAATACTTGACCAAAGGCCATCAAACATCCTTACAGCTAGAATATGCTTCCAGCACCTTCAGTGAATAATACGCTGCTCTGCTAATACCCCTAATTTACCGCATACCTTCTCTTTACAAGGCTATGCTATTGAATAAAGGCTTGTGCCATCTATTTTTATCAACTCTGCAAGAACTGACCAAACCAGACCGGTCAGCAAGCATGCAAGTTCTCTGCTTCTCAAGTCACTGAAGTGATTGTCACTCAGATGTTTGTATAGGGACTCTCATTTTGTGACTCATTTTAGAATTACCTTTCTTTAATGACTAAATATTAAACTATCAGAGAGGGTTAGTGGTCGTATGAATCCCTGGGTTATGTATGGGGAGAATGAGGTATGGGGAGCATAGATTATTTGTCTGATAGTACATGGTAAACCTGTGCCAGGGAAGAGATTATAATTCAGTCACTGAGATTCCAATCTCATTTGGCTCACTGAGCTAACATCAAAAACAAAGATAAAATGTTGCCACTGACAAATTTAAAAGAAAGAAAATCAAGAGCAAGAAATAATACTGCTAGATAAGGCTTGGAAAATGGAAATCATGTCTGCTTAGCTTAGTGTTACAGAATGCTCCACTGCAGAGCTAGAGGCCATCATAAAAAGTATCAGTGTTAAAGCCGAACATCAAATGCAGTAGTACCTGAAAGCTATAATTGAAGGGATTGGGTTGTCATTGAAGGAAAAGAAAGAATGAATAATTTATTTTATTCTCAGGTTGCAAAAGAGAGGAATAATTTCTACAGGAAGTCAGAACACAAACTCTCATGGTAGCCAATAAAACTGATCAGTTACACAATTCAATTCACCCAACATTTATTAAATATCTACTGCATATGTAAAAGGCACAGTGCTTTTAATGTACCTAATCTTTACCCAGAGACAAGCCCTGTCTTTCTGACACTGATATTTGTAAGATATGGGTCACCCAAAGCAGAATGAAGAGATGTATAGTGGATATAAATAGACTACAGAATTTTATCTATAAAGAATTGTTCACTAGAAGCAATGTTAAAGACATTATATAAGAAACATACAACTGGAAATGTGAAAAAGAACAAGTTATGATCAATGGTCAAACTTGATGAATAGAATGTAGAGTGAACAACTATCTCCGTCACTGGTCAGAGTATCTATGTCCATAAAACCAGAAATCCACTAATGCCTTGCATATATATCTTGATGGTTTATAAGCAATAGGAATATGAAAATGAAAAATTATACAGTCTCCTTGTCTCCAAGGAGTTTGTATTCTAACATGGAGTCATACATAATATAATTTAGGAAGAGAGAAAAACTTATATAGTATTTACTTCTTAGTAAATACTTAGTATTTGCTTTACTTTTAAAGTTATATTTTAGTCAACTTTAGAAAAAAGTGAGGGGATTGTAGCAATGTCATAAGGGTGAAAATGTAGCTGAGAATAAAAAAGTGATATAACTGAATTGGAGGCAACTAGGTGGCTCAGTGGATAGAGTAATGAACCTGGAGTCAGGAATACCTGAGTTCAAATTCAGCCTCAGACATTTACTAGCTATGTAATTCTGGATAAGTCATTTGATCTCTGTTTGCCTTAATCTATTGGAAAAGGAAATAGCAAACCATGACATTATCTTTATCAAGAAAACTCCATGGACAGTATTAGATGCTATAGTCCATGGGATCATGAAGAGTTGGACATAACTGAGGTTCTGAATAGCAACATAACTCGAATAGGAGATTCATGTTAGGGAGCAACAGAGGAGCTTAGACAATTAATATAGGACCAGATCATGGAAGTCAGCTCCAAATACCAGGGTGATGATTTTGAATGTATCACAGCTTCTAAAGTAATGGAATGAAGCAATCAAACTGGTGTTTTTTGGAAAATTAGTCTGACACTGTTGTGTGGAATTAGTTGGGAAGAGGAGAGACTTGAGGAGATGAGATTATTTGATTTATCCAGTCACGAAGTAATAAAGCAACAGAGAAGGAAATAGGTAACGGAGAAAAAGGAAAAAATCTACAAATTATTGAAAAATGACAAAATTGAAGAACTGACTAGATAAAGAGGACAAAAGAAAAGGAAACATTAAAGTTAACTAAGTTTTCGAACTTTAAATGTTAGGAACAGAATGGGGGAAATGATTAGGGAAGCTGGTGTTTTGGGGTTTTTCTTTCATAAAATGTAGGAAGTGGATTTTTTTTGAGGACTCTGCTTTGTACCATGAAAAGGTAGAGATTCAAAATCAATCTTAATTATTGTTAGATCAGAAATAATGGTAATACTGACAGACGCCTTTTGAAGATGGCCTATTCTGCCAATATGTCATAGTATTAGATTTGGGGTAAGACAAACAAACAAAAAACCCTGTATCCAAATCTTGTATTCTATCCACTGTGCCTTCCAGTGCTCTTAGGTGACTTATTTGAGTCACACAGCTAATAAGTGGCAGAGCCAGAATTCAAGCCTAGGACCTCTGACTTCATATTCAACACATTATGTTGACTTTGCTGAGAGGAAAACTAGCTAGTGTCCAGTAAGGGAAACTGGGGCACCTAAGTGTAGTGTAGTGAATAGAACTCCCAGTCTGGAGTCAAGATGACCTGAGTTCAAATCTAGCTTTGTGATCCTGAGCAAGTCACTTAACCTATCTGCCTCAAGTTTCCCATATGTAAAGTGAGCTGGAGAAGGACATGGCAATGCACTCTAGTTTTTTGCCAAGAAAACCCTTTATGGAGTCATGAAGAGTTGGACAAGACTGAAAACAACTCAACAACAATGAAAAGAAACAGGAGCTGGATCCAGGGCCAAGAAATCAAAGCACAGAGAAGTTAGTCAATCATGGCAGGAATCAGAAGGTAGACTCTTGTTCTATCAGTAGTTTAATTTTCAGGATCAATTTCAGGATCTTCACATTAGCTTCCCTTGCACCATCACTTCCCTCTCAGAAAACCAGCTTTCTATATCTACATTCCATTTCTTTAGAGCTAGGAGAAAGTATCTCAATTAGAAAACACTTTGTGATGTTTCCACACACTATGACTTGAAGGTAAATCTCAGATGTAAGTCTGAAATACACCAATCCAGGCATATTTTAGCTCACTAAACATTTCAAAGATGGACATGTAGAGTTGTACGCTGATATCTTCATCCCTTAGGCCCTCCCCAGAAGAACAAAGAAGTTCTTTGGGTAGGTCTATCAGATTTATGGGAAAACAGGGAGGCATGGAGGGAATACCAACTCCAAATCATGAATTCCTCGAAATGCCCAAGCATTATAAAAATTTAAATGCATTTTAGGCATCCTAAAAATACTTTTCCATCCCCTATAATACCTTCCCCATCTCCACCTTCCCATCTCTCTATTGAAATTCAGCATCATAATCATTATCTGATATACTCTATCCCCAAATAAATAACTAGACAAAAGCAAACAATACCATGCAACATTCTCTACCCATAGAGTCTTTCCAGTTCTCTCCTGAGGGGAAGAAAATATGTTGATCTTTGCATTTAATCTGAGTTCAGCTGCCTTTTAGTATTAGTTTCATTTTTATTAGCTTAGTCATTTTATATATTGTTTTCCTGATTTTCTTTTTTTTTTTTACTCTCCAAGTTTGTTGAATCCTCCTCATGTTTCACTGAGTCCCTCCTATTAGCTATTTTCCATGTGGAGTTTAACTATAAAAGAGTGCACACATTGGCTTAAAATTTAGTCACATTCAATGATGTTGCAAAGACCAGTTAAAATCCAAGACATCCAAGATTTCCCTTTGTGGTCAGTTCAAAACCAGTAACTAAAATATGCTCAACTCTAAGGAATTATCTATAAAAAGATCAAATACCCTATATGAGGGAGGATGGGAGAAAGGTTTACCACTATGTCTTCATGAAGAATAGGTCAGCTCTAGGAGGATTTAATCATGCCAGCTATGTAGAGAAAATCCCTTTTGAGAAAGGGTTTACATTTTGGCCAAATAGTCACTTGCTTAAAGAATCACATATGGCATGGAGTCATTTGGCTTTGTGGTACTCTGAGTATACATTCCTTTCACCAAGCAAAGACACAGAGTTTGTTGTGCTTCAGGTGCTGCTATGAAAGGAAGCCATCCCTAAGAGACCATTGATATCTGCTGGCAAAGGCTGAACATGAGCGTCATGCATGAGTAGCTTCCTTGCTAATGTTTTGGCATGTCATGATTACACACTGCTAGGTCTGTCAGAAAGCTACCTGTTGCCAATAAGTGTTGTACATGCCTGTTTTTATTAATTTTCTTTTTTTTCCTTCCACTATAGAAATCATGATCCATTGTCTTTAATACAAAGAGAAAGCAGGAACACTGGGGGCTCCTGACAAGTCCATTTGTGTGCAAAGGGACTCAAGGGAGGGGAAGAGGAGGAGGTGCTCCCATCCAGACTCAGAGAAAAGTATGTCATTAGACCCTTGGAAATTCGTGTCATGTAGCTTGATCACAAGAACTTAGACACAGAATATTTTATCTTCACAATCAAGATCAAGCAATATAGCTACTGGATAACTTAAAAAAACTAGTCCCAATGAAAACATACAATTTTCATACCATATTATTGCTTGATTTACTTAATGTCCCAGAGGTTCAAGCGGGTTCACATTTGAGTAGTAAATAGAAGCCACAATCACCTTTATTTAATATTATGTTGGTATATCTGGAGTTATCATTTCTCTTTAAAATCCCAGTTCTGAAAATATTTTCCAATGAAATCCCAGACAAGTCTGTGAGCCTCTCCTTCCACCATCTACAAAATGGGAAAATTCTGCCTGAGATTAATTCTGGCCTGCATAGTACTTTAAAGATTAAAATGCACTACACAAAAGAGCTAAGCATTAACAATACCGAAAGAATTGGGAAATATGACCAAGTACAGAGCAATAATAACTAATGAATACACTAGAAGATGAGCTTTTTCTAAAAATAGCCATGTGGTTGATATAAACTTTCAGGTTAATGTTGAATTTTCTATGATAATCCCTAAAGGATATATACATATACTGGTTTACCTGAATGCAGACTCTGGCACAAAGCAAATTGCTAGACAATGCCGTAGTGTGTTGTATAAAAAGGGGAAGCTCATTTTTAAAATAAGCATAATCCAAGGTTGGAAGGCATGAATATCTTAAAGCATAAAGCACAAATCTCGCAAGCTTTCTGATTGAGACTACCCCAATTGTTTATCTATGTTTTTTGATCCATCAATCAACTCATTAAAGTCAGTAAATAGTATGTATTGTGGACTCACTTTTTGGATTATGACCCAGTAGCCTAACTAGTATTGCTGTTATAACAGAAGTGGACTCCAGATGCATAGAGGAGGCCACCAAAGGTGAGGGCTGTCATTTTGTGACTCAAAGGTAGGAAAAATAGACTTCCCCTCTTCTCTTTTCCTTCTCCTTCCCCAACAGAGACTTTGCCTGTAAGCAGAAGGTTGGGGCCAAAGGACACTGCTTTCCTCAGAAAAAGGAGATACTGTGCTAGAAATATATGTATCTGCTCCCTTAAATATGGTTTGCCAAGAGGATACCATTATATTTGAGCTACTTCCTGATTATTTTGTCATTTCTAGGGGTAAGAGGAACTCCAAGCCCTATATCTTGAAACCTTTCCTACCAAATATCAGCTCCACAATGTGAATAGAAAAGAAATGGGAAGAAAACAGAAATCGGAGAAGGTATACATAGGAGAATATATACTGGATAATACTGAGTGAAAGAGCTCTCCCATTGGGAGTCAGATAACTCCATTCAACTGAGATAGAGTGTCTTGGATCTCACCCAAAGAGAAACTTTCCCTTCAGTCTCTACTATAGCAAACTGGGAATAGGGATATGACAAAGACTGCCAGTTCTTCTCACGTCTTTCTAGTCTTTTCCTTCAGCAATCCAAAATAGGGTTAGCTTCTTCCATTCTTTCTTTCAAAACTGAAAGTCAGATGTGACTTGATTCAAAGATTGATGAGTCCCAAATGGAAACTGGCAAAGTCTGGGGCTCTCTCACGTTTCACAAAGGGCTGTGCCTTTATCTATAGTATAGATAAGAAGAAAGTCTCATATCAATGGGCTTTGGGACAGGCATTAAACTTTACTGTTGAAAGCAGATAGGAGAAAGCAATACTTTTAAGAATTTTCTTCCCTAAGAGAACATTGTATGAATCTAAACTTTCAACTTCTGGAGTTTGAGATCTCTCCTAGCCAACGTTCCCTGAAAGTTATAACTAGAGAGGGGTAATCAGGGTTTTGTCCCAGGGCACCTAAATTTAGAGGATGATGACAGAACTCATACTCCTTCAAAAGGTAAAAACAACTGAGCTTGGTACCTAATTAGTAAAAATAGTTCTTTAAAATAAGAAGCTTCCAAATGGAAGTTAATCCCTACCTTAGGTATTTGCACCCTGAAAGACCTCCTTCTCTTCATAGCCCTGTCCTGTGCCCTTCCTTGGTGGCAAGCTCTCAACACCATTTGCCTCAATTTCCCCCCATATTGGCCTTTTGTCCTGAGGCTTCCAGAGTCTTGCCAAAGTCTCCTCTCACCATCTGAATGCGTCTTTGAAAGCTGATTTGAGGGTATCTTCAGACTGTTTGCCTTAGGCATAGGTTGTATTGTTTGCTCCATAAAAAAGAATAGCAAGTCTTAGTTTTGCATTCTCTCCAAAAAGACAATAGTAGCAGACGTTGTGATAACCGGACAATGGAAGATAAGAGGTTAGTATTCAACTAGAGGGGTTAGGATTAACCATTAGCAATCAACCTGGAGCATGGGATAGGTCAAATTCAGAAGCAAGAGAAATGTGGACTCTAAAATAGAAATATAGATGGGATAAAGCAGAGATTCAAGAATCATCAGAAAGAGAAAAATCAATCAAATGATATAAAGGTTGGGCAGACATGACAAAAGAAATGGGTTGCCATGCAAGTGAATTGTGGCATGCTTGCCCTGTTCCCTCTTACATCTGACTAGTATTCAGAAACTGAACACTGGAACTGAACATGACTAACACCAGATTTGGAACTCTCTGAACTATAGTCAGATGTTAAAAAAAAGACATCAAGCTGTCTAGGAAATAGTATGAGAATTTATTTATGAAACGTTTTTCATTTATCACCCAGTCTGCTGCCTCATCATTCCAAAGGGATGCCCAGTAGTCTGCTAACACACCTGACAGAGATGGTCTGTCTCAGGAGGGGAAAAAATCTCTTGCTTCATTTTTCTCCTTCCAGCAAGCTGGGTGAAGATGGGGCAGCCTTAGCATGCTCTCATGAGTGAAGGAATTTCTTTTACCTGTGTAATAAACCAAGACTGAATGAAAAACAAACATATATGGTTTAATATTCACCACGTGATTTTCAATAGTAACTGCTACTGTTTCCCTTTTAGCCAGATGTTTTTCTTTTCCTTTGCCTCAGTAAAGGGGCCATGCCCTGGCTACTTCTTAAACAAGCCTATTCAATGAATGGGCATTATCTCACCTTAACTGAGTGACTGAATAGACCTTGGCCTAAAGGGGCCAAGGCCTCCCATTGCATCTTGGGCCATCTCCAGTCATCCTGATGAATATCTGGTCACTGGACCCAGATGGCTCAGGAGAAGAAAGTGAGGCTGGTGACCTGCACAGCCCTCCCTCACTTAAAGCCAAGTCAAATGTGAGTCACGTCATCATTTCTCTCATGGCATGGTCTTCTTCGGTAGTGAAAGACGAACACAATAACTACAACAACCACATGGATGAATAAGTTAGGACTAAACATATGAGAATGAAATTCAATGTCCACTTTTTTTCCTGGACTAAATTTACTTTGATTAATTTGGCTATTTCTCTCTCTCTGTGTCTCTCTCTCTTTCTACCTATCTATCTGACTATATCTATATGTATTTGTTGTTCAGTCATGTCCAACTTTGGTGACCCCATTTGGGATTTTCTTGACAAAGGTACTGAAGTAACATGCTATTTTTATGCTTCAGTTCATTTTACAGATGATGAAAGTGAGACCAAAAGTATCAAATGATTTGTCCAAGATCACACAGCTAGTAAGTGTCTGAGGCCAGATTTGAATTCAGGTCCAGGCTCAGAGCTCTATATACTGTGCATCCTATCTGTCTGTCTGTCTGTATATCTGAGACAATCAGAAAGACACAGAGAGAGATAAAGAGAGAGAGAGAGGCAGAGATACAGAGAGAGGGGGATGTAGTAGAAGGTCTACATGTTTTTTTAAGTGAAAACTGAGAAGTGAATGAAGCAGCAAATACTAATGATAAATACCACAACATCTGTTTTGGTGAAATTATAGGAAGACTTTGAACCTATAAAATGTAAGGAATCACCAATCTAATTTTTGTAGACCAACAGCAATAGTAAAATGAAACTTCTCTGTTTCTGTCACTAATAGCTGCCAGAAACTGTCAACCTAATTCTTACCCTCCACACCCAATGTCCTGTTCTGTCACCACTGCTTGTCTCTTAACTACTGTCCATTCATTCATTCATAATATATTGGGTCTACTATGTGTCAGGCATTGTGCTATAAAAAACAAAGATAAAACAGTTGCTGCCTTCAAGGAGCTTAGTTTCTACTTCATAGTGAAAGACATCATTATTCATAGTGCATTGAGATCATGCCTGAGTAGACCAACCTGTGACCAAATACTTTTTTTTCTGTACAGCCTCATATGGTCAGTGATCAAAAGCACTTTGGCACTATAACATCATTTCAGAAATAATGTGTGCTGTGCCAAGAATACTCTCCCCTCTTCTCTCCAGTTGTCCCAGTCCCACCCGTCCTTTGGGGCCTAACGCACAGAACTGCAGAGTTTGAGAGCTATAAAAGACTTCCATGGCAATCTAACTCAGGAGCTGGCAAGCTATGGTCTGTGGGCCAAATCCAGTTCACCACCTTTTTTGTATGGCCTGTGAGTTAAAAATGCTTTAAAGAAAACTAGCTTTTGACTCATGAACCACACAAAAGCAGGCCATAGGCTGGATTTGGACTACAGACCACAGTTTGCTGATCCCTGTTCTAATTCAGTTCACAGCAAAAAAAAGAATTTCCACTTATGAAATACAGAAAGTAGCATGATAACAGTAGAAAGGATGCGGGATTTGAAGTCAAAGGACCCTGTGTTCAAATCCTGGTTTTTTGCTCCCTATGGAGCCATATAACTCTGGGGGCCTCAGTTTCCTCATTTGTAAAATGAGGGGGATTGGAGTAGATGGGTCCTTCAAGGGTCCTACAAGCCTGAAATTTATGATCTTGTTATATCCAACAGAGGTCCTGCATCTTTTATCTGAAGGCCTCCAATGAGGAGAAAACCTAGCATATTATGAAGCAGTACATGCTACTTTAATCTATATCTCATTGTTGGGAATTTTTGTTAGAGAGCTTAAATTGGCTTCTTTGCATCTTGTACCCCTTGCTCTTATTCTTCTACCCTTAAGTTCCAACTCCAATAACTAGTCAGTTTCTGCTTTGTCTAATCTGTCACATTTACTGTCTTTAAAGTGTCTTTTAGCATTTGATTGTTTATTGCCTTACACATCAAAAGCCCAGATAAATTATCTTTTATCTCCCTGATCAGATTGTGAGCTCCTCAGTGACAAAGACCACATTGTATACTTCTTTGCATCTCCCTCCACCACCCCACCTATGCCAAGGACTTAATCTGATGTTAGGCATAAGAGTCTAGGGTCATAAATTTATAGCTAGAAGAAATCTTGGGAATTATTAAGTTCAGTACCCTTATTTTATAGATGAGGCAATTGGACGAGAGATTAGGTGACTTGTCCAGGGTTGTACAACTAATACAGAGCAGGATTTGAATCCATGTTTTCTTGACCTCAGTCAAGCTCAGTGCACTGTCTGTTGTGCCATACTGCTTCTCAATATTCAATACATGCTCGTTTTCCTGGCTTGGCAAAATGTCATGATGAAACTATAATTACAATAGATGGTAAAGGAAGATGCATTACTTCTACAGAAGATAGTGCTGAAACAACAATAAGAACTTTTTGCACCCCCTCCTTTTTTCAGCTAAACTATCTTTTAACTAAAATAATGAATTATATGTATGACTTTTTTCCTTTTTTAGGGAAAGATCCCAGATATTTTTCAAATCCTCAGTCCTTAATTTTTGTATCTTCAACAGATGATTTGGGGAGAGAAAAGAACACAGAGAGATATACAAGTATGTCCTTCCCAGGAGAGGCCACCAGCATCAAAGTCTGGAATGCACTTGGCTTGGTAACCATCACAGCAAGGCATTCAAAGCACTGGATTTTGTGTTGTGCTTCCACAGATATAAAATTAGGCCGACAGAAGTCTGGATCTGGGCCCTTCTTCCATCCTGCTAACTTGTAGAGCATTGGTAGCCAAAAGCTTCTGGAACAGTTGTCTCTCCCTAGATACTGCTGTTCATTTCTGTGGGAATAGGACCACTTACATCTAATTACAGTTTCTGTTTAAATTTCCTGGACAGATATGACAGCGAAAACTTCTGGCTAACTGGTGGGGAGACCTTTAGCTGACACAGCTTATGAAATAGCTGGCTTTTAGTAGAGTACCATCAACTTTTAAAAGCAATTTAAAACTCACATGATGACATTCAGCAGTAGGTTATGGGGAGAAATAGGAAAAAGAGAAGGAAACCTGAAAACTACAGAAAAGGGAATGAAGTGGAATATGTGCAAGATTGTTTGAGAACCGATATATTAATACTAATGGTACTTTTTATAAAGCATGATGGTGAGAGACAGCATGATTAGAGAAAGCTTTGAAGCCAGGAAGATCTGTGTTCAGGTCACAGTTCTGATAGGTATTGGCTGTGTGACTATGGGCAAGTCACTGAATATCTTACGACCCAGGGGAGTTATTATTAAATTATGAGACATTTCTTTATTCAGAGTTCCTTGTGCCGATGAAATTCCAGGAGTGACAAAAGAAAAAAAGGAGGGGGGAGATAGTAATTAAGAAGTTGTTTCTTTCCTAACCTTTAGGGAGAGTGCGAGCCAAGCCAAGAACCCTCCAGCTCCAGATACTAACGATTGCTTGTCAGCTAGGACCTCGCTAAGGCCGGTGCATGTGCAGCGACATCCCTGTAGCTTCAACAATGGATCATGCCCCTAGGTGGCCGTGGTGATCATGCCACCCCAAGGTGCCTTCAGGCTCAAAAAACAGTGGTTTTCTAGTCTACTCATAACATATACTTTTTCTCAGTTCCCCTTCTGATCACTGAGTCAAAAGGAAATAATTATAGCATATATAAGTTTTGAGTGTGTCAGGTCCCTTACGGCAAGACTACTTTTCCCCTTCAAAGTTCTAAGGGTACCTGTGAGGGGTTGGGGACAACTTCTCTAATGCTATCAGTTTGAGTTAATGGTCACTAGTGTTTATTGGCTCCTGTCATTTAACCAATTAACTTAAATTAGCTTTTACAAAGGGAAAGTTATTGTTAACATATAATAAGGACAGAAGTTACAAGATATTTCCCCCAATGCCTGGGAACACATTCTTCCCTGTATCCCCTCAGTCCCTAGAAAGATTCAAATCAAACTTAAAAGGGTTTCTACAAAGCCTTTGCCCTATCAAATACTTTTAAATTCAGCATAGCCGATGGATAGAGTTGCTGAATTGCTTCCAGCACCTGATATCTTAACCTTGGAGGACAATCAACTGCTGAGCTGTACAGTCAAACCAGATCTGCCTGATCATAAATTCTGGAATGAACTCTAGATCTTGGACCTCGGGTGACTCATCATTCTAATCTTTAAAAACTCTCAAGGTTGTAACTATCTCCAGCATACTTTCATCTAAAACTGGGAAAGAGCAAATGCAAAGAGACAAAGAACAAAGCACCATATTCCTGGGCCATATGTCAGCCCAGCAGTTTATAGAATTCCTATGCTATACTTTTAGCAAAAAAAAAAAGAAAAAAGATCACTTTGGAGGTTTAGTGTTTTATGAACACTCCTCAGTTTTAGTACAGTAGCCAATCAAATCCAATTCAATAAACATTTATTAAGTACCTACAACATGCCAGACATTGTGCCAAGTGCTGGAGATATAATTAATAAAATTTTTTACAATCTCAAAGGAGATACAATGCACAAAAGGAGACAAGAAAGTAAGTTGGGTGGGGAAGAGATAGGACATCAGGAGGTAAAACCAGAGTGGGGGCATCTTGTTACATGGTGTTGAAAACAGGCAGGGCAGCAGATGCAAGGTGGAGTGATCTGACAGTCCAATTTCAGACCTCTAAAAAGGAAGGCATTGGGAGGTGTTTAATACTCCATCCTCCAGGCTTTCAAACAGAGAGGAAATGAAGCTGAGGGAGTTAAGAGTAAATCAAGGCTTGAGTTAGCAGCCTGGTGGTTAAGTTTAGAAGTGATGAATTTATTCTGAGAGTGGCATCTTATTTTATGGAGCTGAAACAAATCTAGGATGCACATTGGAATGATCGTTATTCCAATGTACAGAATGGAGTCCTGGGGATGCCCCATTCTGATACCTATTTACCCCCTTAGTGCCTATTTTACGGCTGCCCTCTTGGCTTCTTCCCAGATGTTTAAGGCCAAAAAACAGTCTGCCTAACTAACACAAGTGCCTAAATTACCATTTCTCCATTGCAGTGATGTGAGACAAGGCCAGGTTATATTCCTTTCCAGAGCCAGAAATTTTGCAGTCCCTTACAAAATCAACTGAGGTATACTTGACATTTGTCAATATATGTCACCATTATCAAAATAACATTAACACTTAAAATAATGAGGTGATTATTCCAAAATCCAAGTAATCATTTCATGGTACCATTTACATCAAAGATATTGTAGCATTATATGCAGTGGGCATTGCATAATGCTGAGCATCTCAGGACAGGTTGCTTCACTAATTAAATGCCTAAATTACATGCAAGACTTTTTTTCAAGTATACTTCACACTAGCATATGTATGTCCAAAGTACACAAAGAAATAAGCATAAACAGCAATAAAAAACCCTCTAGCAACAATATTAATAGACTTATGTAAATACAAAATAATAAGCATTGGTATATATGCAAATAAACAACAAACAACATTTCTGCATAGCTAGCAGAAATAAATAACATTGTCACAGGACAACAAAAAAATGGCAAAATAATGAAACAGAAATATATCTATATCTTTGCCAAAAAAAAAACCCAAAGGCTCATGAAGAGTCAAGCACAACTGAACAACAACAACTTGGTGGAGAAGTCAAAGAAGTCCCCAAGTAAAGTAGTGAGGCAGGAAATGAGTGATGAGTTTTGAAATTGATGACTGCTCCCTCTAATATCAGAGGGGCAAAAAGGTGGTAATGAGGAGTTCTAAAGAGGTCAAAATTTCCAAGTGAGCTCTCAATAGCTTTCCCAAGAGTTGAAAAGCAGAATTTTTACATAAGAAACACAGAAAAAAGTTCCCAAGAACATAAGACTATTGCTTTAGGATTAGACTTTAGACTACCTTAGGTGCATCACAAATTTTAATAGAGAGATGGAATCAAGAATTTGTGACTTATCAGTTAGAAGCTGAACAAAGGCAATTGATAAGTAGGAGATATTAACTGGATGGGAATGAATGTTTACAGAGGAGTCAAATCTCAAAACTATCCAGAAAGCTATGTAGATAAATACTGCTTACTTATCAGTTGAAAACACCATTTTTGCAAAGGGGTCGATCCTTTAAAATAAAACAGTATGAGAAAGTAGGTCTGTCCAGATATTAACTGGGACAATCAAAAAAAGAGGATGGAAAACAACTAGGTAAGAACATTCAGGTTCTATGGGGGTTGAGGTGGACCCTGGAAAGGCGGGGGTGGGAAAACTTCAGCAAGACATTCCTTTCATTCCTCCCTCATTGATTCCCTCTCTTACTCCCCACAAAATATATCCCACACTTTCTCCTCGTTGCTGAAGTCCACCACACCTACCTTTGTCCCTTCTTTCTGCTAAGACTTGCTTTTTACCTTACTCAGAAAATTGAGGCCATTCTAGTGGAGCTCCGTCTTTTTCTCTCATCATCTTAAAGTCCCCTAATATCATCTTCCTTTAGATATTGAGAGCTCTCTTTATCATCTCCCTCTTCCTTTCCCCACATCTTTGAGAAAGTGGACTTTTTCCTCATCAAAGTCACTCCTGTCCACATGTGCCCTTGATCCAATTCTCTCCCATCTTCTCCAGATGATTGAATCTTCAGTCATCCCCTTTGACAATTATCAACCTTCACTTACTGATTTCTTCCCTGCTATCTTTAAACAGGCTCAAGTTGGCCCCATCCTTAAAAATCCTTCACTATCTATCTCCTCAAACAATTGTCTTGTAGCATCCTCCTTTTTTCAAGCAAATTCCTTGAAAAGATTATCTACATTCCTTGCTCTACTTCCTCTCTTCTCACTCACTTCTAGATCTCAGGCAGTCTGGTTTCTGATCTTATCATTCAACTGAAACTGCTATTTCCAGTTGCCAATTGTGATTTAATTTTTAATTCTGGTGGTTTTTTGTTCAGTCTTCTTGACCAATTAGCTATATTTGATATTGTTAACCTCTCTTCCTGGATATTTGCTCCTCTCTGGTTTTTTTATGGCATTACTCTCTCTCTGTCTACCCTTCCTTCCCAATCTCCTTTGATCATACATCATCATACACCCTAGCTAAAAGTTCCTTGAGGATCTGTCCTAGAACTTCTTCCCTACATTCACTTTCATAGTAACCTCATTGCATTAACTATCATCTCTATGCATTTAACTTAAAGATGTATACATATGTATATGAGTATGAATATGTATAAATGTACATGTATGTATCTATATATTTATTTATGTATATGCATATATATGTGTGTATACATGTATATATATGTATATATGTGTATGTGTGTGTGTGTGTGTGTGTGTGTGTGTGTATAGTCCCAGACTCTCCCTTGAACTTTAGTCTTATACTACCAGTTGCTTATTGACAGTTCAAATGATATCCTAGAGACATGCCCAAGCCTGACTTCTTTATCATCACCATCCCCCATCCCTCCATCCTTCCAGATTTCTCTCTTTCTGTCAAAGGAACCACCATTCTTTCAGCCTCCCAAATTCATTACCTCAGCATTACCCTCACCTCCCTTTCCATCATCCCACATATTCAATCAATTGCCAAATCTGCAATTTCTTCTCCTAACACCAACCCCTTCTCCCCCAAGCAAAAAGGTACTACTTTAGTTTATTCAGTTTACTTCTCATCTAAATTACTACAATGTCTTCTGATCCCCAACTCAAGTTTCTCACCTCTCCAGTCTATCCTTCACATGGCTGCCAATATGATATTCCAGCTCTGATCATGTCATCCCCTATTCAGTAAACCCCAATAGCTTTCTATTGTTTCACAGAGAAAATGTACAGCCCTGTACAACATGGCCCCAACCTATCTTTCTAAGTTCACTGGGGCATCACTCTTTGTGATCACATCATACTCTGCGATCTAGCCCAGCTGGCCTCTCTGTTCCTCACACAGGAGCCTCTTATCTTCAGACTCTGTACTGGCTACTTCCTATGCCTGAAATACACTATCTCCTTGCTTCCTCCTCAGAGTTCCTCTCTTTCTTTAAGATATGGCTTCCATCTTCTGCATGAAGCTTTTTCAGCCTTCCCTCAGCCTCTAGTACCTTTCCTCACAAACTACCATATATTTAACTACTTTGTATGTGTTTGTATTTATTCACTTTAAATTTATTTATATTTATTATATTTGTATTATTTGTTAAGTTATTTTACAAGTCTTTTTTTGTCTCTCCCATTGAATGCTAAATCTCAATTATCAAAGAATAATTATATACTTGTCTATAATTTTAACCATTACTACTTTCCTGGAGATGATTTTCAATGACCAAACCTGACAAACGTTTTTCGAATAGAAATTCCTGCATTAAAACTCATGTACGTAGAGATGATATGCCATGGGCAACATCTCCCATTGCAAAAGTTCCTACGTACAATATCCAAAATTTAGAATACACAAGATATAATAACAGATTTTCTTCCAGTCATTTTTAGGGTCGGGTTATTAAAATCAAACAACCATGAACATGGAAATATTTTTACTTTCCTAGACATTTTTCTGAAATGAGACTAACCTCTCTCAGGGCCAGCGTCCCTCAGTTTCTAACTGCAAGGGTCCCAGATCCCCTGACACGAACGTGAAAAAAATAGTGAATGGCCTGGTCAAGAATACAGCCATCACTTAATTTATGTTGTTTGTGCATGTGTACGTGAACACAGGTATGTTTGTGCACCTAAGTTTACATCAAATACCAACAAACAAGATTTCTCTAGGGAAACACACAATTCAGGAAAAGCCAACCAGGAAAGCAGAACTATACTGATTCTGCCTCAAAGAGGCTTCACATGGTTCTTTTATTCTCCTTTCTTTCAAAATATAATGTTATGTTACTTCAATATAATTGATCAACCTAAACATAAGCCCAGAAGTTTGTGCTTCCCTTGCTTTTATATGCTGTTTTCTAGCTAGACTTCCTCCAAGTGTGAGAATCTGTAACCTTCATTAGGGATATTAGCAATAGGTGTAGCCTTCCTGTCTTTGCAGAACCTTGCCTCCCAAACCCCAGAGTTAAATTATAAATAAAATCAATCTTCTTTATTCACAGTTATAGTCTAATGAGACTGAATATTTGCAAGGTTATTTAAATAACAAAGAATATCATTTTTATACTAACCTCAGGAGTGGTTTTCCTCACTCTCCAATTCTGTCAGGGAGGAGAGGGAAGAGGAAAGAAATGGTCATTAAAAAGCTTTTGTCCTCAGAAGCAAACATTCTCTGTCAGAGAAATGTTATTTTGTCTATGCACATTGTGAAGATGTATACGGAAAGAATGACTGTAGCTTTATGCCTCTCCCTAAAATCCTGGTCAGGCAAAGAAATTAATTCTAAAACATTCACAATAATAAAAGTGAAATATACTCATCTTTCTTTAAACCTAAATAAAGTAGAAAGAATGAGCTCTGAGTGTCTGTGCTATATTGGTTTTGGAAGAGAAGAGAAACTGGAAGCTGTGAACAACTTATTGCTTATAACTATGATCAATAACTCTCATGTCTTTATGCACAAAGCACCAAATGTGGCCTCTTCTTCTTTGCTTTTTAAAAGAGAAAGTTTATTGTGGAATACAGCATAGCACAATAAAAAAAAAAGGACTAGCACAGTTCAATAGCTACCCATCATATGTGAGTAATGTATTTAAAAAAGAAAACTTTGCTCATAAAGGCCTCCTGGAACATGTATGCCCCTTCCATTCTCCCAGTGTTTTATTATTTCAGGGGATATGGAAAGTTCCCAGCAAATCTTATGGTTCATTTAGAGATAGAGTCTCTTTTTCATATTTCACATAAAGTACAGTTTTCCAGAAATTTTTTTGAAGTCTTCATTTGTTACTTTCATTCTACCTTTTCTTAGGGCCATCAGACCAGCTTCTGTACAAATTACTTTCATGTCTGCTCCAGACAAGTCATCTTTGCTATAATCAAATCATGTAAAATTACATCATCTGCCAAAATCATTCTGCTTGTATGAATCTGAAAGATGAATTTCTTAGTCTTTTCATCTGGTGGAGGGAACTCAATCTACTGGTCACTATGCCTGGTCTGAGCAGTTCAGAATCTACAGTTTCTATTTGGTTTGTAGCCACAATCACTTTTCCTTCTTCTATCAAGTCAATCCCATTCAAGTGGTTTACCAATTTTAACATTGTTCACTGAATTTCTCTTTTTCCTCTTGAATTTGAACACCTTTTGTTTCCAATGACATCAATTTCATCAATTGAGACATTTGATGGAATGCTCAGAAACAAGTTTGGAGTCATCCTCTAAATCCTTCTGTATAAGCTCAGAGCCAAGAATTTTGAGGTAGGTAACTCAAATCTGGTTTGCTACAACTTTGGCTAGCAAGGTTTATTTAACCTGTGCTAGGTGGGCCATAGAGAATAACTCTTTTAGAAGGCTTACTGCCCACCTCCTCATAATACACACTCAGGATGAGATGGGGGAAGCTCCGCAGACTGCTTAATTTCTTGAATCTGTTTATCCAGTCCGTTAATATCAGGATATATCTCCTGTGAGGCTTTCTTCACTTTCATCATTGTAGTGAGAGGATCTGTGTCATCTGTCAGAACTCCTATCACACCATCAGCCTTAGGGTAGAGGAGGACAGAACATCCTGATTCTTCTGGCAGACTCTTGTTTGCAAACGACAGAATGCTGGCTTAATACGCAGATCCCACTTCGGAAAGCACAGTGTTGTGGTTATCGCCATTGGTCTCCTCCAGGGTCATCTATCTTTGATTTTTCTTCCTCTTGCTTTTCTTCCAGTGTTTTAATTTATTCTTGATATTTCCATAAGAAGGTAATCTTTAATTCTCTCTAATTTAACAATTTTGGCCTGCATTGGATGTGAAGTGCTACCCGTGGCAATTTGCTGGCAGCATCTGGTCCCTTTGTTTTCTTCTTTTCTCCCTTAGTCAGAACCTGTGCGCCACTCTGACTTTGACACATTGTGCTCCCAGCTCCCCCATCGTCTCCAAATGTGGCCTCTTCTAAGCCCAAATCTCATCTTATTCATTTACTTTCCAGAAAAGTGGTTTTATAGGGTTTTTGATAATTATAGTTCCTCTTATCTCTCTTGATGTTCTTACTAGAGATAGTAAAGAAATACAGTATATCTTAAATTTCAACAGGTCTCAATTTTTCTCTTTTCCTACTTTCTCTCAGTACTTGCTTCCATTTGTTAGGTGTTGGCATAATAGCATCCAACATTCATTTGTCATGACTCAGTTTGAAAGAGTATGGGGCCATATTCTGGCCAACCCCTGGAAGCCATACCTGAATTTTAGTCCAAATTCTGTGATTGATCATCAGAGTGACCTTGTCTTTGGCTGTTTTGTGTCTCAGCTTCTACACCAACCTGGAATAATAGTCCTTGTTCTATCTGCTTCAGAGTTTTATGAGATTGCAATAATTAAATAAATATAAAAACACTCTGAAAAACTAAAACCCCTTACAAATCAAATAACCAAGGAATGTTATTAAGTGTCAGACAAGAATTAAAATTAAAAAAAAGAACATTAGAAAGCTTAAAAATGAAAAAAAGGGCAAAGAAGTGGGAGGAAGATAACCACCATATCTCACAGATTCTAGTGGCAATACTCTTAGAGTTAATAGGAAATATTTGATTGCAGGGAAATAAATGTAAGGAGATAGCAAAATTTGGATAAAGGAATAAGTTTAGGGACATTCTGGTAAATGTTTAAAGATGAGGTGCTGCTTATTTTTAGTGAAAACAGGACAAATTTTTAAGTTTAATCTGCTTTAATAATACTCTCAAGTCTAGAAATCAAGAAAACAAAAAATAAAACAATAAATCAACAAATTAAATTATTTTTAAATCTTTCCTAATTTCTGAGGTGTAAATATTCTCCCGAAAAGGTAATAATTGTTCTGGCAGGCGAGTACTAGCTGACTCCATCTCACCCCTGAATAAGCTATCTAGAAAAGGAGCATCTTCACATAAGTCAAGGTTTTACTTACTCTCAGGGTCTACCATTCTTGAATTTATAATAGAATCAAACATTTGAATCTAAAAGAGATATTACATGTCATCTAGCTAGCCTCTCACATTTTTAGATAGGCAGATTGAAGTGGGAGATATGAAGCCACATAGTTATTTTCCCTTCCTTATTTATCCGTAACCTATTCCTTTCCCCTCCCTTTTCTTTATTCTTTTCAAATGTAGAAACCAGAACAAACCATGCCTAGACCCTGCAATTCTTTTTCTACCTTTTTTTCATTGAAGAGTAGAATTCTGAAAATTCAATTATTCATTGTCCCGATAAGAAACATTTCATCATCATTTAGCCCCTCTGAATATATCATGTGTGTTAACCACTGTAGATTTCTCTTGTCTTCTGTGAATGGATTTTAAGGATTCCACCCTCTTGTCTTCTCGACAGGAATGTTTGAGAAGTCCTCTAATCTATTAAAGGTATATATTTTTTTCCAGTAGGATTAAGATCAGTTTTATAAGGTGAATTGTTCTTAATTGCTCACTTTCTCTTTTTACTTTTGGGGTACAATTTTCTAAGAGTTTATTTCATTCATGGCAGTTATATGGCACAAAAGATAATGTATTGGAACCTGGGGTCAGGAAGACCTGAATTCGAATTTTACCTCCTGGGGCGCATATGAGGATTAAGGGATATAATATTTGTAAATTGTCTAGCAAACCTAAAGTACCATACAAATACTAGTTTCTTGTTGTTATTATTGTGCCCTGACTACATTTCCTTGGTACTTGAACTCTTTATTTCTGACTGTTTGCATTCTGACATTGTATTTTTGTTTGACCTCAAAGTTTTAGAAATTAGCCATCACATTCCTGGGTGTTATCAATTATTCTTTCTTTAGAAGATCACTAGGGAATCGTTTTCTATTTTTCACATTTTCCTCTGTTTTGAATCAATCTGGGTAGTTTTATGAGTTGTTGAAATATAGTATCCACATTTTTAGCTTGGTCATGGTTTTAGGGGATCATTAGTTTCTTTTCTAAGTCAGTTTTTAGTACTTATATATTTCTAATTTTTTGAATATTTCTTATCTCATGTAATTATAGATTTCTGTTTACTCAATTTTCTTTTTCAAGGAGTTTATTATTTGTAAAGGTTTCAATTTTTTATTTTAAACTACTTATTCTCCTTCCCATTTTATTCCTCAAGGCAAGACACACTTATAATGGAGTCCTCATTGCCAAGCCATTGTTTTCACTGATGTTCTAAGTGTACTTACCGTAGAATTATTCTGTTCTTCTGAGTTCATCTCTTGGGATTCTCAATCCAAAGGGTTATCTTCATAGCATTTGGAGTTTTCTTCTATTTATTCCCTTCTCCAGCCTCAGTTTCGGGATTAAAACGTTGTCTCATTCTCTGTTCCCTTTCTCTTTTTTGGATGAATTGACCAAGTTATCTTTGGCTCTATCCTCTCTGCTATCTTGAATAGTTCTGAGTGTGGTGACTGAGACCAGACACTCCATTCTGCCACAATCCCTGGCTTCTACCTCCATCTCCTGGTGGCCTGACATAGGTGCTGCCCTCAGCCCCATTTCCATCTCCTTTTTCTTGTAGTCTCCAGCCTGGAGTTGGCTCCATCCTTAATTATATCTCTGGTAGGCTCCAACCCTATGTGGGAGATTGAACTCCCCTCAGAACCCCTGGAGGACCACCTTCTTTACCCATTCCTTGAAGCACACACATTACTTGGATTCTGTGCTGATAGGAGTACTGGTGGGTGCCCCAAAGTGAGACAAAGACACTGCTCCATCCTGTATCTCTGTACAGTGTCATAGAGGGGACTGGCTCTATCATAAACTGCTATTCTGATAGGTCAGGGCTGAGATCCCACCCTTTGAGGACCCAATTATCTGATTTTGTACTGTCTTCCATCTTGCCTCTTTTGTATCCCCTCTCCCAGTATTGCACAGTACTGGACTGGATGAAAGAGATCGATGGTATTTCTCTTCCATCCATTGCCCTTTAAATCTTTGCTAGAGTGTGGTTGAGAGGACAGGGATCCTCTAGAATATTTTATGTCACCAACTAGATCATGTCACTTCAAAGTAGTTAAAAAACAAACAAAACAGAAAGAGACCTTCAACACACACTGGGACAATATATGACCAGTGTTCCTTCAGTAGACACTCAGTTAGCAAAAGAGAAATTGATGAAAAAATAATTTTGTTTCAGATCTAAAACTGTCCCAATTTAAGCTACTAAAGAGAAAATAGAAAGACTTTCTAAAATTGATGCGCTCAGAAGTTGGTTTTTTTTAGTTGCCTGTAGGGCTATTCAATATATTTTTCCATTTCTAGTCCTACTGCAGTTTACAACTGGACTCATAAGGAGTCACAGAACAAAATTCTAGTTCCTTAAACTTGGGGTCAGAGGAGAAAAGCTATGCTCCAACTTCTCTCCAGGGCACATAGCAAAAGATACCTTCCTTTAGAACAGAAATAATTTCCTACTCTTTGGATCAATGTCAGTTCAGAAAGTAAAAGAAATAGAATCCAGGAACTCCACACAAAACTCTGAGAAATCGGCTGTCTCAATAGAAAATCCTAGGGCTGCTGAATTTGACTGCTTTCAGTTTGTAGTTCAGTAAATGATTCTTCTTTCACTGGACATTTAAAACTCTAGAGTCACATCTGTTTTTCCTGCTTTGAGAATGGTGTTCTCTGCTATACTGATGAAAGCTAAAGTGATGATACCAACCTTCAGGACAAAAGCACCACTTTCAAAATTTTCTTCCTTTTTTTTCCTTGATGCTTACACATACAAGTTTTCCTAGAGGTAAAAATGATGGAGTTAGAGAAAGGGGAAGCAGGATTGAGAAAAGTGCTACATGAAGTTGCTGACAGCCAATTGAGATTGATAAAAAGGACTAGATTAATGTGAAGAACTAAATATTAATGAATGTTAGAATTAGCCATACTCTTAGTCATTATCTAATTCAGTGCTGTCAATTTCCAAATGGGAAAACAGAGGCCCAGAGAAGTTAATTGATTTGCCAAAGATCCCCACCATTACACACACACACACACACACACACACACACACACACACACACACCAAAAAGTGTACGACTCTTCATGACCCCATTTGGGGTTTTCTTGGCAAAGATATTAACATGTTTTAGCCATTCCTTCTCGGAATGCATATGAGGAAACTGAGTCAAGCAGGGTTAAGTGACCTGCCCATGGTCATGCAGTTGGTATCTAAGGCTGGATTTGAATTCACAAGGAGGAGTCTTCCTGATTCCAAACTCAGTGCTCTATTCACTGTACTACCTAGTTTCCCATAAATAGAAAGTGAATACATTCTACTCTATGTAGAAAAATAACTTAATTAGGTTAAAATAAGTTACCTTTATTCCATTTAATAATAAAAATAACTTGCACTTATATAGAATTTAAGGTTTACAAAATATTTTACAAATGTTATCTCATTTTGTTCTCAACAGCCTTGACAGGTAGATGGGAATCAGACAAAGGTTAGGAGAGTTGCCCAGGGTCATACAGCTAGTAAGGGTCTGAAGCCAGATTTGAATTGAGCTCTACCTGACTCCAGGTCCAGGGTTCAATCCATTGTGCCTCCTACCTATTTCCATATAGTACATCTCTTACCTAGACTTCAACATTGATTTTCAGTTATTATTCCCATTCAAGCTCTGCTTATGTTTCAGCCAGCTCTCCTACATAGTCTTCGATAGCTTAAATATACACAGAATGCATAATTTTCAAATATTTCCCTGCATTCCTAATCAGTTTTTCCTATTTGTTTATTTTTTCAACCTTGTATGCAGCAAAAGCACAGAGTACTTGTTATACAGACTGTTTTGCCCACTTCACCTGACTCCTACCCCAGGTCACAGCAATCATTTGCCAAGAAATGTGCTGGAAGCTGTCATTCATCAGTCATGACTGATAATACTTCTGTCCATTTGAGGCAAAGACGTGCTTACTAATTTCAGCGACCTTGTATCTTTTTATCAATATAGCAGATTATGCCAAACACACCAAATGTAGCTTCCCTGGTATCATGGCAATGAGTCATACTTAGATCTTTTTCTGGAGGTCTCTTTTTAATGTGCAGCTATGGTCCACTCTTAGAATAATTACTTAGAACAAACCAAGATGGAAACAAACATAGCACCCAGCATGTGTATTTACATGATGGAGGCTTAATAAATATTTTTCGAATTAAAATGATCAGTTGATCACATCCTCCACAAGTCATTGGTATATTCCTAGACAAATATCAGGGGATTTGGAGAGGAAAGAATAAAAAAAAAATCACTTTATTTTTATTTCCTAAGGAACTTCAGAAACACTACCTAATTTCACTCCACTTTGGAAAAGCTATATAATTTTGTGGGTAGAAAATAAGTCTTAGGGCCGATAATTCCTGGCCTCAAATGCTGCCTTTGGCAAATATCATCTGTGTGACCATATACCATAGATAAGTCATAGATAAGTCTTAATTTCCCAGGACAGTTTCTAAGACTACACATTAGAGGTTAGTTTTGACCTGTATTTATAGGAATTTCTACCCTGGGCATTCTCTACACAACTGAAGGGGGCAAAATACAATCAGTCAACTGGTCAACTATGTACTGTCCTAAGTGCCGGGATCACAATGAAAGGTTTAAGAAAAACCTATAGTATCAATATTCTAATAGGAAACAATGTATTATAAATAATTAAGTACATACAATAAAGAGCCAGAGTAGATGGAAGTAATCTAAATCAATGTCATGCTGTAAGGACCAGGAAGTTCCTTCTGTAAAGAGTGGGATTTGATCTGCATTTTTAAAAATAATTTCAGGGAAATGAAGAAGCAGAGGTGAGTAGGCAAAGCATTCCAGGCATAAGGGATGCCAATGATAAGGCACAAAATCAGGAAATGGAGTTTCCTTTTTGAGGTATTGGAAGCAGGCCAGTAGAGTTGGAGTATTGAGTTCATGGAAGTGTAAAAGGGCTAGAAAAGTAGGAAAAGACCAATTTATGAAAGTTTTTAACTATCAGAGTAATTTATATTTTATCCTAAAGGTAATAGAAAGTCACTGGAAATGACTGGGCATTGGTGTGGGTTGTGATGTGGTCAGACACACGTTTTAGAAAAATCACCTTAGGAGATGAATGAAGGATAGATCGAAATGGGGTGAAATTTGAAGCAGGATGCCATTACAATAGTCCAGATAACATGTGATGAAGCCTAAACTAGGGCTGTGACCATATCAGTGCAGAAACTGAAGCATTTATGAAATTTTATAAAGATAGAAAGGACAAGATTTGTCAATGGATTGCATATGCAGGGTGCATGAGAAATCAAGGATGACATTAAAGTTGCAAGCCTGGGTGACTAGGATAGTGATGGTTCCCTTAGAAGTAATAGGGAAGTTTGGAAGGGAAGAAGTTTTGGAGGATAGAGGGGGAGAAAGACAATGAGCTCCATTTTGAGCTCAAGTTGAAACATCCAATTCAAGTTGAGATATCCAGTTCAAGATGACCAAAAGGTAGCTAGAGAAAAATGACTATCTCTGTAGAGAGACTAGGGCTAGATATCAATCACATTGAGATACAGATTACATTTGTGGGAATTTATGAAATTACTAATTGAGAGAATATAGAGAGATAAAAGAAGACCCAGGGCAGAGCCTTGGAGAATGCCAAGGGTAGCGAGAGTGACATGGTTGAAGAATCAGTAAATCGTTTTTTTTCCTCCCAGCTACATTCGTGAAAAGGGAATAAATAGAGTAAGCATCTTGGTAGAGAGAGAATACCATTGGCCTGCTCTCTCTACTCAAGTCAACATGAAGCCAAATGCATAAGTCTAATATTGACTCTGTCCTTGTCCATTTTTTGCTGCCTTCAGTGAAGACATACTGAACAAGGGCAGAGCCAAGATGGCGGAGTAGAAAGACACACATATGCTAGCTCCAAACCCACAGCCCATGGATTTCCTCTAAAAAGAACTCCCAACAAATTCTGGAACAGTGGAAGCCATGCAGCAACACAGAGCAGAGCCCTGCCCTGCCCTGGCCCTGCAACACTGAGAGGAGCGAGCAGATCTGAGCAGGCTTCAGGGACAGAATCTCAAGCGGCCACGAAGGTTCCCTCCACCCACAGGTCAGTGAGAGAGATGTCTGGACGGGCTGAGAGGGGAGCGGGGTGTCTCCATAACTCAGGCCCCCTCGGGAGGCAGCAGCAGAGGCAGCAGGTGGCCAGAGGCTCTAGGAGCAGGCAGGAGCTCAGCAGCAGCTCCATTACAGAAAGTCTCTGCAGTTCCCCTGAGGGAACTGAGCCTGGGAAGCAGCCCTGCCCCCACCTGATTTAATCTTACCCTGAATAGCAGCCAGTCAGCCCCTGAAAGCCCTGAGGCTGGGGAGCAGCATTTGAATCTCAGACCCCAAGCACTAGCTGGGCAGACCTAGGCCAGGGGTGGAGAGGACTCTCAGAAGTCAAGTAACTGGCT
>CM053769.1:451240430-451352930 GCA_028658325.1 Potorous gilbertii
AAAATGATTGCTTCAGTTCTGAAGTATTTGTGTTGATTACATTCCTTCTATTTCACCACATTTTAAAAAAATAAAAACAGATCAGATGCAAAAGAGTTAAAACGATACAATGGAAGTAAATTCAAAATTAACAAGCATGATAATCTTGAAAGTGGAGAAGGATTTACCTATAAGATAGGAGAGGATATCATAATGAATTAGAAAATGGGATACAATAGAATATTGTTCATAGGAAACATACTTGAGACATAATGATTCACACATAGTTAAAATGAGGGGCAGAAAGAGAATTTATTATGCTTAAGATAAACTTAAGGAAGCAAAGGAAGAAGTCATGATCTTAGGAAAGGGAATAATTATAAAAATAGACAGTTGAAAGAGATGAACGTTGAAACTATATTATGCAAAGATATCATATAAAATGAAATAATATCTATCTGTGCTTAATGACATAGAATCTAAGTAATTAAGTGGAAAGTTAATCAAACTTAAAAAAAAATAAACAACACATTATAATAGCTGGGGGCTACAATGTGCCCCTTTCAGACACAGAAAAATCTAACTGAAAGATTAATAATAAAAAAATTAAAGACTTTAATAGGATTTTAGATAAGTTAGAAATAATAGATCTCTGGTATTTCATGAATGTGAGTACATATAAAAGAGTATCCATATAAATATGTCATGTGTAACTCCTTAATAAATTAGTCATGTGTTAGAGTATAAAACCTTCAAAAACATATTTTAAAAAAGCAAAAATGGAAAAAAAATCTTTTACTGATCATAATGCCATAAAATTATAAGTAAATAAAAGATATTTGAGTAAAGAATTCCAAGTAAAATAAGGACTAGATAATTTAACCTTAAAGAATTGGTGGGTTGAAACACTATAAACAATTGACAACTTCATCAAAAATAACTATGACAATAAAATAGCATGCCGTAATTTTGAGGATACAACCAAATGCAGGACAGGGAAAATGAATGTTTCTAAGGCCTTTCATCAAAAGAGAGAAATAATAAATCATTTGGGCACACTGTTGAAAAAACTAGTAAAGCAACATATCAATCTTAAATTAAACACTAAAATATAAAATTTGAAAATAAAACAAGAAACAAACAAAATTAAAAGCCAAAAATCCACATTAAACTGAGAAATAGAACTAGGAACTTTTTATCAACTAAAAAACTTATAAACTGTTGGCTAATTTGATTTTAAAAGAAGAAAGGAAAACCTAATTGTCAAGATCAAAACAGGAAAATTTGTAACAAATGCAAAGGAAATGCAAAAACTAGAAACTTTTACCTAATTACATGTCAATAAAACTTATAACTTAAAGGAAACAGATACTTTCAAAAATATAAAATACTCAAATTATTAGAACAAAAATAGATAATTGAATAGTCAAATCTTAGAAAAAAGAAATTAGACAAGTCATAAATAAATTTTCAGAGATAAAATACAAAAAGACAAATGGATTTACTAGCAAATTCTATCAAATATTTAAATAACAATTAATTCCAAAATTACACAAACTGCTAGAAATGGGAAAATAAGAAATCCTACAAAATTTCTTTTATTAAACAAATACGTTCTTGGTATTTAAACTAAGTTGAAATCAATCAGAAAAGGAAAATTAAAGGCCAATATCTGTAATGAATTTTGACATAAAAACATTGAGTAAAATATTGGTAAAGAAAGCTACAGAGATGTCTTTTAAAAAATTGTGCAATATGACCAGATTAGATTTCTACAGGGAATGCAAAATTGACCTAATATTTAGAAAATAACACATTATATTTTTAAATATCACATAATTATATCAAATGAGTATAAAAAGCTTTGGACAAAATGCAATAGCTATTTCTGTTAAAAATACAAACAAAAAGAAAACCCCAACTACACAGAGACATCTGGACCTTTCCTTCATTCAGTAAATGGCAAGAGCATCTGTAATGGAGAAATGTTAAACAAACAAGTACAACACACTTCCAAATAAGATCAGGTGAAAATTATGTAGTGTCATCATTGTTATTTTTCATAGTTCTAGAAATACTAGTTATAACAATGACAAGAAAAAAATAACAGAATAAGCATGGGTGAATGGGAAATTAATTTTTTTTGCAATCATACTATTGGTCTTCTTAGACGACATTAGTGTTTAAGTAAAAATTAATTAAAACAATTTAAACTTGAACGATGTAGCAAGATACAATATTTAAATACATAAATCATCCATTTTTCTATATATTGCCAACAAAACCCAATAAGCAATTGAAATAAAAATTCTAGTCAAAATAAGTATAGAATGTATGAAATATTTGAGTGCCAGCTAAGACATACACAGGAATAACATGAATACAACTATAAAACACTCTTTACAAAAATAAGGTTATCAGAGCAGGATTAATTGCTCTTGGTTGGTTCATGTGATTATAAGAAGAATAATACTACTGAAATTCATATACTTATTCAGTGACATAAGAAATAAATTACCAAAGAGTTACCTTATAAAGCTAAAGAATTATATAGAATTCTAAAAATAATAATATAATTAATTTGTAGACCTCTAGGGAATAAAATTTTTAAAAAGTTCTGATGAAGAGGGACTGTTAGTACTATATCCCAAACTATAGGACAATGCAGATGATTGATCTCTGGAAAAAGTTATACAAGATTCAGAAACAGTAGGAGCATAGTGTTTGATAAGCCCCAAAACTCAACTGTGGTAAGGACTCAATGTTTGATTCAAAAAAACAAAAAAAAAAACAGTATGAAAATAGAAAAGTATTCAGACAGAAATGTTTAAATGAGTAGTATCCAACTCAGCAAGAAATAGAAAACATAGGCTTAGAAAACCATAAATCAGTATTAACTATGTTGTAGTTTGATTTGGCCAAATATTTCCCAATTACATTTTCATCTAGTTTGACAGCACTTGGAAATTTTATGAGTAGTCTTTGGGTCTTGAGTTTGACACTTCTGGTTTTAATTAATAGCTTACATCATACAATATAATAAACTCCAAATGAATTCATGACAATTTAACAATAAAAGATTGCATAATAAATAACTAGAGCATCAGCAAACAATTACTGGGATGGAAAAGTTCTTGACCAAACAGGGGCATAGAGATTATGTAGATGATCTGGACAGATAAAATGGACAGTTTTAATTATATAAAATTGAAATTTTTTTCACAAACAAAATCAACTCAATGAAAATTAATATGGATAAACTCTAGAAGGTTTCTCTGATAAAGGTCTAATGTCCAAGGCATATAAGGAATTGATTAAATTTATAAGAACAAGAGACATTCCCTAGTAGAACAACTGTCAAAGGCTATACACATGTAATTCTCAGGAGAAGAAAAACAAATTATCAACACTATGACAAATTGATTCAAATCATTAAAATTAAGAGCAATTTAAAAAATTCTTCAATTTCACTTCCTACCCACCTAATTGGAAAAAGATGACAATGAAGAAAAAGGATAGTTGTTTGATGGATTATTTGAGCCTAATGAATGAATGAAGGACTCAATAAACTGATGAATGAAAGAATAAATTTTAAAATGTACTACTAGATAAACTGTGTATTGGTTCAGCCATTCTGGAAAGTAATTTGGTGACCAAAAATCACAAATTGCACATATCCTTTGAACTAGTAATATCATTACGCCAAAAAATAAAGAGAAAAAAGACTCATTTGTACAAAAATATTCACAGAAGTCTTTTTGTCATGGTCACAAAGAACTGAGAGTCAAGGGAATTTCCAGTAAAGGGGTATAGATGAAGAAATTATTGTTTATGAATGTAATAGAATATTATTTGTGCCATAAAAATGACAAAAGAGATGGATTTAGAAAATGTGTGAATTGATGCAGGATATGATGATTAGAACAAAATGAATCATTTCTACAGTGACAGTGCAAATCAAACACAACACAAAAACATTCGCAAACAAAAACAATTTTCATCTACTTTGGTGGTGGTTTGTCCATCATTCTCAAAGAGGAGCATAATATCAGGAAGATGATGCCATGACTAGCAAATGAATTGGATTTAAATGAGGGAGGTCTGTGCAATGTCACCAGTCTTATTTTTTCCTCTGGAGCCATCTGGGTAGAGTGGCAAGATGATTGGGGATGACCCTACTTAAGAATTCTAATCAATGAAATAATCACCCAAAATTCTAGAATATGGAAATGAATCATGCTCCCACCGCATGACAGAAGAGTTGACTAGAGTTATAGAATAAAAGGGATTTTTTTCCAGACATGACCAATTTGTGGGTTTATTTTGCTTGGCTGTGAATATTTGTTACAAGGAAAGGTAACATTGGCAAAGTCTAGATTTCATGATGCCAGTGAAAAGAATATCTTGAGCAGTAGGTTTTCAAAGGTCTTGCCTTGATTCTAATGCCTTCTGGCAGGAAGGTCCATACCCCATGCAATACTTATCCCATAGTATTTTAATAGCCATGGAAAATTTCTGATTCCTATAGGTGCACGTTACAAAATGGTTAGTAACTGCATTATGTTATCTTCTTCCAGAGAGCAAAAGTCAAAGCAAACCAAGTTCCAAAGGTTTACTGACATTTTCCATATTTGCAGCACAATTTTTAGTACTTTCCCTTGCATTCAGTAATTTTCATGCCTCTTTATGATGTTTGAAGCCACATTGTGCCAGCAAAGATTGGTTTTTACAAGTGCTAAGGTCTTTTCTTGACCCATATGGTCAAAATTATCATATAATGTTTTTTAGAGTGAGATGCACTGGATAACACCAACAACTTCCTGGTTCCAGGTGGGAAATCATTGACGATCTGGTATAGTACTTCATTGTGTCACTCCAAATTCTGCCACTCTCTCAGAAGTAAGGTGCTTTCAAGGGAATGACACTTGAGTCCTTTGGCAGCACCATATTACCCCATGGTTTGTTCATTTCTCACAGAGTTTTATCAACCATCTGCTATGTTTGCCGGCCATTCAAAGACAACGGAAACACTGAAGGTTGGCTGAGTGTACCAGATTTACATTTGCTACTTTTGTGGTGTCTAGTGGAGATCCCAAACTTTTAGTTGTATTAGCATTTGCTTACAATCAAGGTCCTTGGGTGTTACATACAGTTTTCACTCCTTTAGGTGATGGCATAGCTCTGGAGCCCTGTGGACATCTAGATAGAGCATCTTCATCCATATTAGTTTTTCCTGGTCCATAATGAATACTGATTTAATTCCTGGTTGGCTAGTGATGACACTCATCTCTGAAAAGTAGTGTCTAGTCTTGCAACTGGTGAGAATGTATTAATCATTTGTTGTCTGTCCAAACTGGCAACTCTTCTACTTACACAGAGGCCCTCAACATCTCAGTGACAGTTCACTTCACAGACAACTAGTTAATGAATGAAGTAAAGAGACTTGCCACAACTCAAGTCACTTTGGCCAATGTGAGTTGTTTCTGGTGACATTTATTCTCAGCATAAGACTACTCCAAACTGGCATATATATACAGGGCAAAAGGCTAGTTTCAGTCCACAAAAGCTAATACTCCTTCATTTGTGAAGCAATTAAGTCCTTAAAACCTTGCTTTCATCTACTTGACTCTTGGTCTCTAAAGGGTTTGTGGGTTTTAAGACAATTTTGTATTTCTTTTATTCTGCTTCTATGCCTCTTTAATCATATATGCTTGAACACAATCTAGTGCGAGAAACCACAGTGAAACCAGGAGATGCAAGGTTTATACCAGTACCACACTGCCTCACCTGGAAGGCCACATTGGAGAAATCCTGCAACCTAACACAGGAAAGAGGAGATGAAGTCTACTTAAATTGATCCTCACACAAATTTTTTGTAGTTTGATGCCTACCTCCCTGTTCCAGAACAGCCCCAATGGACAATCATGAAGCCCAGACTAAGACTCAGGTATACAAAATTGGCAAAAGACCTTGTCGAAGTACATGAGACTTACTGCTTCTCAACATCTGGATCAATCTCCTGGACCACATGTGTGAGCTCAATCTTTTGTACTGATCACCAAGTTCTCCCTTCCAGAAACCTTAATCTCGGAACCCCTTAGGTGTCTCTCTGAAGTCACAAACACAAACCTCATCTGTCAGCCCAGGGACAAGAATTATTTTCTGTATTTACACTGACATCTACAGTCAGTAGATCTGGTCTTCATTTCCTTAGAACTAAATCCAGGGAGTGTCCTATTTTAATGCTCTAAAAAGGAAAAGATTATTTGTGTTTCCAGAATTAATGCCGAGGAAAGAAACTAAATAGCAAATGTTGATGAACTTAGGTAGAGAGAGGAGGAAGTCCCAAGAAAACATCAATGAGTTTCTTTAGGTGAAAGTTACACCACTGAATCCAATCCCATTAAAACAAGTTGTGAAAAAATGAAGTTTCCATGCTGTTAAAGCTTCTTTTATGTGGTGTTCAGGCTCTGCACGCTGTGGACGTATTTGTGAGGCTTTATTCCCCAAATCAAGCATGTGCTAGGGTAAACCTCGCATCTCCTGGCTTCACTTCGGTTTCTTCCAAGAGAAACACCTGCCAACTCAATCTCTCCCTGAATAAGAGACACTGAAGCCTTTATGGGGGAAAAATGAAAATTTTAATCAAGCCTGGTTTTATAAATACCTATGACTCATTGTGCAGCACTCACTGCAGAAAACTGACAGCAGGAAGTAGAAGGCTGACCTAGTTTGAGCCAGAACAAAGGTAGGATTTACTTTTTTAGAGGTTGTAAATTTTTCTTCTTTAGTAAGGAAGGAGGATTTAATGAATATTAGAGCTTAGGGAACCTGGAGGCTGATAACTTGAGTGTGGAGCCAGGCTTCCTTTGTGTTCAGGCTTCTCCATGAAGCCCAGTCATCAAGCCTCAGCTACAACCTTCAAAACCCTTCTCCGTTGAGTGAAGTGTCCAACTCCCTTAACCTTTGACCCAAGCTGTGTTTGAACCTTCATCTTTAGGAAATAAGTTTTGAGCATTAAGCCACTATAGACTTCAAAGACTCCGTGATTTATATACTATTTTTTAGTGAAGACATCTGTCTCTTTTCTTTGACAAGTATCTGAAATGGAAGTTGGTTGTGTACGTTCTAGCAGTGATGGGGCTAGATGAAGAATTGCAATGGTGCAAGGAATAAATGTATGCATAAGCCTTGACCAGTTTCCAGAGTTCCCTGCTGCACTTACCCAAAAGAACTCCATATTTTCCAAATATCAATCTTTCTGAAGTTTTCATGCTGTCTTGCCTTCTTTTTCTGTTTCTGCTACACACTTTGGATCATTTTAGGGACTCTGAACATTCTTTAAGGCATATTTCTTTACTCCTAGAATGAATATATACAGCAGCTAGCCTAAATTATATCCTTTTAAAGGGCAAAACTTAGCCTAAAAGTTGCAATATCTAGTGGCCTTTTAAAAACAGGCCGATTTGTAGCCTCATTGCCTGTTTTAATGGACTGCCCTCTAGACTCCCCATTAAATTCATGAAGGATTTGCATTTAACTCTAAGCACATCCAGATGAGACTATGCCTCAAAGAGAACATCTGAAAGGCAAAGTAAGTCTGAGAGGATTAATACAGAATAAAACCCAGATTAAATCAAATAACTAAAGAAAAATTAGTAGAGAGACAAGAAAGGTTCAAATGTCTACAACACACTTACCTACCTCACTATATTGAACAAGAGAAAAAAGGAAGCGTGAATGGACAGATTTAAATCAGAGTCCAAAACTAACTTTGATTTATGCTTATGCTTGTATATACTTATGGCTTATTCCTCTTATTCTCTTAAATGGGATTTACATTATTTTCATTTGTTCTGTCTAGCCAAAGCAGGAAAAACTGTGGCAGTGCTCTTATGTGACTACCCTTTGCTGTTGCTGTAATGTAGATCTCACATATATTTGTCTATGTAATGCGTTTTATCATCAGTTGTTAGAATCATCTACCCTGTGCCTATGTACTGGTAGAGCAGCATTGCTAGATATTGTTATAGGCCAAAGTCATCAATACCAAAATGGATTTTTTTTAAAATTAGTAAAACATCCATTTCCTGTGCTAAATTCTGCTTTATTGTTTTTCCAGAATATATTTCCAGTGGTGACATGAACAAACAAAAAAGCCTTGTGCATAATTGATTTTTCAGAACTGAATATTTCTTTGTGAATTTTGAATGTAGCAAAAAGGTTTAGATGACATTGGTAGGGTGGGAGGGGAGGGAAAGGAAAAAAAAATTTATCTGCTATCTACTATGTGCCAGGCACATGCTAAGCATAATTCGTTTGATTCCCACAACAACTCTGTGAGGTAGGTACAATTACTATCCCCATTTTACAGATGAGGAAACTGAGTCAAACAGAAGTTAAGTGACTTGTCTAGGATCATAAAGCTAGTAAATGTCTGAAACCAAATTTTAACTCGGGTCTTCCTGACTCTGCTTGACCAGCTCCTTCAGTAAATATCACGCAAATAGAAGGCAATTATGCTATGTTGCATTGATTTTAATTGAATTGATGTGACAAATCAGAATTTCAAAGTACTTTGTATTGAAGCACTTTTCAGATTCTAGTTTCTATTTTATTTGTTTATGTACATATCTAATCACCACTAGTCTATAAGGGAAAATATTTCCACCATAACAATAGCATTTTCAAGGGGAGCAGTATTTTCCAAATCAAACCTTTGCCTCTCTATGTACAAGTCTATATGGCATGTATAAAAACAACTAAAATCAAATAACTTCATATTAAAGCCAAAAATCTCACAAAAATAAACTCTGTAGTTCTATTTTTTTTACTTTTGCAATGAATGACAATGTTCCTTCTAGAGTTACTACCAACAAAATAGTTATTAAATAGTAAATAAAAATGCTTTAAACCATTACTGATTAGAGAAATACAAGTTAAAACAACCTTAAGATATCATTTTATACCTACTAGATTGACTAAAATGATAGAAGGGGAAAGTGATAATGTTGGAAGGGATATGGAAAAATTGAGACATTAATTCATTGCTGATGGAATTGTGAACTGATCCAATAATTCGGTGAACAATCTGGAATTATGCCCATAGGGTTATTAAACTACCTATACCTTTGACCCAGAAATACCACTACTTAGTCTATTTCCAAAGATTGTTGAGGAAAAGAGAAAAGAGCTATATTTTCTAAAATGTTTGTAGCAGCTCTCTTTGTGGTGGCAAAGAAGAAGAAATTGCAGGGATGTCTATCAATTAGGGAATGCCTGAACAAATTGTAGTTTGTGACTGTGATGAAATACTACTGTGTTATAAGAAATGATGAGTTCAATGATTTTAGAAAAACACGAAAAGACTTGCATGAAATAATGAAGAGTAAGAACATTGTGTTCAGCAACAGAAATACTGTTTTAAGAACAACTGTGAATGAATAAGCTATTTTGACAATTATAAATACAAGTAAACTATAAAAGATATGTGAATAAAGATGCTATCTGTATCTAGAGAAAGAACTGATAAGTAGAAGTATGTATAGAATAATTTTACACATATATATCTATTTGTGTTTAATTGTAGCCATCTCTAGGATGGAGGGGAGGGAAGAAAAAATAAATTTACTTGATAATTTTGTTATGTATTTGAAAGGACTAGCAAATTGTTCATGGTAGATTTGCAGTTTCACGTGCAATCATCTTTTTTTATTGAACTGACTGTATCTATGTGTTATAGAAATGCTTGTTTTATTCCATAAATTAAAAATAAAAATTTTAAAGTAAATAATATTTAAATTTATCTATTTATATCATTATTTAAAGTAAAACATTGATATCATCTTTACAGAAACCTGGGATGACTTGGACAAACTGATATAAAGGTAAGTGATAAGATCCAGGAAAGCAATTTATACAATAACAATATTTTTAAAATAAACAAATTTGAAAGATGTAACTTTAATCACTGTAATGAGGGCCAATGCTGAGAAAAGCTACCTATCTCCTTATAGACCAGTGATAGCTATAAAATGCAGAAACATTTTTTATAAATGACAATGTGGGAATTTGTTTTTGTTGACTATGTATATTGTTACAATGCTGTTTTTTTAAAAAAGATTTCTCCCTTCTCGTTGTTTTAGGGGGAGAGATATGAGAGGGAGAGTAAGTAAATGCTTATCAGTTGGAAGAAAAATTTACCATGTGGTGGACAAAAGAAAATGAAAAGATTCCTTATAGGGTAACATAATCTACATCTTATAAGCACTACTTTAATTCATCCCCCTTAAAAGAAAATATTTCAGTTTTTTGAAGTGTCAGAACATAGCATCTTCAGTATTCTTGTATCTTATCCATACCGCTATCCCAACAGTACAGGAAAATGAAATTATTGTCTAAAATATTCCTAAATAAAACCTTCTGATGAGTTGTGGTCTTTGTGTATTAAAAAAAAATCATCCATTTTGCTCAGACTAGGATGTTGTTTCCCTTTAAAGAAGTTGTCCTCAAAATCTGCCTGACCCAGAAGAATATAATATACACATTCATATACAACATGAATTACATAAAATAACATATACATTTACATAAATATAAAATATGAAAAACAGAGCCTATGAGAAAACTGGTGTTTCTGAACTCCAGCAGAATGCCTGCTTTGCTTCAGGATGTCATTTTGATCCAATATTGCTACCCTGGTAAATGCAAAGGTAGAACGAATCAGTATTTATTTTTGATAATTTTGTCCTTTTAATCTCTTATTATAAGTAAAGTGATTTATATTACTAGAAAATGATGTCTTTTTAAACTTTGATCCAAAGCAAGAGAGCAATATTTTTACTGCTTCTGAAATGACATGGACAGAGAGGATATCTGCATACACTGGACTTCTGAGGTATCCTTAAAAACTTCTTCCACAAATCAAAGTTGCAGCATCCTGGACCCATTAAGATCATAGTACTTAGACTTGAAATGAACCTTGGAAGACATAGAAACTTGTAGATATAGAACTTTATGATATCTTAAAAATCTTCAAGTCAATCCTTTTCATTTTATAGACAAGGGCATTGGAAAACCATGGAGATCAAGGTGGCTCGTTGATTTTTGTCCTTCATTCTTGAAGAGGGCAAAAATGACACCACTATGTTGGAGTCAAAGTACAGTGGGTTCAACTGTTCATGATCAGATCAGTTGGAAGGCTCTACTACAGATCAGACACAAACAATCCACATGAACATTTAGGGTGGAGATGTTTCTCAATTTGTACGTTTCATGTTTCTTTTAGAGCTACTACAATCCTGCTTCACTCATAGAACACAGCACCTTCTTTGATGTGGGCACACAAACCTGGGTGGTCTTTTACCTGTGTCTCCTATGTCACCCAATCAATTCCAAAGTTCTTCAGAGATAACTTGAAAATGTCCTTGTATCACTTCTAATCTTCATGTGAGCACTTGCCTTGAAAGAGTTCTCCATAAAATAGTCTTTTAGACATCAAGGGATTTATCCAAGATTGCATAGGTAAGTAATAAAGCTTAGATTTGTATGAAGGCCCTTCCTCTGACTTCAAATGCAACACTCCCCCCAACTAAATCACTGTTATTTCTATTAGATCACAAATGGGATTATCTATCAGGAGAGGGATCAATCTAGTTAAGGGAGGAACTAGCTAACTGAAGATAATAGAAATCTCTCCACTGAATCATGATGTCTGTAACAACATGGAGCCCTCACTTGCCAACTGTCTACATGGTATATATGACCTATAGGGTGTCACTTTTCTACCATGACCCAGGAAGCTCATCATGAAGAAACTTCATCATCCTGCAAGATGGAATCAGCCCTGTTATGCACTACCCTCTGCACCTTTAATAAAAGGGTAAAGCCATGAATGCCAGTATCTCCATTTACAGAAGACTGGCACAGCCCTTTCTTCATTTCCCATATGGTTCCACTACTTTTAGACTTCTATGATTTCTCCACTGTAACCCTGCCTGTCATGGATACCTTCCTTTGACCTTCTCTCTTTTCAACTTTCTTTTGTATGTTGTCTTCTATCTCTTTCTCTGTCTATGTCTCTCTCTGTTTCTGTCTTTCTCTATCTCTATCTCTGTCTCTATCTGTCTCTCTGTCTGTCTCTCTCTCTCTCTCTCCCCCCCCTCCTTCTCCTATTCCCAGCACTTAGCACAGTGCTTGGCATAGAGTAGGTGCTTAATAAATGTTTATTGAACATTGACATGTAGCATAATTGAATAGAAAGTGTTATAATATTCTATATTATTATACTATGCTATGTTACATTACACTATACTCTACCCTACTATACTATACTATATATAACTAGGTGGTATGGTGGATAGAGTGCCTAACTGGAGTTGGAAAGATTTGAATTTGCATCTAGCTTCAAAATACTCAATAGTTATATGACCCTAGACAAGTCACTAACATCAGTTTCCATATCTCTAAAATGGGGATAACCTACATCCTAGGGTTGTTGTGAGATTAAAATAAGCTAGTATTTGTAAAGTGCCTCGCATAGTGCTTGATACACAGTAAGTGCTATTAATTTCTAAATTTAATATTGTCATTATTTGATTAAATTTGATAAATTTGATTAACTAGATGGCACAGCAGATAGAACATCAGGCCTGGAGTTAGGAAAACCTGAGTTCAAATCTGACTTCAGACACTTACTAACTGTGTAACCCTGAACTAGTCACTTAACCCTTTTTGCCTCTATTTTCTATTCTTTAAAATGAGCTGGAGAAGAAAATGGCAAAGTACTCTAATATCCTTGCCAAAAAAACCCCAAAAAGGTGTCACAAAGAGTTAGACACATTGGAGATGGAGCCAAGATGGCAGAATAAAGGCAGGGATTTGCCTGAGCTCTCCCCAGAATCCTTCCAACAAATGACTAAAAAAAACAGTTGGACACAACTAAAATGACTGAACCATAAACATATAAATATATCCCATGTTATGCTATGATATGCCATACTAATACATAATTATACTGCCTTAGTTGATCCCTTTTGATTCTAGGAGCTCAGTTTCTGCTACTGTAAAGTGAAGGATTAAACTAAGTGTAGTCTTAAGTTTATTACAAGTTCAAAATGTTATTATTCTTTGTAAAGATCGCCTTTGCTATTCTTGTCTAGTGTGGTACAATCTATGAGCTTCAGAGTGCAAAAATCAAAAGAAATTTTTCTCCACCATCCTGGCAATGGAGCTAGTTTCTGTTCAACAAACATTTATTGATCATCTATCGTGCATAAGTCATTCTGCTAAGATAG
This sequence comes from Potorous gilbertii, assembly GCA_028658325.1. Taxonomy (NCBI): domain Eukaryota; kingdom Metazoa; phylum Chordata; class Mammalia; order Diprotodontia; family Potoroidae; genus Potorous; species Potorous gilbertii. The sequence goes on from CM053769.1 coordinate 451,253,705, forward strand.
TAAGAGATACAAAGATGAATAAGAATACCACCACCCCCAGTCAATCCAATTCCACAAATTTTTATTGAGTACCCACTTTGTACAAGACACTGTCCCGGGTACTGAAGATATAAAGACAAAAACCCAAAAGTCTCTGCCTTCAGGGAACTTACAGTATCCTGGAGAAATAAAATATATATGCAGGTAAATAACTATAAAAATATGAGTAATAGTAGTTAGAGAGGTAACCTAAAATCAGGAAGACCTAGATTCATCTGGTCTCTTACACATATTTGCCATAGTACCCTGGGAAGTCCAAACCTCTCATTTCATCCAGTGCCTCTTTAAGATAAGTTAGAGAATTGATGCATTGATAGGAAGGGAGTTTATTCACTACTCATTTTCTATACCAATGAAACTTCACTGATGGGGGGAAGGGACAAGCAGGAGAAAGCCCTAAAACTGAGAAGATCTAGACAAGTTTCCTGATGGAGTGGTCCCTGAATTGTGCTTTGAAAGAAAACAGGAATTCTAAAAGTTGGAAGCAAGGATGAATTTGTAAAAGACAGGTATAAGAAACAAAATGTGTGAGAAACAACTATAAGGCAATTTGACTATAATAAAATATGTGAGGGAGAAAAATATAAAATAGGACATAAACTGTAAGTGACCCTGTATAGTACTTTAAATGATAGACTGATAATTTTGAATTTTATTCCATAGGCAATAGGAAAATTGAGGGTTTTTTTGTTTTTGCTTTTTTTTCTAGTAGGAAGGTAGCATTGTCAAATCTATATCTGTATAAAGATTAATTTGGCAGCTATGTGGAGGAGGAATTAGAGGGAAGAAAATCTGGAAGTGGGGAGATCAATTAAGAGACTTTTGTAATAGTATGGGTAAGACCTGATGAGTTCCCCAGTTAAGGTAGAGGCTACAGAGAGGAGAGAGATGATGACTTAAAGTAACTCCAGATAGTAAAAAATATTTAGGAATCTACCTGCCAAGATACACACAGGAACTATATGAACACAATTACAAAATACTTTTTACAGAAATAAGGACAGAGAGAAGGAGTGAATGAGAGAAATGTTGTGGAAGTAGTATCAAAAATACTGAACAGTATACAGGATAGTATGAGCAGTGGTGGAGGAAGAATAGTTAAGACTGACTCTAAGGTTTGAATGTGGATGACTGGGGCTGACAGTTTACTAGGGAAGATATGATCCATGATCAAATAAATACAATATGAATTAAAATATGACAAAGTGACCCAAGAGATGTGGGGAGGCAGAGATTGCTTCTAGGTGTGCAAATGGTTGAAGGCTTCCCTGAAGAAGTAGCACTTGAGGTAAACCTTGGAGGAGAGGTAGGAGAGGCAAGCTTCAGTAACTGGAAATGTAGGATGATGAGTTCATTCCAATCACAGAGCAGGAAACAGGTAAATGCTTACTTGATGCTACCATTTCCATTAGATATGATCAGACTCTTTCCTTCTCTTCTTTGCTAAACTCCACAAAAAAGTCATCTAGTGCGATATCTACAATATCTCACCAGATAATCTCATCATCTCTTAGAAGACTGTCTAACTTGCACCAGTGGTTCTTGGGTTTTTTCTCAAGCCTCCAGATTGTATTCAAGGGGAGAAAGGGACAGAAAAGATAAGAAGTGCTGCTGGACAACACAGGTTAAAGGGAAAATATCGCATGCAACCAGGGTGTGCAAGATCTCCAAAGACCATCTTTCAATGAATATAAGGAAAGAAAACCTTGGAATATGACATAATAAAAGTTCATTCCCCACCTCAAAAAAAAAAGTTTTTACCAAGAATAATTTATCTTGAAAAAATATATAATCATAGAAGGAAAAAATGGATCTTTAATAGAAAAGAAGACTTTCAAATATTTTTGATTAAGAAAACCAGAGTTCAGAAGACTCTTTGAAAGACAAATTCAGGAAACAAGAGGGTAAACATAAAGCAATTAGAAGGAGGTAGGTAATGATCAAGGGATTGCCTACTAAGGGGAAAATTCATGGTTCTTCCTAAAGAATTCCGCTATCTTCTGTGACCAAAAAGGGAATAAAGAAAGACAAATGCAAGGTCTGGTTGTGGTATTATTTTGCTTTTCTTGATTTTAATATAGGAAAAAAAAAGAGAGAAAAAAGATATGCTATGAAAGATAAGAAGAGGAAGGGGAAGGTAATTACTATTTTTTCATAGTTAAGAAACATAAGAAGAATATTATTTGACTTGGACCTGGGAGAGTGAGCATTAGGTATCTCATGAATCTGACTCATCTGGTTGAAAACACATGCAACACAAATTTTATGTATGTGGTATAAAAATATGTTAAAGTCAAAGGGGAAATATCAGGGAAAGAGAAAGGGGATGGAGAGTTAAGAAATTGCCGAGAATTGGGGACAGAATAGGGACAACGTTAAGTTAAGAAATTTCTACCATGCAGGGCTAGTCATAAAAAAGAGATTAAATAGAGAGAAAGAAAAGGTAAGAATCAAGATCTGAACTATGCAAAAAAAATTAAAATCAGAGTTCAATCAGGCCACCTTTGTATAGATTATTACTAGGGTTGATCTTATTCCATTTCTTTCCCCAACTTATTTTTCTTTGCAAAGAAAGAAAGTGGAGGAAAAAATAGAAAAATTTTAATAGTATTTAAAGGGAAAAGACTAATCAACAATGGTATCAATGAATTTAAAAAGAATGCATAGATAGAAAGATAGAGCATGTATTAAGCTATATGCTGAGAATTAGGGATAAAAATATAAGCAAGAAAAACAATCCCTGCCTTAATGAAACTTATGAAGGAAGACAATATTTAGGGGCATTGAAAGGCATGGGCTGGATTAGGAAAGGAAAGGAAGGTTGTCATTGTGGGAGGGTGGGGTGAGAGAATGCTGGGAGAGGAGAGGAGATGGAGTGTGGAGAGAATGCAGGGAAAAGTGTGGTTGGGAACGTTGAAAAAAGTGACCAACTGAAAAAAAAAACAGGGCTCAAGGGGGAGGATTCTCATGTAAACAAAGAATAGGTGAGGAGGAAGTGGAGCTTGGAGAAATTCCAGTTGAAAATTAATTAAAGCATAGTTGGGGTACCTCCCAAAATGGTAATTGTGGGAAAAGGGAGAATAGAATCTTAGTATGTATTTAAAAATAAGAGCAAGCATTATCTATGTTGGAGAAACCAATAACTTTTTAATAAGTTGAGGCTGGGTCTTAAGTCAACCTATATTTCCTCCTTAGTCCTTAAATTCATACCTCAAAATGCCTACAAGTGGGGAAGTAAGGAGAATATGATATCACCCAATGATGTTACCCTTCCTTTTCAAGTGGGAAGAGTCCATATTGTCTGTTTGGATTCCATGATTCCAGACATTCTTGGAGCCTAATCACATATGTTTTCATTTATTGAATTCATTTATTCCATTATTAATTAATTTTATAACTGGTAGATATTTATTTAAGCTAAGGGGTTAAGGAGCTTAGTATATGCATAGACAGCGATGAGTAAAAGCTTATGGGAAATAATTTTCTCCACTTTATTTAATAAATAATATGTAATAACCTAGGATGGGTGATAGGTCTGAGTGGATCTGATGATCTCTTTTAATTCATAAACTCAGATTGTCTCTAGAATGAAATACAGACATCTTTGTGGGCGGGAGGAGGTTGTCTTTCACAATTTGGCCCCAATCTATCTTTCCAGCCTCATTATATATTATTCTCCTATTCTCCTTCCCAAAATGACTTTCTGTCTTCACACATGGCACTCCACTTGGTTCTCCTCTCTTCCCACCTCCACGCTTTTGTACTAGATTTCCCACTTCTACCCCACCCCACCTGGAATGCCATATCTTTTCATCTCCATCACATATGATTACCCATTTCTTTGAAGATGCAGCTCAAGCACTACTTTCTACATGAAGCCTTCTTCTGATGCCCAACTGCTAGTTTTTTTTCCCTCCCTTGTATTTAATTATCTTGAATTAATTTTGCATTTATTCTCTATATACTTCTATACATACATGTTGTTTTTCCTGATAGAAAGCAAATTCCTTCAGAGGAGTGGTTAATGTTTTTTGGTTTTCTTCCTCAAAGTTTAGCATACTGCCTGCCACATAATAGATGCTTAAGAAACATATCTTGTTTGATTGATTGATCCTTGCCTGATGGAGAGAGATAATTGCTCCAGTTTAGAATACAAGCTGTTTTGTAAAATCTTACAGAGGAAGTTAATAAGAGAATAATTTCAACATATGACCTCACATTTATAAAATTGCTTCAAAATTAGCAAATTCCTACACACACACACACCCCATATATATATAAATATATATATATATATAAAATCTCCTTTGATCTTTACTAAAACCCTCTGAGGTAAAAGCTACTATTTATCTTCTTTTTATAGGTAAGTGACTTTCCCTGGGTTTCAGAGCCAATGAGTATCCGAGGCAAGATTTGAATTCACATCTTCTGGACTCCAAGTCCAGAACTCTCCCCAAAGCTATTTCTCTGCCCAGTAAGAAACTGTGAACAACATCTCCTCATAAAACTTGGAATGGATGGAAGGAAAGCCCAGTTTCAAAAAAGACTCAATTGAGCCAAATAATCCAGAGAAAATTTAAATCCCAAAAGAATCTAAGGCTGAAAGAAAAAGGAAGACAACAGACAAATGAAAAGAGAATTTTCCCAAATCTTTTTCAAAGGTTTTTAAAACAAACTCTTTTCATTCGATGATAGAGCCACCATATCTGGACTCTAACATCATGATATATAACATGAGGAAGTAAAAACGATGCTAAAGAAAATAAAGATGAGAAGATCAACTAGACTAGACTAAGTATACATAGATGATGATATTGCTGGAGGTGGGAAAAAAATGGAGGCACCAAGGGATAAATTTCAGACTAATTGAAAGAGAGAACAATACCATGTCCTTGGGAGGGAACTGGGGAGAGGGAGGAGAATCAAAGATACTATGGACTATAGAAAAAATGCAATTGAGAAAGCATCAGTACTATGGATACATATGCCTACCTTCCACTCTCTGTAAATCTTTCTAAGAATAATCGCACATTTTAAAAGCACACTTCGTTAGTCAGTGGATCAATCAGCATTTATTAAGTGCCTACTATGTGCTAGCCACTGTATGAAGTGCTGGTGCAGGAATGAAAAGGGAGCAAAGAAGGTTTTCATAAGCATTTCACAGAAGACTACATCTTCATAGCCATACAATGGACTGAAAACTAAAGAGAAACCTCATTTTTCTTATTTTTTTGACTATCAAAAGAATTTGGTTCAATAGAGCAAAATGCTACCTTAAAGGCTCTCCTCCAACAAAATGTTACTATTTGTATTTTAAAAATGAGTGATTTCTTGTAAGCTGCAAGAGAGATAATTTTGTTGTATGAGTCTTTGGTATTAATATCAAGTGAGACACAAACAAAAAGACATATGGTTGTCAAAGGTTCTTACCACTCTAACAAAGAAGGTCCAGTGCAGAATCCAAAGAGAAGAGGGATGTCCTATAGATTTCATCAATCAATAAGCATTTTCAAACATGTACTGTGTTCCAGACACTGTGCTGCTCTGGGAATACAAAATACAAAAGTGAGATAACAATCCCTGTCCTCTAGGAACTTATGCTTTAGCAGTAGGGGATAAGATCTGTTCATAAATAAATACAGGATAGATTTTTTTAAAAAAATACAAAGTTATGGGAAGGTGGGGAGGTGGGCATTAACAACTGAAGGAATCAAGAAAGGATAATTAGAGGAGATGGTACTGAATTGAGCCTTGAAGAAAGCTTAAAATTTCCAAGAGTCAGAGATGGGAAGAGAGATCATTTGAGGAGGACAAAGGCTTTACAAGGAGGACAAAGGTTTACAAAGGCACAGAGGAAAGAGATAGAATCTTGTGTATAGACAATATCAATAGGCCAATTTGTGTACTGTACAGAGTATGGAATGGGGAGTTATTTGCAATTAGATTGGAAATAAGGGCCAGAATCAGTGCGTGAAGTGCTTTAAAGGTTAAACTCAGTTTATATTTTGTCCTAAGGGATTCACTTAGCCATTGCAGTTTCTTGAGTGGAGGTGCAACATAGTTAGACTCATGCTTTAGGAAATATTCATCTGATTACCATATGGAAGATGAATTGTAAAGGTACTTAAGGCAGAGATAGGTATTAGGAGGCCATTGAAGTAGCCAGGGGGAAGAGGTGATGAGGGCCTGAACTAAGGTGGTAAAATCCTCAAAGATACTCATGATTGCTGATGATATTACACTTATTGTATTAAGCCCTGAAATACTATAGGTCAGGCCTGCACAACATATGACCTGCTAAAAGAATTTCGGGTGGCCCATGAAAAACGTAAAGAATGTGTAACATTCCATCCGTGGGCTGCTGTGGGTGGGCCACAAGCACAGGTGCTATGTTGTGCAGATATGCTATATCATAGCCACAATCACTTGAAAGATTTTAGTCTATCTATTCCATAGAAACCAAGTGGAGGAAGAGCTATATTATTTATTACCCAATTAGATCATTACAGACAATGTCAATGGGATTGCATTTAGGAAATGTTACAAAGCTTATGTTAGAGAGAAAGAGAGAGAGAGTTTTCAAAAAAGAAAACATGTGCCTTTTTGAGTAAATATGTGTCATTGCTTCTCTAAGTTCCAAACAGACAGAAGAGATGTGTGAGGTAAAGGATGCTTTAAATGGAGAAATGTGTAGGCAAGTAACCCAGAAGTATAGACACACCTTACTGAGATTGTTTTCTTTCATTGAGTGTAAACAAGATGGGAAAGCAAAGAAGCACACTTCCTTCCCTGTCTGGGGTATACCTTGTACAAGATGAAAACACATTTTTACTTTATCATGGGATTTATTTACCCTATTATTAGAATCATAGAAGTTTATTGCTGGAAGGGGCTGTAGAGATTATCTAGCCTATACATTTGAATGTTTACAGTTTTCTTTCCTTCTGCCCTTGAAAGTGACATTCTGTGATGGTGCTTGAGAAAGTCAGCACAACATAATATTAATCCCTCAAGTAACAGTTCCTTGAAAATGGTCCAAGTGTGGCTTATGTCTGTGGTGGTCAGTTTTCAAGAGCTTTGGAAGGGCCACTGTAAGTCATTCCATTTAAGGGATCTTTCTTTTAGTGTTCACCAAAACCTTCTCTGCTCCACAGTAATACAGATGGCCCAGTGGCCCATTCAGAGCATTTTTCCAGAACAGTATGTCAGTTCAGGAGGTGATTGTGGCCTTCCTTTCCCTCCAGGGAGTAATTTCCCTTGGTAAGGATTCGTTTACCCAGCAAGCAGAGATGACCTGGAAATTTGACAGTGCCAGAGTCAGAAACTACACTCTCTCAAAAGAGGAATATTACCTTATAGAAACTAGCTTTTATCCTGCTGAGAAACTGTATTGTATTGTGGGGATTGTCTCTTATTAGAACTGTGTGAGCTGGGGGAAATTTTGTAGCGCTATCATAATACAGACCAAAAAGACGGTCAGAATTCTGCCTATGACCCTGAAAAGGAACCATGGTGTTATTTAAGGGGGAGGAAGGGGAGGACAAAGTGTCAACATAAGCTAAATATCTTTTGGGAGCTAGAATTTGCTCATACACTTAAAAACACACTAGAATGAAAGTTGTCAAGCTTTCAAAAACCCTTAGTGACAGAATTATTGTACCTTTTAAAATTTCTTACATTTCAAATAGTCCAATAAAATTCATATGTTTGAAAGCAGGAATTAAGTTAATTTAGAATTAAAGAGACATCACTTATTCTCAATTTTGGGACAAGATTTTATTTGTATCTTTTGTTTTAATATTATCTACATTGATGTCTAATTTCCCCTTGCCCCTACTCCCATAAAGCAATGGTCCATAATAGAAAAAAAAGGAAAAAGAGAAGGAAAAAAACTCATCAAAACATCAAAAGAAAAGGTTGAATATTGTATGCAGTATTTAAAAACTATAGTTCCCACTTCTTCAAAGAAATGGGCAGGGTATCTTCTCCTATGTCTTCTTTGGGGCCAACCTTGGTCATTTTAAATCCACAGTATCGTTTATTTGTTGTTTTTCCTTGTCCATTTCTGTAGTTACTGTGTATATCGTTTCCTGGTTGTTCTTGCTTCACTTTGCATCAATTCATTTAAGTCTTTCAACACTTCTCTATTTTCATCATATACTTTATTTCTCATAACAGTAATATTTTATTATATTGATGGACCACAGTGAACTTAACCATTCCCAAATTGATGGACCTCTGGTGTGTTTTTTCCTCCAATTCTTTGATTATGCAAAAAAAAAAAATTAAGCGACAAATATTTTGGTGTATATATAGAGTCTTTGAAGTACTTGAAATTTCTAGGTCAGAGGGACCTAGATATTTTGTCACCATTCACACAACTCCAAATTACTTTCCATAATGGTTGGATCAATTCAAACATCAACCAACTGCATATTAGTGTGATTGTCTTTCCACAATCCCTTCTATATTGACTACTACTATCTTTTGTCATTTTTGTCAATTGGTTGGGTATGAAGTGAAACCTTGGTTGTTTTGGTTTGCCTTTTCCTCATTATTAGTAATTTGAAATATTCTTTCATATGATCAATAATTTGCAGTTCTTTGAGATCTGATTTTTCCTTCCTTTGATTATAGAAATAGCTTTTAGTTTTATATATTTCCTTCTGTTGTCACTATGTCTTGGGATCAGTCCCTTATCAGAAATATTTTATACAAAGATGTTTTTTCTAAACCAGCTGCCTTCTTTCTTTCGTGTCTTAGTTGCATTAATTTTATTCAAGACAAAAGTTTTCAATTTCATGTAATCAGAAATATGTACTTCATTGTTTGCAATTGCCTCTTACCTTCTTCAGAATTTACCTTCTTAGAATCATTTCTTAGAAATCATCCCATAGCCTTTCTTGTGAAAGATATATCATCTGGGTTTTTTTTCCTATTTTTTTAAAGTGGTTTGAATATTAGATAACATTCATTTTGAATTGTGACTTGTTATAAATTCATCTATGCCTAATTTTTGCTAGACTTCTTTCCAGTTTTCCAAGCAATTCTTGCCAAAGGAACACTCTTTCTGGGTTATTTGTATTGTGTTTGTCCTTTGTTGTCAAAGAAGACCATGCCATCAGAGAAATAATGACATGACTTGCACTTGACTTTGTTTTGAGAGAGGGAGGGCTGTACAGGTCACCAGCCTCACTTCTCCTCCAGAGCCATCTGAATCCAGAGACCTGATATTCCTGACGATGACTGGAGATGGCCCAGGGTGCACTGGGAAACCTTGGGCCCTTTAGGCCAAGGTCTTTGCAAGCTGTCACTTAGGGTGAAGCAACACCCATCTGGATTATTTATGATTTGAGCTAATCACATATTGGGTTACTGAGTTCAATTGTTTCTGATTCTTCCTTGTCTAATTTGTTCTATTGATCTGCTTTTTCAATTGTTTAACACAAATAATTTTAATGATCTCTGTTTTGTAACAGTTTGAAGACTGGAATTCCTATTCTTCAGTCCTACTTTTTTCATTATCTTCATATTCTAATACTTTTGTATCCCTGAATGAATTTTTGGCAATTTGATTGGTATATATTAAATCTGTAAACTAATCTTTGTAATATTATCTTTTTATTATATTAGCACAGTCCAGACATAACCATTAAATATTCTTCCAGTTATATAAGTTGCTCTATATGTCCTTAAGCAATGTATTTAACCCTCTTTTGTACCTTTAAGATAAGAATGATATTCATGAGATACCTGCCTTCCCACTCTATCCTCTCTGTTTGTATATTCCTCTCACAATTATGAGAAATAGTAAATTCTTTTTGATTTCTTCCTTACTATGTTTCTTTTTCCTATTTTTCTTTTCCTTTCTTAAAACTATCAAAACAGAACAAAAACATTCCCAGGCCAATTGTGTGCCTTTCTTAACTCCATTTCTTACCATTGAAAAAAGTGGGCTTCTGAATAGACATATCTTTTCACATGCTAGAATTTGAACAATTCATTAAAATAATTTATCTCTTCCAATTGCCTAAACCTATTTACCTTTTTAGGTTTCTTTTTACTATATTTGAATCTGAAATTTTCTCCTTGGCTCTGATTTTTTCATCTCCTGTGCTTCAAAGTCATCTATTCTATTGAAGTTCCATTTTTCTCCCTTTAGGACTATACTCAATTTTTCAGGGTAAATTATTAAGTTGTAATACTATCTTTCTCCTTTGATCTTATTGTGAGTTTGTTTATTTCATTGGATTGTAGTCAAGTTAAGTCAACAAACATTAATTAAGCATTTATTTCCTGCTAAGCACTTGGGATACAAAGAAAGGCAAAAACCATCCCTGCCCTCAAGGAGCCCAGATTTTAAAGGGGGAGGTTAAATGCAAATATGTAAATAATGAGGTACATAAAATATGGCATTTAAGACTTTGTTGAACTACATTGCATTTTGTTGAATTGAGTGTGTTTTCAGATAGTTGTTTGGAGTTAACCAAGTCCTTGAAGAAAACAGAGGTAAATTTTTAATACACATATGTGTATATATAATATATACACATGTGTATATATAATATACACATATGTGTGTGTATATATATATATATATATATACATACATCTATATGTGTGTGTTATATCCAAGTTACTATGTCTATCATAGAACTTAATGGTTAAAAATTGTTAATTACTTTCATATATCATAAGAATCATTCAAATATATACATGTTAATGTATATACATATATATGTGCACATATATCCCCCTTCCCTAAAACAAACACATAATATCCCTTTCCTTAATATATTTAGATCATTCTCATGTATATGAAAATAGTTAGCATATAGTTTTCAGCCATTAGATTCTGTTTCAGAATTCAGTATCAGAGGCAAAAAAATAAAAGGAATTTGAGATATGTCCATCTATAGTACCACTTTCCTTTATCATGGTGGTATTTTGTAATCTCTTGCTTAATTATCTCTGAGAACTAGATTTCTGGTATTTCATCAAATACTCTGAATATTGGTCAAGCAGCAGAAGAGATATAAAAGTCAATTGATTACATATTTTGTGACATATCTATTTCTTTCTCATTTATTTGTGGAGTCAATTTAGTGGCAGAACTTTTTAATTGCCAATGTTCAATGTATACATATTTTTACCAAACTCACTCTCTACAAATCACCAAAAAAGATAGGCCCGCTCAACTTAATCAATTGCCTTCCTTTCTAATAAAATGCCCAATTGAAAATAGGCCAAAATTGAACTGAGAGAAACTGTGATGATTATACCATTGTTTTCTTTTTCCCTCATTTTCCTCTTTTGTCCAATACCCTTTGCTTAATTCTTTGCAATATTAGACAGCATGCTTTCCTGCATTTGACTAATGGATTTGACTAGAATTTAAAAATATGAGCTGGAGAGAGCACTGGAGTCCAAGATAATAACTTTCCAGGAGTCTTCCAGAGATTATAAAAAGGAAAATAGTGTTCTCCCTTCTTTTGGCCAGTCATAAAAGAAAATACCCCACTTAAAATCAGCATGAGCAAATGCCATTGTAGGCTAGTGGAAATGATGACAAGTAGACCAGTAATAATACATGTAGTGTTTGTTCTTAGAATATTAAGTTCCCTTCCAATTGCTATTGTTTTATTTTTTGTTCTTATATCATCTTTTCATCAGTCAGAGAAAGGCAACACATTGCATGCTTGATCTAAATTATAATATGCTATTTGCTCAGTGAAATTTATATTCTTATGGAGAGCCATCTCCTTGGTCTAAGTATCGGGGACACATATGTTTCTATGTCTAAACCTTTTGTCAGAGTTGTTACCCCGATATCAAGTTATACCATCCAACATCAAGTAACACTCCCATTTATCAACACAGGAACCCCTGCTAAGTTTGATATTTCTTGGCAAATAACATTAAAAGAAATAGGGAATTAACTGTCATGATTTTTTCCCTTTTTTTCTCATTTTTCATCTTCAATGTTGTTTTTCTCTTCCATTCCTTTCACAGACATAAGGAACTGAAATCTAATCAACTCTTAAGCCCCTACCACAAAGGGCAAGAAATTTCTTTAAAGAAGGAAAAGATTAGCACCATTTTTAGTGTTATAGGCTTTCTGTTTGAGGGAAATTTCACTTATGCCCTACACCATTGTAGGCAATGATTTTCCTTCATTTTATTTATCTGTGAGACTGCCACTTTACTTGGAGAAAGGCAAACTGCCAGATGATGGGGCGACATGGGAAGGAAGTCTTTAGAAAACCAAAACTGACTTGTCCAGGGTCACACAACTGGTATTATAGTAGGGTTCTTCCTAACTCCACGTCTAATGCTCCAGATTGTATATCACCCTGCTGTCTCAACAAATGAGGTAAACAGATTTCCCTCTAGTCCTTAGGACTCTTCACACTTTTTTCCAACTTAATTTAAAGAAAAACTGCCACATGAAAGAAGGACTTATTTTTGGCTTCAGAGGATATAACTGAGATAAATGTGAAGAAGTCACAAAGAAAAAATTTAGGCTTGATGTAAATAAATATTACTATACAATTACATGTATTCATAAATGGAATGGGATTCTTGAGGAAGTATTAGGTTCTTCCTTGGTTAGCTAGATGGCACAGTGGATAAAGTGCTGAACCTAGAGTCAGGAATATCTGAGTTCAGATTTGATTTTATTAGCTGTGTGACCCTGGGGTAAATCACTCAACCCTGTTTGTCTCAGTTTCCTCATCTGTAAAAGGAGCTGGAGAAGGAAATGAGAAACCATTCTAGTATCTTTTCCAAGAAAACCCCAAAAGGATTCATAAAAACTCAGACAAGAGTGAAAATACCCAAACAATAATAAAGGTATCTTCCTCAGAGTGGTCTTTAAAAAAATAGTAGATGTATAATTGTCCAAAAATCCATAGAGGAGATTCATGTTCCACATGTGAGTTCTACCAGGTAGCTCCTAAGATCTCTTCCAACTCTTTGACTTTGTGATTTCTATTTCTGTTTAAATGAACATGCCAGAGTTTATATAACCTCTAATGATAATGGCTCCCATTCATCACCCCATCATTTTCCACACAATCAGGTGAGATAGGCAATACACATATTGTCATCAAACCCATTTTATAAATGAAGAAACTAAGATAGGTTTTAAATGATTTGACTATGAAATTTTGACCTAATAAATACATAAATAATCAGTATTCAAACCAATTCTTCCGACTGAGTCCAAAGTTCGTTCTGCTAATACTGTGCTGCCAGTACAGTATTTCAAAGTCATTCTCATGGGTATACCACTAAAAAGAGAGAGTAGTTCAGAGGAAGTACTCTCAAGGACTCAACCTCTGTTGACTTCAGACTCTGTCTGTTGCTATTTTAGAGCAGCAGTATTCCATTTAGGAAAGCCCAGAAGCAGCGGGGAGCTGTCCACAGCTGAATCTTGACTGGCAGATTGAGGGGGAATAGTCACAGATAGTAGAGTGGAAAGAGAATCAGCATAGTAACTGCTCTGTATCAAAGTGCAGAAATAGCCTTTTGTATTAATTCAATTCCATTTGAACATATAGCTTCTCAGACTTCAATCTGACTTTCACCCATGCCATTGCTTCATTGTTAACTTGGGTTTCTATATCTTGAGTATCTTGAATACAGTTCCTGCCTCTGGTCCCCATTTGTATGTTAGCTTGTGATGAAGGATCCCTGGAATGTGGGGTTGGTAGAAAGATCACTTGGATCAGGAGAGACCTATTTTTGAATACTACCTGTGACACTTACTAGCTATGTGATTCAGGGTCACATAACCTCTCTTAGCCTCAGTTTCCTCATGTGAAAAATTAGAATATGATGCCTGCTTCAAGATTATAGAGACGATTGAATGTGATAATGTACGCAAAATTATGGGTGGCCTTAAAATAGTATATAAATGTCAGGTTTTGCCTCATACAATAATTCTATTCTGCATGCCTATTTCCTACCTTATAAGAAATGATGAGGCTGCTTTCCCCCCTTCCTTATAGAAGTTATTATTACAACAGCAGATGAAATTATTTTGGTTGTTTTTGTTTGTTTTATGTGTATTTTTTTAATTTAAATTTTCAATGAGCAGAAATCTATTTTTGCTCCCTCCCATTTAGCCCCATGGAAAGAGAGAAAGGAAAAAAACCCCTTCTAACAAATGTGCATAGTTAAGCAAAATATATTCACATTTGGCCATGCCCCCAAATATATATTTTATTCTATACCCTGAGTCTTTCAGGGTGGTTCATGCTTCATGCTCTGTCCTCTTTAATCATGGTTGGTCATGGCATTGCTCAGTGTTCTTAAGGTTTTCAAAGTTGTTATGCCTTTGCAGTATTGGTCAGGTCATTGTGTAAATCATTCTCCTACTTTTGTTCAATTCACTCTTTATCAATTCAAATAAATCCTCCCAGGTTTTTTTTGTGTCTCATTTCTTATGGTCCAATAATATTTCATCACCTTTGTGTATACCACAATTTGTTCAGTCATTCTCCGATTAATAGGCACCTACTTAGTTGGTTTAAGTAATTTTTTCTGACATCGCTGTCTGTTACATAAAGGACCTTTTATCATAGACTGTCAGCATCACAGGTATTGCCAAGGTAAAGGGTATAGCTCAGAGGCAGTATGGTACAATGAAAAGACTGTTGGGCCAAGAGTAAGAAGAGACATGAGTTTATAGCATATTTCTATCATTTACTTGATGTTCTATCTTTGACATAGCACAACGATTCTGAGTCCATTTCCTCAATTAAAAAATTAGACTAATGATTCTTTGCTACTTCCATGCTAACCAGTTATTCTTTAAAGACTTGCCAAGTTCCTTTCTTGTCCTCTTGTTCCACACACATTTTCTGCAGTTTGAGGAATATGAAGCTCATTCCCACAAAGAATGTGCCAACAGTTTTCATTTTATCTACCTCTGTTAGATAAAGAAAATATTTATTAAGTGATTACTATGTGCCAAGCACTGTGCTAAGTTCTATGGATGCATATAAAAACAAATAATAGAGTCCCTGCTCTTGAGAAGTTTATATTCTAATGGATGGAAGACAAAACATAAAAGGGTGCTGGTATGCCAAGAAACTGTGCAGATTAGGTTGATTTTAATTGAAAAAAAAGAAAGAATGGATTTAAAATACCTGATAAGGATACTTAGTAACTTCTAAGTTAAATAATTACATGTAAATAATTGTTTACAGGGGTGTGACATCAAGGTAATATAAATGGCCTGAAATGAGAGCTGTCTATTGCTCTGTAAACTCCATGGATATTGATAGAGTCCATGACAGTTAAGGAAACTTTTCACTTGACAGGAGTTTGAGTCAACATACTAATTTCATACTAAAAGCTTACATTTAAATAGTGCTTTAGGGTTTACAAAACACTTTCCATGTATCATCTCATTTGAGTCTATCAATGTCATATGCCACAATCTTTAAAGAATTAAAGTTGTGGGTCACTAGAAGGGCAATGGGGAAGTGCACAGTGGACCTGAATAGCTTACAGCATATTACTATTTGAAGAATTACACAAGACAAGTAGTACAGGATAGAATCAGAAAGAAATGTGACAGGAAAAAGGAGGTAAGCTGGTCACATCAGCAGCAAAAGATAACTGGTAGATAGAAGTTGTATTCCATCTAGCCACATGATATGAAAATTTAGAAGTTCCTCAGGCTGATCTCTAGGAAAAATTTACTGGAAGTCATGGACAAGAGTGAGATAGGATAAGAAAGCATGGAAATTTTGAAATTTTCATTGTTGGAGGGAGTTTCCACATTATTGAAATCGTAACTTCAGTGAAGTAGCCTCATGACAACCCTACTGAGTAATAATTATTAGCAGTATTATTGCCATTTTCCAGATGAGAAAATTGAGACTTAGAGAGATAAATGATATATCACAGCTAGTGAAAGGGATTTGAACTCAGATCTCTCCCAATGTCAATTCAAATTCATCACTCTTTCCATTTTTCATACTGCCTATCTATTATATACTTATTTGTTTCCATATTGTCTTCCCTATTAGAATATGAGGTCCTTAAGGCCATGAATTACATTTGCATCTCTTAATACCCTTAGTGCTTAGCACAGTGTCTGCTTATATATAGTAAGTTATGAATAAATACATTTTTCTTTTTTGCTGATTGACTAGATGGAAAGGCCTTCAGCTGATAAAAGTTTCAGAAAATTGGAAGAGAGGGACCAGATAGCGTGTGGCTTAACTAAATCTATATGTTGTGCCTGTGTGGCCCTTGAGTGTGACAATTTCAATCCACACCCTTTGTCTAGTTTGATTGGATCCAGCATCAACTCCTTGTAACCTGAAACCTAGACCTTGCCACCTTCTAGCTTCCCCTCAGACATTATCATGTATCTCCAGTTTTGACCCCTCTTCCACCTCTGCTCTCACCCTTCACCTCTGGCTTTTTCTGGCTCATTGACCTGTCTGCCCGGTTCCTGAGATTGACTTGGATCATATTCCTATACTTCACCTGTGCTGAGATTCCCCTCACTCCTATTCTCTCCCTTCAAGAAGGGGGAGATGAAATAAGTATATAGGATCTTACCCAACCATACTCCTCACTAGACCTCAGACACCAGCTCAGAATGCACTCAGTGATTCAACCACATGGGCCAGTACAAGAATGAGAAGAAGGAAAATTAAAACTTATAATTTTGACCATTTAGCATTCAAGCATTAGAATGAACTCTTCCAAGGTATTGTCCAAATTATGTCATTGTACTGGAATTGAGATGTGTGCAAAATTACTTTAAATTAACAGACCACTGGCTGAATCTTATTAATAATTTTGCTAAACAGAGACTTTTAAGATGGTATTTTGTCAGTGTTTGCCTTTCGTGAAACACCATGTCTGATTTATTTTAAAATCCATCTCAGTATAAATGCCATGTTGGACTTTAAATATCATTTTAAACCCCTCCACCTGCACTCTTAATCTGCTTCCACCCCCCAAGCTGGTTAGCATAATGTCTTGTACATAGTAAGTGACCAATAACTAAAAAGGTCTCTGCCTTCTTGGAGCTTACAGGAAGCAGTGACATGGACTCACACATAGAACACATTGGAGGACATTAAAAATGTACAATTTATCCAGTATCAATACTAGAGTAAAACCACTAGCTGATAATTCACTTCTATTTGCCATACACACTCAGGAGTATGGAAGATAGGTTGGAGAATGGATAAAATGAAAGAAAGAATACAATAAGCAAGTATCACAATAATCAGATATAAGATGATGAGGGTCAAAACTGAAGTAGTAATGGAAATGATGGGATGTATAGAGGAGATATTTTGAAGGGAGAATCAGTGGGAATTGACAACTAATCAAATGTAGTTGGTGAGGAAGAGGAAAGTATCAGAAATCAATCTAAAGTTTTACAACTAATTGAATGAGAGAATGGTGACCTTGTCAATACAATATATAGACAGGGGAGAGGCAGGATTTACAAGGGGTGGGTGGGATGAATTTTGTTTGTGATATGTTAATTCTGGGGTACCAAGAATATGTTCAGCTAGAGATTTCCAAAATGAAGTTAAAATACAAAAGCAGCAATCTGGGGAGAGGATGGGTATGGAGACATATTTTCGAGAATCATCTATATAGTGGTGATAATGAAAACCATGAAAATGGATAAGATAATCAGGAGTATTAGGAGAAAAAGAAAAGGGAGGCAAAACTCTAAACAGAACTTTGTGAAAGTACTGAAATTTAAGAGGAAGGAAGAAGTAAAAAAAGGAGACTGAAAAAGAACTCTGTGGCTCCAAAGTCATGTGAGTCAAGGAATAAGAAATTATCAAGAGGGTGGTGGTCAATAGAGTAAAATGATATAAAGAGATCAAGGAACCTTAGAATTTTTTAAAGCAGTGACATGTACCTGGATTTGGAATCAGTGGACTTGGGTTTGAGTCCCAGCTCTAGGTGGACTTAGATAAATTATTTAATCTGTCTGGTCTCAAGTTCTTCATCTGAAAAAGCAAATGTGAGTAGTCCCTTCCAAAGCACAAGTGAAAGGGATAATACTATTGGGGTTGAAGATCAACAGAATAGAAGTAGAAAATGTTTAATTCAATTGAGATCAAGAATATAAAGGAAGAAAGGGAAGGAAGAGTGAGAAGGAGAATTGAGAATATGCCCTGGTACTGTGAAAGTTCAGTCTTACCCTATTACTAAGTCCCTGGGGATGGCATCCTCCAGTTGGAGAATGGTGTGTTTTCAGCATCCAAGATCTTAGAAGGCCGCAAAAGTTTAAATGACCATCTGATGTGTTAATGTAGTAAAGGCTAGTGAGGTCATGACTGAATGGAGTCAATCTGGAACTTTTCTCAGATGCAGTGTTCTGCATCTGAACACCTGCGGGACTTTGACTTTACCTGTGGGAAGTCAAAAAAAGACTTACTTAAAAAAAAACCAGTTAAGGCAAAAGCTTGGATGGGGACCATCCTTTGTTCCATTTGGAGACAGCTAAGATGGATAATTCTGCACTAATTGCCCATAAAAATAAATTCTCTCTGGAGCTAGGTCCTCAAGGTGGGGGCAGCAAGGGCAATGGTGAAATTTCTAAAAGATAAGTTTGGTTGACTCAATCTATGAAGCTTCACCACAGTTATTCACCCTCTAAAATTTGACAGCATGGAGAGCAATTAAATATTGCTTTTGAGACAGGGCTCCACTTTAGTAATGTCAAGGCTTTTGCTATGGACTTATTTCCGTATTGATAATGCATTTTTGCTTTCTGTTAATGTAATTTTGCTTCTTGATGGGAAGATTATTCCCATCCATTAATAGGCCCATGTGACTTGTTTAAGTCTGAGTCACATGAGTTTAAGTTACACAGAACAGAAAGGGGTGGAGCAGGAAGAGGCAGAGCTAAAGCAGAACTGAGAGGAAATTTGGTCATAGCAGTCAGAACTGAGAAAGAGAGAGAAGGCAGACAGCGAGGCTTGTGAGTGTTTGCTTGTTTGTGGGAAGACCCTAGCATGGGGAAGGTTGAGGATGATGTTGTCCTCTATATTGTTATTGTGTATCAATTTTTGTTACTATGATCATTGTTCAACATTGTTATTGCTGTGTACAATGTTCTTCTGGTTCTGCTCATTTCACTTTGCATCAGTTCATATATGTCTTTCCAGGTTTTTCGGGGAGCATGCTGCTTATCGTACAGAAGTATCCCATCACAATCATATGCTACAACTTGTTCAGTCATTGTTTCCATAATTCTCATCCCATTCCATCACCCACAACATTTTATACTCTTATTTAACTAATTATTGCAAAAGCTTCCTAATTAGCCTCCCTAACTCAGTCTCACGATATTTCAATTTATCTTCTATTTAGGTACCAAAGACATCTTCTTAAATGACAGGTCTTATAATGTCACTTGCCATTTAATAAAATTCAATGATTCCCTATTACCATTATTAAAATCAAATTAAAATTCTTTAGCTTGCTATTTCCAAAATATCAAAACCTTCCAATCTTTTCAGCCTTCTTTTTTATTTTTCATTTATTTTATTTTTAATTTATGTAATAAAACAAGTGTTTTCATAGCATAGTATAATAATTTAAAAAAAAAGGTGATTGCACATGAAACTGCAAATCTATTATGTACAACTTGCTATTCCTTTCAAATGTATAGTAAAGTAATCATGTAAATTTCTTTTTTTTTTCTGGTCTTTCCTACAAATCGCTCTCCTCTGCATACTCTGTGGTCTCAAATGGACTACTTGTTGTTCTTTGCATACAAAACTATCACCATTTTTGTCATCTTTACAATGACTATGTCCCATGACTGGAACATTCTGTTTCCTTCAACTTTTAAGAATCTCTTGCTTCCTTCAAGACAGCTCAAGTATCACCTTCTGAAGGAGGCCTTTCATGGTTCCCCCAGCTTCTAGTACCTCACCCTTTAAAGTTACCTTGCATCTACTTTATATGAACCTTTTATATACTTGAGTATGTGTGTGTGTGTGTGTTGTTTCTCCAATTAAAATGTAAGATCCTTGAGAACAAAGACAATCTTTCCTTTTATTTTTAATCTTAGTAGGGCTAGGCATGGTGTCTGGAAGATAGTGTTTAATAACTGCTTGTTGATTGATTGACTCATGACTTGAACCTTTGACAAATCATTTCACCTTTTTAGTGCTCAATTTTCTTACCTGGAAAATGGAAAGGATGGAGAGAAAGCTCTTCTCCAAAGAGAATGAAGACTTATAGGAAATGATGAATAGAGTTTCATGACACTCAAATCACTGTTTTAGGGGATGAAATAAAATTACATTTCCCCTAAAACAGTTTCATACATGATCAAATGCCTGAATTTATAAGTTTATAAATTCTACTTCAGTAGCCCTAATGTCTTTACAACATTAGCACTGCATTCAGGTAATTACCATGACTGGGCTAAAGTTTCATCAGTTTCCTATATCCAAAGTATTCTACCTCTCTCTACTTTCCTGTGTTTTCCAGTGGCAAAGAGCAGTAAGTTGGGTAGGCCCAAAAAATAAGGTTTTTGTTTATGATTTCTTTTTGCAACAAATATCTCTGGCAAAGGCCTCATTTCTCAAATATATAGAAAACTGATTAAAATTTTTTTAAAAATACAAATCATTCTTCAATTGATAAATGGCCAAAGGATATGAAAAGGAAGTTTTCAAACAAAGAAATCAAAGCAACGTATAATCACAGGAAAAAATGCTCTAAATCACTATTGATTAGAGAAATGCACATTAAAACAACTCTGAGGCATCACTTCACACCTCTCAGATTGGCTAATGTGATGAAAAAGGAAAATGATGGATACTGGAGGGTAGGAAAACTGGGACACTAGTGCACTGTTGGTGGAGCTGTGAACTGATACAACCATTTTGGAGAGCAATTTGGAACCATGCCCAAAAGGCTATAAAACTGTTCATCCTTTTGATCTAGCAATACCACTCCTAGATCTATATCCCAAAGATACTTTAAAAAAGGGAAAGGATTTATTTGTACAAAAATATTTATAGTAATTCTTTTTGCTATGGTTATGAATTGGAAATGAAAGGGATGCCCATCAGTTGGGGAATGGTTAAGCAAGCTGTGGTATGTGATTATAACAGAATATTATTGTGCTATAAGAAATGAAAAACAGAATGGTTTCAGAAAAACCTGAAAGACTTACATCAACTGATACATACAGGAGAAAGTTGTACATAGAACAGCAATATTGTCTGATGAAGAACTGTGAAGGATTTAGTCATTTTCAGCAATACAATGATCAGAGACAATATCAAAGGACTAATGATGATACATATTATCTACCTCCAGAGAAAGAACTGATATTGATTGAATATAAACTGAAGCATGCTGTTTTTCACATTTTTTCTTTCACTCTTTTTCTTTTATTTGACTCTGCTACAAAATGACTACTATGGAAATGCTGTACATGATTGTACATGTATAACCTATGTCTGACTGCTTACCATCTCAGGGAGCAGGGATAGAGCTTGGAATTCAAAACTTAAAACAAAGGTCAAAAATTATTCTAACATGTAATTGGGGAAAAATAAAATATATTTAAAATTTCAAATGCACAGTTATCCTGAAATTCTCTCTCTCTCTCTCTCTCTCTCTCTCTCTCTCTCTCTCTCTCTCTCTCTCTCTCTCTCCTTTTCCTAGCCTTCAACCCTCCTTTATCACTTTCTCCCTTTATCTCTCTCTGTCTCTAATCTTATCTAAAATTTCAGGAGAAGATCTTGACACAAAAATGATGAAAAGTTTAATAACACCTTAATGTTTTCATATCAGTTTAAAATATTTAATGAATTCAAGTGTCATGGCTTGATTGACTTAATCCCTAATTATATATTGTTCTTGACTGCTTCCTTTGCATGTTTCTGAAACAATTCTATGAAGAAATATTTTCCTTTATCCCCTACTGAGCAATTATCATCTTTATTTTTAATGTGTGCCATACATACAAGAATAAGTTAAAGCAGTTATCATGTTGAGAATCTTCTCAGTTCAGGAACAATGAGTATCATAAGACCATAGGATCACAGATTTCAAGCTAGTAGAGATCTTAAAGGTCATTTACTCCAGCCCCTTCCCTCACAGTGCCCTGCCTCTGTAATTATAGAAAAAGGAGAAATATAGATTTTCTCATCTCTTCTTCAGGAAAAAGGTTACTTCATAAAATCTAGATTTCTCCTTCCTACCCTCTCTTGCTCCCTTTTTTCCTCCTTCTCTCCTTTCCTGCCTTACTTCTTGATCTTTCCATTTTTACTGGTAACAGTGTTACAAAAAATAGTTCATTTAAGCCTAATGGAAATTAAATGGCCCCTAAAGTAAGTGGTTCCCTTCTGCCTCTTTAGGCAGATCACTGTAGACAAATTCAATGATAATCACTCTGGGTTTCCAATTAGATAAAATCCTAAAATTTAGTCCTAAATTTATCTATAACCCCTGGACTCTTTGTGGTTAAGGTAAAATTCAAGTTATTGTAAATATTTGAATCATGAAACAACTGGTAATATTATAGTGGACAGACTGTAAACTGTAAAAGGAACTGTAAAAGGAAAGGAAAGGGAAAGCCTTTTTTAGGTATTTCCCTCAAACTTTGAATATATGGATACAGTGGTAGCATCAGTCCAGATCTTCTGCTCTGAGATGACCTCAGAGTCAGTGGCCTTCTTCTATAGCTCTTTTCTTTTCCAGGGATGACTCTCTTTTTCCTTGAACTTATTTGATTTGAAACTGTCATTTCTTGGCTCAGATCTTTTGACCTCATCCCTTCCTCTTCACTTCCGAATCATCAAAATCTCTATCTTGTTCTGAGATAGTCTATTCCTTTTATAGAAATTCCTTAGGGTGCGACCAAGTTTCTTCTGATTTATTCATAGAAATGTACAGTCTCTTTATACTCTGTTCTGCTTGGTTTGGTTTCAAAAAGAAAAATTCTTACCAAATAAAGGTAATTAATTTTAAGAGGAATCACACCCTAATAAGTGTATATTATATACTATTTTAATGAATTCATTTCATTTTCTTGCTTCTGGTGCTTTGTTTTCCATCAATTTGTATGTCTTCCCAAGTTTGTTTGAAGTCTTCATAATCATATTGTAAAGATCCAAAATATGCCTTTCCATTCATGTGCTATAATTTGTTCAATCATTTTCCAATCAAAGGATATACAATTTGTTTCCAATTCTTTGCTACCATAATAAATTTTTGTTGTTTAGTTGTTGCTTCATCATGTTCAACTCTTCATGACTCCATTTGGGGTTTTCTTGGCAAAGATATTGGAAGAGTTTGCCATTTCCTTCCCTAACTTATTTTGCAGAGGAGGAAACTATAGCAAAGAGGGTTAAATGACTTGTCCAAAGTCACTTAATTTGAACCTGACTCCAGGCTTGGCCTTCTACCTACTGCACTGCCTAGCTAAAATTCACCATCATCTAGCACTGTTGGGAGCTTATTTTGTGTTTAA
Organism: Potorous gilbertii; assembly: GCA_028658325.1. NCBI lineage: Eukaryota > Metazoa > Chordata > Mammalia > Diprotodontia > Potoroidae > Potorous > Potorous gilbertii. The sequence goes on from CM053769.1 coordinate 451,277,250, forward strand.
TAAGATGGATTTTCGAACTTCTGGCTGAATGACTGACTGAATGGAGGCAAAATGCCTAGTACTCACATATCTACTCCTACAGAAATCTGAAATGTGCATCAAACTAATGATTAAGAAATCCAGTGAGAAACTACTTCTACCACTGAATAGAAGGGGGACAAAAAGCAAATAAGCCAGATCACCAGTGCAGATTATTTAAAAAAACAAAAACAAAACAGCCTTGAGGTATGTATAGCCTGCACAACTGTATCTGTAGTCAGCAAGAGTGGAGGGACCAGTGATATTCTCAGTGTAGTCAGAAAGCCACAGAGTGATCTGGAAGATCCACAATAGGTAAGGAGATCTTACCTAAGAATAAGAGAGGACATCATGACCAAAGGATAAAAATTATCAAGAAAGATAAAATGGACAATTTCAACTATATAAAATTTAGAAGCTTTTGCCCATCAAAATCAATATAACTAAAATTAGAAGATAAGCAGGTTACTAGGAAAAATGTTATCAACAAGTATCTCTGACAAAGATATCATTTCAAGACATATATGCAGGAATATGCTGGAGCCAGATTAGATTACACTGGCTTATGAGAGCCAATTGTTAAATTTTCAATGTGAGACTTTACACAAATGCTACAAATTGAGGCTTGATTTATTGTTTTGCTCATTGCCTAGATTTAATAAATTGGTGGAGAAATTTTTGATAATGCAGATTAAATTTAAAAGTTGTTTATGAATACTTTTTTCACCTAGAGAGCTGACTATTTAATATTTACTAAAACATTACTAAATATCAGAAACTGATTCAAATTTATAATAAAAGCCATGACCCAGTTGACAAACGGTCAAAGGATACAAACGTACAGTTTTCAGAAGAAATTCAAGTTAACAATAGTCATATAAAAGTATTCCAAATCACTAAAAATTAAAGAAAAGCAAGTGAAGCAATTCTGAGATTCTACCTCATACCCTCAAAAGTTTGGCAGAGTTGATAGTACAGGAAAGTGACAAGTAGTGGAAGGACTGTGGGAAAATGGGAATATTAGCACACTGTTAGCGCACCTGTGAGCTAGATAGCTATTCTAGTGATTTGAAACTGTGACCCCAAAGTTACTATATTGTACGTATTCTTTGACCTATCAATATGTCCCAAAGATTTATACCCCAAAGAGATCAAAGAAAGAAAAATACCTATATATATGTGAGTATATATATATATATAGCTGCACATATATATATATATACGTATATATATATACGTATATATATACATATATATATATCCACACTGGACAGTGGTCCTTTTTGTGATAGTAATGAACTGGAAAGTAAAGAAATACCTATCAGATTGCGAACAAATTATAGCATGTGAATGTGATGGAATAATAAATATTGTCCTGCAAGAAATAAGAAAACTCAGAAAAATTGTATGAAATGATGCAAAGTGAAATGAGCAGATCCAAAAGACTAATTATACCATAACAACAATATTGTAATAACAAATAACTTTGAGAGACTTAAGAACTCTGATCAATGCAACAACCATGATTCTAGAGAACCTTGGTTCTCTCTAGAGAACATTCTACTGATCTCCTGATCCAAAAGTGATACACTCAGGGTGCAGAATGAGATGATTTTTTACATGGTCAATAGGGGACGTTTTTAATTCTTTACTCTCTCTCTCTCTCTATGTGCATATAGATAGATAGATAGATTAGATAGATATAATAGATATATATATAATATAGATATATATCTCTCTATATATATATAGCAACATATATGTTATAAGGATTTTCTTTTTCTTTCTTTTTCAGTAGAGGTTGGGAGGAAAAGAACGTAGATTTTTGCTCATTGAAAAATATAATTTAATTTTTAAAATAAAAGTAATGAGATCACTAGGAAAAGAATAATTGGATTCCCTGAAAACTATGATTTAAAAAATTAGATACTATATTTCATGAAATAATAAATAAAAAGTAACCAGATATATTAGAACCAGAGGAAAATCTGAAGATAGAAAGAACAGATCAATCTCCTCCTGAAAGAATCCACAAATGGAAAAGCCTCAGAAATATTAAGATTAAAATCTAGAGCTACCACATCCAAGAAGAAAAAGCTACATGCATCCAGAAAGAAAAGCCCCAAAATCAATGATCTATGGCCAGGCTACCACATGACCTGGTAAGTGCTACTGTGAATAAGGGGCACATAGGTATCACAATAGATAGTAAGGCTGGTCCTGGAGTCAGGAAGATTCAACCTCCTGAGTTCAAACCTGGCCTCAGACATTTAGTAGCTGTGTGACCCTGGGCAAGTCACTTAACCCTGCTCGCCTCATTTCTTCATCCATAAATGAGTTGCAGAAGGAAATGGCAAATCAGTCCAGTATCTTTGCCAAGAAAACCCAAAAACTGTGTCACAAAGAATTGGACATGAGTGAAAATGATTCAGCGATAACAACTATACACACTATATGGCATTTCAAAAGGCAAACAATATAGGTTTAAACCAAGAGTCACAGGAGAAAACAAATGAATCTTTAACAGAATATAGGATATTCATGCTCTGATGAATAGAAAAGAACTGAGTAAGAACTTTGGAATATAAACCTAAAAGTCAATAGAAATCTAGAAAGATAAATTCATATGAGCAATTAGAAAAGGGTATTATGGTGATGCAGGAGTAAGATTATAACAGAGGGAGAAGAAATAAATGTTTCTTTAGAACCTTAATGCCTTCACAGGACAATCAAGGAGTTTAATCAGACAAACAGAGGGTCTGGTTATGACTATTCAGGAGGTTTTAATGGGGGAATAGAAAGAAGTGTAACTCATGTAGAAAGAAGAAAGAGGAGGTAGAACTTGTATTTCTCATAATTGGAGTATGTGAAAAAATAAAAAGCATAGAGTTATGGATAGGGGAATTAGGCATCTGATGAATCTCACTCTTATCTGAAGAGACCAAGGATGTTTAAACACATACACTCACTATTTATCCTTCATTTTACCTTTATCACTTGCATTTCAATTAAGTTACCCTGGTCAGTGGGGCACATTAGTTGTATCCTGAGAGTCTGATGATAGCAAAGAGGAGAAAGGATAGAAAGAAAGGGATCAAATTTGGTCTTTCTCATAATTGAGGTAAGTGAGATGGGGGTAATTCCAACACAAGCTGGAGATTTGTCCCACTCCCCCATCTCCAAGAGATCAATCTCCTCCTGGAAGAATCTGTTGGAGATGGGGGAGTGGGACAAAGGTCACCATCCTTTCCAACCACCTGTACAGTAAAGGACAGAAGAGCATGTCAGGGAAAATTAAAACATGTTTCCTATCCACAATTTTACTTAGATTCTTTTCCATTTGAAAATACAGAGTTCTGGAAATACTTGCTCAAGTCATTTACGGTAATGAAAACTAAGAATTAAAATGGGTTTCTGAAAATTTATTTAGCATTTGAGGAGCTTTAGAAAGTGTAGCATGATGATATCATCAGAACACTTTCGTCATTCAAATTTCTCCCCTATATTTATGTTTTATGCACATATGTTCTTCATGTGTACACCCATTCATTAGAGGAGGTGAATATGAAAACATATTCCACACATATGTGGGCCCTATCCATGATCCCCGTAAATTTCCACTTTTCCTACTGAATCTGTCTGTATTTGAATGATAGTGAACTCAAAGTTCATAAGAGAGCGTTGTAACTTGTATTACTATTATTTGTTACTGTTCACCCTTCATTTGTTTTTCTTTTTTAAGTAAATTTATTTACTTTTAGTTTTCAACATTCACTTCCACAAGTTTTAATTGTTTTCCCCTTCTTTCCCCTTCTCCCTTCCCAGGATGATATAGCCTCTACCTATACATTCCTATTAAACTTATTTTCACATTAATCATGTTGTATAGAAGAATTTGAATGAATGAGAGGAACCATGAAAAAGAAAAAACAAAACAAAACAAAAGAACAAAGAAAGGAAATAGTCTGCTTCAATCTGCATTCAGACTCCATAGTTCTTTCTCTAGATGTGGATGGAATTTTCTGTCATGAGGAATCCTCTGGGATTGTTTTAAGTCCTTGCATTGCAGAGAAGTCTCCTTTCATTTTCAAAGAGGACCAATGACATCAGTGGTGATGTCTTGACCTGTGTGTGAATTGGATTTAAATGAGGAAAAGTGGCATAAACTTCTCAAAGGTCTCATTCTCTCTTCCAGGGTCATTGAAGTCTAGTATAAAGACAAAAAGCCAAGATAACTGGTGATTTATTACTATCCCAAGAACACAGGATGCAATGGATGACATTTGTGTTCTTGATGCCTAAGCTCCAAGCACTCCACAGTGCCTGCTTCAGTCATCTTCATGGCCATTGGAACAAATTATTCTCATTCACCTGTTCTACCAGGGGACATTTGCACATACTTGAGGCAGATATCCCCCTAACTCACTGACAGGTTTGAGATTTGTCGGTTACTCTCAACCCGGTTTAGCCTTCCTTTCAAGATGGTTTTACCAGGGTGTAACTGCTGCACATGCTGCTGCTTCTCGGGGCCACAGGTGAGAGCTGGGTGAAGGTGGACAACAAAGTGGATAAGCAATCCTGAAAAGAGCTCAGCAAACCCTCAAATCAGAGGTGCTAGTCTTCTCTGAATACCCCGTATACGCCAAGCTAGATTGTAAGGGGTTAAGAAAAGAGAGAGGAGAAAAAGTAGAAGCATCTATTGTTAGATGACTTTCTCAAGGATTTTAGCCACAAAGAGCAGAAAAAAATATAGTATACTAATTACTAGGTATGGAAGGATCAAATGAGGGTGTTTTAAGGATGTGTGAGACCTGATCTGTAGACAGTATGGAAGGAACCAGTAGACAGAGAGAAATTGAAGATAAATGATAGAGGAGGGATGACAGAGGAGGCAGTCCTAATTAGAGGAGATAAGTGGAATGAAACCACTTATATCAATAAAGCGTTTTGCCTTGATTAGGAATAAGGATACTTCTTTTTTGTGATATACAGGGCTGAAGGAGGAGATCATGGTAGAAGGTATTTGATGGGGTGAGGAAGAGAGGAGGGGTATACAGGAAATGGTCTCTCTTTTTTTAATAAAATATAAGACAATGTGCTCAGCAAGAGAATGGAGGGAGGGTTAGCCATGGCAATTTGGAAGACAGAAGAAAGAGTTTGGAAGTATCACATGGAGAGTGGGATTGTGACTTTATAGGGAAGTGTAGAAGTATTGCGTAGCAACAATAAGGGCCTAGTTGAAGTTGTATAATAAATTTATAGTAGACTCATTCAGAATGGTTGCATGGCTTTCTCCAACTACATTCAGCAATCCAGGTCTTCGGTGAAGGTGTGAATGGAGGGACTAATCCAAGGCTGAGGCTTGGCAGGGTCTAAACAGTAGTATAATGAGGGGGCAAGGAGTTCAAGAGAAGAGAACAGTCTAGAGTTGAACTGATTCACTAGAGGGTCAAGATAGGAAAAAACGGAAAGAATGGTTAGTGAAGGGGAGGTGTCCTGGGAGAGCTAAAGGATCAAAGAATTAGAGGTCACAGTGTGGACAACAAGTGAGGTTTGGTAAGAGAAAGCAGAGGGACAGGTGGAAAGCCACTAGATTATGGTGAGATGAGGGAATTTAAGAATTCTTGAACATGAACTTGATATATTTGTGAGTGATAGCAGGATCTGTCATACCCTTTGTCAGGAACAGGTCATAGGAAGTGAATGATAAGGGTATTTGAGTGAGAGTCAATATGTATGTTGAAGATCCCTTATATCAGAATAGGAGATGAAGAAAAGGAGAAGAAAATTGTGAGCCAAGTACTCAGCATATTGACAAAGGAAGGGAAATGACCTGGAGGTCCATAGACATTAGCTACTAGAATTTTGATTTGGTAAGTAAGGATTGCATGAACCTCAAGTGATGGAGGTAGGGGGAGAGCTTGAAACTGGCGACGGAGCAAGAAGTAGTACAACGCTATAGTCTTGACCAGTGAACCAAGGGGAATGATTGCTCTTATGAGTTCCGTTTCACATATAAAGAAAGTGAGGTGCATGCAATTCCTCTCCTCTCACTTTCTTCTTAAGTCTACAATTTGGCCTCTGACCTCATTCAACCAAAACTGCTCTCTCCAAATTATTAATGATCTCTTAGTTGTCATATCCAGTGGCCTTTTCTCAATCATCATTGTCCTTTCCTTCTCTGCCGCCTTTGAGCACCCTGTTCATAATACTCTCTGCTTTCTACGAACTGCAGAACAACACTTTTTCCTGGTTCTTCCTCTATTGATCTAACTGCTCCTTCTTAACTTCCTTTTCTAGATACTCTTCCAGATGATGCCTTCTACCTGTAGGTGTCCTTCAGGTCTCTGTTCTGGGTGCTCCTCTCTTTTTCCTCTATGCCACTTCACTTAGTAATCTCATCAGTTCCCATGGATTTAATTTTCTTTATGTTATAATGATATAATGATTTATATTTATAAATGATTCTCATACCGACTTATCCTGCCATAACTAACCTTTTTTCTGACCTCCAGTCTTGCATCTCTAACGGCTTTTCAAACATCTTGAAAGGATGTCCAACAGACATCATAAACTCAACATGCCCCAAACTGAACTCAGTATCTTTCTAATTCTTTCCCAACAACACCTCCAACCTCCCAGATCCCAGGCTCACAACCTGAGTGTCATCCTCAGCTCCTCACTACCTCTCAGCTCTGTTGCCAAAGCCTATTCATTTCACCTTTATATCTTCTCTCAAATACACCTCCATCTCCCCTCTGATACTGCCACCTCCTTGATGCAAGCCCTCATCATCTTACATGTGGATTATTGCAATAGCCTGTTGGTGGATCTGCATGCCTCAAATTTTTCCTCACTCAAATCCATCCTCCATTCATCTACCAAAGTAATTTTCCTAAAGTTCAGGACTGACCATGTCACCTCCAAACTCAAATTCAGCCCCAAGATCAAATGGAAAATGCTCTGCTTGGCATTCAAAAGCCCTTCCTTAGTTCTCCCACTTTCCTCAATCTTTCTAGTGTTCTTTCACCTCACCTTGCTTCCTGATATGTAATCTTTGATGGAGTGATGCTGGCCTCCCTGCTGTTCCACAAACAAGAAATTCCATCTCTTGGTTTCAGGCATTTTCTCTGGCTATCTTCCATTCCTGGAACACATTCCTCCCCCATGCTCTGTCTGACGAACTCCCTGAATTTCTTCTCAACTGAAATCTCACTTTCTATAGGAAGCCTTCCCCAACTCTTGTAAATTCTAGGACTTTCCCACTCTATTTCCTATTTATCTTTTGTGTATAACTTGCTTCTATAAATTTATTGTCTTACTGTCTCTCCCTTTAGATTGTGAGTTCCTTGAGGGCAGGAACTGACTTCTGCCTCTTTTCATAGCCTCAGAACTTAGAACAGTACATAGTAGGTACTTAATAAATGATTATTAATTGACTCACTGATGTGGCTAGCAATCTTAAGTACTTGGATTTGTAACCTTCTTGATGTAGTTACTCCTTCCAAAGATGGATTTATTTTGCAAACCCTCCATGTTTGCCCATCCTATAAGACTCTTGCCTCTCATGATTCCTTCCCAGAGCAGATCCAATGAGCTGGTGATCTTTTAGATCTCTTGGAATCAAGTAAATATCAATGGAATATGAGGGTTGTCTATTGGTTATCCTGCACTCTTGCTGCCTCATTCATCCCATCCCTCAACAGTCTCTCATAAGCCAATCACATGGCTCTGAAACTCAACTCATTTGAACGACCTGCAGGAGCCACATTCCCTGGCATTCCAAATTATTAGTTACTGAAGTAGAGTTATACATACTTCTCTTGTAATGGGTGAAGGAAAATTGTAGCTCCTTAGGAACCAGGTCCTTATAAGAAAGACAACATTCAACTAACAGAGAAGACAGGGCATTGGGGCTTGGATTGGAAGACTCAGTTCTCTCAGAGTCAAAGCTTTTTCATTTTTCATTATATCCTTATCTGGTCACCATATTTTAGCATCTCTAGTTATCCTGATGGGCCATCTCTAGTTATCCTGATGAATATCTGGTCACTGGGCCCAGATGGCTCAGGATGAGAAAGTAAGGTTGGTGACCTTGCACAGCCCTCCCTCATTCAAAACAAAGTCAAGTGCAAGTCATGTCATCATTTCTCTGATGGCATGGTCTTCTTTGAAAACAGAAGATGAACACAAAATTTTAGAAGAGACTTAAAAACTGTAGAGATTTCAGAAGAGAAAGTGACCAGGTTGGTGACAAAACTTAAATTCATGTAATAGGAGAATTGGTGAGTTAGTGGTGCTGAAAGCCTTTCAATAACCCAAACATTACCTGAATAATATTTTAAAGTATACGTTGCACTTTTAAAATTGCATTGGACTAGACCTGTAATTTCATTAGTAAAGGAAATTATCAATAATGAAACTCCTTCTACCAATTCAGAATGTCACCTATTCTCAGGGATGTTATAAGGCATTGCTGAGATCCACTCAGACTGCAGATGGAGCCTGGTAATTTTTTCCCCCCTTTTCCCTTTAACTCCTTTCCTCCTGAGAGAGTGTGAGCCTATCATCTTCCCTAGGTGTGGGAAGGCTTATCTTTGTTTTCCTTATAAGTTTGCTTACCCATTTTGTGTTTAAACATGTACTTTGCCTCTTAAGCCAGCAATTGTCATAAAGCTATTAACTATTTGCATCACTAAACTGTGTGTTGTGATTTTAATGCAGTACAATAGAATAATGGAGGAGCGCCTAGAAAAGATTTAAAACTGGGTCATGCTGCCAGAGTACAATTTCTGGATGGGAATTCAGAGCCAGAAAAGTTATTGATTCATTTTTACAACTTCCAAGTGCAGAGAATATATTTACTTTGGTTTCTCTGGAAGAGTGTGTTGTTACTCCTAATCTTAATAGTAGTCATAATAATAGCTTTTACATATATATAATATATATATATGTATATAAATAAAATGCTTTTTGAGATTTAAAGCACTTTACATATACTATCACATTTGATCACCCAAAAAATAAATAGATAAATAACGAGATAGACACTATTATCATTGCCATTATACAGATGAGGAAACTGAGACAAAGATTAACTTAGCCACAATCATAGAGTATCTTATGCAAAATTTAAAATCAAGTCTTTCTGACTTCAAATACCATCTAGTGAGAGGTAGTTAATCAGGTAAGCTGGTGTAGAGGCAGGCATCTACCATTTTTTTCATAGCCTAGTTTGAAACAAAAGGCTCTCTTCAGAGGGAAGGAACTGAGGGAGTGGCTAGAGACAGTCACACCCAAAAGTGGGTGGGAGCAATTTGGCTTATAAATAGTTGGGAAGGAGGAAGCGTGACTGCACCGTGACTACCCATTGCACAAGCTCAGTATAGTGACCACCACTCAGAGTAGAATCAGAGATACAGAAAGGGACCTAAAAGATCTTCTCATTCAATCAGGATGTCAGCTCCTACGGACTCAATAGGTGACTGTTAAATTTTTAGTACGAGCACTGATACCTCAAAAACTGGCAAACTAGATTTAGGACTTGATTTATTGTTTTACGAATCATCTAGATTTAAGAAAGTAATAGAAAAACAGTTATATAGATTAAACTTAAAAGTTTATCTTTTTATACATTTTATTTTCAGAGATCCAGTTATTAAACATATACCATCACACCCTGGAGTCCTATCCCTTGATTTGACAGATGAGGAAACAGAGAAATTAAGAGACTTGTCTGCTCAGAAGTTAGTGATAGAAGAAGAAAAAAAGACTTGCACATAAGTCCTCTGACTGCCCATACAATTCAACATTCTTCCCAATACATTCTGCTACAGAATTGAGTTGACAATTACCTTTGCATAACTTTTAGCCAAAAACAACAACCAAAAACAGATCTAGTGAAATGAATCTTTCTCTACTAACTCATTTCTTCTAAAAACTTGAGAGCAGAACTATCACTCACACAAAAACTGACAAAATAGTTATCTGGGTTAAGTTAGCTGAAGCTCTTTGGAGAATGGACAATCCATTTTCCAAACCAACATCATCATGTTTACCTTATATATGTATATGGTAAGTTGGAAAAACAAAGGATTCAACCATTAAAATATATTCAAAGATATAGAGTCAAATTATCTAGGCTGCTTTTCATATTTATCAAAATTTCCTCCTCTTTTTCCTAATGTTCCCACTTTGTTTGTTAATACCAGATAGCTAGTTATTTTAACTTGATTATTTGAATAGTCAACATTCAATATATTCTGGAGAGTAGTTAGAATAAGTAGTTCACTTGGGGTTTTGGAGAGTTCAAGTGACAAGGATCTATTTCTAGTTCATGATTCTCATTCTGTCTTCTCTGTTAAAAAGGCATTGAATGATTTAGAGAGCAGGCAACCAAGTCTTAAATTGGAAGTCGACTAGTATTTTTAATTGCATCTGAAGAAAAATGGTTAAATAAAATTTTAGAACATTATAGATTAGAAGAGTATAGTTAAAACTAGCAATAATATAGCCATTTATTAAGTACACGGAGTATGCTAGGAGTTATAAGAAACTTTTTTTCCCTTGCGTCATTGCCTCAGTAGAAGCGTGCTAGTTTTTGTTGTTTGTTGTGACTGTGTTTGTTGTGGTTGTGGTGGTAGTTGTTCATAGTCTCAGTTATGGAACTGATGTCAGAATTCAAAATAGAAGAGTTATATGCTGGTTTCAGGTGTTTATTTCCTTTGTAATCTTTGGTGGGGGGTCATGGGGAGGAGAACACACTACATAGATATATCTTCCTCCATTCCCCCACCCCCTACCATTGGAGTATACAAGACTAACCTGTCCAAAATTGATGGTTTGAACAGCCAATCAGAAAACAGACAAGATGATGAAAATTAAGGTAGTACCACGTACCGCTATATTTTCCTGAATGAACTTGGCTGCATCATTTGGGGATTTAATTCTTCCTGGTTACAGTCTGCATCACACATAATCTGGTATGTCTCCTTGGCTGGTGCAGCAGGGCTTGCTAATGACAGGAGCTATATCCAAAACCTGGCGAGTCTCCTCAGCCTTTGAACCAAACTTTGGGGGGGATGCAGCAGGACCCAAAGAAAAACAGAAATACCTTCTCGTACATTTTTGCCCATGTTTTCTAAATTCAGTTTGAGATAAGGGCAGCTAGTTTGCTAGAGTGGGAAGTGCTGACTGACAAAGTGTAGTCTACTACAAAATTCTTTCTGGCACTCTAATTATCCTTTCCTTCTCTACTTCAGTATCACATGTAGCCATGTGTAGAATCATAAAATAATTATGCAGTGTACAAGCTTTCTGGGAGCATGTACCACTGTTTTCCTAATTCTTTATCGCTCCCATTGATCGTGGCGTGTGTGCATTGATCCAAGTCGGCCATCTGGTTAGGCAAGATAAGCATGCTAGTGTCTTTGCATTGCACTGTCACTCAGGGAGGGGGTACATTTTGGCTGTAGGGAATTACAGGGGCAGGATTAGCCCTCTTCCTATGAGTAAACTGAATTTTAAATGCAATGTTGCAGCTGCATGGACCATCTTACTAACTTCTGTTTTTACCCATGAACTGGGTAGATTTTTCTTCCTGTTCATATTGTCTCCAAAGGTATAGCAATGGTTTGCATTAAATGGGATGGGGGGGTATTGGTTGGGGGGTTCATTTTTAGCATTTGCTAGACTTGGAAGTGGCTGATATCTTACAGGATTTCTAAATGGCAAACCTGCTTTTAAAAAAAAAATGCCTACAAAAGACTGCAGGACAAAAATGCACTTTAAATGGAGAAATGGACTGAAAAAAATGAAATTTTTATATAGAAGAAAGAAATATTTGGATTAGTCATTGTGAAGGGACGAGAGAGAGAGAGAGAGAGATAAAAACATGCTTTATTATAATTGAAAAATAAATTATTGTATGACAGGAATGTGGCTGTGACATAGCCCTCTTACCTTGTTTATTTCTTGCTTTCCCACATTTAAATTTATTGACCACAGTCTATGATCATCCAGCCTAAAGGCAATATTTTATTCAATGAGACCTTTTCCAGCTTCATTGGCCACTGTTGTTGTTTTTCAAATTTGATTGCAGCCATTGTTGTCTCATATTCTGCAAATGTGTGGAAGACTCAAAAGCCTTTCCTCTAAAATTGAACAATTCTGTCAAAAAAGATTAGTTCTATTTTGTCTGCTGGGTACTGACTATTCATGAATGTAAAGAGAGAGGGCTTGAGTGTCATACTAAGTTGCTAAGGTGGCTGGATTTCGGCTATTGACTTGAGGATACCAAACTGGAACCTACAAAAGAGCAGCCAGAAGGAGAGGAGAGAAATGGTCTGCCATGTGTTGGAGCGATACCTTCTTTAGTCGCCCGTTTATTTCTTTTGTTGACAGAACTTTTATTGTCATACAGTGGAAAAAAAAAATGTTAGACACAAGATTCAGGCAGCACCAAGCAGAAAAAAGGATTAGCATATCACTAGGATCATCTTACACTGAACCAAATTCTTTTCAGGACGGATAATTAGCGAATACAATCTTTTCTGGAGCCTATGGACAGGGAAAATGAGCTCAGATCTCTGGTTAGAATATTAGGAGACATAAAAGACATTTGCCAATATACGATATACATATGTGTGTGTCAACTCTTTTTTTTACAGAGCTTTGACAAATTTCTTCATGAAATATTTCATTGCATGGAAAAAACTTATAAATTTCTATTATTGTGCCATGTTTTCCGGCAGGAAAATATATGGCTAAATACATGGCAGATTTGGGGCAGAATAAATAAAATTCAGTATTATCTGGATTTAGAACTTTTAAAACACTAAAATAAATGCATATGTTCTTTGTAAATGGGTTTTACTTGTGTATGATAATACTTCCCTCATAGCTAGAAGAATATGTGACATTATAGACAACAAAATATACATTCCTCTTTTTTTTAAAAAAGAATAGTCACCCACTTCATTTTATAGAAGAGTTAAATACAGTCACCTGTGCAACCTAAGAAAAAGGGATTCTGTTGCTTCTCTTTTATTAGCCTTTCTACTTTTGCCTTGAGTCCGTCCATGTGCCTATTAAGCAGTTGTATATGCAGCATCCGTGTAAAACAGATTTACACATAATGCCTCAGATGAATACACATCTATTATATTTCTAATTTATTGCAGGCTTTTAGAAAAGTGAATGCACAACTGTGAAGAAAAAACTTGTTTCTAAACCAGATTTTAAAGAATTAATGAAATATTCAGTAGTGAAAAAAAACACAGGAATATTTTATATGATTAGTGGATGTTATTTCATTGTATGAGAAAGTAAGAGATGGCTACTGATCAGCTATGTTGAGGGTTTTTGCTCCTTTGCATTACTGTCATAGAGTGAATTTTTATGTACCTCATTTGGTGCTCTTACTACCCTTTCATTTCTCCCAAACAACTTGATACTGGTTATTTAAATTTTTTTCTGATTCCTTTATATTTTTATTATAATGCAAAGTTAGTTAAATTTATATACTGCCATTGGAGAGAAAAAGTTGAGAAAATAAAGGGAATAGTGCACATTTCTCATGTCTTAAACTCTTGGGCTAAAAAACCCTTGAGCTTTGTCTTTAAATTAGAAAGGGGCAACCTTGACTATTCATTTACTATTGCTCTTGATTGACTAGTTGATGGGATTTTGGCAAAATGGCTCTTTCTTGGCCAGAAGTAAACAGACCATGGGGTTGGGTATTATTCCAGACTTCTTAGTGTTGTCTGTATTTAGACAAAATGACCTTCAGTATGAAAAGGGATTTTTTTTGTCAGTGCAAAATGGGATTATATCATCAGATAAAAATGAAGATTAAGAATTAAACTTGGTGTAAAGTACGATGGTTTACATTTTTTTCTCATCATCTGTCAGAAAAAATATTAGTCTACTGCTAATTTTATATATGTACAATATTATAAATTCATATAGTTTGATTTAAAAAAACAGCACCACATTATGAAACATCTGTCTCTTTTTTCTCTGTGTGTGTTTTTGTGGGCCATAAAAATGCTGGTGCTTGAAATGAATATAAACTCCTTGAGGGTAGGGACTGTTTTATTTTTTCTTTGTTTTCTTTTTTTTTTTTGCCCATTTCTTATCACAGTGCCCTGAGTATCACATATGTTTAATAAATACATTTTTAGATTAAATTTAATTGGATGATCTACAACTATTAGCATACCAGTAATTTTAATTGGCTATTAATTTTATTAGATATTAATATTATTTATTGAATAATGTCAACATTTACATAGCACTTAACAAATATTATCTTATTTTAGCCTCACAACAACCCTGTGAGGCAACCTCATTTTACGTACAAAGAAATTGAGGCAGAAAGAAATTAAGTGATTTAACCAGAAATTTGTGTCTTCCTAATTCCAGGTCCAGTGCTCTATCCACTTTACCATCTAGTTAAATTACTTTCACATCTAGTACAACCAAGCTTATATTTCCCAGTTTCTTTTCATATTTATATTTTTAAAAAGCAACAAGAAGAAAGTATCCTATGTCCTTTATGCTGAGTGCGAATATCCTTCAAAAGAAATACAGGCCTGTTAGTCTAGACAGTTAAGTCAGCTTCATATATTTAGAAGTGGGAAATATCATAGGATTAGAGATTTCAAGTTGGAACAATTCTTAGGGATCCTTTATTCCAACTTTCTACACTTTACAAATGAGAGGACTGAATCCTTATTGCCCAAGGTCAATAGGTAGTTAGTGTTAGCCAGCATTCCAACTCAGATCCTCTGACTCCAAGAGGACCACAAGACTTACTTACACTCTTACACACACAAGTCATTAAATATTGTATAATCTGATGCCAAAAAGAATATCAGGATATTCACCTACTGCATAACATAGAAATTAATCCAGAACTTTTTTAAGATAATAAAGGGCAACTAAGCTAATATTTAGACTCTAATTGATAAGATTAGTTTTGAACCCAGAAGTGAATTACTTCCAGGAAAATAAATCTAGTTAGAAAAAGAAGAGTTGAGTAGAGTGATAACTTAAGAAAAGTAGAAAGAATGAAGAGAGGCTAGTATTTTTAGGTGAAAGGGACCTTAGAGACCATTTAGTCAAGAGATTTTATCCTGGATCCATGAACTTTCCAAAAAAAAATGCAATTTTTAATAGTTGTATTTTAATATAATTTATTTCCTTGGTAATCCTATGTATTTTACTGTATGTATTTAAAACATTATTTTGAGAAGGTATCTATGGACTTCACCAGATTGCCAAAGGAGTTATGATACAAAAAAGACTAAGAACCCCCTATAGTCTGACCCTCTGATGCTACAGATAAGGAAATTGAGTCACAGTCATGTTAAGTGATTTGTCCAAAGTCACAGATAGTAAAGTGAAATCTTACTTTTTCTTTTACACAAATCTATAACTTCTATAGCAGACAAGGGGAAGTAGTTAATGGAAGGCATATTAAACAGTAGAGAATGCAGTTGGCCATAAGATGAGATGGAGGTGGAGAATTATCCATTTTGGCAGGTTTAGTGTGTTTTATCACACAGAGAACCAAAAATATATAGTGAACTAGTAAAACAAACAAAAAACCTTGAAAATTAAGCTTGGGGAAAATGGTATTGGTAATTTATGATGTGTCTAGAATACAGTTTATAGGTACCTGAAGAGTGTATGAAACTGATTCCTGTGGTCTAGCTGACTAATGCATCAAAAGGAATTACACAATTTAATCCCAAAGTACATTATGTAATATTCCTAATATTGGACAGGTTGTATGGTAAATTAGAGAAAGGACTGGTCTTGTAATCAGGAAAGTGTGAGTTCAAATCCTGCCTCTGACACATGCTAGTGTGTAAACATGGGCAAGTCACTAAACTATAGGCACTTCACAGTACCAAAAGGCAACTCTCTAAGATATAAATTAAAGCAAGTTGCCAATATAAGTCAACCTGCTTAAAAAAATTTACTATGTACCTACTATGTGCCAAGTAATGTGTTAAGTAGTGGGGTTATAAAGCCAAAGGCAGTTTTTGTCTACCCTCAAGTCAATAAACATCTAAAGGAAGAGACAGCATGCAAACAACTATGTACAAACAAGCTATACACAGTGTAAGTAGGAAATAATCAACAGAAGGAAAGAACTTGAATTAAGAGGGATGGGGAAAGTCTTCTTATAGAAGGTAAGATTTTAGCTGGAATTTTAAGAAAGTCAGGGAAGCCAGGAGGCATCAATTTGCTTCAGTTAAAGGAGTTTTCACACCTGAAACCTGTTAATTGTATCAATGAAAACACATGATAATGATGCTAACATTCTTTGTATCATAATACTTTCTTAATATATTTTCTTATATCTCTGTCCATTGTAAAATTGTCTTTTTTAAAAATTTCAAGCTCCTAGTGGACAGGTAAGCCTATTTAATTAATTTTATTATCTACAATGGCATCATAAATGGAAATATCAAATAAATATAAAACTGATTAAAGTTGGGAAAAAGGTTTTGTCTATTATGATAGAGTCAATGAAAAGAGATGACCATATATATATTTTGAATCCTCTCTTATGTTCTGCTATACACATTGCAATGCTTTTTTCTTTTCTTATTTTGTATTTAAGGTTTAATATTTAAGTTTATAATACTCTTTATTTTTCTTTTCTTATTAGGTATTTAATTTTAAAATAAATTAATAAAAATGTAATTACCAATCAGAGACTCTTAATTTTAGCAGTGAAAGGGCCTCGGTCCTTCTGTGGTTCATCATTGTTGTAATAGCCATAATTAAGGCAAGAGAAGTTCTAGAACAAAATACACTATTATATGTGTCCCAAATTCTTACTCAACTTGTTGAAAAGTGAATCCACCAAACCAATTTTTTAGAATTCCCTGGTTTTGTTTTTTGCTTTTGTTTTGTTTTGTTTTTAATCCTCTAAAAGACATACTTTAGCTGGTAGTAATAACATCATCATTCCAGTTTTCAAAATATTGAGTTATTTAATTAAATTCAGCTGGAGGGGTTTTTTAAATTGTAGACACAACTTCAATTGGCAAGCAAGTTGAGATAAATCACTAGTTAATTCAGCTGAGCAACTGGTTTAACTAGTTTCAGGGTCTGTTTTTTTGTTTTTGTTTTTGTTTACTGAATTATGTGACTGAGCTGAACGAATTGACTGGGGACTAGATGAGCTCTAAGATCTTTTCCAGTTCTAAATCTACAAAGCTACAATCCTAACTGAGCTTCCAAAGTGTTATGCAGAGAGAGCAGTGTACTGAATGCTATGGATGATACAAGAGAATTAATTCTTGTGTGGGAGATAAGAGTAGCATATCTCTCGATGTGTACATATATTGTGTACATATATATATATTTAGATATACACACAGATGGCTTGGTTCTTGCCTTACAGAACTACATGCATGTATATCATAAGTAGTGATCAACTAGAAGCTAATGTTATTTATTGTTAGTATCCAATATTAGTTGTTGAACATTAGCTGGCCAACATCCATCACTGTAATCGATTGTGTAATAGTCAATGGAAATGAAGATATTAAACTCTAAGCAGAGTTTATGTACCACAATGAGAAACACAAGTTAACAGGAATTGAGAGAAAAGGTCAACCCTATAAGTCATGGGACAAATCGTTTGAGATTGTAAAGGCTGTGATCAGCAGGTTCAGTCTACTTCAAGAGGCAAAAAAGAGTCACATGATTCTATTTAAAAAGAGTGAAATAAACTAAAATAGTTTTTGAAGAAATAAACTAAAATGATTGTTGAGCCTAGGATGATAGATTTCGAACTAAAAGGGTCTTAGAGGTCCCCTAGTCTATCTACCTGCCTCACTTTCCAAATGGGTAAACTGGGGCTGAAAGAGGTCAAATGACTTTCCTAAGGTTACACACAGCAAGTAGCAGGGCCATGATTTGATCCTTGACTGTCTGACTCCAAATACCATTTTCACTGTTGAATTCAAAGCTGGAGGAATCAGTTTTGAATCCTGGTTTTACAACTTATTTGCATGTGTGACCTTAGGTAAGTCATTTCAACTCCATGAGGGCCATCATAAAATGAATGGGGTGTACTATATGGATTTTTTAATTCCCTTCCAGTTCTAAAACTAATACTAATGCAAAGAATATGATCCTAAGAGTCAAGAGACCAGAATTCTAAATCCAGACTATTCTTGAGCAACTATATGACCTTAGTCTTTAGACCTCAGTTTCTTTATCTTCAAAATGAAAGGATTCTAAAAAAATATTTTATTTTTTCCAATTACTTTTGAAGATAATTTTTAATGTTCATTTTAAAAAATTTTCAAGTTGCAAATTTTCCCTCCCTTTCTCCCTCCCTTCCCTTCTTCCTAAGACACTAAGCAGTTTGATATCTGTAATCATGTATATAGTAGTCATATTGTGAAAGAAGAAACTCACCAAAAAAAAAAAAAACCACACACACAAAAAGTGAAAATAATATGCATCAGTCTGCATTCAGATTCCATCAATTCTTTCTCTGGAGGAGGATAGCATTTTCCATCATGAGTCCTTTAGCGTTGTCTTGGATCATTGTATCATTGAGAAGAGCTAAGTTATTCATTGTTGATCATTGTACAATGTTGGGAACAGTGGTTTCCTGGTTCTGCTCACTTCGCTTTGCATCGGTTCATGTAAGTCTTCCCAGGTCAAAATGAAAGGATTTTAGTGAAATGATGTTCTGTCTATTCTGTGAGTTCAATAAGATTATTCCATCTGCAGTCTGTAGAGTTGTTTTAGAACTGGAAGAAGTTAATGGATGTTTCAGTGAAATGGTTAGGTGCATGCCTGTGAAATGGAGCAGGAACAGAATATTAAGAAAAAGAATCACGAGACAGAATCATCAAGACTTGTTAACATAAAACTGTATGTTATCAACATGCAGTAGAGAAGAGACAAGCATCAAAAAGATAGGAAAGTTGGTAAAGAAGACAATGTGGTCTGGGGGAATTAAGTGAAAAGTTTGGGGGCATGTTTGTTATTAAGGATGTCCAAGTACTATGGGTGGTAAGGGATCTGTAATTAGGGATAAGGGTTAGAGGAACAGCTCTGGGACTCATCTGTATTCACAGTGTGATGCCAGGATGATCAGGTGTTCTCTTGCTAAGAATTTGTCCTTCCTGTGTCAGGTTTTGTCCATTGCCCTAAAGAATCTTTTAAGAGCAAATATCTACCTTTCCTTCTAAGTGAAGGCCTTTTTTCCCTCTTTCTCTAGGGTTAATTAGTATGACTTTCAGGGTTCAAGCACTGCATTCCTGTGTAGAAAAATTCTGTAATATTAGTGCGCTATGTGAAAATAGAAAGCAAATCTTTGGAGAGCAATAACATGGCATTCTTTTCTTTCATAAAATCTAGTCACCATAACTCAAAAGCTATTTTGTTATTAGAAGTGCTATGTTTTGTCTTTGCTCTGGCAAGTTATATAACCAGAAACCTGGCTTATTAAATAAATAAAATATAAATAAATATATTATAAATAAATAATATAAATTTTAAAAGTCATAACCTAAGTTTGATCCTAAACAAGTAAAAGGAATCATTTCAATAAGCATTCTTTCCTGCTGGTGCCTATTTCCATTATTAAAACATCTCACCGAAACAAAAAAGGCGAATAATTTCTTATTCGGCTAAAGACATCTAAATCTCAATTTATATGGATTGTCTTTTTTTAAAATCTGGACTTCTTCATTTTCTCTGTCACTCCCATGATGGGTTACTTTCCAAAGTTACCATATAAAGAGAAGTAGTTTATGGAGAAAAGGAGTTCTGTCTTGGCTCCTGGGGAGAATGAAATTTTAATTAGGTAAGCAAAGAGGTTATTCATTACATTGTAAACAAATTTCACAAAAAGAACTCATTTGAGTTTCTTTTAAAGAAATTGGAAAATATTAAGGAAGTTAATTGGAGCACATTCAAATGACAATTAACAAAGACACAATTATCTTCTTTTGACAAGTGTGTGGATTAGAGATATTTTTATCTTTTGTTTATGGCACTATTTTAAAATGTGGAAATACTAAGAAAGTATAGATAGTCTCTATGTGAAATTGCATATTTTGCTATTTATATTTAAATAATTGCCTGTGAATTTATGCACAAATCATGGAATAATTCCTAGCAGAAATTATTATTTAGAAAATAAAAAATTCAGAGACACAGTATGCTTTTTATAAATTGCCCATTTCTAGCATGTCACTTATATTTATATAGTATAAAAACATTGCATGATAACCCAATACAAATTATTCACAAGGCTAATGAAGATAGACAGAGGATCTTGCAAGAAAAAAAAATCATTTATAAGCATTGTAAAAGCAAAACTAGTGGTGCTTATTATTTGTACTTTAATTTTTTGCCTTCATATTGCCTAGTAGAATAGTAGAAACATCTTTTTGGTAGGTTTTACAAAGATTTCTCACTTTCCCTTTTATTTTCTTATATGAAGTCCTTTCCTATTTGAAGATAAAATTGTTTTTTAAGAAGTTTATGAAACCAGTCAGGAAGCCAAAGAAAGTATCCTTGGTCATAGAGGAGTAACAAAAAATGTGAATAGATGCCTGCAAAGCTCGAAGCATCTTTGCAGTTTAACTCATCTTGATCTTTTCTCTACTGAAGACCAAAGGCCAATTCTGCCCAGATGAATTCTGCCTTCTTTCTGTCCAGCACAAACCAAATCAACACTTTTCCATTACTTCAGGCTGCTTCCACAAACTTTGTTTATTGAATATCTATCATATACAAAGCACCTTTTGTTCTATGAAACCACTCCAGAAACAGTAGCTAAAACAAACTGGAATGAATGCCCAAACCTGACTTTGTTTTCAATTTTCTCAAGGCATATTGTGAAAGTCTCCAAAACTAAATTAATTTTAATTCATTTAGTCTTTACTCAAGAGTAGTCACATGATAGGTAGGCCATAGATGTATATGACCAATAATAACTTGAGTGAAAGTGGCAGAAAAGATGCTATCAAGAAAGGAGATGAACAGGCCATGCATATAGCCAGAGCAAGCGATTACAAGTGATGAGCCCAGTTGCTGCACAAGACCCAGAGAATATTAAAAGTCTATGGAATAGTGACTAGTTCTTCTAAGAGGGACTTACAAAAGGACATGGACAATATGCACATAGGATTGGATGGAAGACATGGATAAGTCATAAATTGTATCTTTGAAGAAAATATCCAGATCTACACAATCACAGGTGCATTTAAGTATATTTATTTGAGTCATTCTATGGATGAAAGTCTAGTGAGACCAGAATACTCAGTCTCCTTTACTGGATTGTCTATCCACATCTTTTTCCCTAGCTATGGGTATCCCCACATTGTTTTGTCCTAGGTGATTCTCTCTCTCTCTCTCCAAATTTTTTCAGCATTCTCACCAGTTCCCATGAGTTTAACAACCATTTCCACCCTCTAACCCTCTATCTAACTCTCATGTCTCTCCTGAACTTCAGTTGGAAATACCCAACTGGATGTCCTAGAGACTTCTCTCCAAACCTTCCTCTTTCCTGACTTCATATTTCTTTCATTAGCACCATTATTCTTCTAGACACTCAAGTTTATAACCTAGGAGTCATTCCAGGGGTGTGCTAACTCTGGAAAAAATAATGTATGCAGGATACAATTTTTTAAGTTTAATCTGAATTATTAACATTTCTCCCATCCTTTTCTTGAGTCTAGACAATAAAACAAGAAATCAAGCCCTGACTTGTAGCAGTTGCAGATTTCTGAGGTGTAAATGCTCACACTGAAAATTTGAAAATCAGCTCTTGGACCAGTAGGAGCTGGTTCCAGCACACCACTAACTTATTCTCAACTCCTCACTTGTCCTTATCTCCATCCATTTTCAATCAGTTGCCATGTCTTGTTGATTTCTACTCATGTCTCACATGTCCTTTTCTCTTTAATTCAATTCTTCATCACTTCTTACCTGCATTCCATTTCAATAGTCTCCTCATTGCATTCCCTGCCTCCAGTCTATCCCCAGTGAATAGAGAGTTGGATTTGGGGTCATGAAGGCTTGAATTAGAATCCTACCTCAGACAGGAAATGATTGACTATAGGCAAATTGCTTAACCTCTCTGACTGTCAGTTTTCTCATTAGTGAAATGAGGGACTACAGTCCCTTCTAGTTCTAAATCTTAGATCCTATGATTCCCTCTAATCCATTTTCCCCTCAACTGCCCAATGATAATGAGACATAGGTTGATCATGTCACTCTCTGCTCAAAAAACTCCTGTGGCTCCCTAGGACCTCTAGAATAAAATCTAGTTCTTCTACTGGTCATTTAATGCCCTTCACAATTTGTCTCCACCTTACATTCTCAGACTTCATACACTCTACATTGCTGCCAAAGGGTTCTTCTTCCTCTTTGCTGTAAACTCATTGCCACATGTGGATTCAACAGGTATTTCTACCAGAAGGACAGCAAGATGTAATTTGTATTTCTCAACATTGTCTAGCCAACCTAAAGAAAGAAACTCTGAAATAGGCAATTCTTTCGAATGCTACAAATCTGAACTTTGCATATCCCATATCAGCAGTTCTCAAGTATGGACTGGAGACCAGAGGGTCCCCAAGGTAAAAATTATTTTCATAATAATATTAAGACATTGTAATTTCTAATGTAAATATCAATAAACATAAACCACATAAATAAAAATTCTGGGGCAGTTAAGGGTGGGTGGGTGGTTGGCCTCCATGATTTTTAAGAGTATAAGGGAGTACTAGGACCAAAAGGTTTGAGAACTGCTGCCCTATACAGACCTAAGGCTCTGGAGAACTGACTTTCACAGCTGACATGTGTCAGTCAGCCAGAGAAGGAGGCGGCCAAATTACCAGGTCAGTTCTCTACTGATGAATTAACTGGTACCTTACCTACCATATGAAGTTAACTGTATACAAGTTTAAATCAAAGAAATATGCAAGATTTGCTAAAATGTAAATCACAAGAGGAGTTAAATTGACCATGAGGTCAAATCTTAATGGTTCAACAATCTAAAAAGTGCTGATGTTTATCAAATAACAGACACAAATTTCTCCAAAGACATTTCTTTGCAAAGAAGAATCCTTCCAGTTTCATAAGGTTTTCCTTTGCATAACCCATGACTAGAATAAATTCCATCCTCACCTCTGTATCTTAGAATCTCTACCTTTCTTCCAGGCTCAGATCAAGAACTTCTTTCTATATCTTTTCTCTTGGTTGTTGGGGATCTCCTCCCCTTTGTTACTTTGAAGTCAGTCAGTCAACAAACATTTATTAAGCATTTACTGAGGGCCAGCTGCAAATATAAGGATAAAGAAGCACATTCCTACCTTTACATTCAAATACTGGAAGTTAATGGAGAGAAGAAGTTGACAAGACAAGAAGCCTATCTTAAATGAAAGTTTTGGGAGACACCATTTAATCAGAGGGAGGAGCTTCAGGGACTGGTGTCCAAGGTGTAAATTCCAGGGGTGAAATGATCTTTCAAGATAAAAAATTTCCTAGAATGATGGAAGTTTGAAGCTGGGTGAGAAATGAATTTGTATGAATTTTGTATTTACCTATCTGTCTTTTTGAGGGCAAGGATTGGTTTTGGTTTTTGTCTTTGTAACCTCACTGCTTAGTGCAGTACCTGGTGCATAGAACCAGGAAGAGAGGAAGGGAGGAAGGGAGGAAGGAAGGAAAAAGAAAGGGAGTTCCAACATATTGAACAGCTTGGTTTTTGTGCAAGAATTATTACTATACAAATGATTAGCACAGGGATAATGAAATAGAGTGGTTTGTAATTAAACTTTTTTTTTTTAGTGTAAGAATACTGAGTTAGAAACGCTAGCTGCAAATGGACTCCTATTCCAAATTAAAATATTGTACAGTGTAGTAATCTACTCTGTAGATAATAAGAAATATGTCATTTTTTAAAAGAAAAATTCTACTAGAAAAGTAGTTTCCTATAGGTATGGAAATTAGTTAACCCATAAAGACTTTTTCTCTTATAAAGTCTGAATATTGACAATTAAAGTAATTTATTAGAGATAAACCCAAATATACTTGGTTGCTGTTCAGATGTTTTAGTCTTGTCTGACTTCTTCATGACTCCATTTGGGGTTTTCTTGGCAGAAATACTGGAGTGGTTGGCCATTTCCTTCTCTACTTCCTTTTATGGAAGAGAAAACTGAGGCCAACAGGGTTAAGTGACTTGCCCAGAGTCACACAGTGAGAAAGTGTCCGAGGCTGGATTTGAACTCTAGATCAGTCTTCCTGACTCTAGGCCCAGCACCCTATTCAGTGCAACACCTAGCTACCTAAAATGAGGGAGTGAAACTTATTCAGTTATTTCAGCTCATTTTACAGATGAAGAAACTGAGTCAAACAGGATTAAGTGACTTGCACAGGGTCATACAGCCAGTACCTGTCTGAGGTCAAATTTGAACGCAGGTTTCCCTAACTCCATCACTCTATCCACTGCACTACCTAGTCACCCTCTCCCTCTCCCTTCCCCCCCAAAAATATATATATATTTTACATTTACATTATCTACTTTGTTTTGTTTTTTTAAAATAGAATATTAATTACATCTTTGTGGAAAAAGAATACTTTACAACTACAGTTTCTGCAATGTTTTTCAACCCATTCTTTGGTTTGTGCTCCAACCTCACATTTATCTAGAATGCTAGACACAACAAAGTTATCTCTACTACTCTTCCCCCACCCCCACTGACTTCCTTATTTCAGAATGCTATGCACATGATAACATTCATCAGAAGATTTGATTACCTTGTACATGGATGATAGTTGCTGTTTTATCAGTAAGTAGTGGTTTGGAGGAAAGGATTGGTGCTTACTGCTAGTCACAAGACCAATTCAAATTTATACTGTTAAATAGTCAATAGACTAAAGTTTTCGCCTTAGATTGGAGTGTCTTGATATCCTGGGATTAATCACATCATCTGTTGTATCTTCTTTTTTTGGTGGTAGTGGTGGTGAGGTAATGAAGGGGTTAAAATAGATAAATATGTATATACTTTACAACTACATTATCTACTTTCTGTTTTGCTTTTTAATAGAATATTAATTTCATCATGGAGGAAAAAGAATGCTTTACAAGTATAGTTTCTGCAGTATTTTCTAGCCTATTCTTTGGTTTTTGCTCCAACTTCACATTTCACTAGAATGCTAGACATAACACAATAGAGCTTGTAAGGATGGGGAACTAGAGTGTCTTTTTCTTGAAATAGAAATAACAGGTATAGAAACACTGCACTAATCAAATCTTTGAAGGAAATTTCCCAAATTGCATTTGATTTTCAGTTGATTTTCTAATGTAGAATTTAACAGAAAAACTTCTCCCTCATTCTTGTTAAATAGTAGACAACTGAGGGGGTAATTCTATTGAAGGAAGGTCCATTCTTCCATATCTTACCATGCTTCGCACCCTGCCATTACAATAAATAATGCACACCAAATAATCTTTGTCCTGAAAGGACCAGTAGATTTTACACGGTCATATGATAGTTGCTTGAGACAAATCTAATCAATCTGAAGTCACTAATTTCCTAATTTCTTCCCGCAGTAGTACATCTTATCAGCATTTAACTAGTTTATCCTAGTTATCTAGTTAAGTGGATTTTTAAAAGTAGTTTCTTTCAGCTAATATTTGCCACCCCAATCATGTGTGTACATGTGTTTTTCAGGTGCTAAATATACATAGTTCTGACCAATCAAAGAAGACTAAAGCTAGCAAGGCAAATATAATCAGTGTAAAGTACAACCCTGGGTGGGAAATACATTTAAATGGAAGGGGTGCGACCAAGGGAGGCAACTCATTGGCATATACAAATTTCACAGGATCTGATGACAAAATGGTTTGTGGCTGAGCCATTGTCTAAAGACCATTCTTTAAATTCCTTGTTGACTGCCAGCAGCATGAGTTGTGGACTCTGTGACTTTATCTGTTAATGGGACTAAACACTTATGCCAACAGATTAAGCCTTGCTGAAACATTAAGAAAATTGGCCCAAATAGAGAATGGGTGGACTCTTATTTGGCTCCTATTTCATTTACAGGTCCCTAATTGTCTCAAGACAATGGGGTTTTTTTGATACCTACAAAGCAGTAGTAATGTGGGAGATGGGAGACTCATTGAGGTCAGTTTCCACTAAGGGTCATAAACTGTCGAAAGGCAAATATTCTATTTTAATAGCTACATAGACTATAAATTTGATTCTTAAATTGTATAAGACAACTGCTAATAGCCCAGTTAGTAATCATGAAGGAAGAGAAAGCAACTAAATGATTCATGTTTAGAGATGAAAAATTTTTATTTTTTTCATCCATAGTTTTGGAATATAATCATGAAAGCACTCTAGTAACATCATGGAAGGGAAATGATTTTGCAATAGTTCAGAATTTTTGAGATTTGTCAAACCAATTTCTCTTAATTGGGAAAGAAATCAGTGGTTCAATTATAGGCACATTGAATTTTATAGACTTCTATTACAACATGAAAATTAATACATTTATGTCTCCCTTGATCTTCAGAGAAATAGTTGTCATTTCTGAGTAGGAGTCCTTCAGGAATGGATCAAGTCATACCACAAAATATAAAGATAATTGCCATAATTATAAATAGCTTACATTTACATAGCACTTGGTACTAATTCAGTGCCTGGTTCAGTAGGTGCCAAATGTTTGCATCCTGCATTGATGTATTGTACATATCTACCATTCCCTAACATAATATGTAGTAGTTACTCATGTCTGGGCTCCTTAAGAATAACTCTTCTATAACTTCTGGTGGTAATGACCTAGTACTGGATTGACATTGAAAACTCCATTTCTATAAACAAATCTTCATGACTCATCTATCTTATTCAATGCTCTCCCCTCCCTCCAATAAATTACTGGCCTAATTCATGCAGATGATGATTATAGAGGGTCTTTCATTCTTTGGATCTTAGCATTTTCATAGGCTCCATCTGGAGGCACACTGCTTTCAGTTACATTTTATGAATCTAATAGCATGTATATACCATGGTATTGGTTGGCAAAATGATGTGCACTTTTTCCAACAGTATTTCTGTAGGTCTTTTACCTGTTTATCATGTGCTCTGAGAATGTCTGTGAATCCTTTTCTTCCTTTTTGGTGAGGAAGTGTCAATCTTTCCACAGCTACCTTCAAGTACTCTGAGTTCATCAATATTCTATACTTATTTGTAGAGTATTTGTTATTGTATTGTACAATGTTTGTTAGAATATTTTCAAAATGTTTTATGGCCTATTTTTACCATTGCAAAAGTATACCCTAAGATTGGAGTTGTGTAAGCATTGGCTGCTTAAAATGTGCTATTTCTTTTACATTTTAATTTCAGGATGACAGTAAGTGCCTTAACATATCCATAGCTTTCGGCTTGATAGTTTCATATTTTGTAGTATCTGGAGGAGGATGTAGCATTTGTAAGTATCACCTTCATCTATGACTAAGATCTCCAGATATAAGCTCAAAGTCTCTAACTTCCCTTGGATATGTAAAGAATTTTATATTTATTAAGACTATAATATTTTGATTTTATTATAGAAAGATTACTTGAGGAGTTATCTAAGGTACTTTTTTGAGTGAGCCAAGGCCATCTATCTACATTAAAGGATTAATAATAAATTTTGGTTTAATTACCTCTACTTGGAAGTCACACTTTCTTCTATTTCAGGGAGATTGAGAATATATTTAAGATCAATGGGTTTAAAATGACTCTCAGAAAAATGCAATGTTTTATATCTATTATTTTTCATATCATTTCCATGGTTGGATTTAAATAGAACTAGTTTTACATAAGGCCATCAAATACTCTAGCATTCTCATTCAACTTCAAACCATTTTATATATTTTCAGTACAGAAGTAAGGCATAAGACATCCAAAGATTGCAATTGTCAATAAAGGTAGTATAATGTTATAGTGCTTTTTAGTAGCTTCTTTAATAATGAAACATTAATCAAACCTAAGTTTCTCTTTATATATTCAGGAATTTTGGAATACTCTTTTCATTCTAAAGTCATTTTTTTTTCTTTTAAGTATATAGTATTCTGATCATAACCTCTTCCCCTTCTCCCCTACTCCTGTGTGCACAACAAGCCACAGTACAGGCAAGTTAGGTTCCCAGAGGGGAGAATATTACTGCTCTCCTAAAATTTCTTGGTGTAATCATGAGGGGTTGTGCCTTCTGGAACTGTTACAAGTTCCCTTCCAGTGTGATCCCTAATATCCACAAATCAACGGATATTAATTACCTTTTACAGAGGGATATTTGCTGAGAATTCATGGAAAGGACAGGAGTTACAAAAGCATCACCTAGACCTGGAGGTACATTCTCCCATTCCATACATTAGGTACCTGTGGAGAATAAGCTTAGTTTTAAAGTAATTGATAAAAGACATGTCTCCCAAACCTAGGGATACATTCTTCCTTCTGTGCATGCACACAAAGTCCTTGGGAAGAGTGCTGCCAAACTTGAGGTACAATGATAGTCAGGCACATGTGGAAAGAATACATGGGTCTGAGAAGTACCTTGTGATTCTTGGCCCTCTGAGTCCTTTTTCCTCTTCTTGGGGCCTCTACCAAATTGACTTTTAGATAAGGCATCAGCAATGGATAATTCATTCTCCTGCTCACTTGGGCTGGTACCTTGAAAGGCAAAACAGGTCAGTCAATGGCTAGGTTGGATCAAGTAAGCCACTCCGATGCTATGCTAGCTCTAGTTGTCAGTAGAACTTCTGAGGACTTTGACAGATTTCCCAGTCTTACTGGTAGATCCTTCATTTTCAAAGAAGACCTTGCCATTAGAGAAATAATGACGTAACTTGAATTTGTCTTTGTTTTGAGTGAGGAAGGGCTGTGCAGGTCACCAGCCTCACTTCTCCTCCAGAGTCATCTGAATCCAATGACATTTATCAGAGTGACTGAAGATGGCCCAGGATGCAATGGGAGCCCTTGATCTTTTAGGCTAAGGCCTTTTCAAGTACTCACTTAGAGGGAGGTAATACCCATTCAGTGAATAGACATCTTTAAGAAGTAGTCAGGGAATGGCCCTTTTAAAAAGCAAAAGAAAAAATAACTAAATCAAGCTGAAAGAGAAAGGAAAAGAGTTACTAGTGATGATTGCTCTAAGCCAGGAAGGTCCAGAGAATATCATTAAGTGAAGCTTGGGTGGGATCTATTGTTTTCCAATCCATGGGCTTCAGAGCTTGAGTTGCTCTAGCACTCCAATCTCAAGACGTTCATGCACCTAAAATAAAAATTACACACAGAAGAAACAGACATGCCATTTATTCATAGATAAATGCTAAATGGAGGGAGTTAAGATAAATGTTTCCCGTTTCCCACCCAGCAGTTCACAGTAGTTCTTGCCTCACTTTCAAGAAAGAAAATTACAAAAAGGAGCAATGGAAGAACATATTGATCATTGTATATTCAGTCTCAGTTCTAACTCAGTGCCTTCTCCAACTCCACAGCCAACCAGAATATTCCAAGTTACCACACAGAGCCAGCCCTGACTCCAAGTCTTTAAGTGCTAATTATTTAACGAATTAGAGAGACCTCCTTTTCCAATGATAAATATTCCAATTTTACAATATTTCAATAAAATTTTAAGTTATTGACATATACATATAATCTATCAATAAATAGATTCTGCAATAAATAATTATATAAGTATTTTGGCTACAACCATTGTCAAAATTTGAATCTCCTCAAAGTCTTCTTATAACAATAACTGATTCCTCTTCATTCTCTTCATAGGTATTTTTATCATTACACCAAAAATCAAAAGTCGTAAGTAAGAAATTTCTCTTCATTTTCTTTTAATTTGTCTTCAACTTTTCACTAAAAATGACAAATACAGTCTTACAAACTTTCTCTTATGCTATCTTCTCTTAAAAATAGAACTTAAGATAGTTTTCACCAGAAAGAAGTCTATCTTCACTTTTTTCATTTGTTCTCTCCATAGATTCTTGATTAGATCCAAGTTTATCACAGATAAAACACTCCTCCCTGACTCCATGGTGAAATGTACTTTATATCGAACTTATTTTTCTGATTTTTCATAGATTCCCATGAATCACATGCATTAAAGCATACACTTTCTATCTTACTCCATAAGAAAGGATATTTTAAGTCCAGCCATTTTCTTAATTCATTTTTTAAACTGCCAATCCAAAATTGTTGCCCTCATTATTACATCTATAGCTACACTCTTAAAGAGATAGTAGCAGTGTCTGTAGTCTCTGAAGGAGAAGCTATTTTTGAAACAGGAGTTACATAAGTATGCCTAATCTTTTTTTTCCAAAAAAAAATTGCTTGCTGACATCCATTTAGTACTTATGGAGTTTATACTGTAAGAATTTTCAAAGCCCTCTGATTCTTTAGTTTTTCTCTCAATTCAAACACATTTTCATTGTATTATTATATCTAATCTGCGCTCAAGAATGAGGTAATTTTTCACCATTGCTCTGCATTGATAGACTATATATCATTGTAGAATTTGGAGCTGAATTTATTGTTGATAAAAAGTAAGAAGTCCTTGCCTATAACCAATTCCGGTAAGATATTTCCACATTTGTCACAATATAGTGCTGGTGCACAAGGAAACATTCACATCTTAACTTCATTTCATGTGCATTCACAGTTTGGCCATTTTATAGATCAGCACTATTTATAGCGATGGATTTCTAGAAGATTTAGTATCGGTGTTGTTGATTAGTTTCCAGGTAACTTGCCTTCTTCTGGGACCAGAATACAAAGAAAAGCCACTTCTTTGTTCTCTCTGTCAAGTTGATCATCATGACAATTCTGGAAGGTCTATGCCTCCATGTCTCTTTCTTAGATTTAGGGGAGCACTTTTCTCACACTGGCTAATTCAATCAATAGTGTTTCCAGGGCCAAATTGGCCAGGATTTCAGAGTTCCTGTTAGACCATCATATCTACCATAACAATTTTAGGTAGCACATAGAAAATCCCTGTTTATACATCACCTAGGCTGGCATTCCTTTACTTTGCCGTTGTCCAATGCCTTCATGACATAGATGATGAGTTGGGCTTTGAGGGGTTTAATCATCATCATCATTAACAATAGTCCCATCGCCAAATCAGCATCACAAAGCTCAGTATCACAGGTACTTGGAGAACTTTAGATAAAAATATTTGCTTGTCTATGAACAGTTAGTTCTCATTTACAAAGCATGATATAGTGGAAAGATAATGAAATTCATAATTCTGAAGAACTAGATATAGGTTTTGGCTCCTAGTTGTGCAACCCTGGGAAGTTACTCATCACCTCTGTGCCCTAGGCACTCTAAGGCATAAATCTGCAGAACAGTTGAAGAGTTATATTATTATATATAATAATATATATTTATTATATTCTTATATTATTCATAGAGAGTATTTCCTCACAAGAAACTTGCCTATACAATTGACATCACAAGTAGAGACTGCTAATGTCATTAACTAGAGCTGAAAAGACATACTTGTAATTTTTGCTTTTGATTTAAATTAAGAATGCATACTAAGCATAAAAGTATTTGACTTAACATGAAATTTTGAAGATGGTAATCATGGGTGCTAGCAATTGAAACTTTTGGGAAGGGAGAGAAAACTTTCCTTCTTTATCCTTCATTTTGTTTAATAGGATAAAATTAGGTTGAAAGTCTTGGCATATGAAGAGGCTATAATGGCATTGGAAGGGTTTCCTGGGTTTGCTGCTGGACCAAGAAATCAGGTGAAGATATGGGGGGGTGGGGGGGGCATTAAAAAGTTCTGAAATATATGACAGTTTCTGCCACACTAATTAGCTTATATTAGCTATGCTATTTTTCTGCTTGCTTTTGTATTTTCCTGATAATGCTTTTTCAGAGTTGTGAGAAAATAAATAGGAAATGTACACACAGTTCACATTTAATTAAATAATGATGGGGCCAGAACAGTCGTGCTAGGCTTTATTACTAAACCCTTAAAAACTGATTGAATAGGGACTTCTAGGTCACATGACAAGAAAGATGGTGGATTAATTACTTTCTCAGAACCACTTCAACTCTCCAACCCTCCAAAAAAAGGAATTAAGCCCCAGATGTAGAGTAATTACAGTTAAATCCACAGGAGAAAGAAGACAGAACCCCAACAAGGTAAAATCCCTATGAATTAATACTTGAGAATTCTAATCCTTAAAGTGCTCAAGCAGCACCCCTTCCACACTGCCTTCTACAACACCCATGGCAGAAGCACAAGCTAACTCACATGATCATGCAAAGGCCCATCTTGGGACCTTATGACACACTCAGTCTTCAAATAGTAGCAAACACTGACTCCATCCAGCTCTGTGAAATTGGAGCAATGAAGAAAGAGGGACAAGGTGAAAATATGCTGAAATTTATCTAGGCACCAGCCCTAGGTTAAGGACCCTCCAAAACTACAGAAATTCTGTCCAGGACGCCCACTACTCACCTCCCATCCTACAAGAAACCACTGGTGTTAATTCTACCCAATAATGGAGATAAAAAGAGGAGAAGAATGGAAATAATCAGAGTAGAATGGATACCAATATATACATATCTGCCCAATGGACTTGAAGGCAAAAGGACCCATATACAACTGGGGGCCATTCCTATTCCCTCCCCACCTGACCCAAGGTTACTCAGGTCAAGGATCTAGGCCAGTGAAACCTATGCCCATGAAAGTGAAGAGTCTGATGTAATCTTATAGCCCACCTTTCAGGGTGTGTGCAGTATCAGGAAAGGAATTAGAATGTGATTGACTGGGGAATACCTAAAAAAAATAAAGGTTAAAAATATCAAATATTTTGAGATTAAAAAGCTTCAGTCAAAGCTGAGCACACAAACAAAAAATTCAACAGAAGAACTCATATAAAACCAGAAGGAAGGATTCTTAAATAGAATACAAATTAGCAAATATACAAAAGAAAGTGAATCAACATCCCATGAAATAGAGATTTCTGTTGGTTTTCAAGAGAGCATGGAGTCATTGCTTCCATTTCTACTATAGCTGACAAAGTGGGAAAGTCCTTGGACATCACTAAACTCCACTGAAGTCAATATAGTGGTTGCAGGCATGATTATGGGAGCAGGAATGAAGGCGCACAGGTGATCAATTGAATGTCCCATTGAGAACAAATTATCCATGATCTTCAGAAGCTCTAGAATGGCAACAAGAACAGACCATCACTCTAGAGATAACCAAAATAGTTTCGAGGTAAATGGCAGCACAATAAGTTTGACAGCAACCTGATAGATGTGACCAGTATGTAGATATATATGGTAAACCATGAGATAACATTATGAATTTGGGGGTGTCAAATGCAGATATGATCAGGAACCATTTGCTAAATTTAAAACTTTGTAAATGGCAATTGTACAAATTACTTGGTCTGGATGGAATTTAGAGATGGAAGAAATGCACTTCAGGAGAAAGATGGATGCTATGAAGACCATGAGATAGTATAATGATATTTCCTTTGAGGGCCATCCTATAAATATAAATATTAAGCTTGTTATATTACAGATTATTGCATGGTTAAAAAAACCTTGACAAGATACAATCATGAGGGCAGGGATAGTTATTTACCCTTTTTTTATATATATCTCCAGAGCTTAGCATAGTGCCTGGTACAAAGAAAGTATTTAATAAATATTTATTGATTTATTATTTATTGATTAACAGAATACAAATTGAAGTAGTATCTTTAGAAAATATTATTCTGGAAGGTGTGGTTGTGGAAGGTGCACTCAGTGAGAGGCACTTGTGAAACCAAAGCATAAGAAAGAGAAGAGATTCAAAGCAAGAGCTTATTTCAAAATGAGATGCATAAGATGTTTATAATGACAGCATAGATGCCACTTAAACCAACCAACACATTCCCTACATGAAACAGAAACCAGGGATCTTATTTTTCTCTCTTCACTGAAGAGTAGGATTGACAACTGTCCTTCTAGATGTATTATATGTTCTTTTTATGTTTTGAAATGGGATTTGAACTCGTAAACTTTTTAAAATTCTGAAATGGAATTGTTTTGTTCCAAGTTATTTCGAAGAAAAAATTTTGCTGATTGGTATTATAGATTATATGATTATAGATTTAGAACTGGAAGGTCATTAAGTTAAATAAATCTTGTTTTACAGATGAGTAAATTGAAGTACAGAGAGGGTAAATGACTCACTTAGGGTCACACAGGTAATGTAAGTAATTGAGGTTGGATTAAAACCAAGGTATTTCTGTTGAGTACCTTCTTCACTAGAGTAAGCTGCCTCCTGAAGGAGATGTTTTCATCTGTATCATAATAAAATACATATATATATATATATATATATATATATATATATATATAGAGAGAGAGAGAGAGAGAGAGAGAGAGAGAGAGAGAGAGAGAGAGAGAGAGAGAATATGCATGAAACAAGAAATTCTAGATTGGGAGAGGCTATAGGAATGACAAAGAGAGATTGCAACTCAGAATTTTAAAACTCAACTAGCAAATTAGAAAAAAATTGAATTAATGGTAGGGGAACAATCTAAAGAAGTGAAATAGTGATTAATAGATTTAGAACATAAACCACTTAAATAAAGGACTATGTGGCAGAAAAGAAGTGAAATCCAACAGCAATAAAAGAACACATGAATTCTATAAATGTCAAGCAACTGACCTTGGAAATAACTTAAGGATAATAGCTCTCCCAAGGAATATGACAATAAACGTGAATAACTTGATTCTGGGGGAAAAAAACATCCAGAATTTCTGAATAGGGACAACAAAGTATCTGTATAGAGAATAAACATAATACTTTCAGAAAGAACAAAAAAAAATCCTGTAAATAAAACTCCAAAAGCCATAGTAGTCAAATTTGACAATTTAAATTATAAATGACATTTTTAAGTGGCCAAAGTAATTTGAATAATATAAGATTATTTTATAATTATGAGAAATCATGAAAGGAATAGTACATTTTGAAAAGTAAAGGAATTCAAGCTACAAGTCCAAATGGCTAACTTTGCAAATCTGTACCTAATCACTAATTAAAAAGATGTATATTCAACAAAAAAGGAGTATGTGAGATATTCCTACAAAAAATGTTAAGAATATTTACCCTGCTAATATCCTAAACAATTGAAATATTAAAAAAAGTAAGTAATCATAACTTCAAGGAAATACTAAGTAATAAAACCAATTTTTTTCCATATATAGGGGTACCTTCAAGAGAGAAATTTTGATCTACTGGTTTACAAAAAAGAATAAAGAAATATCCTCAAGGACAGAAAGGATACATTGCATTAAAAAGAATTTAAACAAAATTTAAATAAATAGAAGGGAAAGTCTTAGAATAGAATTACAACCTAAATCCTTTGATTTCACTTTTGGTGAATCAATCTCTTTGGTGGGACACAATTGCAGAGTGGGAAAATGCATAAATAGAAAGAGGGGAGGGGTGGGATTCCCCAACAAATACATGTGTGAATTGGTGTATTCAGAAGTATGGAAGAGTTATTGGAAATGAGAGATTAAGTTTATGGTACTGGAACCAAAGATCTGTCTGTCACTAAGTCTGTCAAAGTATCTAGACTTACTCAGAGTTACGACACAGTGGAGTACTGGAGTCAGAGGTCCTGGGTAGTTTGGATGAATCCAAATCTAGGGACACTTTTATTATCCAACCAACTCACATTTTCCTCCTAGTTAGCAGGGTGGTTTGTCTGTAGTAGTTTGCTGGTTCTGTTTAGGTTGTTTTTAATTCAGATTTCATTTAACTACTATAAAACCCAACTGGCAAGCAAAAGTACTAA
This sequence comes from Potorous gilbertii, assembly GCA_028658325.1. Lineage (NCBI taxonomy): Eukaryota > Metazoa > Chordata > Mammalia > Diprotodontia > Potoroidae > Potorous > Potorous gilbertii. Next base: position 451,313,143 of record CM053769.1, read on the forward strand.
GCTGTATGTATATTGTTTCAGGCTTACAAGAAAAAGTATACTGAAGAGTATGCTCCATATTCTAGAGAGGCTAAAGATTTGTTGAGCAGAAGCTGATCTGGAGACTAGAAGTCTTACAGTAAAGAGAGAATGGTACTGTGCATACTGTACATACAGTACAGACTGTATATACATGTCATATATAAATGAATTTGGGATTCAGAGATTTCTAGAAATAAATCATAAGCTGGAGAGAGTGGAAGACTTTGAGGAGTGAAATATGATTAAATATAGTTTCATTTTTTAAACTGTCAACTTGGTAGGCTGAATTTGAAAGGAAAGTCCCTTCTCTGAGAAGGGAGAAATCTAAAGGAAAAGCACTCCAACCTACTGGCAGCTTAGATGCCTTGTTTGTTAGAACTACTTGTTGCCTATACTGTAGTAGGAATAGATTAGCAACAAAATAATTTAAACAAAGCTAATCACAGAAGTAAGATTCTGACTGAAAAGGAAATTAAAAAAAATTTCAGAAAAAGAATACTAAGAAATGAAGGGGAAAAGCACTTAACAAGCACTTACTATATGCCAAGCCCTATGCTAAGCCAAACAAGAGGAGAAAAATACAAGCCTAACATTCATACTTTTAATATGAATGGACTAAACAGTTCAACAAAATGAGAGAATGAAAGAATGAACAGGAAAACAAAATCTATCAATCTGCTTTACATGAGAAACATTTAAAAGTAAAGACATACAGAAGTAAAACCAAAATAAGAGACTAGAACAAAATTTGCTATTCATGAGGTGGATATAGAACAGTAGTTGAAACCCTAGTAACAGACAAAGCAAAAATAAAAATTTTAAATATAAATAAATAAGAAAATTATACTCTTAAGGGAGCCATAAGCAATGAAACAATACCTTAATAAATGTATGCTACACCAAAGAACATGGCATCTAATTTATAAAGAAAAATCAGCTAAGTCCCCAATATATCTTTGTATATGAACATTTATGTATATGCACATATATATGTACATATGCATAATAATGCAATAATACAGAAAATACTTATTTCTCTGTAATATTTTCCTCAGAGTTCATGGGAGACTAATATTCCTTCTCCAGAGCTTGACAAATCTAAGAAAATGATAGGGAAATATATAAAACTGAATAAACTGTGGGAAAAATTAGAACTGGAAGACATATGGTATCTTTTAAATAAGAATATTAGAAAATGCATATATTCTTCAGTACCATATGTTGCATTTATTAAAAAAAATAGACTATATACTAGGAAATAGAGAAATTATTTAAAAAAAGCAAAAATGCGAAACATATCTATATATAGACCATTATGCAATAAAAATAGTCAATAATAAACAGAGCACAAATATATAACCCTAATTGAAGATTTAGTAATAATATCCTGAATGAGTGGGTTGGAAAAAAGTAATAGAAATAATTAATGACTATATGAAAAAGAATGATAAAGATGATACAATGTAACGAAGTGTATTGGACAGAGATAAAAGAATTTTCAAAGGACTTGTATATTCCCAGTAACATATTAGCAAAATAGAAAAAGAGGATGAATTACTTGAACATGCAATTAGAAATTAGAAATCCAATGAATAAATAAATCTAGAGGTTATACTATTCATACTCTGTGTTAGAGGGTATGAAATTGATGAACAAACTTCAAAATTGGTTTTTTAAAATGATTAACAAAATTGATAAGCCATTAAATAATATGAATTTTTAAAAAGAGGAAGAAGGATAAAATCAACAAAATAAAAATAAATAAGATGAAATTACAGCAAATAGATTAAATTATTCATAATTGTCAGAAATTAATGTGCAGTTATATAAAAAACTGAGAACTTGAAAGAAGTAGAATATTGACAAAAATTTAAAATAATGAACAGAAAACCAAATAAAAATCTTAAATAAAACAATTTCAGAAAAGGAAATTGAACTAAAAATAAAGGAACTACCAAAAGGAAGGGAAACCTGATACAGACTGATGTATAAAAGAATTCTATCAAGCAATATACTACAGAAATAATTTAAAAAAAAAAAGAAATCATTCTAACAAACTCCTTTTCATGAAAATAAAACAAAACAAAATTACCATCCTAATACCTAAATCAGGGAAGGCTAATGCAGGGAAGAAAACTATAGACCAATATCATTAATGAATATCAATTAATTTTTAAAACATAAAATCCTGGGGAGAACAAAGGATTGCAGTAATTTCTTCAAAAAATCATTCACTATGATCAACTTGTATTTATACCAGGAATGGTTCAACATTAGAAAATCAATTAGCATAATTAATTTTATTTTATTGAAAAGTTAAAACATCTAATATCACATGATTATAGCAGTGGGGAGGAAAAAGTCCTTGACAAAGGACAAACTAATTTAGGCAAAAACAAAAGCAAATCCCATATAGGCATACAAAAATTGTAAGTGTGATTAATAGTACCTCCCTAAAACCAAGAGCTAGTATTCTATTCAGGGAGGAAGTGTTATAAGTTTTCCCAGTAAGCATAGAATAAAACAAAAATTCCTTCTTTTCCTGAGTTTATTTGATGTAGTCCCATGAAATTCTAAGGCTAGTAAGACAAAAGGAAGACATTAAAGACATAAAGATGGCATACGAGGAGATGAAATGTCACTATTTGCCAACAACACAATTATTTACTTTGAAAATGCTAAAGAATCAGAAAGAAAACTGAGGCAATTAATATTTTTATTAAATACATACAAAGCAAACACCACCAAATTAGGAAGTTCTGTTAAAAAAAACCAAACAACTATATATGCATCCATTATCTGATAGCTGGTCCACCAAAGCATCTTCAAGACCTTTGTAGACACAGCTATAAAGCCTTCCTCAGAGAAATAAAGGCTGACTAACAACGAGCAATATTCAGTGCAAGACCACAAAGACAATAAAGACAATGATGCTATTGGTCCAAACTAGCTGATAATTTTTTTTAATCTGACATCATATGTGGAGTTTCATACTCACAGAATCTTATTTCTGTGAAGATTGGGAGGGAAGATGTTCCCTTGCGTCTTTTCTTTGGGACCAACTTTGGTCACTATAATTTCATTGTGTTCAAGTTTTCTTTTGTTATTTTTTTACATGTTTGATAGTGTTGTAATTGTTACATACATTGTTTTACTTGTTCCATTTAGCTTTTAATCAGTTCATATATTTTCTTATGCTTCTCTGTAGTCATCATTTCTTATTACAACACTATAAGATATATTTCATTTCATCTGTAAGCCACAACCTGTTTAGCCATTCGCTAATTACTGTACAGCTACTTTGTTTATAGGTTTTTACCGCCCACGTGAGGTTAAGTTCAAGAGCTCCAGGAATAGCAGTGGCCCTCCTCCCCAACTACTGGCCCTGCCTCTAGCCCAGCCGTCATGCAGAAAAACAAGCCTTTTGAAGAAGAGGTCAGCTCTCTCCACCAAATACTACCTATGTAGGTCAAGTTAGCGTAGTTGAAGCTGCCAAGCATATATATCAGATTAATCAAACCACCACCACTATCTTCTCTCAGATCTAGAGAGAGATAGCTCAGGAATCTGAACTTAGAAAACAGCTATGGACCACCCTCTCCCACCCACCTCTACACACACATTCCTTTGACCTGACTTTATTCAGCCTCAGAAGTCATCATCCAGAGGAGTCATTATTGTACAGAAGGAACCCAACATCCTCACCACCAACACTACCAACACCTTCTGACCAATGGCTACTGAGAGAAAGCTAAGTCGAAAAGCCTCATCAATAGCAGCACCCTCCAGACTGTTGGTCCTGCTTTCAGCCCAACCCCACAGTCATCATCTAGAAATGCAAGCCCTAAGTAGATATGACCTGGCAAACATTTCTGCAGGTGCTTTGTTGTAAACCTTCTCAGCAATCTGAAAAGAAATTTCCCACCACAAAAGTTCTTTCCACTGTCAAATGGTTCACTAGCATTTACATAGTATTCGAAGTCTTAAAAAAATGTTTTATAAATATTATCTCATTTGATCTCCACAACCACCTAGGGAAATATATGCCATTATTGTCCATATTTTATAGATGAGGAGACTGAGGGAGCCAGAGGTTAAATGACTTGCTCAAGGTCACACAGGTAGAAAGTATCTGAGGCTTAATTTGAATTCAAATTTTCCTGACTACAGTTCCAGCATTCTATCCACTGTACCATCTAACTGCCTCAAAATAAAAAATGGACATAACTTTATCAGTGAAAATGGCACGAAAGAAGATGCTATACCATCTGTTTTGCTGCTACACCCCAAAGACCACGGGACTCCATCTGAATTGCAGCTGAAACTTCCTATACGTTTTGTCTTTCCAATCTGATCTGGAGTCTTGTGGCTTGTTCTCTATTAAAATAAAATTTACAAAGCATGTTTATGAAATTGTCTTCTGTATTAAATACATATTGCAAGGTGCACTTAAATAATAGCCCTGCTATTGAGTTAACTGGAGGTAACATAGGCAGGTCCTTCTTAAAGCAGAATATACTCAATCTTCCCAGAATGAATTGTGAAGTCTGGAAGGCCCAGGAGAGACTTCTTTTTGTAAGCAACTGCCATTTTCTAATTTTCACTTCCAATCCCAATTAATCAACTTCAATCGTGCAAGATTTGCAGTGTAGTGACTATCTTGTGCAAATCTATTTGAATTGAAAATGGTCTGAGTAGAAGGAAACAAAGAAAATCTGAAGGAAAGAACCTTGGTATTTTGATTGCTAGTGAATAAAACAAACTATAATGTAATTGTAAGCTGAATAGTAAAAGCCAACCTATTAAGACCTTGTTACATCGGTCATTATCTATAGAAAAATATCCAATTGATGTAAATGGCTCTGTTAGTGTTCTTTGTCTATCAGTCCTCATAGAAGGGTATCTCCAGCTGCCCTCATACATTTCTCCTCAGGGATGAGCTTACTATGAATGATTTCTGCAGGACCAGGTGGACCCCTGAATCCCAAAATTAAGACATTGAAAGGAAAACTATTGAAGGACACTGGCTACTGGGAAGGCAGCATCTCATAAAGGTGAAAAGCCTCTGGATTTGAAGTTGGAAGTCCTTTGCTTAAATGTTGCTTTTTCTACTATAATCTCACCTCTAGGAACCATAGATCTCTCATCTATAAAGAGGCAGGGAAAGGGATAGCGTGGTGGATTGAATGATCTCTAAATTCCTTTCCAGTGCTCTTAGTAAACTTTTCTTTAATTGAGCAAGTTTTTAATTGAGTCCTTGTTGTGTTGGGTGATGTGTAGAAATCATGCATGTGGCATGATCCTGACCTTCAGGGAATTTAAAGTTTCTTTGGAGAAGTGGTAGAAAACTAACACCCACTTAATGATCCAACTAGAGAACAATTAAGTGATAAATTTTAAATAGATTTAGATTTCAAGACTAGCTAGAGTAACCAGTCAAAGGTTAATTGTCTGTTATATTTTGGTTCCTTCTCTCTTTGTATAACCAGGAGAAAACATGAACTTTCCTTTGCTTAATTTATGGTGACTAGTTTAATTATGTTTTAAAAAATACGCTGTAAGCTCTTCAGAGACAGAAACTCAAAACATTCAAAATATTATCATTGTTTGCCTTTGTTTAGAAATCAAGAAAGTGACTAGCAATAATTGTGAATCAAACAATGGCCATACTTGTTAGCATTTGCCAATTTGCAAACATATTATATGAAATCAAATGATACTCAGCCAATCTCTAACATTGTGCTGTATTAGGTGTTTCGGTATGTTGCAACATTGCCTACAATTTCTATTCATTTGTCCAGCTATTTCTTGTGATCCTCTGAATCAGTGAACCTGGCTCTTGCAATAGGAAGGGAAGTAAATGAATTCTTTCAGTTGTGAAATAGTGTGTTTATTACTCTCAAGGGAGCCATGTGTTGAGTTAGGATCACATATTGTTCAGAAAGGCAGGTTCAGCTAAGGAAGAAAAATTTGCTCAACTTATTGCTATAAATGTAAAGTTTAGAAGATTCATAGCTTTAAATCTCCCTCTCTCCCTAAACCACTACACTTTATTCAAATCTTAGCTTTTTATCACCAGAATCTGTGTGTAGCTCCATTTATATCATGAAGAGAACATTTTTACAATGAGCACAATGAAATATTTAACAGAGAACAGTTTGTAGTTTTGCACTTAAACTTTCACAAATCTATCATAAACCATTCCTTATAAAAACAAACTGATTTTGTAAATCTATTTTGAAAATCTCTTGATGAATGAATGAATTCTGTTTCTAATTGCTGAATTGATTCAGGTTTATGCATCCTTTCTATGGTGTTTTCATTTGAATTATGTTTGATTTTTACTTTTAGAAATCATATGATAGTAACATGCATTGATTCAAGGTTACTGAAAAAAAAATATTTTGATGGCTGATAAGCTCCTCAGTCTAGTGAACTATTCTGTCCTTTTGGCATTGCTCTTTAGGAAGCAGTAATTAGCAGTGTAATTTCATGATTCTGAAAGGTAAAAAAACTCTCCAAAAAGGAAGCAAGGTCGTCAACTTTGAAATTGTGAATTGATCTGACCTCAGTCATTCCATTTCTCTTGTAACTTCTTCTTCCATGAAGTCTTTATCATTTTCACCATCTTCTTCACTAAGTGTTTTTTTAAATACATTTCTCTGAATACCTGTTGTTACGTCCATATTTCTCGTAACTTGTGGTTATAGTTCTATGCTTTTAAAATATTTGTTTCAAGGTTTTTATTTAATACATTTTAGAAGGCATGGTGGATAGAGTACTGGATTTGGAATCAGGAAGAAATCTCCATGAATTCAAATACTGCCCGAGATGCTTATAAGTTGTGTGACTCTGGGCAACTCACTTAACCCTGTTTGTCTCAGTTTCCTCATCTGTCAAGTGAGCTGGAGAATAAAATGGTAAACACTCCAGTATCTTTGCCAGGAAAACTCCAAATGGATCACAAAGAGTTAGACATGACTGAAATGGCTGAATAACAAGAAGATTTGAGTACTATAGTTGAGGTCATAAAATCATAGAATTTTGGAAGAGAAGGGGAGAACAGAAGTTATAAAACTTGGGCATTTCTGTTGCTTTGGTCTCTTCAACTATAAAAAAATGAGAGTGATAATAGTACCTACCTTCCAGGTTTGTTATGAGGATCAGATGAGATAATGTTTATAAAGTAATTAACACAGTGTCTGGAACATAGTAGGTGTTCTATAAATGCTAGTAATTATTATATTGCTATTATTAGTAATATTAATGTAACAATTTTTCTCATCAATACCTGTCCAAGTCCCCTCAGGTCTCATCTACATGAAACCTTTCCTAATCCCTATCCTCCAGATGGAAGTTCTCTCCTACTTTGGAATTCACAGTCATATTCTTAATGTACTTTTTAAAAAATTATTTATTTTTAGTTTTTAACATTCATTTCCACAAGATTTTGAGTTCTAAATTTTCTCCCTATCTCTCCCCTCTCTCCACCCCAAGACACCATGCATTCTAATTACCCCTTCCCCCAATCTGCCCTCCCTTCTATCACACCCCTCCCTTCCCTTATCCCCATCTCCTCTATTTTCTTGTAGGGCAAGACAGATTTCTATACCCCATTACTTGTATTTCTTATTGCCCAGTTGCACGTAAAAGCAAATTTTAACATTTGTTTTTAAAATTTGGAGTTTCAACTTCTCTCCCTTTCTCCCTTCCCACCCATCCCCACTGAGAAGGCAAGCAATTCAATATAGGTTATACATGTACAGTTATGCAAAAGCCTTCTATAAAAGTCATTTTGTTAAAGACTAACTATATTTCCCTCCATCCTATCCTGCCCCCCCATTTATTCTATTCTGTCTTTTGATCTTGTCCCTTCCCAAAAGTGTTTGCTTCTAATTACGCCTTCCTCCCATTTGCCCTCCCTTCTATCATCTCCCCACCCCACTTACCCTTTCTCCCCTACTTTCCTATAGTGTAAGATAGGTTTTCATACCAAATTGAGTGTGCATGTTATTCCTTCCTTAAGCCACTTTTAAGAGAGTAAACTTCACTTTTTCCCTCTCACCTCCCGCCTTTTCCCCTCCATTGAAAAAGCTTTTTCTTGCCTCTTTTAGGAGAGATAACTTTCCCCATTCCATGTCTCCCCTTCTCCTCCCAATATATTCTTCTCTCACCCCTTAATTTTATCCTTTTAGATATCATCCCTTCCTATTCAACTTACCCTGTGCCCTGCCTATATGTATATAATCCCTCCAACTACCCAAAGTCTCAAGAGTTACAATTATCTTTCCATGTAGGAATGTAAATAGTTCAACTTTAGTAAGTCCTTTATGATTTCTCTTTCCTGTTTACCTTTTCATGCTACTCTAGATTCTTGTGTTTGAAAGTCAAATTTTCTGTTCAGCTCTGGTCTTTTTTATCAAGAATGCTTAAAAGTCCTCTATTTCATTGAATGACCATTTTTCCCCCAGAAGTATTACATCCAGTTTTGCTGAGTAGGTGATTCTTAGTTTTAATCCTAGTTCCTTTGACTTCCAGAATATCATATTCCAAGCCCTTCAATCCATTAATGTAGAAGTTGCTGGATCTTATGTTATCCTGATTGTATTTCCACAATACTCAAACTGTTTCTGACTGCTTGCAATATTTTCTCCTTGACGTGGAAACTCTGGAATTTGACTACAATATTCTTAGAAGTTTTTCTTTTCAGATCTCTTTCAGGAAGTGATTGGTAGATTCTTTCAATATTTATTTTATCCTATGGTTCTAGAACATCAGGATAATTTTCTTTGATAATTTTTGAAAGATAATGTCTAGGTGCTTTTTTTGATCATGGCTTTCAGGTAGTCCCATAATTTTTAAATTGTCTCTCCTGGATCTATTTTTCCAATGAGATATATCACATTGTGATTTTTTTCATTCCTTTGGTTTCATTTTATAATTTCTTGATTTTTCATAAAGTCATTAGCTTCCATCTGCTCCATTCTAATTTTTAATGAATTATTTTCTTCAGCATTTTTTGGGTCTCCTTTAGCAAATATTGACTTGTTTTTCATGATTTTCTTGCATACTCTCATTTCTCTTCCCAATTTTTGCTCTACTTTCCTTACTTAATTCTCAAAATCCTTTTTGAGCTCTTCCTTGGCCTGAGACCCATTCATATTTTTCTTGGAGGCTTTGGATAGAGGAGCTTTGATTTTCTTGTCATCTGTTTGCATGTTTTGGTCTTCCTTGTTACCAAAGTAAGATTCTACAGTCTGATTCTTTCTCTGTTTTTTGCTCATTTACCCAGCCATTTATTTCACTTTTGCGTTTTGTCAAGGTAGTTCTTCTGCTTCCAGTGGAGGTGGGGGTTTACTGTTAGCTGCTCAATTCCCCCAACCATCTGTGGACTTAAAACTCTGGAAACAGTGGTTGCAGTTGGCCATGCTGCTGCTATGGGTGTTACAATTTCCTCCACCCCCTCACCCCTGAGACTGAGGCCAGACCACTCCACTCTCTTGCACTGGACCCACAGGCTTTTTCCACTGACCTTCCAATTTATCCTCAGTGTTTTGTGGTCATGATGTTTGGAAACCACCACAGGTGTGAGAGATTCAGTCCCCCCAAGGCCTGCTCAAGTCTCCTTGGTGCACTCACAGCCCACACTGGACTGTATACTTTGCTCCCAGTGTGGTGCATGATAGACACTTCCTGATGACCTTCCAGTAGTCTTGGGCTGGAGATTTGATTCACTCCATCATTCTGTGGGTTCTGCAACTCCCGAATTTGTTTAGAGCCATTTTTTTACAGGTATTTAGCTGGGCTGGATGGGAGTGCTCTAGAAAGTCCATGCTGTTACTCTACCATCCTGGCTCCGTGCCTCAATGTACTTTTTTAAAAAACAAGTTTTGGCCAGTTAAGTAAAGGATACCTTTGTACAGTTTACTTTTCACTGGTCTTTTCTGGCATGCTTCTAATGATGTCAGAATGATCTGGATCACTGATAACCAATATACATACTCTGTAGTACTTTTCATATGTTGTACTCAATTCAATGTTGTTACCATTACAGTGATGTACTCCAGTTTTGACCAACATAGCATAATATTCAATCTCTGATTTCCTCAAAGTTGAACAATTGTTGGCTAAGATGACCAATTTGACTTTGCCTTGTTTGACAATTTTCAGGATCAGTTTGTAGTCTGTCACATATTTGCCACTTTTTATGACCAGCAGGATCTTTGAGTTGATGTACTCCCTCCAGCAACTTCACATCTTCTTTACAGCCAACATCTTCCTACCTGTGGTGCATGAAGACCCTCAGTCACAGACCTGCCAAGATGACTGGGAAGTAAGTAAGAAAAAAGTTAATGTACTTTTTAATTCTAGTTTGAATTACAGTCATTGCATACAATAAAAATTGTAATTATGCAATTATGTATTAAAAATAAAAATCTCCTCTACTAAACTATAATCTTCTACCTAAGGCAAGTATGAATTAAGCACTTTCTAAGTTGTAAAGAGCTATATAATATATAGTGAGTGTGACTGCACAAGTAATTTCACTGGAATAAGGAACTCCAGGATGAAGACACTATTTCTGCCAATGTATACTGGCACTTCCTCTGTAATTTATTTTCTTAAAGAGTTCCCTAAAGTACTGAGAGGTTCCCTGGGACCTCTATTGTTACTATTAAATTCTGCCATTAATGATCTTGCAATCAATATAACCCCTTAGATATAATATTATCAATAAATAGCTACTAATAATAGCTGATATTTACATTTATTACATAACATCCTTTTACAAGAAAGGCTGGTTGTATAATGGACAGGAAGTCAGTCTTAGAACCAAGAAGACCAGACTTTAAGTCTAATCTCTGATACACTCTGGTTGAAAGACATTTAACCTCTCAGTGCCCTATAACCATTTAAGATTATAAGTCATAGAGAAGCTAAGCTACATAGGTAGTAAGAGTTTCCTACGCAAAGAAACCACAGATCTTGTCTATATTTTTTCACGTGTTTGACTCTTACAGCAATGACCCTATCTAGTGGATAGTGTTCTTTACTCCATCCCCATTTTATTTTTCTCTTCTTTTCTTTCTTTTTTGTTTTTTGTTATTAATATGTTCAGCATTCTTCAGTCCAGCCATACAGGAAATACATGACCATTGCTTAAATACTCATGCTTTTGCATTAGCAGTCCCTCATGTCTGAAATGCTCCCCCAGTCACTTCCACCTCCTAGTTTCCCTGGTCCTCTTCCATCTTCTTTCTGGGGCCTTTCCTGCCCTTCCTCCCCAAAATGTTCCAGGAATCCTTCTATGACGAGTGGGAAGACAGGAAGTCCAAAATCCTCTAGAACCTTCAAAATTCACAAGGTTGTCCCCCAGGCAAGAGGGGAAAGGAGGACAAAGGAACTAAGTTCAAGGCAAGCTTCACGCACATACACACATACATACATACATACACACACATACGCACACGCACACACACACACACACTCTGAAACACACACACATATACACACATGATTTCTTATCACAAGTGGCTCTCTCACACTCTACTGAAAACACTTGACTCCCTTGGGTTCTCAATTAGCACTCAGGTGTTAGGACCCACAGCTTTATCAAAGCCATCAACTAATCAAAGTAGATTTACTGTCACACTTAGTGGAAATGTCTCTGATTTAGGCTGTGAGCTCCCTGAGGGCAGAGACTGCTTTTTGCCTCTTTTTGTATCCTCAGCTTAGCATCCTATCAGGTAAATAGTAGGTATTTAATAAATGTTGATTGATTGATTGAAGAAGGTGGCCAGGGCTTGTTGGCCTAGGGTTGATTAATTGTTCAATCAATAAGTATTCTCATCTGACAAGGTAATTACTTTTAGTTGACATGGGGTCATTATTGGGCCATGACCCTTACAGCTGTTAATTGCCTGACTAGATGACAATGTACAATAGCTTACTTGACTAAAAGGGATGAACATCAAATGAGGTATTTTGTGGGATATTTGTAACCTTCAAAATGTTAGGTTGCTCAAATATTTTGAGATAATTACAAATTCGTGAGATCTATCAATCTTAATCTCAAAGCAAAGCACAAGGTAGAGAAATAGATTGTACTAGTGTTATTTTCCTACATTTTAATGCCCATTTTCCATTGATTATCATTCTTTTCCAGACACAAGAAAAAAATCATTCAAGTTGTGCATTCTCTTATGATGAAAAGTTATTTTGATATCACTGCACAAGTGATCCATACTGATATTAAGTTTAGAGGACGGGGAGAGAGTGGGAAGGGTAAACTTAATTTGAATTTAGAAAGTCTCTAAATGATAATTGAATCACAAGTCTGGATTAGAATTCTAGGAGCAACACTTGACTTGGTCAAAATCGCTGTTATGAAGAGATGCAATTTTTACACAGTACTTCACATTGATTAAGTAATGTGTGAAAATGAAAAAAAAGTATTTGAATCTTAATCATAGTCATTTGCATGAAATAAAAGTCTGTGTCAGGGGAATGCACGTTATAATAACTCCTAGGTGTTTTGGTTGCATCAGTGAGCAAAGAAGTTGTATGCATTTTTGTACTGATATACAAGAATTCTTTTTATATTTATTGTATCTGTGTAGGAGAATTCGGCAATATAGGATTTTAGCTGGTGAGAGACTACAACTGATTAACTTCTTTAACAATGGCTGTAATTAAAACAGATATTTGATAATACATGTGCCTGAATTAAACTGAAAATATGCAAAGAAAGGAGAGAACAAAATGGGAACTTGATATGAATGTCATTCACAGTCTGCTTCTCCTTAGATAGAAAGGTAATAAATAAGGTGAATGAACTCTAGAGAAATTCTGCCAATCTTTGGTCTAAGTACTGCACTTTTTCCCCCTTCAGCTACATGGACTACATAATTCCCTTAGGACAGTGAACATAAAATGTGGGAAACAGTAGACATAGGATACTGAAGTTCTCATTAAAGTCCTCCCCTACTAAATCATCTGTACAAACTACCTCTATTTCCAAATATTCTTTTTTTTCCAAACCTGATATAGGCTAATTCTGCCAATAATTCCATCCCTGCTAGTACATGAGAGGAACTGACAAAATTCCAACTATCTATAGCCTTTAACTGTGGCATTGGACACTCATTTGCTTTCTTCAGAACCTATGAGATCATCAAAATCACCTTTTAATTACCTTAAATCTTTTTTGTTACAAATCAGATTTCTCTTCTTATTGGGTCAATATTTCCCTTATTTGCTTTATCTAAATTCTGTTGGGACTGGACACACACAATACAAACAAATCTCAGTCTCCAAAATTCTCAATCCCATATGTCCTCCTAACATTTAATTGCCATGCTACCAAAAATGTAAATCCAGTTCATACACAAGTCAGGACATCGTTCTTGTGTTAGCATCGGTTCTCTTCGAGAATGAGGAATGAACAAGAATAACCACCAAAAATTTAAATAAAACGAGTGCCAGGGAACCTACAGACATTGGAAATTCTTACCAAAAATAACAGCTTTTAGAGAAATGTAAACCTAATTGTGTAAGTAAAACACTGGGAGAGAATTTTTAGGGCAAGCTTAATACTCTAGACCCACAGAAAGACAAAAGGAACCAATGAAAGGCAATCAGGTAGGAGCTTGGCGATGTTTGATGAAGTCTTCTATTTAACTAGAACTGAATAATATTTTTTAAAGTTTATAAAACATTAGCAAATAAAACACTATTCAGAGACAAAATGGAAATAACCCCAAATTCCCTTTTGGAGAAAGCAAAGGACTCCTTTCAGGTTCACAAATCACTGGATCTAGCCTATGAAAATATGCAATGAGTTCAATGGCTTGAAAGAACACATACACATACACACACACACACTCATATACCCCACCACCACACACATACACACACACATACACCTCTACAGAGTTAATAAAAATAGGGCAAACATTTTACTTCCTTCTCATCAAAGTCTTTGACTCTTTCATTTCTTTCACCTCCTTGTATACAGTCTACTTCAAATCTAATCTTTCTTCTTTCAAATTGAATCACATGATTCATATCTGGCCTTTGGTGATTATTTATCCAACCCTTTGTTTTTACAGATGAGGAAACTGAGACCCAGAAAAGTTAAGGGATTTCCCAAGACTACAAGTGGCACAGTCAGGATTTTAAATGAAGTTATCTGACTCCAGGTATAGAATTCTTTTCACAATATGACTACTAGATATGCTTTTACTATAAGTTCCCACTATAGCAATCTATAACAGTCTCTTAGCTAATTTCTGAGTTTCTCCCTCTTCAGTCTATTCTCTATACCAGTCTAATTTCCTAAATTATTGCTTTCATCTCATTCCATTGCTAAGGAAACTACGCTGGCTCCTTGTTATTATCTACTACAACAAATGCAACTCAAAGCAATTATCACAGAGGGTTGGTAAGGTCCAGATTCTTGACCAGTCACAAAAAGGAATTAGTCCTCCAGCTGCAGCGTGATTCTGTTGTCAGGTCTCTTCTCCTATGCCATTAAAAGAAACTACTCTTTCTGGACAACTAGTATACAACTGTCAAGCTCAAGAACTGTCAAGTTCAGGATTACTCATAAAGTAACCCCAAGGATGGAACCATCCATTTCTCCAGAATGGTATATACTAACCTTTTCTCAGAAACGGAAACAGAAAAGCAGAAATAGGCAAAACTTGGAGGTCTAGGACCTCCATATTCAGGCTACATGCTAGCACATCTTCCACAGACATAGGTTTCTATTGTAATCCACCTTTGTTTGAGCTGGGGGGGTTTTGGGTGGGGGGGCTGGCAGCAGGTGGGAGAGAGGTGTGAATAGGGAGAATAATCCTTCCCCTCCTTTCCAAACTTAAGTTTTGAAATCCAAGGGAGAGTGTCAAAAAAGATCTCAAAGGGTGGTCCATTTCATCTCACACTTGCAGGTCATAGAGAGGGCAGTAGTCCCCCCAAAAGTCTATCCACCTAAGCCTTAGTTAATTAGTCACCAGGAAGCAGCCTCGGGCACTGGGGAACATTTGGAGGACTTCTATATCTAATCTTCAAAAGGTAAGGGTACAAGTCCCTTAGTAAGTATCAAGTATATAGAAGGAAATGACAAACCACTCCAGTGTCTTTGCCAAGAAAACCCCACATGGGGTCACAAAGAGTTGGACATGACTGAAAAACAACTAAACATTATAGTATAAAGATATGACATCACTAAGTTCAGTGACTTGAAGGAGCTCTCTCTCTCATACACATACAGCTCCACAGAGTTAATATATAAAAACAGAGCAAACATTTTACTTCTTTCTCCTCAGTCATCCTCCTTCTTCATACCCTGAGACCTTTGACTCTTTCATTTCCTTCATCTCTTTGTATACAGTCTGTTCCTATATCTAATCTTTCTTCCTTTGAATAGGATTGCAAGATGTAGATCTGTCTGGGCTTTAGGGATCATTGATCCAACCTCTTGTTTTACAAATTAGGAAACCAAGGCTAAAAACTGAACCTGAGTCTAGCTCCATGGGAGGCACGCCTTCCTAACCAAGGTCCAGGCTTTGCAATTTTATCAAGTTGATTGGGGAGCACAAGACTGATTAGAAGCTCTCCTGATCAACCCTGTTACACACTTAATCTCAAACTAGAGGGTAAACTCAAGAAAAATAACCTTGTGTTTTGCTTGTTCTATAATTCCACATCACCTACCATAATGAATTTAATTGAATTACGATCATAAAATTTGGGGTCAGAAATCACCTTGGAAATCATTGGTTTAGATTAAATTAGAGACATTCCTTTAAGAGTTTCTCCTTGAGAAATGGTTCAACCCAGTCTACACTTTATTCATTCTTGCTCACTGAAAGATCACTTCATTCCAACTTTCTGATGAAGATGGAAATGTATCTTGTTATTCATACTACTTGAAACCTATGAAATATGGGACATGTTCCAAACCTTTCCATTGACTCAGTTTCCAGTACTGTGCAAGTCTCTTAACTCTCTAAGCTGTCATATTTCTGTAACATAAATGTAATGCCACATGACAGGCCACCTCCCCACCTTCAGCTGAGAGTTAATAAGATAATGATTGTAAAGCTCTTTAAGCTCATCAAAAGAATGGTGACAGGTAGTGTAAAAATTATGCAACTAATCATAGTCAAAGTACGGGCTGAAAATAGACCTGTGGAGTGATGAAAGGATGCCTTAGGGAGAAGAGCTAATGCTTATATGCCCTGCAGGGCCTGGCTTCCTTTTTTTTTACCTGTAATTTCCTTTTGTTTGAATTGGCTTCTGAAATCATGAAAGGTGTTTAGATCAGTTCTGGAAGGGAGGAAAAACGGGTGATATACGATAAAGGGGAGATCACTCAACCAAAATTCAGGTTAACTCCAGTTAGCAGAGGTGCTACTACAGCAACCCTTTGCACCAAAAGAGGAACGGAGAAACAGCTCTGTACACTTGACTATCTGTGTTCTGAATAAGAAGAATAGGTTTGAGTAATTGTATGACAGGATGATAATCACTTGTGTATTCAGATAGAGTAGAGAATGAAGGTTGATCAGGTTCGCTTGCTGTGGCAATGCATATAGTCATTTTGTGTGTACATTGCCCCCTAAAGGTAGAGCTTACAAAGGCTTAAGATGTGACAAAAGAACTTTAACCCCTATGCTATGTAATAGGGGCACATTTGAGAAAAGGATTATCTTTCCCATGAAGCTCCAGGTCTCAAAGATGGGCTTTATAGAAGTTCCCAACATTCCACTTGCCACAAGACTATGAGTCTATGGAAGAGTGAATATCATGAAACATTGACTCTGATGATAAAAGGCGAGGAAAAAGAAGCAGCGTCAGAATATCGAAAGCAAAATAGAAGATTTGGAACAGCTGATGTAGGGAATGCAATTAATGAATGAAGAATAAATGAACTGCCTTGCTGTAGCAAGGGCCCAAATGATATTAGGTAATATACATTTGTAGTGGAATCAGTTGTCATTGTAGTATGACATCCTCTAGCATTCTTCAGCCACATCCATAAATAGATGCAGAGGAGAGAGAGGGTGGGAGTAGTCCAGGTTTGGATTTTATACTATAGTGCAGCAATCATCAAAACTATTTAGTACTGACAAAAAAACAGAAAAGTAGATCGGGGGAACAAAGTAGATAAGGAAGAGAGAATCTGACACAATTGAACTCAATAATTCGATGTCCAATCAACCTAAGAACGTAACTTACTTGGGAAAGAATGCCCTTTTTTGGTAAGAATTTCTGAGAAGCCCAGAAAAGTCTGGCAAAAATTAAATTTAGATCAATATTTTAAACCATACACACAAGCTCAAAATGAACCTGAAAAATAAAAATTTTAACATAAAAACTTAGGAGAGAATCAGATAAGGTACCTTTTACAACCATAGCTAGGGGGAGAATTATTAATAAACAAGAGATGAGGCAATCACAGATAATAAAATAGATCATTTTGATTATATGAAGTTGAAATGCCTTTGCAAAAGCAAAACTGAAGCACCTAGGATTTAAAAAAAAGCTAATTGGGAAAAAATATTTTTGACAAAGATATCTGAAAAGAGCTTGTTAACTCAACATATAGAAAACTAATAGAAATTTATGATACCAAGTCATTCTCAGTAGATAAGTAGTCAGAGAATATGAATGTGATTCTCAAAAACTGCAATGAACAAGCTTTGAATAGTAATCTACTAACAATTTTTGATTGCTTTGAATCATAAATTAAATCAAGAAAACTCTGAGATTTTACTTCACTTCCAATTAATTGGAAAAGATTACAAAAAAGATGAAAATAGTCATGTTTGAAGGGATTGCAGAAAGAACAACATATATACTGTTGGACTTGTGAACTGGTCCAATCAATCTGGAAAACAATTTGTCATTGTGCTAGGAAACTGACTAAAATATCCTGTACTATTTAACTTAGAGATCCTACTACGGGGTACATACCTCAAGGAAATCAAAAATAGAAAGAAATGTCCCAAATGCATGAAATATTCTTAGTAGAATTTTTAAGCTTATTTCTTAACAAAAATGGAAGCAAAGTAGATTCCCTCTACTTGGGAAATAGCTAAATAAGTTGTGGTCCCAGGATGTAATGGAAGATTACTTTGTTGAAAGAAATAATGACTATGAATATGGGGAAACATGGAACAATACGTGAAATGATGCAAAATGGGGTAAACAGAAGCAGGAAAAAAATATACAAAATGATAATAATAGCAACAAAAATCAAAACTAATTACTGTGAAATTTTAATAACCAAATCTGGTTCAAAAGAAGGAATATGAGGCTATACTTCCTTCCCTTCTTGACAGAGTTGGAGGACTACGGGTAAAATCAATGTGTTAGTTTTGTTAGACTGCTTTTCCCCTCTTTTTAATCTTTAAAAAAAATTTTGTTATAAAGAGTGGGATAATGAGAGATATATTGGAAATGTACATGACATAAAAATAAAATTTTCTAATTAGTCTTCTGTCTTTGTAATTTTTTGAATGGAAGAAAACACCAGTTATAATACATTTCCATTTATGTCCTGTCCCCCCTACTAGATAGTAATTTAGTGTCTTATACATCTGTGTATTTACTCCAGTGCCTGGCACAATGGGAAACACCAGTTTCTAAAAAAGATTTCAAATTGCCCCAGAAAATAAGAGAAAGAAGGAAGATAGGTCAACACCCAAACTGTAGAACCCCTGACAATTACTTCTAATCAAACTAGGTCACATGCTTTTAATCATAAGACTTCCTGCTAAAATTCAAACTTAATCCTAATCTATTGCATACTTTGCCATTGGAAGGAATGAGTACTGAAATAAGAAGATTTGACCCTAAAGTTGCTTTCTCAGTATATTATACATGACTTGTTTGGGGAAGGCATCTTTTAATCAGTCTTAATCTATATCTATCATAGATAGTTCTTCAATCCCAAAACCCACTGAAGGACATCACTGATAGGAACTAGGTATGAGGTGAATATTATTCAGTACCATCATTCACAGAGATGGGATGTCAGGTTTTAACTATGACATTTTCGGGGGATAGTGGAGCTGAGGATATAGCTATAAGTTATTAGTTGCTGATGATGATATTATCCAAGAAAAGTAGAAATCTAAGAATATGTCATGATGATGGATGAACTGAGATTCCAATTCAAGTCTACTGACTCCAAATCCAGTGTTGCCTGTTGTGTTCTTTTTTCATAAGGGACCCTGCCTACTTTGATGGGAATAATAAAAATGATATAAAAGTAACAATCCCTGAACTGTACAGTTATAAATGTTTTTAATTGTGTAATTATGATCCATTTATAAACGTACACATTTACAAGTGAATAACACAACTGAAAGGGACCAAAAACCTACAAATGAATGAAAGGATGAACATGAAAAGTGTTTAAGTGCCTATTTTGTGCCAGACACTGCTAGCCTCTGGTGATCCAAATATGAAAGTGAGACAGACTCACCTTAAGATGAATAAGGTCTACTTCCTCCCTTTTCATTTTGAGTGGCAGAGAATTCATTTCTCATTTGAGTGTAACTTCCTTGAGTTCAGGGACTGTTTTTTGCCTTTATATTCTCAGCACTTTGTACAATAGCTTACACACAGTAAGTCCTTAATAAATGCTTGTTGACTGAGGGGCTTTAAGAAAACAGGCACAGTAATGTATTGTCTGCCTTGAAAGAAAAATAGTTTTCCAAATGAGGGAAATAATGATCCCCATTGCACCATGATCTGGTCAGAAAACATCTCCAGTATTGTTTTCAGTGCTGGGCCCCATATTTGAAGAAGGATATTGATAAACTTGAGTATAGCCAGAAGGGGGCAAATATGATAGTAAGGAGACCAGAGACAATGACATATGAAAATCAATTAAAGGAAATAGAGATGTTTAGCCTGTCAAAGAGAAGACATAGGAGAGAATACAATAATTGTCTTCAAATATTTGAAGGTCTGCCACACAGAGGAGACATTAGACTTCTTCTCAGCCCCAGGGTTCCTAGAATAACACAGCATTCAACTCCCCAAGAAAAAAGCAACAAGACTTAAGAGTATTCAGAATAGGACCAAACCCAGCCCAGACATTTCATTCATTCATTCACAAGTGCATAGAGCCTGTCCGTAAGACTAAAGCTAACATCAGGAAGCAAGGCTGAAAGAATGAACAAACAAGCCAAAAATCATCCCATTACAAAAAGCTATTAAGATGATAGCAACACTCAAGGTACTCAAGAGAGTGACTCCAAACATCACAATCAAAATTTTAAAGAAAACCACATTTTGGGCACATGTTCAACTAGAATTCCTGGAACAGATAAAGCAAACTTTTTTTAAGGAATTTAAAAAGGTGTTTATACATGTATATATATATATATATATATATATATATATATATATATATATATATATATATATATATAGAGAGAGAGAGAGAGAGAGAGAGAGAGAGAGAGGGAAAATGGAAAAGGAATAAAAGTGATTAAAGGAAAAATCAGAGAAAAACTGAAAGCTATGGAGGAAAGAATTAGAAAGAAAATTAATAGATTGGCATAAGAGGTACGAGCACCAGACTCCTTGAAAATGGGACAAAAGAATTTAACAACTCCATAAGGTAACAAGAAATATAAAAAAAAAAAGTCAAAAGATTAAGATATTTCATATCAAAATGATTTACCTGGAAAACTGAATGAGGAAAGATAATTAGGAATCATTGGACTATCTGAATACTATAACCAAAAAAAAAAGTGCTGAGGCATCATATTTCTAGAAATCATAAGGGGAAAGATGGCAAAGTTAAAATAGAAACTACTGATATCCTGAAAGAAATACTAAAATAAAAACTCCCAGGAATGTTTTAACCAAAATCCAGAACTTCAAAGTTAAAAGAAAAAATATTGCAAGTAGCCATTAAAAAAAATTCAAGTACTGAGGAGCCATCATCAGTACCACACATGGTTTAACTGCCATTATTTTATAAAAGGGCAGAGAATTTGGAATACTGTATTCCACAAGGTAAAGCATATAAGCTACTTATTCAGATAAACTGAGTAAAATCTATGGGAGGAAAAAATATAGTTTTAATGAAATAAAAAATTTCCAAACATTCTGATGAAAAGACCAAAGCTGTATAGAAACTTTAAAATGCAAACACAGAAGTTAAAAGAAACATAAAACAGATAAATATGAGTGAGCAGGCATAAGGGATGAAACAAGGATGAAATGTTTATATTTTAATATTAAATTCTAATAATTATATTCTAATATCTAACACGTCCTTTCATCATCAACAAGCATCATAAAGTGAATCTAATAATAAGTCAAATGACATAGGAATAATTTTTATTATGCTTCTATTATCTTAAAAGAAGAAAGGAGATAGGAAAAGAGATAAGCTGAAAATGGGGAGATGAGAGATGATAGGTGGGGAAAATTATCTCAGATAGTTGGGGTACACAAATAGAAACTATGCAGACAAGGTGAAAGTGTAGGGAGACACTTAAGCCCCACTTTCATCTAAACTGTTTGAAGGAGGGTAGAATATACATAAAAATACCTAGATACAGAAACATATTTCACTTAAAAGAAAACTAAGACAGAAAGGGGAGAAGGGAGAGTAGGTCAAGAGAAGGATTAGTCCTAAGCAAAACAAATTCTAACCATGGAGGTTAAATCATGAAGAAGGGTTTTAAAGTAAAGAAAGAATAAGAACGTGTGATTAGGTAGAGGAATGGAGAAGGGGAGTACAAACAAATTAAATCAAAACTAGAGGCTAGTGATGAGCTCATTTCTCTCTCAGTGACCACTTCTTTACAAAAAGAGGAGAGGGAAACTTGAACAATGATTCAGAGGACTTATGATGAAATATGTTATCCACCTCCTGACAGACGGATATTGATCTCAGTTTGCAAATTGAGACATATTTTTTTTTTGTTTACTGGGGAGAATTTTTTTGCTTAAATTTGCACATTTGTTATAGAGATTTTTGGATTTTTTTCTTTCTTTTCATATGATGAGGGAAAGTGGGATACAAGTTGGATTTCTGTTAATTGGAAAAATAAAATTATCTTTAAAAAGAAGGTATAGATTGAGTGTAAACAATAGTAGTAGAAAAACAGTTAACTGCGAAAATATTTGTTTCTCTGATAAAGATTTCATTTCCAAGTTATATAAGAAACTAAATCAAATTTATAAGACTAAAAGTAATTCCCTCAATTGATAAGCCAAATCCCATCTCAAAGGATGTGAACAGGCAATTTTCAAAGGAAGAAATTCAAGATATCAACAAGCATATGAAAAAAATGATCCAGGTCATTATTAATTAGAGAAATTCAAGTTAAAGCAACTCTGCATTTCCATCTCATAGAGAGGAAACTGACAAATGTTGGAAGGGCTGTAGGAAAATGGACATCCTAATATACTTTTGGAAGCACTGTGAAATGGTTCAGCCATTCTGGGAAGAAATTTGCAGCTATGCCCCACAAATTATTAAACTGGATATGTCTTCACATAGTCATACCACTACTAGAACGATAGCACAAAGAGATCAACGGAGGAGGAAAAGGACCCATAAGTATAAACAAGTTATATAGCAGCTGTTTTTGTAGTGACAAAGAACTGAGAATCAAGGAGGTTCTATCAATCATGGAATGGCTGAATAGACAATCCTACATGAATAGGATGGAACACCATTACACCATTAGAACTCTGATCAAGGCAATGACTAGCCATGATTCCAGAAGATCATTGATGAAGAATACTACCCACCTCTAGAGGGAGAGTCGATGGACTCAAGATGTAGAAGGAGGCTTATGTTTCTGGGTGTGGCCATTGCATGAACTGAGGTTTTTTTGGCTCTGCATATTTCCTATATGAATTTTTTTTCTTTTTTCCAGTTAGGAGGAAAAAATATATGCCTGTTAATTGAAAACAAAACAATAAATTATAAAACTAAGTACAAGGTGGGGAGGGGGGGGCTATGGTTACATAGCAATTTGTCTAAAGGCAAAAAAAATACAGGAGTGTTAATAGACTGCAAGCTCAATATGGAGCAACAATATGACATGACTGACAAAAATTCAGATTCAGAAATGATCATCCCTAAATTCTCTGCTCAGGTCAGACAACATCTAGAATGTTCAATTCCAGATGCTACAGTTAAGGAAGGATGTTAATTTTTAAAAAGCATATAGAGGACAACAAAGATGTGAGAAGGGTCTTGGTTCCATGTAGTGTAAGAATGACATTAAGAAAACACAAAATAAGAGAAAACTCAAGGAGACATGATAGCTGTTCAAGTACTCAAATAGTTGTTTTGGGTAAATAAGATTTGTTCTTTTTGGCATCAATTATGAACTAAAATATGATGGTTGGAAAGTATAAAAAGATCATTTTACACTTGATGTCAAAAAAAACAAATTTCTCATATAGGGAATGTGAGTCTGTGTGCGTGTGTGTTTTCTGCCCATGTAGGTTATACATATGCCCACATAGGTCTATCTAAATGTAGTTCATTGGGTAGTATGAATAGATATCTTCCCCATCTCTCTCCAAGGGAGACTTTAATTCCTGCCAAGAGGAGGGTTAAACATTGATGACAAGAATCCTGGGCTAGAATTATATTTCTCTGCCCTTTTAAATATTGCTAGTCTAGGGGAAACTTTTTTAGTTTTAAACTGCTTTTCTTAGTTTTTATACCTTAAAAGGGAAGGACTCCCATAAGCTATATCTGAAGGTTTGGTTCCTTTCCCATCAAATGCTGAGGAAGTAACTCAAGACCATCACAAACAGGAAATCTCTGATGTGCCCATTTAAACAAATTGAGAAAACAGAGAAGTTGTACACAGGGTCAATACACAGAGTGAATGAATTTCCACTGAGGCTGCGATGAGGGACGGACAGAGGCAGAGACACAGACACAGA
Organism: Potorous gilbertii; assembly: GCA_028658325.1. Taxonomy (NCBI): domain Eukaryota; kingdom Metazoa; phylum Chordata; class Mammalia; order Diprotodontia; family Potoroidae; genus Potorous; species Potorous gilbertii. Next base: position 451,337,116 of record CM053769.1, read on the forward strand.
GAGAGTCCCCTTTCCCCCAAAAGGAAATTCCCTTAAGTCTCTAGTTAAAAATAAGTACACGCTTGAGGCCCCAGCTCACTACCCGTCAGTTTTGTCCCTAAGTCTTTCTTTCTCTTGCCCCAAGGACCTTTCCCTAAAGAGAGTTTGGAAATGTGTGTCTTCTCCTGTGTCTGGAACCAGAAAGAGTAAAACTCGGCCCCTCTTAACAGGGAAAAGGTGTCAAATAGTCATCGTCTTCACCAATCAGAAAGTCTTATGCAAATCCTCCAACTTGAACTCTGGGTTAAACTAACAATTGGAACTTCCACAAAGGGAAAAGGAACTCATGGAAGAGGCAGTGGGGTTCCTCCTCACGGGGGCTCTTCAAGTCCGGATGAACACTTCTCAGGGGGAATGTATTCCCTTCCTAGTAATGGCAGAATCAAACTTGAGGCCAGTCAGAGGACTTCAGGGGGCCGTAGGGTTGCCACGGCGCATGCTCCTATTTGCCATGTGACCCGCGGCAACCGACCATCGGGGTCTGTCTTTAGTCTAACCTGTCACGTGACCCGCGGTAACCAACCATCGGGGGTCTGTCTTTAGTCTAACCTGTCACGTGACCCGCGATAACCAACCATCAGGGTCTGTCTTTAGTCTATCCTCTCACGTGACCCGCGGTAACCAATCACCATCAGTCGGTCTCTGGTCTAGCCTATCTCAACCAGAAGAAGTTTACAAATCCTGCGGGTCTTACACAGAATGTGGTTATTTTTCAGCAGCGATAGAGGGATCCATTGGACTGTGGTTATTTTTATTCTTTTTGAACTTTCCCTTTTATTGAGATATAATGAAGATTAATTAACGAGTAACTTCAAAATTATATTTCTCCTTATTATATATTTCTGTTTGCCTTTGGCCACTCTTCCTGACTTTTGCAGGATTTTTAGATGTAGAATTCCACCTTTTTAGTACAGTTCAGTGCAGTCTTTTTTTTTTTTTAGTTGTATCCAACTCTTCATGACTCTGGGATTTTCTTGGCAAAGATACTGGAGTAGTTTGCCATTTCCTTTTCGAGCTCATTTTACAGATGAGGAAACTGAGGCAGACAGTGTTGAGTGACTTGTCCAGGGTCACATAGCTTGTAATTGTCTGAGGCCAGATTTTAATTCAGAAAGATGAATTTTCCTGACTTCAGGCCTGGCACTCTATCCACTGTGCCCCCTAGCTGCAATTCAACACACATTTAACTTAGGAATACTCAAGTGTTCCTTCAGAAGTAAATTATCTAGTGCTTACTATAAGTGAGCTCTGTACTAAATAGTGCAAAGGATGTGAAAATGATTATCAGTCATGGATCTTTCCTTTAAAAAACTTAATAGACTAGTTGAATCAATGAGACATGTACCGAAATTACTATATATTCTGAGGTCCAGAGTTTTCCAAAGACTCTGGGCTCACACAGATAGGGTTTGGTCCTGGTCGCTTGACATTCAAAGGCTCTTTTTCTGTCTTTGGTTCATGCCCTCACTCCAAAGTGTTACTCTGGGAAATTCTATAATTTAAATTTATGAATATCTCAGGCTTTACCAAATATAGCCTACCCACTCCTGCACAAATGTTCAGTGTAAATTAAGAATCTTAAGAATAGATTCTGGAGAACAATTTGGAACTATGCCCAAAGGGCTATAAAACTGTATGTACCTTTTTATCCAGCAATAGCATTGCTAGGTTTATATCCCAATGAAATTTTTTTTTAAAAAAAGGGAAAAGGACCTACTTATCCCCAAAAAAATATTTATAGCAGCTTTTTTTTTATAGTGGTGAAGAATTGGGAAATAGCTGAACAAGTTGTGGCATGTGATTGTAATGAAATATTATTGTGCTATGAGAAATGATAAGCAGGATAATTTCAGAAAAACCTGGAAAGATTTGCATGAACTGATACAAAGTGAAGTGAGCAGACTTTGTGCACAGTAACACCAATATTGTTTGATGAAGAATTGTGAATGATTTAGTTATTCTAGGCAATACAATGATGCAAGATAATCCCAAAGAACTCATGATGAAAAATGCCAACTGCCCCCAGAGAAAGAACTAAGTTGTCTGAATACAGACCGTAGTCTACTATCTTTTCCTTTCTTTCTTCATTCCTTTCTCCCTTCTTCCTTTCTTCCATTCTTTCTTTTTTATCTTTGAGTCTTCTTGCACAAAATAACTAATATGGAAATGTTTTGCATGATTACTACACAGGTGTAACCTGTATCAGATTGCTTGCCATTCAGGAAGGGGGAAAGAAAGAAAAGGGAGGGATAGAATTCGGAACTCAAAACTAAAAAAAATGTTAAAAGATTATTTTTCCATGTGATTGGCAGAAAATAGAATATCATTTAAAAAATAATAAAGTAGGACCAATCAAAGAGAGAAAAAGCCTCAAATATAGAACACCCTTTATTTTAGCAACAGCAAAATAGGGGCAAAGAACCCATGGAGCCTATGAACAAATTCAGAAACATAAAATGCTAAGTCCATTAGACTCCCAATAGAAGTAAAAATATTTTGGGAAACTGCTGAATAAACACTCCCCATTCACCTCAGATCTACATAGCATGAGTGAGTGGAATAGGTTTAGTGAAGACTTCTCAGATTGTAATTCTTCTCCCAGGGGTGAGGTAAGACTGAGAGGCTCAAAGTTACAATATTTTTAGAGTGGAATAATTCCATACAAGGATATAAAACTGTGTAGTACATTAGGGTCTCAATGATTGGATGAAACTTACATAATTCTTCGATGTCTTCATTTCGAAAGGGATTGGCTAGATTTGACGTCTAAAATGTAAGACCATATTCTCAGCTAATGAGGATAATGGTCAGTGGGGAGAGAGGGACTTGCATCAGGGTCTCTAGATATCATTGCTTCTCCTTTGTCTTCAGCTTTTCCTGCTCCAGGTGAACTGGTACAGGAACTGCCCTGCTTCTCGAGAATCGAATAAATAAATTTTCTGTCATCATTTTGAGAGGCCTCTGAGTAATTATTTAAGTAGGGATCTGAGCCACCCCACCCAATGAGCAATTCACAAAAAGAAAAGTGTTGACAAATTTCTGTCATCCTGTCCTGTCCCCTACCCCCAAACACAGCTTGACTTTAATCCTCATTTAGGGCAGTTCTCTGTGGATGGTCCCCTTCTCACTTAAGAAGCACATTGCCAAAGAAATCTCCAAGGTGGTCTATGTTCTTGAAGTCAAAAACTCTTGGTGACTCTTGAACTGGCAAGGCAAGTCCATTCTCAGCACCAATAGACTTTGACCCTTGCTCAGATAAAGAAATTAGATGAAATAAAGTAGAATGAAATTAGAGATCTAGAAACCCTTCTGAAAAGAGTATAAACCTTTGGTTTTCAATTGTCAGTCATCTTGGAGGTAGCACAAGTCACTGGAGACCAATCAGAGGGGCTTCCTATGACCTTTCAGCAATAGGCTAAACTATCTGACTTCTTCCATGGGAAATAACCTTCCAACATAGATCTATGGCCTGTAATCTCATCAAATTAATCAGAAAAACAAAATTACTCAGAGGCTTCTTGAATCATATCCATTACAGCTATAAAAGATTAATATAATAAATGGCATAAGTGAGGTATGGAAACTCAGAGTAAGGATAATTTGCTTAATATAAATACAAACTCATATGTGGATATACCACAGAAAGAAATTAGTGCATTACAATGAATAGAGTAGAAGGGAATTCTATATACTCTGACAAGAGGTACCAAATATACTTGGAGTTGATTAAAGTAAGGTAGGCTCTAGAGAGAACTAATACATAGCAAAGACATGGGTATATATACAAGAATACTGCTCTCTGTAAAGAGCAATAGACTCAGTTGGTAAAAGGCAAATGATTGGTCTAGTGAGATTAACTTAGTAAAATATGAAGACTCTGGAAATTTGATTGTACAGATTTGTGTCATGAAGAGGGAAACGTAGGTCTTTTTGACCTAAAACATGGAAGGTGTTGGTGACTAGAGGAAAAAATAGTATGAGAAACCGTAAGAACTTCAGGTGCACAAGGTCCTGAGTTCTTGAAGTCTATTTATCTCTGATAAATTCTGTCTTGCTGGGAAGGTTTAAAGTATGCACATATATATTTATATATATTTGATTTGTCACCTGAGGACCTATCTAGCTAAGAGATTTCTGGAGCACACTTTGAAAACTTCTGATATAGATAATAGACATATTATAGAATATAGAATATAGAATAGACATAGAATGATTATTCTTTTCATTTTCTTTTGTTTTTAACATAATCATCTACTCTTCTGATTCGTATTGGGAATAATTAATTTAAAGAGTCACCACGACAGAGATTCTTAATATTTTTTTTGTATTATGATCCCTTTTTGTAGTCAGATGAAATATACAGACTTCTCAGAATAGTGTTTTTAAATACTTAAAGTATATAGAATTACAAAGGAAACTGGTTATGCTGAAATACAATTTTTGTTGTTGTTTAGGCACATTTAACTCTTCCTGCCCCCTTTTGAGGTTTTCTGGGCAGAAATAATTGGATGGTTTGCCATTCCCGTCTCCAGTTCATTTTACAGATGAGGAAACTGAGACAAACAGGGATAAGTGACTTGCCCAGGATCACACAGCTAGTAAGTATCTAAGGCTGGATTTGAACTCAGGTCTTCCTGACTCCAAGCCTGGTGCTCTATCCACTGCAACACCTAGCTATCTATACAATTATGAAAACATTAAAAAACAAATTCACCAACACCAAGTTAAGAATTCCTGACCTAAAAGAATCTACACAGAACTTGGTTGTGCTGTATAAGTAAATTGTTTAATTTTTTTAATGGAAATAATTGGAGATTTCAGGAAGCTTCCATTTATTTTTAACTTGCTCCTTTGTCATAGAAATGATTTTATCAGTGGGGAACTGCATTAAAAAAATGTACTACCATCTGCTTTGCTTCTGTATCTTAAGGACCATGAGACCTTACCATCTGACTTAGAGGTAAAGTTTTCCATATGTGTTGTCTTTACCATTAGAGTATAAGCTCCTTGAGAACAGGGCCAGTCTTGCTTGTCTATTTGTATCTCCAGTACTTAGCATAGTCCTTTATATATAATAAGTACTTAATAAATGGGGGCCATTTCCAGTCATCCTAATCTATACCTGGCCACTGGACCCAGATGCACAATCTGCCTTCACTTAAATCCAGTTCACTTATAAGTCATGGCATCTTCTTCCTGATATCATGGTCCTCTTTGAGAACAAAGGATAAATAACAACTTAATAAATGCTTATTTTATTCATTAATTTATTCAAGTGGTTCTATAAAGAGAAAAAAAGTAGAAGCCTCTTAACTATGCCTCTTCTAGGTCTAGCCTTAGGTGTCTCCAGTAGGCATTTGATCATTTGCCCTTTGACCCAAGGTATAATCTTCAATTTAAAATCAACAGGGAAATTGAACATGTACTGCTGACCTAGAACTAGGCACTGTGTAGCATAAAGGAAGCTACAATAGTTTGTGATCAAGTTAGGATCATAAGAAATATGATAGGATACTGGATCACACAACAATAAAAGAAATGTCAAAAAATAGATTAAGATATTGCAAGAGCAAAACCAAGGTGACAGAGTACAAACAAAAATCCACCTGAACTCTTCCAATATTTCCCTCCAAAAAACTTTAAAATAAAACCTCAAATCAAATTTTGTAATGGCAGGGGTCACAAAAGGTAAGAGAAAGATATTTTTTTCCAGCTTAAGACAATTTAGGTGGTCAGCAGGAGAGGTCTGTGATACCAAGGTAGGGACTGGCTCAGAGCACAGACTACCATAGCACCAGCAATGGGATTTGAAGGTACCTGCAGCAGTAGCAGCAATAACAGCATCTTTGGGAGCTCTTAGCCCTGAGACAGAAAAGGGATCTGAAAACTGTTCAAAAAGAGATTACAGGGGAGCTTTTTCTGGTACCAATTGGCAGCTCTATTGCCTATATAAAGGTCTGGGTCACAGTTCAAGGTTGGAAAGGAGCACTTGTGGTCAGTTACAAAGGAACCGGGGCCCTGGTAGCAATTCTAAGGGAAAGAGGAGCAAAAGTGCCTGTGGCTACAGAAGAGCAGGGGACTTGGTTAAAATTCAAGGATCAGAAAGAGCACTAGTGCTTATGGCTTTGGAGGACCAGAGGCCCTTCCTAGGAAAAGACCAGATCACAGATCAGGAGAACAGAGACCACACCTCTCCCCATATCCCACCACAGTGGAAATACAGAAAACTTGCAGACCCTTAGAACTAGATTTGAAAAGAACAGAACTAAAAAAACATGAACAGAGCCCAACTTTAGCATAAGTTCAAAGTCAAGAAATAGACTGGATAATGAGCAAACAACCAAAAAAGAATTTGAACATAAAAACTATGACAGTAATAGGAACCACCAAGGCATAAACTTAAAACAATAAAGTAAAAGAAGCTATGAAGAAAGCCTCAAAGAAAAGTGCTAATTGGACCTAAATCTAAAAAGAACTCCTGGAAGAGCTTTTTGGGTTTTTTTCCTTAAAGAAATAAGACTGTTCCCGTTGATAAATGGTCAAAGGATATGAACAGGCAGTTTTCAGAGGAAGAAATTAAAGATGTCTATAGTCATGAAAAAATGTTCTAAATCACTACTAATTAGAGAGATGCAAATCAAAACAACTCTGAGGTACCACATCACACCTATCAGATTGGCTAACATGACAGAACAGGAAGATGATAAGTGTTGGAGAGGATGTGGGAGAGTTGGAACACTAATTCATTGTTGGTGGAGCTGTGAGCTGATCCAGCCATTCTGGAGAGCAATTTGGAACTATGCCCAAAGGACAACAAAAATATGCATACTCTTTGACCCAGCAATACCTCTTCTAGGATTGTATCCCCAAGGGATCATAAAAATGGGAAAGGGTCTCACATGTACAAAAATATTTATAGCAGTTCTCTTTGTGGTGGCCAAAAACTGGAAATCAAGGGGATGCCCATCAATTGGGGAATGGCTGAATAAATTGTGGTATATGAATGTAATGGAATAGTACTGTGCTATAAGAAATGATGAGCAGGAAGACTTCAGAGAGGCCTGAAAGACTTATATGATCTGATGCTGAGCATAAGGAGCAGAACCAGGAGAATTTTGTGCACAGCAATGACCATAGTGTGCATGAGTTTTTTCTGGTAGACTTGGAACTTCATTGAAATGCAAGTACTTAAAAAAATTATGAATGGTCTTTTAAGGCAAAATGCTTTCCACAGGCAGAGAAAGAGAAAGAACTATGGAATTCAATCACAGGACATAGCAGATCATTTTCTTTTGTATTATGTTTTGGTTTGTTATATGATTTCTCCCATTCATTTTAATTCTTCTATACAATATGACTATTGTGAAAATGGGTTTAATAGAAATGTATATATAGAACCCATATAAAATTGTATGCCAACTCAGGGAGGGAGGGAGGGGAAAAAATCTAAGTTATATCATAATAATTATGGAACACTGAAAATAAATAAAATTTAAAAAAAAATATGGTCAGACAGCTGTACCTGTCTGTTGTCAGGCAAAGGAAGCCATGTCTGTTGACTTTTAATTTCTCTGTATTTTTTTCAAGGTTCAGGGTGCTGACTCCCCTGAACTAGGTGAATGAGATATGTGCTTGGTAAAAGAATTAATACATGTGCTTGATTAAAATGATTGTTAACCCCTCAAAAAATAAAAAAAAAGAAAAAAGAAATAAGACTGATAGAGGAAAAATTGGGAACAGAATGAGAGTGATACAAGAAAATTATGAAAAGATAATCAACAGCTTGTTAAAAGAAGCACAAAAAATACTAAAGAAAATAACACCTTAAAAAATAGAATTGGCCTAACACTAAAAGAGGCTCACAAATTCACTGAAGAAAAGAATTCCTTAAAAAATAAGTCAAATGGTAAAAGATGTAGAAAACTTAATGAATAAAATAATTCCCTAAAAGTTAGAATAGGGCAAGTGGATAGTAGTGGCTTCAGGAGACATCAAGAACAGTAAAACAGTCAAAAGAATGAAAAAAAAATAGAAGAAAATGTGAAATATTTAATTTTTTTAAAATGACCGATTTTCAAAATAGTTCAAGGAGAGATAATTTAAGAATCATTGGACTACCTGAAAGCTATGATTGAAAAATAGAGCCTAGATATCATATATCAAAAAATTATAAAGGAAAATTGCATTGATATCTTAGATCCAGAGGATAAAATGGACATTAAAAGCATCTACCAGTCACTTCCTTAAAGATATACCAAAATGAAAACTCCCAGGAAAATTAAAGCCAAATTGCAGAACTCCCAGGTCAAGGAGAAAATATTGTAGGCAGACAGAAAGAAACAACTCAGATGTCATAGAGCCACAGTCAGGATCATACAAGATGTAGCAACCTCTATGTTAAAGGAATGGAGGACTTGGAATATGATATTCCAGAAGGCAAAGAAGCCAAGATTACAAGCAAAAATAACCTACTCAGCAAAACTGAGTTTATGCTTTCAGGTGGGTGTTGGGGGTGGGGAAGAGGAATGGATACTTAATGAAATACAGAACTTTCAAGCATTCCTGATGAAAACAGCAGAGCTGAATAGAAAATCTAACATTCAAACACAACTTGAGAGAAGCAAAAAAGATTAACACAAAACCACAATCATAAGAGACTGAATAAAATTATACTGTTTATGTTCCTACATGGGAAGATGATTCATGTAACTCCTAAAAATAGTATTATTAGGGCAGTTAGAAGCAGTCAACATAGAGGGCATGAGTATGAGTGAATTATGGGGGGGATTAAGAGGTGAGAAAGAGGGATGCACTTGGAGAAGAGGAAAGGGAGACGTAAAATGGGGAAATTTTTCTCACATGAGTCACGCAAGGAAGAGTTTTTATAATGGAGATAGAAATGGAAGGTTGGCAGGCAAAATTTGAACCTCACTCTCTTCAGAACTGATTCAAAGAAGGAAGAATATAGATATTCACACTCAATTGGGAATAGAAATCTCTACTACCCAAGAGGGAAATAGGAGGGAAAGGAGATGAGTGGATTAAAGGAAACAGTGGTCAGAGGTGAAACAGACTTTGAAGAGAGACAAGGTGAAAGAAAGAGAAGGATGAGCAGAAGAAAAAAGGATGGAGGCAAATACAGTTAGTAATCATAACTGTGAATGTGAATGGGATAAGCTCACTACTAAAACAGAAGCATACAGCAGAATAGACTAGAAAGCAGAAACCAACAATATGTTGTTTACAAGACACACACAGAGTTAAAATAAAGGGCTAAAGCAGAATCTAATATGCTTTAGCTGAAGTTAAAAAGGCAAGGGGTAGTACTCATGATCTCAGATAAGCAAAAACAGATCAAAGTAAAAGAGATAATTAGAAAAACTACATTTTGCAAAAGGTAACATAGACGATGAAGAAATACCAGAGGATTTTACAAGTTTCTCTGACAGAGACCTCATTTCTCAAATATTTAGAGAACTGAGTCAAATTTATAAAAAAAAAAAATAGCCAGTCTCCAAATGATAAATGATCAAATGATATGAACAAGTCCCTTTCAGATGAAAAAAAAAATAAAAGCTATTTATAGTCAGATGAAAAAAATGCTCTAAATCACTATGGACTAGAGAAATACCCATGAAAACAGCACGAAGGTACCAACTCATTCCAGTCTAGGATCATCTTTCCTTTACTAATACTTAGATCAGCTTACGATCTATATCCGTCACCGGATCTTGCCTCTGATACATACTGACTGTCTGAGCATAGACAGATTACTATCCCAGTACTCCTAGAAATTTTGCAAAGCAGATGTAGATGCACATTGCAGATCCAGAGAGCCAATATAGATTCCTCCCTAAGAGTTAGTTCCCTGCACCTCACAGGTCTGATTCAAAAGCCAATAAATAAACCAGAATATAAGAACTGTGCAAGGTACTGTTACAGAACAAAAAATAAAACCGTCTCTGCCTTTAAGGAATGCAGATTCTTTCTGAGGAAATAATATATATGCATAAATGCAAAGTAACTACAAGGTGGTTTCTGACAGACCAGTGGAAGGAGTGGCATTAAAGGAAAACACTGAAGGGGTGAGAGTGGGAGTGGTATTTGCAGCTGATGAAATCAGGAAAGGCTTCATATAGAAGCTGTCCCTTGAGCTTATCTTTGAAAGAAGCTAAGGATCATTAAGGGAGAGAGGAGAGAATGGCTTATAATCATGGGGAGCAGCTTGAGCAAAGGCACAGAAATGGAAGATGAAATGTAGGGTCAAGAACAGCCAAGTAGCTTGGTTTGTCTGGACCATACAGTTCATTAACAGGAATAGTGTGTAAGTCTAGAAAGGTTGCCTTGGGACAGATTATAAAGAGCTTTAAACAAACTGGAAATCTTGTATTTTATCCTAAAAGCAATAGGTATCCATTAAAGCATTAGGAGCAGGAAAGTGGCAAAGACAGACTTGTGCAGCTATGTGGAGGGAGAAGAGACAAGAGTCAGGGTGACTAAATAGGAAACAATCCAATTAAATCTATTTGGAACTAGCTGAATGAATGGACTCAGAAAGTAGTTTAATGGTTCAGTCAACTTAAAAGTACATTGTCGATGCTGCTGAGGTCTATACTGGCCCTGTAATGTTTCACATTTTTGTCCATGACTTGGATAAAAGTATGGATGGCCTGTTTGTCAAATTTGCAGATGACAAAAACTGGGAAGGATATCCAATACAAGATACCAGAAGATTTTAACAGGCTGGAAGTTGGGGGCAGGAGGAGGGCATTGAGTTGAATCTAATGAAATAATGTCCAGTAGGCATAAATGTAAAGTTTTACATATGGTTTCAAAAGATCAGCTTCACAGGTGCAGGATGGGAAAGACATGGTTCAACAGCAGTCTCTAAAAAGAGATTTGAGGACTTAAATATATTACAACCTCAATATAAATCAGCAATGAGATGTGACAGCCAAAAAAAGCGCATTTAGTGATCCCAGGTTTCCTTAAGGGAGGCATAAGTTCCAGAAATGAGAGGGTGATAGTCCTTCTGTATACTGTCCTATAAAAACCACATCTGCAATATAATGTTCATTTCTGAGTGTCACAGTTTGAGGAAGATAAGGATAAAATATTGATAAAATTGATAAAATATTGATAAAAGGATATTGATACTCTTCACATCCAGGGTAAAGTAAGCAAAATGGTAAAGAATAAAAAAGTCAAAGAGTCAAAGGATCAGCTAAAGGAACTGAAGATGATTAACCTGGGGAAGGTAAGACTGATGAAGTACATGATAGCTGTGGTCAAGTATTAGAAGGCTGTCATATTGAAAGTTATTCCTTTTAGCCTCCAAGAGCCAAAACCAAAGGCTAGAACCAAAAAGTTAATTTAGGCTTGAGGTCAGGGAAATAATTTAAAAATTGAAGTATCTATTTACACACACTTAATTCCTTGCTTAACATGAGAGGCAATGTTGTATAGAAGAAAGAAAGCTAACCTTGAAATCCAGAAGAGTTGACTTCAAGTTCTACTCCTGGCGAGTTGGGCAAGGCACTTAGTATCTTAATGTCCCAGGAAATTCACTAAGACTCATTAAGTTGCAAAAAAGGTGTTGATCAGTAGAGGGATTCTTTTCATCTACCACTAAATCAATGAAATTACATGTCTGGTCCCTGTACCCTATATAGATACATAATAGATAGATAGATAGATAGATAGATAGATAGATAGATAGATAGATAGACAGTGTTTGGGGGGAGGGAGAGAGAATATCTATAGATAAAGATATACATGCACACATACATGTACATATTTTTTGTTTGTTGAGTCATTTTCAGTTGTATCTAACTCTCCATGGCCCCATTTGGGGTTTTCTTGGCAAGGATACTGGAGTGGTTTGCTGTTTCCTAGCTCATTTTACAGATGAAGAATTGAGGCAAACAGGGTTAAATGAAGTACTTGCCCAAGGTCACACAATGAGTGTCTAAGGCTGGATTTGTACTCAGAATCTCCTGATTCCAGGGCCAGGTGCTCTATCCTCCAGAACACCTAGCTGCCCCATGTATGTGTGTGTGTGTGTGTGTGTGTGTGTGTGTGCGTGTGTGTGTGTGTATACATACACACAGAGTACAGAGTGATTTCAGGAAACTCAGATCAGCACCCAGGAGAGCACTAATAACTGAGGAAATTAGAAAAGCCTCAGGCATCTGAAAGGATGTGGCATTTGAGCTGAGCTTATTAACCATGTGACTGGCAATGCACACTTTCTCTCAGACTCAGTTTCATCTATAAAATGAGGGCCCTGGACTAGATGAATTCCAAAGTCTCATCCAACTCTAAATCCGATGAGCCTGTGATATCCATTGTATTTCTTTTTTAGACAGCTTTGCTCACATTCATACTTGGGCTATTGAGAAACAGGAGGTATGTGCTTACATCCCTTAAGTACAGTAAACACATCTTGCCTTGTCATGTGTATACATAAGAAGAGTTCCACCTCTTCTACACATGTCCCTGAAATGTTCTGGGGTATCTAAATTTCCCTGAAGATAAAACCTAAAATCCTCATTTGCACAAGGCCTCAGATTTGTTCTAACAGGGCACTAGAATAACCTAACAGAACTGAGGATGCTTATCCTGGAGAAATGAAGTCTTGTGGTGCTGAGACAGTTATCTTCAAGTATTTGAAATGTCATATGTAAGGGAGATTACTTGTTCTGCTTATCTTCAGAGTAGAAGCGGGAGCAATGGATAAAAGTTGCAGAGAGGCAGATTTAGATTCTATATAAAGATTAATTTCCTAACAATTAGGCCTATCCCAAAGAGAAATGGGCTGCCTCAGAAGGTAGTGGATTCCCCTTCACTGGAGGTGGTCAAATGGAAGATGAATAACATAGAAGAAATTTTTTATCAGGAATGTTATAAGGGGAAGTTTGAACCCGAAGACTTTTGAAGAACTTTCTAAGAAGGTTCTGGAATTTCAGGTTGATTTTTTTTTTAATCTCCCATTGATTACCATCGTAAATCATGTTTCTCCTTCATAGATAAACTTCTAGAAATGGTCCATACTTGCTGTATGCTCTTCTTTATCAAACACTTACTCTAGTCCCCTTCAAATGTCCTCTCACCCTCACCACTCAACTGAGACTGGACTCTTCGAGGTCACCAGGGAGCACTTAATTACCATTGGTTTTTTCTCAGTCTTCATCCTCCTTGATGTTTCTGTGGTACTGAATGCTATGAACTACCCCTCCTTCTGGAGACTTCTTTTTCTCTTGACTCTTTTTTCATTGTTCTTTTTCAATTCTCTTCCTGTCTACCATTCCTTTTTTCTTTTTCATTAGTTTGTCTTGTGCTTATTCCCAAATTTAAGTTGTTAGAAATATTATTTGCTCTCATGGCTTCAATTATTACATCTATGCAAATGATCCCTAAATGTATGTATATGATACATTAATATATGCATAATTCATAATACCCAAATATATAATCTCTTATATATGCATACATATATGCATTCATATTCCCATTTCCCTTTGTCTTCTGTCTTCATTTTCTCCTTGCCCCTGCCTTATTTCCAATTGTTTTTTGAAGTATATAAATAGTACATTTGCTTGATTTAGTGATATTTAAATACCTGTGTAATAAACACTTGTGGTCAACTCTGCCCATATGTTGCCAGGGATCCCTTTGTTTGAGCCAAGAGGGAGCCTGGGAGAGAAGGATCTTTTCTAGTACAGAACCCCTATGGTTCTGCTCTTTTAAGTGGGGGCATAAATATGAGCCATTTCATAACTACTCATGTAAGGACAGAATTATCATGAATATGGGCAATATTTTATAAATCTACCTTATAGATTTGAACCAAGGTTCTGTTGATATACACACATGCAAATATATATATACACATATATATGATATACACACATGCAAATACATGTATATGTATATATACATATATACATATACACATATACACATATATGTATACACACACAAAATGTCTCCCCTACCTCAATCCATCCTCCATAAAACTACCAAAGTAAACCCTGATGACTATTTATTATATCCAGGATCAATTATAACATCTTTGGCATTTACAGCTCTTTACAATCTGACCCTTTCCTATCTATCCATCGTTATTACATTCTAGGCACTCACTGCACTCTATAATACAACCTATTTACTGTTCTTAACATATGACATTCCATCTCTTACATGTTTGTTATCTCCGACAATAATGCTTTTTATAGATTATGATGATATACATGCACTCAGTAAATACACACTAAAATATACATTAAATGATCATATTCAATGTTAATTTGAATATTCATAAACGAACATAGTGCTTGAGTTCAGAATGGAGAATTGAATAACTTCGGTCAATCAATCAGCCAATAAGCATTTATTTATCACCTCCTGTATACCAGGTCTAATTCTTAGCACTGGGAATACAAAGAAAGGCAAAAGTTCTCAAGAAACTCATACTCTAATTGAAGAGACAACATGAAAACAACTATGCTCAATAAATTTTAAATAATCAGTAGATAGAAGGGAGCAGCATTAAAGAGAATCAGGAAAGGCTTCTCATAGAAAGGATTTTCATTGGAACTTGAAGGAAGCCAGGAGGTAGAGATTAGGAAGGAGACAATTCCAGGCAGAAAGGGCCTCTGGTGCAAACGTCCGGAGTCTTGAGCTAGAATATTTTTGTAATTTCTTTTATATTATTTATATTTAAAAATCCTAATCATAGCAGGAAGTTCAAAGCATTACAGCACCATCTGGTTAAGTTTTCATTAGTGTTTCAATTATAGCCTTTACTCACAAGAAGTCTATCCATAACTTTGCAATGGCATAAGACTATACATTTTTAGCCTCAAGCAAAAAACAAGAAATTTTACAATGGTTGTTGAAGGGGGGAAAAGTTCATAAAATTTTCAAGGTCAACACAATCATTTTGAATTCCGTCATTACTGCATCTAAATAAAAGGAAATGTACTCAATCTTTTTCAGTGATCTGCCCCATCAAATGGGTAAATATATGAAGTTTTAACATTTCTAGTGCTAATATACTGACAAATAGATTAGAATATTATGGCTCCTTTGGGGGATATTCTCCTATCACACAAGTGAGTCCTGAATTTAGAAAGACATTACATAACAGCTTCTATGAGTTGTTATCAAGTGAGAAATTCTCCAGTTAAGTGGTCCCTGGTGCTTTACATGATAGAGTATGACTATCTCTACATCCTATTTAATTTTTCTTTCACTGACCTGATTTAGACTAGACCAGCTGAGGGAATTAGTCACTATTGTTCCTCCTGCTCCTCTGCTTTTCCCAACACAAATTCAAATAACATACAAATTCACTCCAACCAAGTTCTTAGGATTCACTGAACTAAATAAACCATAAATTCTTGGTGGAAGTATGTTCATTTTAGTGAGTTGTCCTTTTTCAAAGTATTGTATATTTCCCCAGTCTTCAAGTTAGTCCTTATCCCAGAATTCTACAGACATGAGTAGGACCTGATACAACAGACATCAACTTTAGTTATGAATGCACTATTTTTTTGGTTCAGAGATGTGGACAAATTACAAGTGCTCTAGTTACTTAATTCAGCTCCTTGATAGATCAGGAATTGGAGTATTCTCCAGGATTTTTTAACCTGGGGCCCATGAACTTGTTTTTTAAAATATTTCTTTAACTGTATTTCAATATGATTACTTTGTTTTGTAATCCTATATATTAATTTCTGAAACTTTTTCATACTCATCTCAAAGCAAAAAGA
>CM053769.1:451357930-451514871 GCA_028658325.1 Potorous gilbertii
CTTTGGGAATTGTGTCTGGACTTTATGTCATTCCTAATTCTAAACTAAAATATGAATTTTCTTTATAACATTCTCCATCCTAACACTTCATCCAACCAAAATTTCTTTTGGGGAAAAAATAGGGAACATCAGATTATAAATATTAGGATTTTGAATAGATACCACATTGTCCTTATAGGTTTAGTATATAAAACTTGAAATTGACATGCTCAATTTTTTTTACCACCTTAGATGTGATACCTGGCCAAAAAAAAAGACAAAACCATATAGTTGAAGTAGTCAGCTGATATATATATAGAGAGAGAGAAAGATAGATAGATAGATATAGATATATGTTACACACATATATATATGTATGTTACACACATATTATATATATGTTGCACACATATTATATATGTATGTTACACACATATATGTTACACACATATTATATATATACATATACATATATATCTTACAGCTTTGACTATAATGCAAGTTGTAGTTTAAAAAGCATTATTTAAATTTCCTTCTAAATACTTGTTTGATAAGTAAGGGATATATATATATATATATATATATATATATATATATATATATATGATTTATTCCTATCACAGTTTGCTAAATCATGTTAGCTGCTTCTTTTCTAATTCACATCCTGCTGTCATTCTGTTTTTATATATGTTAGCTTAAAAAGATTTGCCAAACATAAATGAGAACAATTATGGAATTGTAGAGCAGGATTACTTTTGAGAGGGGGGGAATAACCATTAGTTGTATTCTCATCAACTGTCCTATTTGACTTCATCATCATGAAAAGTATTCAGGATGTGTAGAGGGTGAAGAGTGCAGAAGTGTGTTTTCATTTTGATATGATAGCGGCATTCAAGTTATTCTTCCCTTTACAATAGATTTTACCTAGCTTTATCTTCAGAGGAAGCTGTTCTCTGTTGAAAAGCAGACGTGAATAGGAGTGTCATGACATGGGATTAACAGTACAACCGGATAGTAAATCAAATGTTGGAGATGAAAAAAGTATAATGTGACCTGCATCAGTAGGAAGAATTGGCACTATTTCATGGAGACTGGTGAAAAGATAATATTAAATAATCTGTTGAGGTTCTCAAGATCTGGTCTTTAATACAACTTTCAAAAATGCATGGCCCATTTTAAGCAGTCAATCACTCTGTAATGGATCCAATCACCGTGGAAAACATTTGCAGGGACTTTTTTGAGCTTATATTGGGGACTAATTCTAAGTAGAAACTATCCTAAGTATGTTGAGAGACACAGAGAGAGAGATCAGAGTTAAAAGACCCACAAATATTAACAATTATTCTTTCTTCTCTATCTATGGTCCACCATTGGGATACATACACATACATACACATATGTCTATCTCTATCTAGCATATATGTGTATATAGGTGTGTATACACACACATATATGCATATATATACATACACACGCATATCAAGGAAAATATTGTAGAATACAATGAAGCTTACGTCATTGATCATTCATACTCTTCATTTTCATTCTTAGTCTATTTTAGATAGTATCACCAAAGAACTGACTCTCCCTACCCTCCAGTGTTCACATGTATTTTTCACTCATATGAATGCCAGCGCTTATATTTTAAAACTAGCACAGATACATCTGCAGTATTTTGACCAAGGATAAGCAATCTATTTTGAGTACTTTTGAAAATAATTTTTTTCAATGCTTTCTACTCTAGAGATTTCTATTCCTCCCTCTAGTAGGTACCCAAGTAGTCAAGCAAATTGAAATAAGCATTCTTTTCTATTCAACGGGTACAAATTATCTTCTGTGAGTGGCTATTTGCAAGACTGATTTAGGGAATTAGCAAGATACACTTAACTTCATCAGCAGTGGTTTCATAGAGCAGACTTAGAAATCCCAAATGACTTTAAATTCATAACACATTTTTGTGTATCCATGTCCTATATGGCACAAGTTTCCCTAAGAATGGGGTTAAAGCTCTTTTGTGCCTAATATTTACTTAAAACTTTGTATGAAAATATTTCATGCCACAAAAGTCCATTAAATATTCAAACTTTAATATATATTCCTCAGAAACAAATGTACAGTTAGATAACACATAAAGAATTATGAATGACTAATTATATTTTGCATATTTACAGCAAAGACAATTAGCAAATAGCTTTTATATGCAAAATAAATGAAAAAGTAATTAAAATGCACTAACTAGAGCAGCAATATCAAGTCTGTTGTCTTGTGATTCATTCCTAACAAACATAATAATTATGCATCCATTGTCATATAATTAAAACAGCTCTGTCCTTTAGAAAACTGGTTATTTACTGTATAATAATAACCTGAAGAGTGGCAGAAGTTCCTCATAATGGTGAACAGGATAATTAAATATTTCTTCTTAGAAAATGCTCACCCAGTTTAGTTTATTATCATAAACTTCTACCAGAAAGCAGCTGTTCTTCTGGCATGCCAAGTGTCTTCTTAGGTCTTCCATTCAATCTTGGAAAATTATTATAAGGTTTGTTTTTAAGCTCTTTCTTGTTCTCTCTGCTATTATGTTGAATAGTAAATGCCACTAGGTAACCTTTCAAAGGCTGGTACCTCTGGTAACAATTTCATTTCAATACCCATGTTGTTCCAAAGAACTTTTGGAAATAAAAGTGTTCAGGGAGGTTCCACTATGCATTTATGCCTACATTTGGTGATGCAGATGTACAAGAATGAGTTATGCTTGATTTTCTACTAAAAGAATGAAACCCCTTCTCAAGGACAGACTAGGAATATTATGGTGTGATCACTGGAGATGATCATGAACTGTAATATTATGGTTTGTGTCACTTGTAACCTATTGTGCGTTCTTAGTAAATGTTAAATGAACATTCAAAGAGCATTGACATTGGAATGAGCATTTGTCTTTTAAATCAGCTGCAATTTTGCTTATTGCACTGAGATATTTAGGTTAATGAAAGTGATAAAAATCATTTTTTGATTTGATATGATCCCTCTCTCCATGTGTAAGCTGCTTTAGCCATTTTATTTCCTAAAAGCTAAGTTCATTATTACATGTGTACCAATCAGTTGCCTAGTTTTTTTAATTATTACACATTGTTTTCCCTCTGGTATGAACAGAGAAGCACAAGTATTAATGGCATCTAGAGTTAATTGATGAGAAAAAAGTAAATTATTTTTCATGTCTGTATATAGATATTAATATAAATGTCTGTGAGTGGATCAATACTTAGAAACCATGTGTGTATAATGAACTTGTCGTTTTGTAGGAAAATTTATAGAGGAAAAATAATATGCAGTCAATTCTCTCTTGCTCTTTCTGGAAGACATTTTAACTTTCACTTTCTGCCTTGTGTTTTACTTTCTCAATTGAATTTTTAAAATTATAATAGAATCACAGAATGTTAGATATGGAATAGATTTTTGAGATCATTTAAGTCCCCTTATTTTAAATGAATTTTATTGATATCTTTATTTTTATAGTACCAAATTTTTTCATATTTCTTTTATATCCTTCCATCCTTCCCTTCCCAGAGAGCCATCCCTTAAAACAAAGAATGAGAAAACATTTATAAGAAAACACTTTAGCAAAACTAGTATGATTTTTAAAAGTCTGACATATACAATAACACACCACCACCACAGTCCTCCACATTTGCAAAGGAATCAAGGAAGCATCTCATGTCTCTTCTTTGAGGCCAAGCTTGGTCAATGTAGTTTCATAGGATTCAACTTCA
Source organism: Potorous gilbertii (assembly GCA_028658325.1). Taxonomy (NCBI): domain Eukaryota; kingdom Metazoa; phylum Chordata; class Mammalia; order Diprotodontia; family Potoroidae; genus Potorous; species Potorous gilbertii. The sequence continues at coordinate 451,361,680 of CM053769.1, forward strand.
GTTGTTTTGTTGCTGTTTTTCCAATACAATTGTGAATTGTGCATATTATTTTCCTGATTCTGCTTACTTCAGTATACATCAACTCATATGACTTCCTTCCTTCTCTATATTCATCATATTCATCATTGCCCAGAGCACCCAGAATCTTTGAACCCCAAGGGTTCCATGGATAGATTTCATGGGTTCGGAAAGGCCAAAAGGAAAAAAAGGCACGTATAATTTGTTTCCTTTGTAATTCTATATATTTTATTTTATGCAATTAAAATATTATATGGGACAACCAAATGGATTCATGACACGAAAAGGTTAACTCCTATTTCTAAGTAACATTTATTTACACACATATTACAAAATGTTTGTCCATTCTCCCAAACCATCAACATGTACTTTGCAGTTCTTTGCCACTCCAAAAAGTGTTGTCATCTTTCTTTTTCTTTTTTTTCTTTTCCATTAGTCTCCTCAAGATATGTGCTTAGAAGTGGGATTTCTGGAACAAAGGGTATAGAAATTTTATTCACTTTCTTATCATAATATCAAATTGCTTTCTAGGAAGACTAGACTAATACAAACTTCCACCTGCTTTGTCAACTTGTGATGTGTGAGGCAAAAAAATTCAGTTGTTTTGATTTACATTTCTCTTATTTGTGATGAATCAATGTTTCAATCCATTTATTTTAAAGTTGAAAAAAGCTTAAGACCAGAAAGGAGACTTGTCAGAAGTTACCCAAGAAGTGGTGAAGCTGAAACTTCTGAGATACACCAGAATCATTTCAGATGTAGTGTGGTGTAGCAGGAAAAAACAGAATACTGAATTGGCAGTCAAGTCCCAACACCTGAAATCAAAGAAAAGGATAACCTAAAGAGGAATGAAATGAGAACAACATTTTTAGCTTTCTGCATGTTCATTTTTTCAAATAAAACTATCTTCCCTGTTATTTTCTTAGCCTCCACTTTATTTTTTAAATTTATCTATTTATTTTTAGTTTTCAACATTTACTTTTATAAGATTTTGAGTTCCAAATTTTTTCCCTTCCCTTTCCTCCTCCCTCCCTAAGAAGGGATGCAATCTGATATAGGCTATACATATATAATCATATTAAACATATTTCTACATTAGTCAGGTTGTGAAAGAAGAATCGGAATGAAAGGGAAAAACCACAAGAAAGAAAAAAAGGTAAAACAGTATGCTTCAATCTTCATTCAGACTCTGTAGTTCTTTCTTTTGATGTGAATAACATTTTCCATCATGAATCTTTGGAATTGTCTTAGATCATTGCTTTGCTGAGAAGAGCCAAGTCTATCCAAGTTGGTCATCACACAATGTTGCTGCTACTGCATACAATTGTTCTCCTGCTTCTGTTTACTTCATTCACCATCAGTTCACGTCTTTCCAGATTTTTCTGATATCTTCCTGCTCATCATTTCTTATGGAACAATAGTATGCCATTACATTCATATACCATAACTTGTTTGGCCATTCCTCAATTGATGGGCATCTCCTCAATTGGCCATCACAAAAAGAGCTACTATAAATATTTTTGTGCACTAGGGTCCTTTCCCTTTTTTGATTCCTTTGGGACACAGACAAAATTGCTCTCCAGAATGGTTGGATCAGTTCACAGCTCTACCAACAATGCATTAGTGTTCCAATTTTCACATATCTTCTCTAACAGCTCTCATTTTCCTGTTTTGTTGTTAGCCAATCTGGTAGGTGTGGTGTGGTACCTCAGAGTTGTTTTAATTTTAATTTCTCTGATTGATAGTGATTTAGAGCATTTTTTATAAGACTATAGAGAGTTTGAATTTTTTCATCTGAAAGCTGCCTGTTCATATTCTTTGACCATTTATCAGTTGGGGAATGACTCTGCTTTACTTTTTAAAAACTGAACCAGGAAGTATGTCTTCAGTTCATGTAGGTGTCATATCTAATTCAATGATGGGGATAAGTGGGAGAAAAGTCAAAATGATGAAGCAACAAGAATCAAGTTGAATCATCCCATGCTACTGGTATGTTAATTCAATGGTATGGCAACCGGAATGGGGGGGGGGGTTGTAGAAAAAAGATGCTATTGAAGACTTGGAAGAATAGAAACATAGTAAATGAGTGCTCACATTCAACTGAGATTTTAGGGAAATATTATCTTGTCCTATCCCCTTAACCTAGATAGAGAGCTATGACCATGGACCAAACCATTTATGTCTAGAATAAGAATGGGGTTCATCAGTGTTTTATCTGAGTTAAATTCTTTTATATTTTTACAAGATAGATTCCGTCTTGATGACTTAATTATGAGTAAAGTGGTATGAACAGGTTATTAAGTTTACCCCCTTAATTTCTATAGTATTCACTTATCTCACACTTTTGTACTCTAGGCAACTAAGATTCTATAAGTTGTAGAAAAGGTACTAACATGCACTAATAGAGGGAATTTCCCTTTCCAGGATTCCCAAGAACAATGAAATCACAGGTATAGTTCATATTCCTATTTTCTAGTCACACTTCTGGGAGATCCATGATTTTATCAGTGTGGGTACTCTCTATCAGTGCAGAATGCATTCCATGTTGCATTCCATGTCTTCTCATCCTGTCAGATTTTTGTCTAATTTTTCTTCTTCTTTTTAAATTCTCCCAAAAAACTGCAATTAACATTCTGAAAAAATTCCTCTTGTTCTTTTAGCACCTTGAGAATACTAACATGGTGCTTGGGGTGTCTGTCTGATGCAACTCATTTTTGATCCATGACCAGACCATTTACTTTTCTATTTATGGGGCATTGTAGGAGCAACCACACTAACACATAGGATGGGCTGCTAGCACAGGTTCTTTGATCTAGTTTTCTTAAGGAAAGGGGTCAACAATCTTACTTTAATTACATATAAGTAGAAAAAGATAAGTATAGAAAATACAAGCAGAGAAATTAGCACAGAGATTCAACAGACATGGCTCCAACTGTCGGAACAAAGCAGTACAACCACCAACATCCACCCCCAGATTGGATGAGCACCAATATCTGAGTAGTTGGGGGACTCTAAAGAAATGATTATTCAGAGGTCCATCCAGGGAATCATAAGGTCCTTCTCATGAAGCACCCAAAAGCAAAATACCAACCTCCCAGTATGTGTAGTTTTCAACTAATAGGCTCAGAGTCAGAAGGCATCACAACCCATGTGACTCAGCACAGCTATGAATTACCAATGTTATCTTTCGTATGTTTAAAATTTGGTTTGAGCCTAGGAAACCGAACTCCAGAAAAAAAATCCCACTTTACTTACACTTATACTCATTTATTGCATGTTTATTGCATGTAAGTTAAAGCTTAAAATAACAAAGAATTAGAAACTGAGTGCCTATTAATTAAGGATTAACTGAAAAAGCTAAGGATATGTGTACATCAAGGAATGACAGATGTGAGAAAGAAAGAAATATGAAAAATCTGAATAAACTAATGTAGAATAAAATAAGCAGAACCAATTAAAAATATATACAATTACAATGATATCATTAAAAAGATGTTAAACATTGAGTAACTGAGAAACTAAAGAAGAAATAATGAAACATATATAACTTCATAGCAAAGAGGGAGAGAACTACTAGGATGAAATGTTATCATATATAATCACTGTATTGGACATTTTGATGAATTGTTTTCTTTGTCACAAGGGATAGTTCAATTTGATAAGGGGTCTGAGATACAATGTGTGACAACAGTGGTTGTTGGTGTCAGCGTGAAAGGGTACAGTTGACCAGTCAGTACTCATCACATCCTTTCCTCCTTAGCCTCTCCATCTACCTTTTTAATCAGGTGCACCCTGTTATAAAAACCATCTTTTTTTTTTAACCCAGGAGCAACATAAGGCCCCTTGGTTCATATGATTTATCCTCCTTTCTACTGCTTTATGGAATTTATGTATCAGAGAAAAAAATAGCAATACAGACTTCCATTGCTATTGCTCTTGAGGTCTTCATTCCTTTCCCTCAGTAAATATCTTACAAACTATGTATGTCTCTTTAAGAATTCAAAGTGGAGACCCCCTGCCTTCTAGCTCAAATAATGACCAATCACTCTCACAACTGAGATGGGGAGTTTTCCCAACTGGAAATACACCCTCAACACCGGCCCTTGAATTGAAAATTGGAGGATGCCAGTCAGTTCTCAAGTCCTTATTACAAAGGCATAAATTTGTATACATGCACATGCTCGGTCTTATTGTTCCAATTGATATGACTCCAAAAATTTGCCTGGTTCTCTCCTTGAAAGAAAAGACAAAAAAATAGGTATCTCAACCTTCTTCTGTACCTTTTCAGGAAAGTATTGAGCTTTCCCAGGGTCTGTATTTCTGAGAGTTCGGGAGAAATCCAAAACAAAAACTAATAGCTTACCACCACCACCACCCTTGAAATATAAAGTAAGAAAAATATATTCCAATGATTCTGTGATCTCTGGTAATTTGGGAGTTCTGCCTAACAATGTAGACATCAACCCATCTACATCTGCTCACACTATGCTATTTATCCACATCCTCCTTACATTTTGCCGCAAGGGTTCTACTCAATATGCTAAGATCTTCCTCACTTTCTCTTCACCTTGTAAGGGTATCAGTGGAGTAGTCTGCCTTTCAGAATAATGAAAAATGAGGTCTGTTATCCCTCATTTTTACCATATGGACAGCCCATCTTCACTTCCTTGGTTGTGCCTTTTATTCATGTTCTTATGAGTTTCTCACTGGGTATATGTTGTAGCCTGCACCTATCCACTATCCGCTTCTCCACTGGCTTCCATGTGACATCCATTTTTACTTCTTTGGAGGCAGTTGTACCCCAATGTCTTGCTGCTTTCTAGCAATCATAGTCAAATGTTTAATTTAAAAGTCTTTGCTTTCATGGGAAGCTTTGGGTCAGTAAAGAAATGCTGCCATTTCCCTAAAGTAAGCCCGTCTGTTCTCTTCCTCCTATTCACTCTGGGACCAATTTATTGTCCATCTGTGTGTCTGGGCCAAATATAACTGCTATTGGATTAATTTTGTTAGTTGTAACAAATTCAACAAATACATGTTGAATCTGGGCAGTAGACATCGATCATCCGTTTGATCTTTACTGTTTGGGTGGATACGACAAATTCTTTAAAGTGATAACAGATTTCTTCCAGGAGACAGCAGTGTTCCAGGACTTGATGGAATCAACAAAAAGTCATTTGCAAGGAGGAGCATTTGATAGACTGCACTATCCATAGGAAAATACCTGTGGCCTGCTCTCTGTGAAGGATCTCCTCATGTTTGGTGAGAAAACATTTCTCTGTTTTATGCCTGGCCTGTTATTTAGGTGTTATTTGATAGAGTTATTTCTGTTGTATATCTCCCAATGAATCTTAAATAATTTTGAGGTATGGATGAGGAAAACCTTGTTGAAAAAGAGCTTATCAGGTGGTGTTTTGTTCTACCAAATCAAATTATTTTTCTTCCTCATAAACATAAAATTTTTGACAACAAAGTTTATAGTGCTTTATTCCCTCATATCTCTATTTTTTTTTTTGGTTAATTGTGAAATGGCATATATGTGGTCCATTGTTGAATATCGTTTATGAAAATCTACTTTTTCCTACAAATACTCTCGTCAAGGATGCTTTCTGTTCCTATATGGATAAATTATCATGAAGATTTTATACAGAAGGAAGAGTAGATATATAGCCCAGTAGTTACTGGTGCCTTTTTTGAAGTTGCCTTTTTATATTAATATGGTCTGATATTTTTCCATGCCTTTGTTTTTTTCCCTCCTTCTTGTACCTTGTGTATTGTTCCCTCAACCCCCTTACAACCTCCAAAATGCATATGATTTCTCCATAAACATTCGATCCAACCGAACTGTTTTTCCCACATCTGTTCTCTTTAGTGCCTTTCCTGGGACTGTAATGTTAGGGGCCATTCATGCTGGTTACACTATTCCAGATGGAGAACATAGTTTGTTTTGATAACTGTTTATAAATCTGTTCCATTTCCTTTTTATTTTTAGTCTTCTCATTTTCATCCCCACATGTCCTTGAAATGACTTTGATTATATGGAACATCTTGCCATGCTTTCTGTATAATGTTTTTACCTTCAGTTGCTTCTCTCTGCTCACATTTGTTCATCACCTTCTTTGTAAGATTTTACAAACAACTTCTATTCCAACTCAGCATTGTCTTTGGCCCCTGTCTCCATCTGGCAAGTTTCAGAAGTTTGTTGAATAGGGTATGTCCTGGCCTTTTTTGGTTTCTTTGTTGGGGTAATTAATTTCGATTTGGTAAAATTCTGGAAAAAAATTATTATAGTTGGTGTTGGTATCATTTCTGTTGTCCAGTTTTCATTTTTGATTTTCAATCATTTATTTGAATAGTCCAGATTGTCCTTCAATTTAGCTCAAACTTCCTTCTATCTTCTGGAGTTGTTTATAGCAAGAGTGTCAAGATTGCTATTTCAGCAGTATTTCTGCTTGATTGCCATTGTGGGCATGAAACACATTTAGTGTAATACCAAGAGTTAAATTAAATTGCTGATGGTCTAAAAACCATGTCGTTCTTATTACCCCCTTTCTCAATACTCTGCCTTTGTCACTGTAGAAACAGAAGAGGCAGTGTAAAGGACTGAAAACTTTTTTTAAAAATTTTCTTTATTTTATAGGTTGCTTTGTCAAAAAAAAAAAAATTCACCACCAAGTGGTTACTCTCTGGTGATGGGCCTTTGTAGTAAGCTAAAGTATGCCTCAAAGAGAAATAAAAGCTTTCTATGACTATATATTATATATATTTTTGTATACTACATACGTATACATACTTTGTATGTGTGTGTGTGTATGTGTATACTTGAAACCTTTCCAGAACAGCAGAACCTGCCTTAAGCTTTTGCTCTGTTGGTATTGCCTTCAGGAATGACTTCCCCACCATGATGAAGCAGGATATGACTTTGAGAGATAGGAATTATAATAATCCAAAGTAATTCTTTTAGCATTGACTATGCACAACACTTGTTTTGGCACTAAGAGTGTCAATGAACTATTTCATACATCTTAAGGGCTATGGAATCACTATCCCCTAGATAATAAAGATGGAGCTTTATATTTTTTTGTATTCCTTCATAGTGATAACAAAAACAATAATTACTGTATTTATATAACACTGTAAGATTAAGAAGAGCTTTATGGTTGTTCCTCAGTCATTTCAGTTATTTCTGACTCTTCAGGCTTTTGCCAGTATTGGTTAACTTGATCATGCATCAGTAACATGAATCAGTAATCCAGAATGCAGTGGTGTTATTTCTTTTTATAAATCTGGAATCTAAGGCTGAGATAGTGCAAGTGATTTGGGCGAATAATACACACCCAGGAAGTAGTGCAGTGGGGATTCAGTCCAGCCCATGCATTACTCTACCTCTCAGTAAAAATTTATTGAGCACCTCCTAGTTAGGCATTTTGCTTCACCTTCTGAAATTTTAAGTAAAATAGTCAGGTCTAGACTGTTATGTAAATGAGCTCACAGTTTACCCAAGGTCACATAGCTAAGGCAGCTAAAGAACCAGGACTAAAAAGCAGATCCTCCTGGATCTCATTCTAGCACTCTTTCTGCTACATCATATTTTATCTCAGAATGACATAAAAATACTTGTTGGATGACTGAAATGAATGAAGCTTTCATCCAAACCTTCTTTACTTGCTATTCCTTGAGCTTGACCTTCTATGTTGTCTCAATATCTTTGTCTAAGCTGTTCCCTCTCCCTAGAAACCACTTCTTCACCTCTGAGACCTTTGCTTCTTTCAATCATCATTTTAGCTGACACCATATGCAGAAAGGATTTCCTGATGTTACCCATTGTTAGCACACTCTCCTTCCTCAAATTATCTTATTTAAATACTCACACTGAAAATTTATCAGCCTTCTTGGGTCAGTACATTCCTGGAGGAGTTAAAGCTCCTGATACTACTGCTTACAGGCCCCCATGTAGTGTGTTCCCCTCCAGTATTGATCAACCAATTGGTATATTCTTAATATCAATTAGCTTTGAGAATGGGGTGTTTACTGAGAAAGTATAGCAATGAGAAAGGACACCTAGGTAGTGCAGTCGATAGAGTTTGGGATCTGGAGTCAAGAAGATTCATCTTCCTGAGTTCAAATCTGGCCTCAGACATTTACTAGTGATGTGACCTTGGGTAACTCACTTAAACCTGTTTGCTTCCATTTCCTTACCTGTCAAATGAGCTGAAGAAGGAAATGGCAAACCACTCCAGTATCTTTGCCAAGAAAACCCCAAATGGCATCACAAAGAGGTGGGCATGACTGAACAGCAATACAACATTCATTGCCAGCATCGTCACCTGTTCTCTTTCTATATGTATACTCACATGCATGCATGTATATGTATGTGTTTATGTATATATGTATATCATATACAGGGGTAATTCATATAAATGTGTTTGCGTATTGTTAGGCTTTACTTATTGCTTTCTTGATTGTCTGGATTTAAGCATGTGAGTGAGAAAATGTTAATAAGAAAGTTTAGACTTACAAGTGTTTCTTGTACATTTTTTGAGAACTAGTTGTTCATTTACTTGTACTTACCACTGCCTCAGAGTTACTATCATCTATCTATGTCTGTGTGCATGTGTGCATGCATGCATGTGCATATCTGTGTACATATACATACATGTGTATGCATACATATATGTATGTGTGTGCACGCACAGTTCCTGGGGAGAATGAGAACAAACTTGGGGTGTATTAATGTACTGAAACATATATGTAGGGTACATGTATGACTGAGGGGGATGCCCAGGCCCTTGGAGGACTTTTTTTTCCCTTCACGGAGTGTGTACCAAGTTCACTTCTAATTGTGTATCAGTCAATGAATGAATGCTCCCCTGTTCAGATAGGCTGCTTCCATCCTGAGCCAGGTCAAGCAGGTCACTCTGCTTCTACACCGTCCTCCTCAGCAGATTCTTCCTTATCAGACTTCCCACAAGATATGGCTGCTGATTCTCCTGGCACACTTTGTTACTGACTCTAGTGACTGGACTTCTAATGGGTATTTTGGCTTTTCAAAGCCACAAGGTCATAACCTGGTTAATTCCACCTCCAGTAATTCATTTATCTATGATCCAGAAAGAAGAAACATGATCCCACCACCATCCAAACAAAGAGAGGTACATGTCTTCTTGGTCATATGCTAGCTGAGTGGGAAGGAAAGGGAGCTGTGGTCACTGTCCCTCTCCTGATACAAAGGCCCTCAGAATATTTTCCTCTTCACTCAAAAGTCACTACAAAAGAGCAAAAAATTGTCCTCTTAAAATTTCTGTATTACCCATTAGGTGCCTAATGAATGTTTATTGCATTGCAATAGAATGCATTTCATTACACTGAATTGAATGAGCTAATGAATGATGTGTGTAGCAGAGGTGATCAAGGAAAACTGTAATTCTACCTCCCACACACCTCCTATACATCCGAGTATGCATGCTCTGTCTATATGGAGATGGGCATGTGCTCAATGAAAGATTCATGCTTTTGAATGACAAAATAATCACTTATTGATTCACAAGACTGAGGACTGCTTCAACAATGATTGTCAACTGAGCCAGGAAGAGTCGCCCACTTGGTAAACTTTTAATGGAACCAAGGAGAAAAATTCTAACTCTTATTTCTTCCTCCCTTTTCAACATGTTCTTGGGACTGTGCAACAATCCTTTGGACTTCCAATTGGGGGGGAATTTCTTTCCTTCTCCTCCCCCCAAATAGCCATAGACTCTATGAGCATATGGCAGCAGGAACATATGCTTGTCTAGGCAAGCCTGAGACTGGAAACCTCTAGATTTCTCTTCTGCTTTGTGTTTCTTTCCCTAAGCAAACACTGAACAACCAGCTTAAGAGAAATGTTTCCAGCCTTAGGAACTCTCTTGGAAGTTCAATAAAGAGTTGCTGGGGTAGCGCCATCTGCCCACAGGGGCACTTCCTGCAAGTACATCTCTTAGAGGGGAAGAAGACAAACCATTTCCAGGAGGATGTTGCACATTCCTTCTTCTACTAGACAAGAGGAGAAAATGAGAAGTAAGTGGTAGACAAATAAATAAAATTAGCCCTTGCTCCAGGGCATAGTCGGTAGAGAAGAAACTGCAGATGGGATCCAGGTACCATATGCTACTTCAGCCTGATCAGCTCTCTTGCCCATGTATGGAAAGCAGCTCCCCTGAGTTCCCAATCTGGTCACTTCCATTGTTCTGTTTTTAGCCATAATTAGGCTCTACACAAAGATATTCCAGAGTGGGAGTCCTAGTACTTTGTCTCAACCTGACCCCTTTCTCTTCCATTCTCTCATCAATCTTTCATGGCTTCTGCTTTGCTTTGCTGATGGCCTTTTTGCATCAGTCCTTCAAGGTCAAATCCATGGAAACTCCTAATCTCTTGAACTCATGAAGTAATCCACCAAATCTGAAGACAACCATCTCTCAAGATTGCTGTTTAGTCACCTGTGCTTTTGGAAGGAAGAAGAAAGCAGAAAAGGCAGCCAAGAATCAGGATAGTCTCAGGATAACTTAGGCAACCACCTGTGAAAAAATACTACTATATATTTGTAGTCAGAGGAATATTTGATCCTAGAAATAATAGGTAGTTTTGAAGTTTATTGAATGTGTGTGAGTGTGTGTGTGTGTTTGTGTGTGTGTGTGTGTGTGTGTGTGTGTGTGTGTGTGTGTGTGAGAGAGAGAGAGAGAGAGAGAGAGAGAGAGCGTGTGTGTGTATGTGTGTGTGTGTGTAGGGGAGCAGGAACAGTCAAGCTTACACTTTAGGAAAATCACTGGCAGCTTGTCTGGAGGATGGATCATAGTAAGAAACTTGAGGCAGGAAGGCCAATTTGAAGGCTATTCAAATAAACTAGGCTAGAGATGAATGAAAAACTGATCTAAAGAAGTGGCTGTGTGAGTGGATAGGAGAAATACATGAGAGACTTTGAGATGTGGCAACTGATTATGAGGTGAATGAGAAAAGACTCAAGAATGACACCAAGGTGGGAGCCTAGAGGACTGAGAGGTAGCCTAAATGGTGATAAAGAAATTCAGAAGAGGGATATGTTGGGGTAGGAGGGAAGATAACAAGTTCTGTTTTATACATGTAGAATTTGAGATGACTGCAGGGCACTCAATTTGAAATGTCCAAAAAGCAGTTGGTAGTACATGATGAGAGCTCAGGAGACTTGGGCTAGGAATCATTTGCATAGAGATGATTATTGAAATCATAGGAACTGACGAGATCATCAAGTGAGAGAGTATTAAAAAAAAAAGAGGGCCCAGAACACAGCATTGTTGGATAGCCATATTTAGTGAGTGTATTATGGATAAAGTGGGGTTGGGGAGCCTGAGAAAGTTAATTCAAATAAGTAAAAAGAGAATTAGGAGAGAGCAAGAATGTCACAAAAACTTCAAGAAAGAGTATCTTGGAGGGGAAGGTGGTCAATGGTGTCAAATTCCCCAAGGAGGTCCAGAAAGAAGATAAGATTTGGCATGGAAGAACTTGTCTGTCACAATATTATATACTAGAATTAACTTGGTGGATACTCCTAGAATGGGAAAAAAAACAGGCTCAAAACTCAAGAGTTACCTCTTAGCCCCATGACTTTGTGTTGATTTTGCTAGATATACGTTCTACATTTGGGGGATGGAGTTGATGTGGTGGGGAAAATCTCTGTAATGGCCAAGCATTCCCAAATCTAGAAATCTAAGTTGAATCTCTTTCCTGAGTTCTGGTTACATGGGGCAGCTAGGTGGTTCACGGGATAGAGTGCCAGGCCTGGACTTAAGAATATATGAACTCAAATCTCAGATACTTACTAGCTGTGTGACCCTTAGCAAGTCATTTAATCCTTAATCTGCCTCATTTTCCTCATCTGTAAAATTGGAATAATAATAGCAACTACCCCCCCCCCAGAGTTGTTGTGAGAATTAAATTAGATAATAATTCTAAAATGCTTAACACAGCACCTGGCACATAGCAAGTGCTTTGTCAATGTTAGTTATTTTTGGACATATCAAAGTAGATATCTCACAAGCATCTCAAAACCAACATATTTAAAACTGAATCTATTTTCTTTCCCCAATAACAAACCCTCTTCCAAACTTCCCTATCACTATCAAAAGTACCACCATCCTTTTAGTTTATCCAGGTTGACAATATCAGTTTCATTTTTACTACACACACCCAATTTATTATCAAACCTTGTAATTTCTTCATCTACATCATCTCTCACATTCACTACTCTAGATCACATCTTCATCACTTCTTACCAGAATTATTTCAATAGCCTTCTGATTGATCTCCTTGCCTCAAGTCTCTCACCACTACATCCTCCTCCACAAAACTGCCAAAGTGATTTTCCTCAAGTGTAAGTTTGACCATGTCACAATTTCCACTCCATACTTAATAAGCTCCAATGGCTACCTATTACACCTAGGATTAAATGTCCTCTTTTGTCTACTACTTAAAACTATTCACCACCTGGATCCTCCCTCATTTTCCATTCTTTTTTATACTTTTCTTTCCTTGTGTTCCAACCACACGTGCCTACTTGTTGCTCCTCACATAGGATGCATGGGTATCCCATCTCCATTCCTTTGACTTGACTGTCCTCCCATATCTGAAATGCTCTCCTTCCTAAATCAACATCTCTTAAAATCCTTGGTTTCCTCTAACACTCTCAACCTTAGGACTACCTGGAATTGAGTAAGCTTTTCCTATACTTCCAGATAATATTGCCTTCTCCTCTAAGTCTGCCTTCTAACAATTCTGTGCACATCTTGCATGTATTGAATTGCATACATGTCATCTCCCCAATTAGATTGTAAGCTCCATGATTGGTTTTGCTTTTGCTGTGTATACTCACAGTTCAGCACAGTATTTGGCCATAGCGAACACTTAATAAATGCTTACTAATTGGTTATTAGTTTATTGCTGCAAGCTTTCATTGCTCTATCTACTTTTGGTCCTACCCTTGAGTTCCAGTTTTTATCATTGGTAAGGATTTGAAGTAGACTCTGCTATTCCCTTGTGAGGAAGTTTCCCTTCTCACTTCAGTTGGTAGTTACAGAAGGTCCAGAATGTAATCACAAAATATAAAGGCAGTATTAAAGAGTTTTCCTTCAATCTCCCAAAAATCTGGGAAGCACTCATTCAGTCAACTCGAGAGAATTATAGAATTTTGGTTAAAGGATGAAGGCAAGTGGCACCATGCAGGAATGAACTCCTCTGTCACATCTTGTGACTGGCTCTGAGAATCAGTCACACCCCTTATTCCTATATATAAAAGAAGCAAAACACTCAGCAGTTGAGAAGCATGTGGCAATTATGGAAGGATACCCCTTTTTTCCTGTCCAATAGTACAACAAAGAGATAAGGGTAATTTTCTTCTACTCCTCATGCTTTTTATTGGCCATGTTATTGGATCACAGAAAATGCTACATCCAGTGGAGATGAGAGATGCAATGAAGACATACTTGAGTGTAGGAAGGTAGTCAACCAAGGAAAGAAAAAAGCAGCTTCAAGGACAGTGACCCCTGACAATTGAGTGTCAAACTATGAAGGGAAGTAGACACTGGGAACCCAACTCTATCTTCTCATGAATGCTGTATATATTTGTTGGAGAGTGAGCCCCATATTGGTAGGTTGGGGATGTTTTATAGTGATCATTTTTGCTATGCATTTGAGTAACACCTTTCCTAAGAACCAAATTATTCTGAGGGCTTACTGGTAATGGGAAGCACACTGATGGGGGTTCATAAATTACTGTATTAAGAGTAACTGGGCACAGGACACCTTTAGAATCCTAAGAGTAGCAGCCATACACTGGGAATTCAATCTGTGAATATGAGTAAAAGTAGCACCCATATGAGTGCTACACTCTAGCAGAACTCATTGAAATAAAGACATACCCTAATTGTGTATCAGTACTTCTATGTATATTTCATGTACCCCTAAAGAATTAGATAAAATAATAATTCATAAAGAATGAGAAAATTAAATGAGAATTTTTCAAAGTAGTCATGTCACAGTAATATTTCCTTTACATTGCCTCCTTCCTAGGTTTCCTGCAGTAATTTTTCTATAAAAATATTCAGAAGTCCCAAGTCATCCAAACCTATCTTACAATAAAAGCCTTTGATAAGAGCAGCCTCTAAAGAAAGATAAAAAGGAAAGGTGGTCGTAGGTGAGAAAACACTAAAATAATCCCAAAATATACTCTCCATAGCACAATATAGGATATGAAAAATAGAACACATATAAGAATGCACAAACTCATGAGAAATTTTTGTGTTAATCCTATCTGACAACTGATTTTTATTCACCTTTGGATAACTCCAAAGCAATAAATGTGGATAGACACAAGTTAAAAGGGACAAGCCTATACAGGTGACCCATTTAAAATACTTGATGCTTTATAATAGAAAATTAGGCCAAGATTTAAGTCTTCAATGATTATTAAAGTATAAAACAGATATTTTCCAGGGAACTATATTAAAAGTATTTAATTTGTTCTTCATCACCTTAGTTAAGAAATACTAACTGAACACTGAGGTGGCCACTTGAGCCATATGTGTCATAGTAGAAAGAGTGCAAGTCATAGGACCGGAGTTCTGCCAATGTAAGACCTTAGACGAGTCTTTAGATCTTCCAAGTTCCTCATATGTAAAATGAGGGGGTTGGACTCAACAGTTTATAAGAGACTTTCCAGTTTTACATGTATGATTCTATAAATATAGTCATTGTATTGCATTCTGCTTGAAAATGTGGGGAAAGGGGGCAGTTCAGAAAACTAAAGACTTATTTCAGCATTGTTATAAATTTGGCATTAACATTGAGCTATAAAGATTTTTAAAGAAAAAGTAGGGTTCCAAGAGCTGTGATGAAAACCAGAATTAATATAGAAACTGAATCATGTCCTTTATTTTTTTAAACATTCCTGTCATCAGCTTTGAAACCCTAGCAGTTAATGAACAATACACAGCAAGGCAAAGAAGAAAGTTGTGTTGATTTTACTCATTTCTAGATGCAAAGGGAAAGACATCGACCTCATCAGCACACATGCCTTGAGCCTCTACCAGGTCTAAGGCTCCCTGCCAGTTGCTCCTAGCTTTTTCGACTTTCCTGAACCCTGGAGCTGCCAATTTCCTGTTCATTATGCAAGGGAAGTCACTTGTGGTGCTGCAAAAAACATGATGTCATGAGGCACCTGAGCAGGACACAAGGCCAGAAGCAGGTCCGTTTTTGTTTTAAGAGTAAGGGAGAATTCATCAAACCTTTGAAGAGGCTGGGCAGGGGAGCAATAGTAGGGCAAACAGCATATCTTGTGAGCAGGGAGAGAACTGTCAAAGAGAATTCCTTTTCTGCCAGCTAAAAGGCCCCCCAAAGTAGGATGAATCAAATTCCACTAGCCACAATCTGGCTATATTATATTTGGATATTAATCCTGAACTGAACATTGATTCTGAAGAAGTCCTTTCTTCAAAACTTTAAGGCAACAATTAAGTATTCCATTGTCATGGCTCAATTAAATGGTTTGGCCTGAGAAAATTGGGGATTGTAAAGTGAGGATGGAATGTGCTTTGATCCTCTTTCCAGGGTTATTGTTTCATTAATAAATGAACATGTCATTTGTCTCACCAGAGGGAGCTCATGCCCTCCAGGCTTTTTTCCCTTTTTTGTTCAGGTTTTATAAAGATGAATTTCCAGTGCTCTGAAATACCATGGATTAGTAGTTAAGCCTGACAGCACTTCGGGGAGTAGCGGGCTTAAAGTGCCTCACACAGGTCTCCAAAGCACTTGTTTACTAATAGAGGAAATCAGCGACCGTCTGCAGCTGCTGATATTGCATTACCATTTGGAAAGACAGTAGCTGAGATAACAAATCACACAGTTTTAATAATTACTCCTGCATTCCAGTTTTTTGTTTCCTGCATAACTGTAAAGGCTGGATTTCTTCCAAATAAACAGATAAAAACAGTATGGAACTTTTATCTTTTAATGATAATGACAACACATCAGTTTCACTAAAAGTTTCCTGCTGGATTTTTTTTCTGATTTCTAGAGTTTCAATAAAATGTAATTATACTTTATAATTCCACTCTTTTAATCTTCACTTCAAAAACTATTCTCAGTTAGCAAGTTTGCTGGGCATGGAGGGTAGGTGACAAACTGCCATCCACTTCCTTCCCCATCTTGTCATGTTCCTGAATTCTGTCTTAGGGTAAACCTGTCATTGAACTACCCATATAAACTGAGCTATTTTATATTCAAATTAATACCTAGTTTAATTTGAATGTAAAATAGTTCTATTTATGCCCTCATTAAAAAAAAAGTATGGTATTTGGCAATGAATGGATATTTAAGATATGATACATGAGCAACATATTTTTTTATTTTTTAATCCTAAATTGAACCTACATTAAGATAGGAACATTTCAATATCAATAGATAGGTCATAAAAGGAGCCCTTTAAAATCTGCATAGTAAATATGTGCTCTAGGGGTCAAAATATGCCATTGTGCAGAGACAGTACAGGGTTTAGTTCATATGGTTAGAGCTCAGTATTTTCAGGCAAATCTGTCCATTGTTCCATTTCTATAGCTTGAGGATGTCAATTGATTTTAAAACATATGCTCCAACTTTATTTGTGCAATAATTTCATGGACTTTATTTTGTTGTCGAAGAAGTTAACAACTAAATAGGAAAATGATGTCTTCCTCTCTCGTGCAGTGAAACCATAAAAGTTGGCAGACAGAAAGGAATGCTGAACTTTTCCCAGAGCTCTTCGTTTGGTTACCATCCATCCATGTTCCACTGGGTGATTATAGAAAGCTTTTTTAAAGCATTACTTCAGAATGATCTTAATTGGTGCAAGGTTGAGCCCTTTCTAGGAGGGGAGGGAAAAGGTTGAATAGCCTTTTCAAGTCACATGAAAGTTTTTAGGATGAATGTACGATAATTAGATTAATAAGTAGCTTAATTTATCACAGCTGAGGATTTCAACAGCCACACATTAGAGAGGAAAAAAAAGATTAGTGTGATTCCAGTTTGTTAAAAAAAATGTACTGAAATTTGATTAACCTTAAACACAAAGTGTCTTTCTTTCTCTGTCTAAATGTAGTGGATGGGGAGGGGGGAGAAGAGAGGGGACCTGAAATAATCAGAAAAATCCCGTTTTATTCCTTTGTGTTTCCCAGTTAATGAGAGGTATCAGGATGGCTTGAAACAACTTTTCCCTCTGCTGTTTTTTTTCTTCCTGAAGTAATGAATTGGAACCTATGGGATCTCAAATTGAAAAAAATTTTTTTTTCACTTTAGAGGATTGCTACTTATCAGATATACATTTAATTAAATGTATAGAGGCAGATCTCTTCTTCATGTGCAGGAAAGGGAATTGCAAAAATTCTTGGAGAGGAAAATCTGGTAGAGTAGTGGGTTTGGGTTTGGGGTTCTTTCCTCCATTAACTGTGGAAAGAAACACTGAAGCTGAGGTGGTTGGATGGTATTACAAGGCACTGTCCGCCACAGAATGACATATTGAAATCCAGCCATTGGAAATCACAGGTTACCCAAATAGGGTGCAGTGATGAGTTGAGCAGTATTAATGAGAATAATGTTCAGGTTGAAGACCATTATGGCAATGGCAAAAGCAATCATTTACTTCTCTATGAATGAATCCTGATTAAAAATCAGCCATGAACTAACATACAAAAAAAAAAAAGAAAAAAAAATCATGCTTACAGTTTCCAACCCCAAGTCCTTCCCTTTACCTCCTCCACACAGAACAATGTGTCTTTCTTAATAGAAAGTGAAATCTGCTGTGCCCTTTGATGATAATATCCATCCAGGGGTCGCCATTGCAACCCCTGGATATTGTCATTATTTATCAGTTCTAATGTCAGATTTCATTAAACTTAAAGTTCTTAACTCTTGCATGGCTATAAACAAAACCCAGAGCATTGTGATTAACAAAGCTGCTGGCACCAGATTTGGTATCACCCATGAAACAGCCTGGAGTGCAGCGCTATGGTACCTGTCAACAGCCACAACAGCCATCATCATTGGAAGGAGCGCTAATGCAAACTCAGCAGTGGGGCCATACATTCTGTATTCATGATGTTATGTGAAGGTCTCTTCTTTGAGACAGCATGAGGAAGGTGTGGGCCTAGGCACCAGCATGTAGTTGGTCAGTGGGATGCTCTGCCTAAAAGAAAACAAAACAATTAAACCATCAGACAGCCCTAATGGAACCATGTACCCCACCCTACCCCATAAAAAGCTATATATTTTCTTGGTTTGGTTCCTTCTCACCTCAAGGCTGGGGTGGGGGGGGAAGGAGAGATGTACTGTGCTAAAAAAAAAAAATTACAAAAATAAGTAATTAAAAAAATGGAATTTGGAGCTTCTAACCATTGTGAGTTGTGCATACTACTTGTGCTATAATATTGGAATGGTTAACATTGGCACAGCAAGATCATACAAATGACAGTGTTAAGGGCACTCATGCATTGGCCTGTTTTGATAAGATTGATAACTGTAGCCAGTAGCTTAGGAGAATCGATTTCCACGGTAGGCGCCTTCTCTGGGAGCATAAATCTTTTCTTCTGCTTTTGGAAATGGGTAGCTTTAAAGGAGTTTTCTATACCGATTAAAAAATTAAAAAAAAATAGCCATGAATGGTATATGTATTTTTAAAATTTCAAGGATGAAATTTTAAAACATTATCATGGAAGTTGAATAAACCTAGGAAGCTATTACCCATCAGCCAACATTCTGAAACCAAAACCTGCCTATAATCTAAAATGGGTATCTCATTACTGGTTAACATTATTTATTTAGGAGGAGATACGACCTCTAATTTTCCTTTAAATGATTAATTTAGTGTTTAAATAAGTGCCTTTTATTTAATAATGTTTTCTTTAAGCAATTCACTAATGTCAATAAACTCTTTGTTTAACCTTCTTAAAGGAAACACTTTCCCGGCTCTGAGGTAATTAATGAGCTACCAAATAAATGGGTATAGGGAAATGAGATAAATAATTATCTGATATTAAGGGTGGCCCAGATCAGAGACATAGAACATAAAAAGTCTTCTCTCATATGTATAAGAAACATGATTTGACTAATAAAATATGGTAAAGTTGCCCTCGATGGTTAAAACCTTAGATAAATCTGAGGTTTCATTTCTATTTCAATTCCTGTCAGGTATAGCACTCATTTTTGAATTTCCCAGCATGTGGAAGAGCCTACAAACAATGAGGGATAATTTATACAAATTACAGTATCTTTAAAGTTAGTGGGGAAAATTATGAATTGCATATAGTAGTGGAAAATAATTTGTATATGATGTTAATTTTTGCTGTTCTAGATAGAAATTTCATAGCGTTGTTGTAAGGTTTGCTGTATAAACCAGGAAATTCTGAAGTAATTTTTGAAAGGGGGGTTTTATTTAATGAAAAATGCAGGACAATACATGTATCAATTTATCTATATGTATATGTGTTGGCATATATATCTTATATGTTACAAATATATATTAGTTCTTATTTACAAATTGAAATTCATTTTTCTAGTTTATGAACATAATACAATGTAGTAAAAAGGTTGCTGGATTTATAGTCAAAAGACCTGGGTTTGCTTCTCAGCTTTGTTATGTACCACAATTTGACCTTGGGCAAATCCTTTTTAACATTTTTACACTTAGGTTCTATAAAGTGACCAGGTTGTACTAGAATGTCTAACCCAACTCCAAATACTACAAATTTATGAAGATGTTTTCTTTGTACATAACATTACTGCTTGATACACAAACATTTTTCAACTGCTTGAATGGGCAGCTAGGTGGAACAGTGGATAGGATGCTGAGGCTGAAATCAGGAAAACATCTTCCTGAGTTCAAATTCAGCCTAAGGCATTTACTAGCTGTGTGACCCCCAAGCCAGTCACTTAGCCTTATTTGCCTCAGTTTCCTCTTCTGTAAAATGAGCTAGAGAAGGAAATGGCAAACCACTCCAGTATCTTTGCCAAGAAAACCGCAAATGAGGTCATGAAGAGTTGGACGTGACTGAAACAACATTTAATAAAAATTACACCTTTTCTAATTGTAGTTTCTTTTTTGACTTTGGGCTATAAGTAGAGATTGATATTAGGTGCTAAAATAAAGAGTCTTAGAATCCCTTAGAATCTTACATTTCAAAAGGACCACAAAGGTCATCCAACCACTTCTAGAAACAACAATTCTTTGCTACAACATCTCAAACAGAATACAGTTTAATCTTCACTTAAAGTCCTCAGTGATCAGGAGCTTAGTATAGCGGAAGAAGTTTTAGACTTGGAGTCAGGAGACAGCTAGCCCTACCCTGGACACCTGTTAATTCAGTGACCATGAACAATCTCTGGGCCTCAGTTTCCTCAACTGTAAAAGGGGAATAAAGTTATCCATAGTATTTATTTCATAATGTTGTTGCAAAAATCAAATGAAGAGACAGAGACAAAGAGACAGAGAGAGTTATATTATCATGGAGAACTCATTACCTCACACATTTCTGGACAGTTCAAATTATCAGGAAATTTTTCCTTAGTTTGATCCCAAAATCTGTTTTCCTGTAATTTCTAGCAATTGATCCCTCTAAGGACAAGTAGAATATATCTAATCACTCTGCCACACATAAAAACCCTTTTAATATTTGAAGAAATTCCCTTTTTTCGATACCCAACTCTCCTCTCTCTCCCTTCCTCACTACTGTGTTCTTTCCTCTAGACTGTTTATGCTTCTTTCCCCCATTTCATTCCCCATCCTCTGAAAAGACTCTCTCATGTCAATGTCCTTCCTAAAAAAGTCATTGGTATGTAGCATCTCAAAATCTAAATTGTGGACCCTCTTCTCCAAATGTGATCTGACCAGGGCATGGTACCATGTGCAATACTATCATCTCCTTTACTCTGAACACTATGTTTCTTTTCATGGAGCTTAACATCACATGAGGTTTTTTTGACTGCCAGGTAGCAATAACAGCAACCATGATAACTCACATTTATAGAGAGCTTTAAGGTTTGCAAAATATTTTCTTCACAATAAGCCAACATCAGATTGTTGAAGCTTGTTGAGTTTAACACCCACAACCTTTTCATATCAACTGCTTTCTGCGTCTGCTCTTATATTGGCATAATTGGGTTTTTTTTTTAACCCAAATGCAAACTTTCATTTTTGCCACCTTATGAGACCTGAAGAAAGGTAACATGACAGAGTAGATAAAAGTACTGAGCTCAGAGTGATGAAGACCAGTATTCAAATCCTTCCTATAATACTTAGTGTGCGGTGCTACGTGTCCCTTAATGCGCCTCAAGCAATTCCCTGGGACTTTCCTACTAAGCTACAGATGGGTTATGATCTCTGTGGCTATAAAGAGAGTTCTAGGACCCAGAGTTCCCCACACTGACAAAATCACAGCTCATTTACATATTCATGTATGAGAACCAGGCAAAAACAAGAGACCTGAAGAAACCACTAACATTCCATTAAAACAAAGAAAGATATTGTGTATTCTGAATGATGACCTCCAGAGTGTCAAGCAGATAGAGAAAGCACTCATTTTCAGAAAAGAAGCTGAGAAAGGAACAAAAAAACCCACAACTTCTTTAATTCAAAGAACAGAAATGAAGCTCCGGGTTTATATTAATTGGGCTCAATCTAGAGGCTTCTCAATAATCACTCTTTCTTTGCTTCGTGCCTGTATGCATGGTTTCCCCTGGGAACACTGAGATTTTGCTCTCAGCCCAGTCTCTATTGAAAATAATAAAAAAGCTATAACACATTAAGACTCACAAAGCATTTTACAAATATTATTTCATTTTATCCTCACACCAGCCCTGGGAAGTGGGGGCCATTTTTACAAATGAGGGAACTGAGGCAAACGGAAGCAAAATTTGCCCAGGATTACACAGGTATTAAATGGCTGAGGTTGAATTTGAATTTAGGTTTTTCTGACTCCAGGCCCAGTGCTCTAATCTACTTAGCTACCTAGCTGCCTATAAAGGTAGTGATAAAGGACGCTTGGGTGCCATGTAAGCACTTAGTCTAAACATTCAGTTCAGAAAAAGTTTCATTTCATTTGCATAAAATGTGTATAATCCCATAAAAAAGCAAAATGACTCTCCTTACTATAGATGAGTTTCACCTCCACCAGGACTACCCCAAGACTGAGGCCAGTTCACAAAGGGAAAGCACTCAGGGTCATTAGAGAGTCCATTAATTTCCCCCCAGTGATCGCCACTTTCCGAGGGACTCATACAGTTACCCCCAGAATTATAATACTACCCTAATTGAAGCTCTTTCCCCTGGTAGGAAAGCAATCAAAGTTGCAAGAGTCAAGTGATTCTTTCTCCCACTGAGCCCTGCCTTCCCAAGGACCTATAGCATTCCCTAAAATTAAGGTACTATCCTTCTTTGGGGTATATATGGTGTCCAGGGAGGACCAGCACCTCTGGTGTGAGGGTTTGCTGAACCCTTTTCAGGACTGCTCACCCACCACCCTTGGTGTCCATCTGCCACCCAACTGTCATTTTGACTTCAAGAAACTGTAGCATGTGCAGTGATCACAACTTGCAAATGAGCTAAACTAGGCTGAGGGTAACCAAGACCTCAAACCTTTAGAGAGTTGAGGAGATGTCTACCCAAGCATGTGAAGACTTTCCCTGGTGGAATAGGAGGATGTAAACGGTTTATTCCAAAAGCTATGAATGAGGCTGAAGCAAGAGCTGTAGAGAACTTACGGCTTGTTCAGACACAGAAGATGCCTAGGTTATCTACAGCATCCTAGACCATCACCAGTTATCTTGACTTTTGTCTTGTCTCTGGACTTTGATGATTCTGGAGAAGAGAATGATGTTGATGATTTTGTGATATTTTGCCTTGCTTAAATCCAATTCACAAGCAAGTCAAGATATCACCTTATGATGTCATTGGTTCTCTTAGAAAACAAAGGACTAACAACAACCACAATTCTCTTGTTTTAGGTCTCTCTGGAAGTGAAAAGAATTCAAGGTTGATCAATAGTTAATTTCCTGTAGTGCCAATGTGACATTCATAGCACCTACAGCGGCTGTGAATATGCTGGTGTAATTCTGAATCACAAAATAGAAGACTCTTCACATGAAAGACAGAACCAAAACATTTATTTAAACCACAGAAAGTCAAATTCCAATACCAGAAAACAAAATCCATCATAGCAACAAAGAAATATATACACAATAACAATGTAGGGGCCACCACCATCTCCAAGCCTTCCCCTAGGGCCTTCCTACAAATGAACACTCACTACTCGCTGTCTGCTTCCTCTCTCTCCCTCAGCTCTAACTGCTGTGACCAACTTCCTCTCAGCTCTGCTCCACTCTTTCTACTCCACCCGTTCAGCAAATTCCTTCCTCCCCAGACTCAGGTGACTCAGGCTTCCATGTGACTCAAGCAGGTCTATTAATAAATGGGAAAGATCTTCCCATTTATGCAAAAAGTTCAAAAAATACATTAACAATGCATCCCTTCTGGTCACACCTACACAATGAGCACAATTACAATTCACCATGCTAGTGAGGGACAAAGTCAAAGTTTGCTTATTCACATCATGGCTCTGTCCCTCAAAGTATTCCTAACTCTAGTTCTTATGGGTCATGAAATTCTTCTAATTTTAGAATTTTTTTATTGCCCATACATCGGGCCACATGACTTGTGTAAAAATATATGTACAAACTCATCTCCCTCCCCTTGTCTCCATGATGTCAGAATAGCTAGAAACATGAATGAATGAGAAAGCATTTATTAAATGTTTACGATGTACTCACCGTTGTATTCAGTGCTGAGAACACATGTAGAAAAATGAAGTGTGCCAAATAAACTTCAAAAATAAAAAGCAACCAGAAGAAAGGGAAAGAAATTCATACAGTAAAAAGTATAACAGCAAAGACTTATGAGCATTATTCCTAACGCAATGAATAAATAATATGATGTAAAGTATACACATAGTATTTTATACCAAGATAAAACTCCAGAAAAGATAATAATTTTGCAACAACTATAATTAGATACACAGAAAAAAGGATGGAATAACTACAAGAAGCCCACAGGTATTTGGATGAGTTAAGAAAAGAAGCAAATAAAGAAGTTAGGAATAAAATTATCAATCAATGAAAGACTCAAGAGCCCAATATATGACTTAAAATAAAAACTAGAAAATTATAGCAAAAGTTGAGAGACAGTATGTCATAGTAGATAGAGTGATGGATCTAGAACCAGGAAACTGGGTTCAAATTCCACTTCTGACACTAACTGTGATATAGGCAAATTACCTAACTTCTAACAGTGGTGGAGAACCTGCAGTCTTGTGACCACATGTGGCCCTTTCAGTCCTCAAGTGTGGCCCTTTGACTGAATCCAAACAAGTTCTGTGAAGTTTAGATTCAGTCAAGGGACCTCATTTGAAGACAGAGAGAGCTACACATGGTCTTGAGGCTGCAGGTTCCCCATCAATGTGTCTAGTACTTAATTCACTGGGTTGTTGTGAGTCTCAAATGAGATGTTGTATATTAATTGCTTTGTAACTATAGAAATGCTACTTGCATATCAGTTATGATAATTAATATTAACAAGGAACAAATACCCTCAAAAAAGAATGGACTAAATATCTAAAAAATTGAATCATAAAACAAGAAATATTAGAATAAAGCCAAAACATAGCAAAATCAGAGCACATGAAATATTTATAAATTTAATAGTCTAAAAAACAGGTCTCAAATGACTTAAGAATCATTGATCTGCAATGATGAAACAATTAAAAACCCTAAGTCCATTTTTCAGGACCTCACCAAAAATACTTTTGACTGATAGGCAAAAGTACAGTTGAATAGACTCCATAGAGAATTCAGAGAGAAACTACACATTCAATTCAGTCAGAAATGTAATTGGCAAGCTCCAGAGACAGCAAGTAAAATTATCAATTTGTGATATCCTTTTCTGTTTCCGAGTTTGGGGCAATAATAACTCATTTAAACAGATCAGTCTGGAGTTCTTATAATTGAACACTACGGTTTTTTTTTCTCATTCTCATTATTTGCATTTTTAATTTTCACTCTAAGAAGATCCTTATATAGATAGTTTATTCAAGAATGACCCATCAGTAAGAGGTTATTTTTGTCAAAACATAAATCTATTTAATTTTCATGATATTGTTTTCTCCAATAAAATATTCCATATATAAGTACAAGGCATCTAGATAGTTTAGGAGCCTCTCTCATTCCTTACTTCTAAACCATATTTCCCAATATATGCAAATGCATATATGTATATATACATAAATATACATATGTAAGTATGTGTTGCTCTTCTCAATTTTTTGCATGTAAGTAATAAAATATATGTTGATTTGATTTAGGGAGGCTTATTGAATTTTTCATAGAATACATCTCCAATGGATGATACTATATAAGCTCCAATTATTTAAAAAGTAAACTTTTTCAAATATGTATCATGAGTACTGTAAAAATGAACTGACCAAAAATGTCAGTTGGTTTTTATTGATTTTGCAAACATAGTAACCATAACTCCACCAACTCCTTTTTTTGCCTCCTGAAGGAAAACTTGTAAACCATTCTTCCATTTAGCTGAAACTTTCTTCTGTATTCCCATTTCATTTATAACAAGAATATCAAGATTGATATGATTCAGTTCTTTCAATGATACAACTTATTTATCATTGGACAAGGCCTTCACATTTAGAGAATTAACAGGTAAGCTAATGTTCATATATGGTCAAAAAACTGTGTTTAGCAATAGCCTCTGCTCCCCCTTTCTTTTTCACTAGTCTGCTACTATTGCTATAATAATAGAAAAAGAATGTGTAGCACTAAGGATCATTTTGTATTTTTATTTACTTCATGTTTAATCACAACCAAAAAGTGTCCAGACTACTCCAGACAACAAGAAGCTATCTTAGTCAAGAAGAATAAATACTTTTTCATCAGAATATCATTAATCACTAGAGAATGAACTGGAAGAAAACCCTATTATTCTATTTTATAGAAGAAGTAACCCAGGCACAGAAAATTAAGTACCCTGATTTGATTAAGTCAGGATGAAAGTAAAAACCCATGACTCTCACATGTCCCTCTGCTGCGTAAGCCTCCATCAAACCCAGTAGTCTCCCTAGTATACGAAGTTACTGTCTTAGGAACAAATAACTACATAACGTCTCTTTCAGAAAAAAAAAAAAGGCTTTCCCAATTAAAGACTTATTTTCCATCACTCTCAGTAACTCCTTTCTTTTTGTCCCTTCACCTTTGTTTCTGACTCTTCCTGCCACCACTTTGTGGCCATGTAGTATTTGTCTCTTCAGTACTTCCCTTAGTACCACTGTTGTTCAGTCATTCCATTCATTCCCTACTATTCATGATCCCATTTTGAGTTTTCTTGGCAAAAATACTGGAATAGCATTTCCCTCTCCATATCATTTTACAGATGAGGTAACTGACTTGCTCAGGTCAGTGTCTGAGGCCAGATTTGAACTCAGGAAGATGAATCTTCTTGAATTCAGGCCCCACATTCTATTCACTGCACCACTCCTAATACTACTGAGGCCCACAGATTTTCATCCTTCCTATTGTGGCCTTTTTGTTAAGGAGGTAGAGATGAAATACCCATTTCCAATTTTAGGTGGCAGTTTTGGTAGCATCCTGAATTAGAAGTTGGAGTGACTTTTCCCCCATAGAAAGGATGTCTTAAAATGATGGTTGCTTTGGCATTAACAGCAATATAGTTTAGCTAGGTTATGGGTTTTCTAAGTAAGGTGGAATGTTATTAAACCTCATTACAAGACATGATTTTTTTGGTTCATGGCATTATTAAAGAGTTTACATTTAATGTTTAAGACAGATAACTTTCAGTCACATAATATCTCAGGATATCTCCTTTATATTTATAAACCAATTACCCCTTTGTAAGACCATCTTTGTACTCATCACATATACAACCTTGATTTGTCTGAGCCCAGCTGCTCTACCTCTATGGTGCCCATGGTGGTTGTGTTCATCCTTCATTGCTGAAGAAGACCATGATATCAAAGAAATGATGACATGACTTGCACTTGACTTTGTTTTGCATGAGGGAGGGCTGTGCAAGATCACTAGCCTCACTTTCTCCTCCTGAGCCTTCTGGATCCAGTGACCAGATATTTATCAGGACGACTGGAGACAGCCCAGGATGCAATGGAAGACCTTGACCTTTTAGGCTAAGGTTTTTTCAGGTACTCACTTAAAGGGAAGTAAGGCCCATTCAGTAAATTGACCTCTTTAATAAAGGCCCCTTCACATAGAAAAGAATAAATAAATTATGCTGGAAGGGGCCTAAGGACCCTCAGGATAGTTGTTTCAAAGAGAAACAGTTACTAGTGACATTCACTGTAAGCCAAGAGGGTACAAAAAACAGTCATTGAGAAGAGCTTGGGCAGGAACCCATTGTTGTTCAATGTATGGGTTTCAGAGTGTACTGGGTATAAGGTTTTAGGAAAGAAAAGAAAGAAAAAAGAGAGAGAAAGAAAGAAAGAGAGTGAAAGAGAAAGGAAGGAAGGAAGGAAGGGAGGGAGGGAAAGGAGAAGTAAAGAAAAGAAAAAAGAAGGAAGGAAGGATGTAAGGAAGAAAAAGAAAGATAAGAAAGTGCCCATGATGGTCAAGACTGAAAGAGAAACCAGAACTCATCATGCTCTGAGCTTTTCATATTCAGGTGACTAGATATCAACATAGGTAGCCTGAACCTTTTATCCCCTGAGTCAGTTGAATATTGAGAATGGTTCCAAAATCTTTAGAGGTCCAGGAATGGGGGCAAAATTTAGTAGTTTGTGTTACTAGGGAAGGCTGATTATGATGGATCCCTTGAGTATGGGAACTGTAATAGGGTTAAAGCTGACTGGGTGTTTTTACTAAGTAGAGCACCAAGACAGACAGTCCAGGGAACAGGGTCCTTCTTGGCTACCTAAGGAGAGATGAACTGGCCCAAGTCAGAAACAGAGCAAATCAGAGTTTTTGTGATCAGCAGTAGAGTCAGGCCTGTGAGTAGTCACTTCACTTCTAGCCTGGGAGAGATAAGGAAATCCAGACTGAAAACAAAAATTCAGTACTTTTAAAGGGGAAGAGCTATTGTAACTCACATGGTAATGGGTTTCAGGGAATGGCGCAGTGAATAGAGTGCTGGGTCTGGAGTCAGGAAGGCTTCTCATTTATGTTCAAATTTAAACTCAGACACATACTAGATGTGTGACCCCAGACAAATCACTTAACCCTATTTACCTCAGTTTCCTCATCTGTAAAATGAACTGGAGAAGGAAATGGCAAATCACTCCAGTATCTTTGCCAAGAAAATTCCAAATAAGGTCATGAAGAATCAGACACAACTTCGAAACAACCACAACAAGAAAATGTTCTAGGCAATGTGTCTGATCCTTACAACAACGTTGAGTCAGGTGCTGTTATCATTTCCCTTTATAGAGGAGGAAACTGAAATAAACAGAGGTTAAGTGACTTGCCCAGGGTCACACAGCCAGGACATGTCTGAGGCCAGACTTGAGAATTCAATAGTGTTTGTTTTTAATTGAGTTTTGAGAATATGGATTTTAATAAATTTAGGGAGCTCATCAGTACGCATATCTTGAACAAGTATAGCTAGTTAGATCTGGGCATTGAATAGGTGAAGGAGATTAGAATAGATTCTAAATAAATAATAAAAAATTAAAAAGCCTATAATATGCTGGAAACCCACCTAGATAAAATCATACATCCTTCTAGGCATCAAAGTAGTTATAGAAGGTAGTTACAAGTATATGATGAGAAGCAAATCTAGGAAAAATAGAAGCCTAATACACTAGAACAATTCTGTAGGCTCCTTAGAAAACAGTATTTAGGAAATGCAAGAGAAATGTACAGACATGTGTAGGTTAGCCCCAGACTTAACAGTGACTTCACAGTAAACTGAAAACCAAGTGAAGGTGGATCAGGTTGCTAGGTGTACCTTATACTAAATGCCAAGTACTTAGTACTAAGTGTACTAATTATGTTACTGTGAAGGGGTACTATGACAACAACTCTTTTTTTTAAAGGACAGGAAATAGAAGTTAAAAGATGCAGAAAAGATAACAAATATGTTTAAAATTTTATGTAGAGCTAAAAAGGACTACCAAATCAAATTTTCTACTCTGAATTTTTGGAAAGCTGATTATAGAGGAGTAGCAGATGTTTTAATATTTTTTAATCTCTACTTCTGGATAATTTGTGACCCATTAATCAAATGGATCAAATGGCAGATAGTGGAAAGGTAATTAAAACAATGGAGGAGAAAACTGTTAAAGGACACATCTCTTTTTAAAATGTCATGAGCATGTAAAGAGAAATGGCAATGTTGTTTTAAAGATATTGCTCATTGTTTTTAGGCTTTCATGAAGAAGAGGGTCCTTTAAATATTAGAAAGAGCCAAATAAGATTCATATCATTTTTAAAGGAAGGTGATGAGACTGACTCTAGTGAATTAAAGCCTAATTCAATATTTAGGAATATTTGGGATATTTGGGAAGATGGTAGAACAAATCACAACTAAATAACCTGCAGCCACCCAGAAATCACAAGTTATGGAGAAACAACTTGTGAGATTTTATCAAAAACAAACTGAGTCAAGTGAACAATTTCCTGTCATAAGAAAATTTCAGGAGAGCTATTATTCATGACCCTGTAGAAGAGCAATAGCTGAAACTGATTTCCCCCAGGTCTCCATTAAAGATTATCTAGAATGTGTCCTAGAAATCATAAAGTCATAAAATGTTGGAGGTATAAAGCTTATGTCATCCAATCCCTTTAAAAAATGGAGAAACTGAGACAAAGAAACGGAGGCCAAGAGAGCTTAAATGGTTTGTTCAGGTTGATCCAAGTAATAGGGCAGGTTGGTACATTAGCTTCTCATTGTGGCTTGGGTATTGCCACCAGGGTTTGCTATAAATTGTTCATTCCATGAGCATTAATATATATTATGAGCTATTAATTAATAACTAATTAATATATTAATATATAATATTTATAATACTCAGCACTGTGCTAGGCACTGAGGATATGAAGGGGTAACAATCATCTTCTACTCTTGAGGCAATTGCATTCTATTAGAGGAAAGCAACACAGTCACAGAGAAGTACTTTCTGTGTATGAAATGAAATATGTATGAAATAAGTATGAAGTAATGGAGGGGTGGGATTATGGATGAAACTAGCAGCTGGGGTGATCAAAATAAGCTTCCTGCATATAGGAGGATGCATCAAAGTGGTCTTGTGAAGGAACCTGAAGATTCTATATGGTAAAGATAAGGGGGAAAATGATGGGGATTCCCCAGTTGATAAATGGTCAAAGATAATGAACAGGCAAAAAATTAAACCTATCTATAGTCATATAAAAAAGTGATCTAATCACTATTGATTAGAGAAATGCAAATTAAAACAACTCTGAAGTACCACACCACACCTATGATATTGGTTAACATGACAAAACAGGAAAATGATAAATGTTGGAGGTGTGGGAAAATTGGAACATTGTTGGTGGAGTTGTGAACTGATCCAATCATTCTGGAGAGGAATTTGTAACTATGCCCAAAGGGCTATAAAACTGTGAATACCCTTTGATCCAGCAATATAGCTTCTAGGTCAGTATCCTAAAGAGCTCATAAAAATAGGGAAAGGACCCATAGGCACACAAATATTTATAGCAGCTCTTTTTGTGGTAACCAATAATTGGAAATTGAGGGGATGCCCATCAATTGGGGAATGGCTGAACAAGTTTTGGTATATGAATGTAATGGAATACTATTGTTCCATAAGAAATGATGAACAGACTTCAGAAAAACTTGGAAAGACTTACATGAACAGATGCTGAGTGAAGTGAGCAGAAGCAGGAGAACATTGTACCATGACCAACTTTGATAGACCTAAGTCTTCTCCGTAATACAAAGATCTAAGGCAATCAAAAGATTCATGATGGAAAAATGTTACCCACATCCAGAGAGAGAACTATGGAGTCTGAATGAAGACCAAAGCAAACTATTTTTTGGGGGGTTTCTTCTTTCTCATGATTTTTCCCTTTGGTTCAAATTCTTATTTACAACATGACTAATGTGGAAGAATGTTTAATATGGTTGTACATGTATAGCCTAATATCAGATTGCATGTCACCTTGAGGAGTGTGCAGCAAAGGAAGGGGGAGAAAATTTAGAACTGAAAATCTTATAGAAGCAAATGTTGAAAACTAAAAACAAATATATATGTATATATATATGTATGTATGTATATATGTATGTGTGTGTATATACATATACATATATATATATATATATATATATATATATATATATAGTGATGGAGTATTTAGGAGAGGAGGTATAAAATCTATACAAGGCACAGAGACTAGAAATGAAATGTTGCATGTGGAAAACAGTAGACCAATTTGTCTGGAATGTAGAATGAATACAAGTAAGGTGTAATTAGTCTAGAAAGGTAGGATGAAGTCAGTTTAGGAGTAATGTTAAAAGTCAAACAGGGGTTTATATTTTTCTAGAGGCAATAGGGAGCCACTGATGCTTAGTAGGAGTGCAACACAGACAGACTTGCACTTTAGGAATTGAGATTTGGCTGCTTTCTGTAGAATCAACTGAAATTTCAAACTGAGGAAATGGGGGTGAGAGAACTAACATTATGCTATTACATTAATAACTAATTATAAATTTGTGATGTACCCTTTTCCTTTTATTATTTCTGTTAAGGACCAACTCCTGTAAAGGTCAGTCAACCTCTGAAGCACATGGCTGAGTGATGAGATTGCATTTAGTCCCATAGAAATTGCTTGGTAATTAAATTGTGTGGAACCCCACCCAACTGGGGGATCTAATTTCTGTTTGGAGAATAAACAGAATCCAATCAGAGAGAACCTTTGCCTGGGGGAAGAACCCCCTGTCCTTGATCTCCTCCATTATTGTTTAGGCCAATCCAGCTCATGAAGGAGAAAACTAGCTAGAGAGGTCTGATGGAAATGGCTTCCCTGTCCAAATGCCTTGAGGCTGCTCTGAGTCTCATGATCAAGCCATATTCTCATCAGGAGGACCTGAAGACTTTTATGTCACTCCTTTATTAAATGTCCACCAATCAGGTTTGAATTTCATTTCTCAAGGGAGTTCCCTTTCAGAAGGGATTTAAGGCATTTCAGGGTCTCCCTTAGAATCTTTGGTTACTAAGAGAAACCACTGACCATCAATTTATTAATTGACTAATTAATAAATTAATTGCTAATTACCCAGAAACTGTCTGTCTGGGGTTTCATTTATCACAGGAGACAAAGACTCTAACTATTTTAATAATTTAGATGGCTGTGACTGTGTGAGTATAGAGAAAAGGATACATGTGTGATACATGGTGGAAGTAGAATTAACAGAACTTGCTAACAGATTGGTTATGAGGGATGAATGAAAGTGGAGAGTTAAGGATGATTCATTTCAAGATATCAAACCTGGGTGACTGGAAGAATGGTAGTACCTTTGACAGAAATAAAGAAGTTGGGAAGAGGGCTTTGAGGGGAAAGCTAACAAGTCCTGTGTTGAACATGTTAACTTTGATGTGTCTAAGAGAAAGCCAGCTGGTGATGCAGACCTAGAAATCAGGAGAAAAACTAACACTGAATAAGGATGTATGCAGAAAAATTATAGTTGCCCATGGGCAATGAAATAACCAAGAGAAAGAGTATAAAGAAGGATGAATAGAGGGCAAAAGACAGAGAATCGTGAGAGATATGGATGATGATCCAGGATAAAAGACCCAAGAGAAAAAACCGTAGGAGGAGAGAGTATCTAAAATGAGGGGTCACCAACAACATAAAATGCTACAGAAGGATGAGAATTTTAAAAAGGACATTGGATTTGGTGATCAGGAGAGCACTGTAAAACAAAACTAAAAATTGTGTAAGTATAGCAACCAAGCTTAACTCCCAAGAAAGAATGAGAAAATATGCAACCTTCCCTTCTTTGCAGAAGTAAGGTACTATGGATTAGGAACTCTATACACTATCAGATTCCACTGATGTGTTGAGTACTTAACCTGAACTGATTTTTTTCTTTTTCCTTTTTCTTAATTCATTATTATAAAGGATGACCCACTGGATGATAGGAAGGAGAGATATATGGAAATGGAAATGATGAAAAGAAGCATAGTTAATTTTTTAAAAAGATATCATTGATAACCTAAGAGAGAGCTATCAGTAGCAACCAGATTGCAAAGTGTTGCAGCCTAAATCCAGGTAAGAGAGTTGGGAAATATTCTAGATACATTTTTTTTCTAAGAGTGTGCCTTGAAGCAGTGGAGTGATATATGACATAAAGGTACCAAGCGAAGATATTTTTAAGGATGAAGATAATATAGGAATGTTTGTAAAGAGAAAATAAGGTACCACTGGATAAAGAAGATTGAAAATTAGAGGCACACTGATTGTTTCAAAGGGTAAGTTCCAGGAAGAGAGAGGAGTGAGTGGGTTGAAGGGTACAAGTAGAAAGCAGCAGCCTTGGCAAGGAGCCACCTCTTTCTTCCTCTAGACTTGAAACAAAGGAGGAAAGAGTAGAAAACTGTTAAGGTAATATGAAGTATAGAATTGGGAAGAAGAAGGAGCTCATGAGATATAGACTCAGATCTTTTTCAGTGAAACATGAGGTAGGACTCACTGATAAAAGGAAGGGAGGATGGGTAGTAAAGAAAGCTTGGGGAAGAAAGTTTTGAAATTGATACTGTGGGAGTATAATAGGAAAACAATGGAAAAGCAAAATAATTGAGATGCATCAATGAAAGCCTAATTAAGATTACATAACATAAGCTTTTATGTATATATATATATATATACATATACATAAGTATATGTATATACATACATACGTATATATGTATGTATATATATTTGTATACATATATATCAGCAAATATACACAAATAGCCAAACCAGCATAGTTGTATGACTTTCCCTCTTAACATTCAGCAGTACATAAAAATAATAGAGAAGTCTTGCATGGTCAAAGTAATCCAGGGGTGGCATTTGAAAAGTGACGAACAGTGACTGGGCAAGGTGACAAGCACTTCAAGCATAAAGTTAAACTGCTCAACTAAAGAGTCAAGATTTGGAAGGAAGGAAAATGAAACCAGAGCGGGGTGAAGGTAAAGGAGGGAGGGGTAAAGTGACAAGAGGTTTCAGTGAAGACAGAAAATAGATTTAGAGGAGGTATAGAGAGTAATGAAAGGTCAGATTATGATCAGATAGTGGAATTTTAGAATTATAAATTGTGGAGGTGGAATAATTATGAACAAAGATGAGACTAAGATGCCATCACTATGTGTGGCTGGGATATAATGAAAGTATAAATCATGGGTATTAAGAAGGTAAATAAACTGGGAAGCCCTGGTATTTGATAAAACATCAATTTGTAAACTGAAGTCTCCATAAATAAGGGGAAAAGGTTGGGAAGAAGAAGGAGATGGGATGAAAAGGAAGACTGCGAACAGGTTGTAAACTCCTTGGTGGGGTGGGGTGGGGTGGGGGGAAGAAAATTATTTAGAGGCCAAGAGAGAACAGCCATTAGGATCTGGATAGGATGATTTATCTGGATGAACTGAACCTTTCAAAAAAGGAGAGATTACTGATTGATGGTGGTTGGAGGAGAGTCTGGAAGTATCAAGTGAAGAACAAAAAGCATAACTCTAGTTCATTGTGTTAGGGGCATCAATGAAAGCACATGCAGTACTGGAAACTGTAGCCAGTTAAATCTTCTGGTGAGATCCAGGCCTATGACTTCAAGATGGAAAGAGAATGGAAATCAATGAAAGCACATGCAGTACTGGAAACCGTAGCCAGTTAAATCTTCTGGTGAGATCCAGGCCTATGACTTCAAGATGGAAAGAGAATCCATGATGAAGGAAAATTTATCAATGATAAACCAGGCTTCCATGTGAAACAATGGAAGGGGAGATAATGGAGAGATGAGGATACAGAATGATATGCATGGGTAAGAGCAATCAAATAGTGATGGCTAGTGGAATAATTGGTAGTCTATGACTAAATTACAAATATTCTAAGTGGAGTCATAGCTAATTTGAAGGTGCGTTCTATTTCTGGAGCATTTATCTGAGTATAATGGAGAACACTTGGCTTATCAGATTAAACAAACTTGCTGATCTGTATCCAGTTTTAGTGACTTACGCATGTCTGAAACCTAGAAATGATCTCTTGAGAATACCAAGTACATAAAGGAAGGTTGGATTAGTTAGGGAAACAAGTGACTTCTTTATTTCTTCTTTAAGTCGAATGATACTTTGAGGGGGGATGTGGGGGGAGGAAGGGCAGTGATGAACACGTTGAAAGTAAATAATGGATAATATAGAGAGCAGCAGTGGAATCTGGATTTCTGTACCATAGCTTAAGATAATGGAATAATGTACCCTGGACTATGAAGAAAAAGCATGTCATAAGGACTTGAAGGAAGACATTTGCCAGCAGATTTAACAATATGATTTAGAAGGCCTTTAAGCTGAAAATGGAGAGAGGAGAGAGAAAAAAATCTCAGATAAAAGCAAATCTGAATGTTGAATCTGGAGAGACTTGCTTTAAAATTTAAGGTGGCTTACTGTGAAGCTTAAAGGGGCTGCATTATGTATCCGGCGAAAGCTTATTCTTATTTAGAAAGAATTCTATGAAGGTTTTAGCTTAACAGGATATATCTGCTCTTGTTCCAAGATCCAGAGTCAATCTGGAGGATGAGAGATGAACTCCATTAACCACAAGGTCAACCTGAATAGGGTATTCCCCAAACACAAATTGCTAAATGTAAAGTTCTCAACAGCCATTGAGTTCACAAAAATCTACCCATCTCCCAAAAAACTTCCCTGAAGAAAATAGGTGATAGTCTGTATGCCTAGAAAATGGGGTAAAAGCTTAAAAATAACTGCTAAAGACTCATCATTGTGACACAGTGAGGAACACAGGTAGTGAGAAGAGAATTTGCAAAAGCTACTTTCATAGTTGGAAAGTGAGTTCAGAAAAGTTCTTCCCAGACCTGTGTTCAAAAAAGTAAATTGGAGAATACTAGCTGTAAGGTTTGAAAAGATTTTTACAAATATTACTTCTTTTTATCCTCACAATTGTATCCTATAGCCACCTGCTTTTCTAGCAGTGGTAAGAGGAGGCCATTGCCAAAAAACAGATTCAGAGGCAAGCTGAATACTATGGAGGACAAGACATTTATTCTAGAAAGAAGGATAACAATGAAAGAGGTGATGGGACAACTGCCGGGTGAAATAAAAGAAACAAAAGAATAATATATATTTAACTATAGCAATGTACATCAAAAAGAATGCTAAAAGGCAAACCAAATGATTTAGAATCTAGTAGTGATCCCTGAGAATGGATTATGAAAGATACCTTTCCTCTCAGCAGGAAAGTGGGAGAACTACAAAAACAAAATGTCACATATATCATCAAATGTCAACATTGTAGCCAATTCCATTTATTTGTTTGTTTTTATTGCTACTTGAGAGCAGTTTTGTTTTGATTTTCCTTAATTGTTTTTTGTTTATTTGTTTGTTCCAAAGGAGGGTTCAAATTGGGGAGAAAGAGAAATATATCCAAAAATGACTCTAATATGAAATCTAAAGGCAGAAATTTTTTTTTTGAAAAACATAATGGGAAAGATGGTAGAGTACAACCTGGGACCCAGATGACATCTCTCAACATTCTCCTCCAAATGACCTTAAAATAACACCTCAAGTCAAATTTTGGAGCAACAGAGCCAACAAACGGAGAACTCAGGCAGGTCTGAAGAAGATGTCTGGAACAACTTTGGGAACTCTCAACCTAGAGATAGTAAGGGGATCAGACAACTAGTCAAAAAGAGATTACCCTTGAAAGGCATTGGGTGTAGCTGGTGCTGGTTGATGATTCTATTATCCATAAACAGTTCTGGGTCACAAAAGAGTGCTTTTCATCGGTTAACAAGGCAACAGGGTCCTGTTTACTGTTACAAGGCCAAGAGGCACTCTAGTTCTTACCACTGCAGACCCATCCTTGGTAAACAACAGGGTATAGACCAGAAGCACAGCTCTCCTAGGATAATACTACTGTGGAAGCACCAAAAATTTGCAGACACTCCAGAATTAGCTCTGAAAACACAGCATAAAAAGCCTGAAGCTTGACACAGTGCTTCCCCACTCTCAGGTGACCAGAGTCCAACTTTAACATAAAGTTCTAAGTGTGGAAAAAATAAGCAAACAATTAAAATAAAGGACTTGACATTGAAAAGCAACTATGGCATTTGGGAAGACCAAGACATAAATTCAAAAGACAACAATATGAAAGTGGCAAAGATTCAAAAGAAATGCTAATTGGACTCAAGACCAGCAAGAATTCCTGGAACAATTAAAGAAAGAGATAAGGTGATGAGGCAGGGGGGAATGGAAAAGAAAATAAGGGTAATTAAAGAAAATGTGAAAAAGAATTAACAGGTTGGCAAAGAAGGAACAAAAAAATATTGAAGAAAAGAACTCCTTAAAAAGCTGAATAGACCAAATGGAAAAAGAAGAAAATTATTTTCACTGAAGAAAATAATTCCTTAAAAATTAGAATTGGGCAAGTGGATGTTAATGACTTCAGGAGATATCAGAAAACAATAAAACAAAGTCAAAATGAAAAAAAAAATATGACCCGTCTTACTGGGAAAAAAAACTGACCTGGAAAACAGAATTACTGGACAATCTGGAAACCACGTGTGTATTCATGAGGGTATAGAAATCCCTCTTTCCTGAATAGGGAAATAAGAGGGAAAGGGAGAAGAGATATGGGGGAAGAGATTAGAAAAGAGAGGGCAGATTAAGGGAGGCAATGGTTAGAAGTAAAACAAATTTTGAGGAAGGACAGGATAAAAAGGGAGGGAAAGATAAAGAGAAGAAAATAGGATAAAGGTAAATACACAATAATCATAACTGCGAATATGAATAGGATGAGTTGATCATAAAATTGAAGGAGATAGCAGAACGGATTAGAAAACAGAATCCAACAATATGTTGTTTACCAAAAACATACTTAAAGCAAAATGTCACACATAGTTAAAAAAGAGGACTGGAGCAGAATCTGTTACAATTCAGCGGAAGAAAAAAGAGGAAGGGGATAGTAATCATGATCTCAGACAAAATAAAAGCAAAAATGGACACAATTTTAAGAGATAATCCTTTTTGCTAAAAAGGATCATAGACAATGAAGTAATATAAAAAATATTAAGGGTAAATTTCATTGATGGAGGCCTCATTTCTCAAATACATAGGGAAGTGAGTCAAATTTATTTAAAAAAAAAAAGAGCTAGTACCCAATTGACAAATGGTCAAAGGATATAAAGAGGCAAACTTCAGAAAAACAAATCAAAGTTATGCATAGGTATATGAGGAAAATGCTCTCAATCACTATTGATTAGAGAAGGAAAAAGTAAAATAACTCTGAGGTTCCACCTCTTCTCTATCAAAAATGACACATGCTAGAAGGAATGAGGAAAAATAGGTACATTAATGAATTGTTGGTGGAATAGTGAACTGGTCCATCCATTGTGGAAAGCAATTTGGAACTATGCACAGACATAGTGCATACCCTCTCACCCAGAAATACCACTGTTAGGTCTATATCCCAAAGAGATCAAAAGGAAAGAAAAAAGGACCTACATGTATAAAAATGTTTACAGTAGCTTTTTTTTGTGGTGGCAAAGAATTGAAAATTGAAATGTCCATCAATTGGGGAATGGCTGAACAAGCTATGGTGCATGTGATAGAGAACTATTGTGGTGTAAGAAATTATGATGAGGAGTGTGTTCAGCAAAAACATGGCAAGACTTATATGAAAAAGTAAAAATAAGAACCTGGAGATCACTACATACAGTAACAGCAATGCTTTAATGATGCTCAACTATGAAAGACTTGACTACTCTGATCTACAATGATTCAATTTCAAAGGCTTCACTACCAAAAAAAATGCTATCCACTTCCAGAGAGAGAACTGATGAACTCTGATTACAAATTGAAGTATAATTTTCTCACTTTATTGTTTTTGGGAATTTTTTGGCAGTATAGCAAATGTGAAACTATGTTTTGCATGATTTCACATGTACAAGTGGTACCATATTATTTGTTTTCACAGTCTATGGTGGAAGGATAAGAGGAAAAGAGAGAACCTGGAACTTAAAATTTTAAAAGGAAAGAATGTTAAAAATAAATTAATTTCTTCTTGGATATCTTGATAAAAATGAACAAAATATGGATAATAAAATGAACTTGGGATTTTAACAAAATCAAAAGCATAATCTCATAGGTATTGCTGAGACTCGATGTATAGACCTATCTATTATAGAAGCTATAATACATATTATATATTATTCACACATGATATATATTATTATTATATAT
This sequence comes from Potorous gilbertii, assembly GCA_028658325.1. Taxonomy (NCBI): domain Eukaryota; kingdom Metazoa; phylum Chordata; class Mammalia; order Diprotodontia; family Potoroidae; genus Potorous; species Potorous gilbertii. The sequence continues at coordinate 451,401,237 of CM053769.1, forward strand.
AAAATATGTCAATATAGCAGCTGTAATAGTGTAAGTTCACATCTTGCTCAAAAGAAAAAGGTGTTGATTGGAAGACATGGGACTTTGCATCAACAGAATTTCGTTTTGCCACTTAAAATTTTTGTGAACTTCATCAAGTTATTTCATTTCTCTGAACCTCAGTTTCATGGAAATCATAACATTTGAAAGGTGAGAGTAACCTCTATGGATATCTAGTCCAACCCCAACTTGAATAAAACCCCTACTTTGGCACATTCGACATAGTATTGCTTATCTTCTGCTTGAAGACTTCTGAGGAGAAGAGCCCCTTACCACCTCCCTAGGCAGTCTACTTCTGAATAGTTCTAATTGTTGATGTTCTGACATCAAGCTCAAATTTGCATACAGATGTCATTACTAAAACATTGTCAATAACCTTTGAGAAATCATAGAAAATAGGAAAGGTGTGTAGTACTAGAGAAGAATAACTGTCCTAATTCTTGAAAAGGAGGAAAAGTATTCTGCAAATTATTTACCTCTGAACTTGTAATCAAGAACCAACAAAATTCTACACTAAGATGAATTGTTATATGCATTATTTGGAAATACTTGGAAAAACAGCTATAATTATAGGTCAACATAGGTTCATTTAGAACAAACCATTCAAAATTAACCTCATTTCACTTTTCAATAGGTTCATGGAGTGTTAGAACTGGAAGGGATCTTAAAGAACATGTAGTCCAATAGCTTCATTTTTGTAAAATAGAATGCCTGGCACATAGTGTTTATTAAATGTATATTGATTTGATAGTGTTCACATAGTGGTAGGTCAGAGGACTGCTGTATTCATCTTGTATTTTTATCTCAGTAAAATTATTTGATATTTGTCTTATATTGAACACATTTATTGAAATAATTAATTAATTGTAATTAATTATTTGTAATTAAGTTGCAGATTTTTAACTGACAGAAGCAAACACTGACTAAGTGCCTGCTGTGCTAAGTATTTTACAAACATTATCTCATTTGATTCTCACAATAAACTTGGGTAGCTGCTATTATTATACTTATTTTACAGTTAAGGAAACTGAGTCACATAGGAAGTAAATGACTGAAATTGGATTTGAACTCAGGTTTTCCTGACTTCAGACCGAACACTCCATCCACTGAACCACTAAAACACTGGATTTGGAGTCAGAAAACCTAGACTTGAGTCCTAATTCTTCGATTTACTGCTTATATGAACTAAAGATATTTAAGTCCTAAAAGCCTCAGTTTCTTCAACTATAAAATACAAGAGTTGGACTTTTGTGGTTAAGCTGTTTCTGTCATGTCTGACTTTCTTGGCAAAGATACTGGAAGGATTTACCATTTCCTTCTCCAGCTCATTTTACAGATGAGGAAACTGAAGCAAAAAGGTTTAAGTGAAATTTGCCCAAGATCACATAACTACTAAGTATCTGAGGCCAGATTTGAATTTAGGTCTTTTTGTCACTAAGCCCAGTACTCTATCTACTGTGTCACTTAGTTGGCCCTACTCAAAAGTACTTTCCAATTCTAAATAGGTGATCTCATGAACACAGGAGGTCTTCAGTGGACTGTCCTCATCTTTTTTGGCAAAACATTGATATCAATATGTTGAATGAAGACATTGATGACTCCTCTATCAATATTATAGATGGCATAGAACTGGAGGAGGGGGAACATAGGGGGAAAAAGATAGGGGAAAAGAATGTTGACCAAAAGAATTAGAATCAAAAAAGATATTAGTTTGCTGGAGTGATGTGCCAAACTGAACAAGATGAAATTCAGTAGGGAAAAATATAAAATATTGTACTTAGGTTAAAGATTTCCTATTAGATGGCTATAGGGAACTAGATATTAGAGTATGACACCTAAGTAAGTTATACGAACAAGATCTGACAGTCTCAGTGTACTATAAACTCAAGGTCAGTCAATAGAATAGTATTATATTTTAAGCAGTTATTATCTTGGGCTTTCTGAAAGAAGTATGTTGACTAGATAAAGGAATCATTCTGCTATCCTTGACCTGGTCAGATCATATTTGTAGTAGTATGTTCATTTTCAGATACCATATTTTAAGAAGGATCTTGTCAAAAATGGGTAGATGCCCTTTGGCATAATGGATACTATATTGAGCTTGGAGTCCTTAAGACCTAAAATTAAATCTCTGCTTCTGACCTTACGACCAAGGTTAATACCAACTACATTAGAATCTCTGATATGTCAAGTATCCAGCTCCCTCAGACTAACCTATTCAATTCTCCACAGGTTGCTTGGAGGGAGTTACACACTAGGAGTTTACACCACGAATGGAAATCTCAGATGCTTAGTGTCTTTACTTATAGTCAAGCTGAATCTTATTCAGAGGATTTCCAGATTGGGAAGAGAATTCAAAACCATAAAATTTGTTGATGAAACTGAAGATGCTTAACCCGAAACTGAAAAGACTCAATACATGATAAATGTCTTCAAATATTTTAATATCTGCTTGGTGAAAGAGGAGGTAGGTATATTCTTTATTACTTTACAGGGAAGTTGTCTGTTCAACATAACCAAACTCAATTCAATACACAGGTGCTGGAAGAAAGAAACATCACTAGATGAATAGAAATAATCACTGGAACTGCCTTATATGGTGTCCAGTTATCTATTATTGGAAATGTTCAATAAAAAGTTTTTTTTAAAATACTTTTCCTAGATGTTTTAAAGGGTTCTTATATTTTCAGTAAATAGCTTGAACTAAGTAGCATGTGATATCTTCAAACTTTACTATTCCTTTTTTATGCACACATATGCACTCAAAAGCATACACATATATTCATAGAACATTGGAACCAGAACATTAGGACCCAAAGGGGACTTAAGGATCATTTAATCATTAACAGTCTATTCAGGAAGCACTGATTGACAGTTGTGTTCTAAATACAATGAAGGATAGAAATTTGTCATGGTGTCTGCCTTCAAAGGGCTACATATTACAAAAATTTAAAAAAAACAAAACATTTTGATATGCACTATAATAATAATATAAGCTAAGTGTGAAGTGTATACTAAGAGGGCAGTAAGGCCCTCCTGAAACTCCTGTGTCTCCCAAAGGAATTATGAGTTTCTAATGATGAGATTAATTTCTCCTCTCTAGTACAGGCCCCCATCATCTTATGCCTAGACTATTATAATAGCCTACTGGTGGATGTGCATGTCTCAAGTCTCTCCCCACTCCTCCATTTAGCCAACAAAGTGATTTTTCTAAAGCATGGGTCCAATCATGTCACTCTTCCTACTTAACAAACTCCAGTGGCTCCTCGTAGTTCTAGGATCAAAGACAAAATCTATTTGACATTCAAAGCCCTTTATGATTTAGACTCCTCCTACTTTTCCAGTCTTCTTATACCTCCCCACATATACTCTTTGGTCCAATATCATCATTGGCTTCCTTGCTATTCTACAAACAAAACTTTGGACTTCATTATTCCTGTGATTTCAGTAGATTTGTGAAGATTTTACAGACCCAAGGGTCTAAGGTGTTAACTTTTAAGCTATGTTGAGAGCTTTCTTGAATCTGAAGGTATTGAAGGGAGGTTGATGAGTGGCATTTGACTCTTTCCAGGGCTTCACTATAAATCTGGAAAACTACATAGATCTTGGTAAGACCTCAAGAATCCTTCTTCAGTCTCCCTAAAGAGGCATGAAATTTCCTTAACAAAAATAATTCCTTATAAAGAAGTTTAATGAGGAAGAGGACTTTGCTATGACATTCATATTATCTTTTGATAAGATGAAAACTCACCTCTTATTCATCATTCATTAGTCTATTGCCATCACTTTGAAAATTATTGATTGATTCACCATAAACCTTAGAGTGGGAAAAGTTGTGTTACCTGAGCTTGGTTGAGGGTCATGGGCTTTTTATTTTCTTTTGACCAGATCTAAATTCATGTATGGGAGTTGAAGCCCTATACCTTTTACACAGACAGGCAGTCATGAGCAAAATCATGATGTTCCCAGGGGAAATTCAGTAAGTTATGCAGGTCAAGGGTATTATTATGGAAAAACTTATAAGACTGAATTCAATCATCTGTAAAAATGAAGCATGGACAGCTATGTGGTGCAGTAGATAGAGTGCCAGGCCTGGAATCTGAAATACTCATCTTTCTGAGTTTGAATCTGGCTTCAGATACTTACTATCTTGGTGACCTTGGGCGGGTCACTTAGCCCTGTTTACATCAGTTTTCTCATCTGTAAGATGAGCTGGAGAAGGAAATGACAAACCACTGTAGTATCTTTGTCAAGAAAATCCCAAATGGAATCACAAAGAGTTGGATTCACCTGAAAAATAACTAAGTATCAACAAAATGAAGGAATTGGACTGTATTAGACTCTCAAGTCCCTTCAAGCTCTAAATTTATTATATGATATTCCTACAAGTAAGGCATTGCATTAAGTTCTATAGACAGAAAACTCCCCTACACATAAAAAAAAAAAAAGACAATCTTTGCTCTCAAAGAATTTACACTCTCCCTGATGGATAAGATTAGAATAGGTGAATATGTGGGGTTGGGGGGCAGGAGTCATACCACAACACACCAGTCTATAGCAAATTTTTCTATTTCTGAACTTCTGTAGGTCTTGCTAGCTATAGTATTCACTTGACACTTGCCCCATGTCTCCTTGCATTAGCAGTGTGCTTTTGAAATGTATTTATCTTATTTTTCTTTCCACAATATAAGCTCCTTATGAGGAATATGGAGTTGAAATTAGTGCATTGAAACATCTAAAGCTCAGTAGGGACAACACTAGAAGTGACAATTTTCTTCACATCATTCTTTCCAGTTGTTCTATTTCTGGGCAACTTTAATGCTAGCGTAGACTCAGACTGGCAGACTTGACAGGGAGTTGTAGGGAGGAATGGAGTTGGAAACAGCAACAGCAATGGTCATTTACTGATGAAGACTTGTGTACTGCATGACCTTCTCATCACCAACACTGTTTCGCATTTACCTAAACTCAATAAAACTTCATGGATGCACCCTTGCAGCAAACATTGGCATCTAATATATGTGTTTATAAGGAGAACAAACAGACAAGATGTGAGAGTGACAAAGGCAATGTGTGGTGCAGAGTGCTAGACTGATCATAGACTTATCCTTTCCAAGCTAAATATTCACATTTGCCCCCAAGGCAAAATGACTACCAGAAGAATTAACATCAACAAATTAGAGCTATTCTCTGAGCATGAACAGTTTGTTGCTAACTTGGAGGGAAAATTTAGCCAACGCACAGTTGGCAACAGTGGAGCAGAAAAGGAGTGGGCAGCTTTCAGAGATTCAGTGTGTAGCACCGCATTTACTCATCTGGTGTCACAAACACCATGACTGGTTGGATGAAAATGATGGGGAAATTCATAAGCTGCTAAATGAAAAACAAGGACACCACAGGATTTACCAGCAGGATAGTTCATCCACCTCTAAGAAGGCAGCATTTAATTCCATCAAAAGCAAAATACAAGGAAAGCTCCAAGAGATGCAGGATTGCTAGCTCAGTAAGAAGGCAGATAAAATTCAGTTTTATGCTGATAGTAACAATTCAAAGCACTTTTATGATTCCCTGAAAGCTATTTATGGACCAAAAACCTATGGTGCATCACAACTACTCAGTACTGATGGAGCCACATTGATTAGTGATAAGGACATGATCCTAGAGAAATGGGTTGAATATTTCCATAGTGTTCTCAACAGACCATCATCAATCAATGCTAAGGCCATCAACCATTTACCTCAGGTTGAAGTCAATCCCTCCTTAGCTGAACTTCCAACTGAAGAAGAGGTTTTGAGGGCCATTAGGTTCCTTTCATGTAGCAGAACACCTAGTGTTGATTCTATCCCAGATGAGATTTACAAGGCAGGGGACTATTGCTCATACAAAAGCTGACTGAAATTTTCCAGGTTATATGGCAAGAGGAGGTTATCCCCCAGGAGTTCAAGGATGCCTCCACTATCCATCTCTATAAACATAAAGGGAATAGATTGTCCGGCAACAATCATGGGGTGGGGGGAGGGGTCTATCTTAGACTATCTTAGTCACTGCTGGCAAAATTCTTTCTAGAGTCCTCCTTAATAGGCTGGTCCTTCACTTGAAAGATGGTCATATATGTGAGAGCCAGTGTGACTTCAGAAAGGGCCAAGGAACGGTTAATATGGTGTTTGCTACCCAACAACTCCAGGAGAAATGGCAGGAGCAGAACAGAGGTCTGTACACAACACTGTAGATCTGACCAAGGCCTTTGACACTGTTAGCCATTAGGGCTTATGGAAAATTATGTCAAAATTTGGTTGCCCAGAGAAGTTCATTAAGATTGTACATCAATTTCATGATGGCATATTTGCCTGGGTTCTGGATAATTGACAATACTCTTGTGCCTTCCCAGTCATCAATGGAGTGAAACAGGGCAGTGTGCTTGCTCCCATGCTTTTTAGCATGATATTTTCAACCATGTTGTCAAATGCATTCAATGAGGATGAACATGGCATCAAGGTCAACCACTGTACTGATAAGTTCTTCCATTTGAAAAGGCTACAAACCAAGATGAAAGTGAAGGGAGTGTTGGTGCATGATTTTCTGTTTGCAGATGATTGTGCACTCAATGTAGCCTCGGAAGCTGAGATGCAGCAAAGTGTGGATCAATTCTCTGCTGCCTGTGCTAATTTTGACCTAATAATTAACACCAAGAAAATACAGGTGCTCCATCAGCCACCATCACACTATCCATATGTGGAACCATCCGTTACAACAAACAGAGAATTTTTGAATGCTGTGGATAAATTCACTTACCTTGATAGTGTCCTTTCCAGATATGTACATATTAACAAATGAGGTTGATGCATGCATTGCCAGAGCTAGCTTAGGATTTGTGAGAGAAGAGGTATTAGACTGACTACCAAACTGAAGGTCTACAGAGCCGTTGTGCTGACCTCATTGTTATATGATTCTGAAACATGGACAGTTTACCAGTGCCATGCCAGGAAACTGAATTGCTTCCATTTGAACTGTCTTAGGAAGATTCTGAGGATCACCTGGCAGGATAAGATACCAGTCACTGAAGTCCTTGCTCAAGTTGAACTGCCAAACGTGCTTCAGAGAGCACAACTCTGATGGGCTGGCCACATTGTTCAAATGCAAAATATATATATGCTTGCCAAAAAGACTATTTTATGGAAAACTCTCATGGGGAAGGTGATTACATGATGGTCAGAAGAAGTGATACAAGAACACTCTCAGGGTCTCTCTCAAGAACTTTGGATTTGACTGTGCAACATGGGAGACACTGGCACGGCACCTCTTAGCATGACGTGCCCACATAGGAAATGATGCTGTGCTCTTTGAGCAAAACAGAATTAAAACAGCACAAAGTAAATGTAGGATGGGCAAATTTGGGATAACCATCCCAAATATTCACACAGACTATCTGTGCCTAACCTGTGGAAGAGCATTCCAAACTTATAGTGGTCTGATCAGCCACAGCTGGACACACTGAAATTTCACTTTATCATGCTGATGTCATTTTGGTCCTCTTCGAAGACAAAGGACAACAACCAACCAACCAACCAATCAATTTCAGTGCCACAGGAATGCTTTTTGAGTTTCAGAGTCATGAAAATTCAGAAAAGCTTTAAAAGTTTTCTATTGCTTCAAAGGGGGTGAATTAGCAGGAGCAGAGTATGAATGACACAGCATTCACCATGGGCTTTTTTTTAACAGCTTTAAACTGTTAGCCTTACACCAACCTAAATTTGCTTCTTTCCTCTTTCTTATTTTTCCTCTTTCTATGCTTTGGGCCTCAGTAGCTTAAGTTTAATCTGTCCTCCATACGATACCCCTTCAAATACTTGAAAACATGTGTGTTCTTCCCCATGCACCATGCCTCTGACCCAAACCTCTTCCTCTTCGGCCTAATTATGCCTAGTTCCTAAAACTAATAATTATGTCTTGATCTCAAAGCCTTTCACTAATCTGGTTGTCCTTCTCTTGATACTGTCCAGGTCATGAATGGTTTTCTTAAAATGTGGTACTCAGAATTGAAGACAATACTGCTAACTCAATCTAATGAGGGCAGAGTATAAAGGGCTGTCACCTTCAGAGTCCAAGTTATAGTCCCTCTATATTTTATATATATATATATATATGTATGTATATATATACGTTATATGTTATAGTCTAAGGCCTTTTGATTTAGAAAAAATATTAAACTCTGGTCCATGTATTAAGTCCATCTCATTGAATTCTAGCTCTTGAAAAGCTGATGACCCAAGTACCTTACACAGAAGTAACTTTTTCATAGGATTATGAATTCAGAGCTGAAAAAAACTTTAGAGTGCATGCAGTCCAACATCCTCATTTTAAGAAGAAACTGAGTCTTACAGAGACTTCATGACTTATCTCAGGTCATACAGCTAGTAAATGCCTATTGTGGGATTGGAATTTTGATCTTTCTGACTTCAGGTCTAGCACCCCAGCCTATTTTATGCTGCCTTTAAGATGAAGCAGAAAGCCCTAAACTCAAGCATAGTGGCTAATCTAAAAATTTATTGTATCTGATCATATCCAAAGCTTTTGGATTTTCTTATTGCCATAAATGTAGAGTGTAATTTTCAGAAATGGTCTTTTTGTGGTTTTGTTTTTGTCACTGTGTCTCTTCTCACTGTATCAGAAATCTCTTGTATTTAGTCTTTCCAAATTATTAATTGTCACTCGGAAAGCAGTATACTGTTTGATGAGAACTAGACCTGTAGATAAAATTCTGATTTGCATTCAGTATACATTTGTACATTACTTTAAAAGAAATACTGACTTTTTTCCTTAAAGAATGAAAGAGATTAAATTCACAAATGTAGAAGCAGTCCCAACTGCTTATTTTATATAGGTGCCACTCCTACAAACCAATTTATCATATCCTATCTTTTTCACGGAAACACAAAGTAATAATCCTCCATGAGAAAGCACTTCTTTCCTTTCTTATAGTAAATAAGGATCTACATTGATTATTTCACACATTTATCAGTTTCTTTTTTCCTCATTTTGTATGCTAAACAAGGCTCAAAGACACACTACATTACATATGAGTCTGCTTCTGTTTGGCACTCTTTTTCTTTCCTCTCTTTAAAATTAATTCCCCTATAGTGTCTGAATGGTTTTATCAATTAGCTTTTGCTTGGGAAGTCTTTTTTTTTGTCTAATATAGTGTAATGATTTTTTTTTCATCTGTCAAGGGGGGTTATTAATAAATGCTGCCACTGGGGTTAGAACATACTCTGGTGTTTGCTTTGGGGGAACCAGAGGATTGTAGGAAATCCTAGCCAAACTGAATCATAATTAGGAAGAAAATGCTAGCAATTAGAACTATACATTAGGCTTTAATTTACTGCAATGGAAAAGTCAGGGGTGGTATTTTTATTCAGTTTTTTAGGTGCAACCAGATGGAATGCTCATTACTGGATAATTTCCATCAATCCTGTGCATTTCTCAAAGCACAAAGCTGCTGAAAATACAGTGGAGTACAGTGTCTCAGCTTCTGCTCTTTTAAGGGGTAGGAGGGGAGAGAGGGGAGGGTTCAGAAGTTTTCATTTCCCACCACATGCAACTGATCATCTCCCTCTGGGGAGTCTTTAAATATATTGTATAATTTCAAGGGGGTAAAGCACTTTGGGAGTACAAGTATATTAGCATGGCTCACATTTTTCTCCTCCCCCAAATTTATTGAACTGGTTCTTCAGTTCATGTGGCTAATTAAATGATCTAAATCAATCGATGACCTTCCTCAGTGTTTCTGATTTTGTATTTCTCCAATGACCAAAATGACCCTTTTGCGTGTTTATTTCAGAAGATAATGTTTCCTAGGAAGATTATAAAATTGATACAGGATGAAATATACAACACCATGAAAACAATATGCATAATAATTATAATGAAATAAAAAGAAAGATAAAATGAAACTAAATTCTGTGTAATTATGATGCCCAATCTTAGAACTAAAGGAGATTACAGGAAAATGCACCTCAATTCTTCATTGCAGATGGGATTTTGCATGTACTTCCTGACGTCCCTCATATATGAAATTTTATGGAATTTCTATGGGGACACCCTGGATTTTACCTGTCTCTAGGTAAAGAAGGTAAGATAAAGGGAGTAAGAAGTTATCTTAAGGTAAATATACCATGTTGTAGTAGAAATAACACCGGACTTTAAGGGACAGAAGTTTGACTCCCATCTCTTAAACGTACTTTATTTTAATGAGCCTTGGTTCACTTATCCATTAAACAGGAGTAATTGTGTACACTAACAACCTCACAGAGTTGTTCTAAAGAAAGCACTTTGTCAACTGCAAAACACTATAATATTGTGAGCATGATGAGGCAGTAAATACAAGGTAATTTGAGAACGGAGAAACCATTAACAACAGAGCAGGATGGGGAAAAGTCTTGACAGAGGAGGTGATACTGGAGCTGAGTCTTCAAGGAAATAAGGATTCTTAGAAGAATGCATGAAGGGACAATGGAAAGATGGAGAATTTGTACAAATGAACAGGAGTAAGTAGTAGCTCTGGGAATAACCAGAAATTACATTTGCCTGGAACATGGAGTGTGCAAAGCAAACTTGTGTGAGATAAGACTAGAAAACCTAACATGCCAGGCTAAGAGTGACTAAGGGCTTTTGAGAGGGGTAATGATGTGGTCAGACCATGGGAAAATATAAAGGGGAAGACCTAGAAACAGGTTAGACCAAGTAAGAATCTATTATAGCAGAGCAGTCAAGTGATGAGAACCTAGATTAAGGTGATGGTCTTGTGAATAAAAAAATGGTACAGATGTGAGAGCTGTTATAGAGGTAGGACTGGTAAGTCAGGGCAGCTATTTGAATATGTCTGGGAAGGAAGAAGATAAAGACATGGAAAAGTATGTGATAACTCAAAAGTTCTGAGCCTTGATGACTGGGAGGATCGTAGGGTCCTCAATAGGAAAAGGGAAGTTTGAAGGAGAGGCAGATTTATGGAGAAAGACAATGAGTTGTTTTGAACATTTTGAGTTTAAATTTCTTATATAGATGCCCAAGAGAAGAAAACAATCTTCCTAAGACATGTTTCTGACCACCACCTGCTCCCAACTTCATTACTGATACTTTGAACTTCTCTACCAAGCTGCTTTCTCACTCTAGAAAATTCTATTGCCCTTCTAGCTCCCCCCCAACTCCCACTGGTGATTTATTCCAAGAATCTCCATGCTATGTCAGCTATATTTATTTCTGTCCCAGAACTCGGGGTGGGTATTTTCTCTCCTTACCCCTTGCTTTCAGCTCCCTTTTTATGGTGTGGTATCCCTTTGGAATATGAACTTCTTAAGAGTAGTCACTGTCTTTTTTGTTTGTTTATTTTTTGTATTCTCATTGTTTATCACAGTGCCTGGCAGACAGTAAGTGCTTAATAAATCATAATTGGCTTGACTTGTTGATTAATGAGATTGCTAAAGAAAAGAATAGAGAGAAGAGTGTCCAGGACAGAATTTTGAGAAGCATCTATGCTTATAGGTGGTAGAAGATGAATTATGAACAAACAAAAGAGACAGAAAACCTATGGTCAAGTAGGTAAAAGAAGAACCAGGAAAAATCAGTGCCACAGAAAATAGAGTGTAGGAGATTATAACCAGGAGAAAACTGAGGTGGGGGAGAGGAGGGAGTTGGATTGGGCAAGGTCAACAGTGTCAAAAGATGGGAAGCTGCCAAGGATAATAAGGAACAAGAAAAGTTCACTGGGTTTATTGGTTAAGAAATCACTAGTAAACATCAAGAAAGCAATTTCAGCAGCGTGATTGGAAAGGATTGGGAAACAAATGGAGAGTCAAAAAAGGAGGCAACAAGAGTAGATCAGTCTAGAAGTTTTCCGGTAAAAGAAAGGAGACATAAGATGATAGTTTTAAAAGACAAGAGAACATAAATTGTACATATTTGTAGGTAATAGGAGAAGAGTCAGTAGAAAGGGAGAAATTGAATATGAGACTAAATGGACATTGGGGCAAGATCATAAAAGGGAACAAAAGAGAGAGTGGAAGGGGATGGGATCAAGAGTACAAGTAGATAACTTAGGAGAAGGGCTCTCTGTTCCTTGGAGACCAGAATAAAGGAGGAGAATATGGAATATGTTTAGGAGTATAGTAGAAGAGATGGACAAACCAATGGTAGAGATGCCTTTGATTTCATCACTAAGACAAGAAGCAAAATCACCTGTGGAAGATAGCTGGTGCAATGGATAGAGCACCAGGCCTACAGTCAGAAAGATCATCTTCCTGAGTTCAAATCTGACCTCAGGCACTCACTAGCTATGTGACCCTGGGCAAGTCACTTAACCTTATTTGCCTTGCTTTCCTCATCTGTAAAATGAGCTGGAGAAGGAAATGGCAAACCACTCCTGTATCTCCTCCAAGAAAACCCCAAATGGGGACATGACTGAAACGTGACAGAACCATATCAACAACAAAATCATCTGCTGGGGCTTGTCAATGGGAAGTAAAGAAGGCAGCAGTCTTTGAAGAGAAAGAAAAAGTTTAGATCAGCTGCTTCGAGGAGATTCTGAAAGGGATAAATGAAAGGATGGCCATAGAGCCCAGAAAGTCTAGTTGAACTTTAGGTAACATGGAATTACAGTAAACATAGTTGAGTGACTTCTTCCAGTGGCAGTGATATGCAAAAATATAGGAGGAAGAATGGAGGAGGTAAATTTTACCAGCAACTCAAAGTTGCAGCTTTGGCAGGGTTGGGGAAGATAGGTTTCCACAGCAGAAATTTTTGACTAAGTGTTTGGGGCAGTAAATAACATGTGATCATGTTCCTGACTCTGGGTTCAACTCACTACTAGTTCTAAGATGGCCTGAGGGGAAAGAGGCAATTGTACTCAGAAGACAGCACCCAGTCTGAATCCTCAGGGGGAAAAAAGGTGTCCTGCATTACCTTTTAATGTTCTGAGGTTCTTTTACAATGTATTACAACTTAAATGGACTATTCTGATCCTTCCTTCTTAGTAGTTTTTTTGAAACCTTTTTTTTTCTTATCTAAGTTGTCTATTTTCAATAGACTGACATAAACACTTTTAAAGGATTTTCTTTTCTAGACCATTTATCTGAATTTTTTTTTCTTCCTCAGCAAAAATATAATTTCTTCCTCTCCCTCTTCTTCAATAGAATTGGAAATCAACCAGTCAAATAAGGGATTGACAACAGGTTGCCACAGAAATATGGAGAAGCTAGTGCTTTACTAGGCAGAACAAGAATACAGTACTGTAATTTTCCTGGATTAAGGTTGTGCTTCCTTGATACTTGGGTAAAAACAAAACAAAACAAAAAAAAAAACTATTGAGAAACACAAAGGATTGTGGAAGACATGAATAACTAGAGAACTAGCCCTTAAGGAACTTACACTCTATTTGAGTATGGAAGACATAAATACCTGTTAAAATAACAAAATTCACATAACAATTCAAAGTAGTAATAGATGTTACAAGATCACTGCCAAAAGAATTGTACCTTTTTCTTATTTTCTCATTGGAGAAGGGGGCAGCAGCGGGAGGAAGAGAATTTGAAACTAAAAGTAAAATAAAACTGAATTTTAAAAAGAATTGTACAATTAGTGGAATGGATGTTCAGGGGAATGAGAAATTATTCAGTCTGGAATCTTTAGAGAAGATATTGGTGGGGTTTAGAAAACAGAAAAGGAAAGGGGAGTTCAGAATACATAATACAAGGAAGGGAGGGAGAAATCAATCTAGACAGGAAAACAAAAAGCACAAGGACACCGAATAGTGTAAAATACATTTTAAAATATTTGAGTTTACCTAAAGAAGTAGGAGAAACAATGAAGGTTCACATATATTTCTGTGAACAGATATTCACAAATATTTGATTTATACCCCCTGGCAATTTTTAGAAATTGTTCCCCAGTGTGCAGAGGCTTTTAGCTAAATTTGATGATATAGTTGTGTGTTTATAAAAAATAATAATAAAAGATGACTTCCTTTGTCCTCTCTTCCCACACTCTCAAATTACTCCTGAGAAGTGTTTCCCAAAAGGACATCCAAACCCTTTAGAACATAAAATGACCCAAAAGACTATGTAATGAACCAATATGAGGAGAGAAGAGTGAAGGCATCTAACCCTCCCTACTGTAGCCAGTTGTGGGATTCGTCTCTAATACCTACCCTTTAACTATCATAGCCCCAACACTTTCTCACTCTTCTCCCACCCCTTCCCCTCTTTTGTTCTGAATATTGTCCCCTCAAGTCAGTTAAAACTTAACTAGGATCCCAGCACCCACAAATGGTAATTATATAGGTGCTACTGAGAATCCTGTGTCCTCTCCCAGCACACCCAACCCTCCTCTCTAGACCACTTCTTGGCTATAGCAGGCAGCCCTTGAAGGATAGGGGGCTCTTTGTTCCAGAGAAATGTGTTTTGTGCTAGATCCCCCTTGTCTATTCATATGGAGTAAGGCAGAGTAAGTCACATAAGATGAGCAGGCATGGATAGGCTGTGATCTCTATTGAAGATTTTATTACATAATTTCCCCGGCCCCCCAACACTACCCTCCTCCAAAATTCCCTACCACCTAGAACCAATTACCTAGGTTCACAATCTCAATATCATCTCCAGCTCCTCTGTCTAACTCACCCCATATATCAAAGCAATGGCCAGATCTTACTGTTTCTATCTCCACAACAATGCTCACATCTCTCCTCTCTCCACACACGGTTACTACTCAGACATTCATCACCTGTTGCCTGGATTACTGCAATGGCCTCCTAGGCAGCATTACTATCTGGAGTACCTCCCCAAGAAATTTATTTTCCGTAGGGATGTGTCATTGATATTCCTAAAACATAGGTTTGACCATGTTACTGTCTTATTCGGTAAACTCTAACAATCCTGTATGGAAGAGAGAGAGAGAGAGAGAGAGAGGGAGGGAGGGAGGGAGGGAGGGACAGAGATGAAGTAGGAAGTTATTCTCCACCTGGTTACACTGAGAACGCTTTCATTCATGTAGTGACCCACTGCTTGGCATTGAATGAAGTAATAAACCCTGAGTGACACCTTGACCCATGAAAGGACCCATAGGAAAGGTTGCTGTATCTGTTAAGAGACAGTTTACAATCAGTGCCCTTTCGGCTCAGCTCTGCTGGTAGCAAAAAAAAAGTCCATTGAGGGGTGAGGAAGGACAAAATCTGTTTCTACCCTGCTGTCTTAGCTCTTGGGACGAGCTTCTGCCTAAGTTTCTGGCTACTCCAATCTCTCCTTGTATAGGTGACCTCGTGTATCAGCGAGGACCCTGGCATACCCAGGAGAGCCTGCTGTAAAGGTTCTTGGATCTGCTTTTCTAAAAGGAAAGCTACTTTTGGGGGCTCAACAACCTACTTTAATCAAGCACATGTATCATTCACTTCATTCAGGGGAAAAACTCAGCACCCCGACCTTAAGAGAAAACATAAGCAGAAACAATAAACAGAAAACAAACAATTATGCATCATTACCAGAGTGAGAAGCACCAACATCTGAGCTTTCAAAGTAGGGGGTGGGACGGGTAGGTCCCCACCCCTTCTTAAAATAGCTATCCCGGATCTCATCTGGCACAGGAACCTTCTTCCAAAAAAGAAGTCCCAAAGCAAAATCTCACTTCAGCCTATATACTCTTTCGGGGCTGGAGGGCATGACCCTCAACCCTGTGCTTCATTAGAAATTAACAAAAGGTGTCTGAGGGCTATTAATGGGTAGGGAAGATCTTTAACTCTTCCTTCCACCCACCATTAACCTTACATTAACCTTACACCTTGTGAATCCAGAAATCTGCCAGTGCTGTGACATCAGGGCTCCCTAAAGTGGCTGATTAGGTTGGTTGTGGTTGATTGTAGCTGGTTACAGTTGCAGCAGCACAACAAGCCAATGGCCCAAGAAATGCATATATTAGAGAGAGAGGCCACTGAAAAGACTGACTCACCCTGAGAGGTTTATCGGATTGTACCCAGAAAAGATGAAATGGAAAATGACTAATTAATAGCCCCTCAAACTATTTTACATTCTGATGAGGTGTAACTACTAGTTTCTCAACAGACTATAATAATAGGTATGGGTTAAGTTACTGAATTCTATTTAAATCATTCTGTTAATTCTCACTGTTATTCTTTCTATGTTTAGCCTTTTTCCTGTGTAGGAATAAACTGCTTGTTCTATACCTGATTCATATTGTTCATTAGATACCTTTTTAATTCCCCTCCTCTTTGAACTAGGGAACAACTTAGACTTGTGAGCCATAAGTAAAATCAGCTCAGATTTATCCCGGTTGGAAGCTTGTCAATGAATCAATGAACATGAGAAAAGGAAACCCCTTTTCTGTAAGAACAAGTTCCCCTAATACTAAATTCAGTCAATAGGATATTTGGGATCAGAATGAAGAATTGGAGCAATACTCAACACTAGTCCCAGCATTGGTTTCTCAAGTCTGGACATATAAGTAACTCTCTTTGACATTCTGAAGTCTTTCACACTCCCACCAAAAACTACCTTTTCAATTTCAAAATATATTATTACTTCTTTTCCTGCACTAAGAAAATCTTATTGCTATTCTTTATACTCATACTAAATAAAATAAAATATCCAGAAATGAATAGGATATTAAGGCATAATAACATTCATCAAGCAGAACCATCTAAACAAAAAGAAATGGATTTATATTGAAAGTTATCTGCTAAATTGACATCAGAAGCAATTCACCTTTGCTTATTGTTTTTGCAGTGTGTGGTGAATAACTGAACACAAAGAAATGATTCCTGCTGGAAAAAGCTATTATGTTCACTGTTATGACCCATTATTTGAGTGTTCTATTGTGTATCTTTGAATAAAAAATAAATCCAAAAAAATTAACTCACCTCACTGCTTAGTTACATTGATGATATTAATTGAATGAGTTACTAGCAAACAATGGTTATTGAAAAGTCCATCATATGCCCCAGTGCCTACAGAAAGATTTTTCTCTTAAATAGCATAGTATATGTCCTCAAAACTATTAAACTGTGCATACCTTTTGATCCAATAATAACATTACTTGTTTTATACCCCTAAAGAAATTAAAGGAGGAAAAAGATCCAAATGTACCCAAGTATTTATAGCAGTACTGTTGATAGTGGCAAAGAGTTGGAAATTGAAGGGGTGCCCATCAATTGGGGAATAGTCTAATAAATTATAATATATGAATGTGATGGAATACTACTTTACTGCAAGAAATGATGAAAGGAATGGTTGGGAATGGAAGGGAAGGGAAGGGAAAGGGTTGGAAGGGAATGATGAAGGGAAGATAAATCTGGGGTGTCTTGTATGAACTCATGCAGAGTGGAGTGAGCAGAACCAGGACACCAATGTATGCAATAAAGACAATATTGTAAGGAAAATCAATCTTGAAAGACTAAGGGACACAGAACAACACAATGACCAACCACAATTCCAGGGGATTAATGATGAAACAGGCTATCTACTTCCTGATAGAAAGGTGATTGATTCAGAGGGCAAATTGAGACATATTTTTTTCATGTTCAAAGGAAGAATTTCTTTTGCTTTGCTATAACTATCTGTACCAGAAGATTATGTTTTTCTTGCTTTCTTGGTGGAGTGCTTTTTCTCTATTAATTATTTCCTATTTATTATATATATATATATATATATATACATATATATGTATATATATATATACATATATACATATATGTATATATATATATATATAGGTTGTCTCGCCATTGGATTGTAAACTTCTTGAGGGCAATGCCTTTCTTTTGCCTCTTTTTGTGCTTCTAATACCACAGTGCCCAGAACAGGGATGGGGAACCTGCAGCCTCAAGGCCACATGTGTCCTTCTAGGTCCTCAGGTGCAGGTCTTTTAGCCAAGTCCAAGTTTTAAAGAACAAATTCTTTTATTAAGGGGTTTGCTCTGTGGAGTTTGGATTCAGTCAAAGGGCTGCATTTAAGAACCTAGAGGACCACATGCAGCTTTGAGGCAAGTTCCCCTCCCCCACCCCCAGACAATAGAACATAGTAGGTGCTAATTATAGAGTGAGTAGGTGAGGGGGGAAATGGGAAGACAGGTAGGAGGAAGAGAAGGTAGAAATTCATTTGAAAAAATGTTTTAAATAAAATAGTGTATCATATCTTATATACTTTATATTATATATTAGTATATTATACATTATATGCTTTCAGTTCCTTCAGAATTGTATTGCATTGAATAACAAATGTACAAAGTATTTAAAGAAAAAGATACAAAAGGAATAGAGAAACATCATAATCATCATTATTACTGAAAAGGAAGACTGAGAGAACATCAACATCATCAACCTTTATACCTGTTTTCACATTTATACAAATTTTTATGAAAGTCATATGTATCCATATAGATAGATATAGGTATGTATAGCATCTGGAATCAGGGTATAAGTAGGGCACAAGCAGGCATTTACAAACAATATTCAACAATGGAACATACTTCTACAATTTTAAAATTTACTGAAAGATAGATATAAAGGCCAGTTAAGATGGCAGAATAGGAGGAAGTAGTACAGCCAAGGTACAACCTCTCCAACAAAGATCTAAGAGCAATGGACTAAGCAATCATTGAGAAATCAAATAAGAAACAAAGTGAGCCACCTTTACATCCAAAGATCACAAATTTACTATATGGGCAAGTGACAAGAACAGGAACTATGAGCAGGAGAAGTCTGAGATCATCAACTCAATGCCCAGAGCTTTGACATAGGCCAGCGGTACAGGGATGACAAGAGCTGATCATGGATTCAACCCAATCTAAGGCTAGCAATATGGTGTCTCCAAGAGGCACCTGGAGCATAGGTTTAGTATCTAAATTTCCAAATCTAACCAGCAGCCTGTAGACTCCTATAATTGATCTCAAACTCAGCCTCCTCCACCTTACCCAGGTCAACAATGTGGGTCTGGAGCACAGTCTCAGAACTCAAAACTCCAGAGATAATATTAGACTAATAGCCATCACCATTCCCACCTCAGACCAGCAATACAGGAGTTTCCCAGAGGGATTATATAGACTCAGTGCCCAGAGCTCCAAGCAAACTGTCAACTAGAGCAGATTATAAACTCAGCCCCCTATACAAGAGAGCAGTGCCTCAAACAGATCAAGATCACAGACTCAGTCTCAGTTCTCAGCTAGTTCAGAAAGACGGGGCTCCCCAGAATGTCCATAGAAGAATGAAGAAAGAAAAAAAAGATGAATAGCTATTATGAGGCTAGGGGTGCCTAAGACACAAATTCTAAAGAGGAGAATTATTATAAAATGCCTATAAGCAAAGCCTCAAAGAAAAACATAACTTCTTCACAGATTAAATTAGAATTCCTGGAAGAAATTATATGAATTTTTAAAATGAGCTTAAAAATAATATTATAAGAGGAATTAGAATATTAAAGAATCTGAAAAGAAATTAGAAATATGCAGGAGAGACTTGGAAAGAGAATTAATACCTTAACATAACAGATATAAAATCTTATTCAAATAACAAATATTCTCAAAATTAGAAGGGTTCAAACAGAAATTAATTACTCCATGAGAGAGCAGATATATTCTAATAGGCCACAATATTTTTTTTTAAAAAGAAGAGAATATGTATTATTTCATATCAAAACCAGCAGATCTGGAAAAGAGATTAATGATTGCCTGAAAGCCATGGTCAGAAAAAAGAACCTGTATATCATATTTCAAAAAATCATGAAAGAAAACTATACAAATATCTTAGAACCAGAAGACAAAGTGAAAATATAATAAACCCATTAATCTCTAAAAAGAAGCCTCAAAATGAAAACTCCCAGAAATATTATAGCTAAAGTAGCTAATGCTACCAGGTAAAATAAAAAAAATACTGAAATCAACCAGAAAGAAAAAGTTTGACTACCAAAGAAACACAGTCAAGATCATACAAGATTTAATAGGAACAATAAAAAAAAAAACATGGAGAGCATGGAATATAGTATTCCAAAAGACAAAAGATATAAACATCACCAGGAATAGCCCAGAAAAAATGATTATGGTAAAAAATGATATGATAAAAAATCTTATGGAGAAAGAGATGGATCATTAATAATATAGATAACTTTCAAGCATTTTGATGAAAAATCTGGAGCTGAGTAGAAACTATGGAATACAAACATGAGAGTAGAGAAAAACTACATGAAACATTTTTGTTCTAATGAGGAGAAGCTGGGTGATACAAGTATCCTCTAAGAATCATAGTTATCAATAGAGGTCATAGAAAGATTAAAATAAGATAGAGGGCCGGGAAGTGATTTTTTGTTCTGTTTAATAGAACATGAAGATCTTATCATCAACTCTACATCAATTGATGCAGTTAAGGGAGTAGAACCAGAATAATATATACTGTAGCAATCTTTATCTTCACACTCATATTCCTATTCTCTTCCTCTATAGTGCTAATCTTAGTAGAACTTAATACATTTTCCAGCAAAAAACTTTTGAGGCAAAGATCCAGCTTCTTGTGATCTTGCTCCCATCAGGACTGACCTTTTCATCTATGTTGTTACTAGAAACATACACCTGGCTTTTGCCTTCAAGGAATGCCCCTTAAAAATCAAAAACGCATTCATCTCTCACTCTCCCAATATTCAGGACAATTCAATTTCATTTTCCTTTATATGGCTTGCTGATTCAAATTTTCTTTTTTTATTAAAGCATTTCCATACTAGTCATTTTGTTCAAGAAGATTTGAAATAAGAAAATTAAAAAAAGAAAATGAAAATTAGTATGATTCAGTCTATATTCAATCAATATCAGGCCTTTCTCTGGAGATGGATAGTATGCCTCATTAGTCCATTGGAATTGTCTTGGATCCTATATTGCTGAGAAGAGATAAATCATTCACAGTTCTTCATCAAACAATATTACTGTTACTGTGTATAATGTTCTCCTGGTTCTAGCCACTTCATTACACATCATTTCATGTAGTGTCTTTCCAGGTTTTTCTGAAATCATCCTGCTTGTCCTTTGTTACAGTACAATAATATTCCATTACAATCATATACCACAGTTTGTTTAGCCATTCCCCAGTTAATGCACATCTCTTTGATTTCTAATTCTTAGACATCACACAAAAAGAGTTGCAATAAATATTTTTGTACAAACAAATCCTTTTTCCATTTTTGATCCAAATTTTTTAAAATTATTAATAAGAGCCAAGGGATATTTAAATTTTCTCTCTTTATACTTTCCCTGTCAAACTCCTTAATCATCTATCCATCAAGCCAACCCTATAGAGAGAATTAAGATATATGGAGAGCCCACACACAGATCTAAAAATGCTGTAGCCAAAGGATGCCAGGTTCCTGTATCTGGTCATCCAGTTCCTCAAGGCTACCCTTCATCTACATGACCCTTTCCCCACTTCAGCAATGAATTAGTTATCAAAATATTAGAAAAAATCCCTGCCAACTAAAGCCAGATATGCTGGACTAGACCTATCTCAAAATAGTATAGTGATTCAGACTCTTACTACAGGGACAGGGAAGATTAAAATACAAATTCACAAGAGGACAGGACTGACAATATGCCCGCATATGAAACCTCATAAAGAAATGTAAACTGGTCTCAAACCCAAAAAACATACTTAGAAAAGTTCTAGAAGAAATTTAAAAACCAAATTAGACAGGTAGAAGAAAATAATTGTCCAATAATTTTAGGAATACAATTGACAAAATGAAAAAAGAATTCTGAAGAGTGAATTTAAATTTAGAGCTCCTTAAAAAAAGTAAAATTGTCCAAATGGATAAGGAGGTACAAAACTTAACCAGGGAAAATGGACAAATGGAAAAGGAAGTACAAAAGCTAACTGAAGAAAACAATTCATTAACAATCAGAATTAGGCAAGTAGAAGCTAATGACTCTATGAGGATTCAAGAAAAGTCAAAATCTAAAAAATGAAGAAATAGAAGAAAATGTGAAAATCTCATTGGAAAAACAACTGATCTGGAAAACAGATCCAGGAGAGAAAACCTAAGAATGATTGGTCTATCAGAAAACCATGATGAAAAAAAAAATGCCTGGACAATATCTTCTAAGAAATCTTCAAGGAAAACTGCCCTGAGTCCCTAGATTCAGAGGACAAAACAGTCATTGAAAGAATCCAACAATCACCTCCTTAAAGAGATCCTAAATTGAAAAAGCCAAGGAATATTATTGTCAAATTTCAGAACTATCAGGTCAAGGAGAAAATGCTGCAAGCAGTCAGAAAGAAATAATTCAAATATTGAGGAACTACAGTCAGGATCACACAGAACCTTGCAACTTCTACATTAAAAGATCAAAGGGATTGGCATATGATATTCCATAAGGCAAAGGAGCTTGGACTACAACCAATGATAAATTGCCCAGCAAACTGAACATAGTTTTTCAGGCAAGGATATGGACATTCAATGAAATTAGGGATTTCCAGATCTTCCTTACGTAAAGACCAGGGGCAGCTAGGTGGTACAGTGGATAGAGCACCAGTGCAGGAGTCAGGAGGACCTGAGTTCAAATCTCCCCTTAGACACTGGACACTCACTAGCTGTGTGACCTTGGGCAAGTCACTTAACTCCAGTTGCCTCATCCTGGGTCATCTCCAGTAATCCTGATGCATATCTGGTCACTGGATTCAGATGACTCTGAAGGAGAAGTGAGGTTGGTGACCTGCACAGCCCTCCCTCATTCAAGAAACATCTCTGATGGTATGAGCTTCTTCAGCAACGAAGGACAAACACTGCCCCCACACCCCCCACACACACGTAAAGGCCAGAACTCAAAAGAAAATTCTATCTTCAAATGCAGGTCTCAAGAGAGGCATAAAAAGGTAAAAAGGGGGAAAAATTATTATTCAATATGGGCAAACTTCTTACATCTCTACATGGGAGGCTGATACTTGATAATTTTAAGAATTGCATAGTTATTATGGCATATAAAAGGGATATGCATAGATAGAGGGAGTGGGTATAAATTAACTGATATGAAGATAAAAAACCTAATTAAAGGGTGTGAAGAGATTGTAATGGGAGAAGAGGAATGGAGAAGTCAGAAAAGGGTGAATCACATCAAATGAAGAGGCATAAAAACATACTATAGTAGAAAGAAAGAAGAGAGAGAGGAGAGCTTTACTCTCATCATATTTGGTTTAAGGAGGGAACAACATACTCAGTTAAGTATAGAAATATAATTTGCCCTATAGACTGAAGGAGGAGAAAGAGAAAAAAAAAGGGAGGGGGTGGTTAGAAGGGAGGAAAGAAGTAGTAAGGGAAAAGAGAGGGGGGCTGATAGAAGGGAGGGAAGACTGAGAGAAGCAGTGGTCAAAAGTAAAACTCTTGAGGAGGGGAAGAGAAAAGGAGAAATAAAAGCATAAACAGGGGAGAAATAGGATGGAAAGACACAGATATCACATTCACTCTGAATGTGAATGGGATGAACTCTCCCTTAAACAGAGGCTGATAGCAGAATGGATTAAAAACCATATTCCTACAATATGTTGTTTACGTGAAACATATTTGAAACAGGAGGATACACACAGCATAAAGATAAAAGACTGGACCAAAATATATTATGTTTCAATTGATGTGAAAAAAGCAGGGGTAGCAATCCTAAATCTCAAAAGAGCAAAAGCAGAAATAGATCTAATCAAAAGAGATAAGGAGGGAAACTACATCCTGCTAAAAGGCACCATTGAAAATGAAAGAATATCATTATTAAACATATATGCACCAAGTGGTATAGCATCCAGATTCTTTCAGGAGAAGTTAAGGTGGTTACAGGAAGAAGTAGACAGCTAAACTATACTAGTAGAGGACCTCAGCCTCCGCCTCTCTTAACTTGATAAATCTAACTTCAAAATAAACAAAAAGGAAGTTAAGGAGGTGAATAGAATTCTGGAAAAGGTAGATGTGATTGACCTCTGGAGAAAACCAAATGGAGATAGAAAGGAATATACCCTTTTCTCAGTGGTACATGACACATACACAAAAATGAACCATGTACTAGGGCATAAAAATCTCACAATTCAGTACAGAAAGGCAGAGATAGTCGATGCATCCTTTCTGTTTATGATGCAATAAAAATTATTTGTAATAAAGGGTCATGGAAAGATAGAACAAAAATTAACTGGAAACCAAATAATTTAATCCTGAAGAATGAATGGGTCTCAGGTCACACAACAAATCATAGAAACAATCAATACTTTCATTCAAGAGAATGACAATAATGAGACAACTGACCAAAGCTTATGAGATGTAGCAAAGCAGTTCTTAGGTGAAGTTTTGTATCTCTAAATGTTTACATGAATAAAATAGAAAAAGGAAATCAATGAATTAAGTGTACAACTGAGAAAGCTATAAAAAGAACAAAATGAAAACCCTCAATTTAAATAGCAAATTAGAAATACTGAAAACCAAAAGAGAGATTAATAAAATTGAAATTCAGAAAACTATTGGACTAACAAATAAAACTAAAATCTTGCTTTATGAAAAAAACAATAAAATTGATAAACTTTTGGTCAATTTGATTTGAAAAAGAAAGAAGAAAAACAAATTACCAGTATCAAAAATGAAAAAAGTGAACATACCTCCAAAAAAAAGAAATGAAAACAATAATTAGAAATTACTTTGCCTGACTATATGCCCATATGACAATCTTAGCGAAATGTATGAATACTTACAAAAATATAAACTGCTCAGAATATAAACTTCCTCAAAAGAGGAAGTAAAATGCTTAAATAACCCCATCTCAGAAAAAGAAATGGAAGAAGCCATCAATGAACTCCCTAGGAAAAAATCTCCAGGGCCAGATGGATTTACAAGCAAATTCTATAAAACATTTAAATAACAGTTAATTCCAATAATATATAGATTATTTGAGAAAATTGATGGAGTCCTACCCAGTTTTTTATGATATAAATATGGTGCTGATACCTAAACCAGGAAAAGCCCTAACAGAGAAAGTTATAGACCAATTTCCCTAATAAATATAGATGCAAAAATTTTAAATAAGATATTAGCAAAAAGATTACAGCAACTTATCAAGAGAATAATATACTTTGATCAGGTAGGATTCATACCAGGAATGCAAGGCTGATTCAGTATTAGGAAAACTATCAGCATAATCGATCACATCAACAACAAAACTAACAGAAACCATACAATTATTTCAATAGATGCAAAAAAAGCTTTTGACAAAATACAACACTCATTCCTGTTGAAAACAGTGGAGAGCACAGGAATAAATGGATCCTTCCTCAAAATAATAAGAGGTATCTACCTAAAACCATCAGCAAGCATTATATGTAAAGGGGATAAGCTAGATGCATTTACAATAAGATCATCGAGTGAAACAAGGATGTCCATTATCACCACTGTTATTTAATATGGTACTAGAAATGATAGCTTTAGCAAGAAGAGAAGAAAAAGTAATTGAAAGGATTAGAATAGGCAAAGAAGAAGAGAAGTTATCACTCTTTGCAGATGATATGATGATATACTGAGAGAATTTGAGAGAATCAAGTAAAAAATTACTTGAAATAATAAATAACTTTGGCAAAGTTGTAAGATACAAAATGAACCCACATAGATCATTTACATTTCTAAATATTACTAACAAAACCCAACAGAAAGAGAAATCTCATTTAAAGTTACTGTAGACACTATAAAATTTTGGGGAATCTACCTGCCAAAACAAACCCAGGGACTGTATGAACACAATTACAAAACACTTTTCACACAAATAAAGCCAGATCTAAATAACTGGAAAAGTATCAGTTGCTTATAGGTAAGCTGAGCTAATATAATAAAAATGACAATTCTACCCAAATTAATTTACTTATTCAGTGTCATACCAATTAAACTGCCAAAAAAAGTATTTTATAGAGTAAGAAAAAATAATATCAAAATTCATGTGGAAGAACAGAAGGTCCAGAATATCAAGGGAACTAATGAAAAGAAATGCTAGGGAAGGTGGCCTAGACATAGCAGATGTTAAATTGTATTATAAAGCAGTAATCATCAAAACCACTTGGTACTGGCTAAGAAATAGAGAGGTAGATCAGTGGAATAGGTTAGGTACAAAAGACACAGTAGTCAAGGATTATAGCAGTCTACTGTTTGACAAACCCAGCATTTCTGGGATAAGAACTCACTATTTGACAAAAACTGCTGGGAAAACTGGAAAATTAGTGTGGCAGAAACTGGGAATAGACCAATGCCTGACACCATACACAAGAATAAAGACCAAATGGGTATATGATCTAAGTGTAAAGGTTGATATTATAAACAAATTAGGGGAGCAAGGAATCATTTATTTGTCAGATTTATGGAGAAAGGAGGAGTTTATGACCAAATGAGATAGAGAACATTATGCAGTACAAAATGGATAATTTTGATTACATTAAATTGAAAAGATTTTGCACAAACAAAGCCAATGCAACTAAGATTAGGAGGGAAGCAGAAAACTGGGAAAGAATCTTTACAAGTGTCATAAAGGCATCATTTCTAAAGTATATAGAGAACTGAGTCAAATTTGTAAGAATACAAGTTGTTCCCCAATTGATAAATAGTCGAAGAATATAAACAGGCAGTTTTCAGAGGGAGAAATTAAAGATATCTATAGTCATATGAAAAAATGCTCTAAAATCACTATTGACTAGAGAGACGCAAATCAAAACAACTCTGAGGTACCATTTCACACCTAACAAATTGGCTAACAGGACAAAACAGGAAGACAATAGATGGTGGAGAAGATGTGGGAGAGTTGGAGCACTAGTTCATTGTTGGTGGAGCTGTGAGTTTATTCAATCATTCTGGAGAGCAATTTGAAACTATGCCCAAAGGGCTATAAAAATGTGCATACCCTTTGACCCAGCAATACTACTTCTAGGGCTGTATCCCCAAGAGATCATAAAAATGGGAAAAGGATCCACATGTACAAAAATACATATAGCAGCATTTTTTATGGTGGCCACAACCGAAAATTGAAGAGATGCCCATCAATTGGGGAATGACTGAACAAGTTGTGATATATGAATATAATGGAATACTATTGTGCTATAAGAAATGACAAATAGGAGGACTTCAGAAAAACCTGGAAAGGTTGATATGAACTGAAGCTGAGTGGAGTGAGCAGAACCAGAGAACATTATACACAATAAGAGCCACAGTGTGCAAGGATTACATTTGATAAACTTAGTCCTTTACAGCAATGCAAAGAACTAAAACATTTCCAAAGGACTCATGATGAAAATGCCATCCACATCCAGAGAAAGACCTATAGAGTTGGAACACAGAATGAAGCCTTCACAACATTTTGTTATGTTTTGTTTTGTTTTGACTTTTCTCATGGTTTCTCCCATTTGTTTTAATTCTTCTATGCAACATGACTAATGAGAAAATGTGTTTAATAAGAATGTATGTGTAGAACCTATATAAGATTGGATGCCATCATGGGGAGGTATGGGAAGAGAGGGGAGATAATTTAAGACTTACAGAAGTGATTGTTGAAAACTGAAAACAAACCAATTAATTATTTTTTTAAAAAGACATTTTAGCTGATC
The DNA here is from genome assembly GCA_028658325.1 of Potorous gilbertii. Taxonomy (NCBI): domain Eukaryota; kingdom Metazoa; phylum Chordata; class Mammalia; order Diprotodontia; family Potoroidae; genus Potorous; species Potorous gilbertii. Next base: position 451,428,907 of record CM053769.1, read on the forward strand.
TCCCTGACTCCAGTCTCTGTCCCTATAATCAATCCTCCCCAAAGTCCCTGAATTAACATCCCTAAAAAAAGTTTAACTATGTCATTCCCCTGCTCAAAAAAGCTTCAATGTTACCTTTAATATAAAATATTAATTGGAATATTAATGGCATTTAAAACTTTCCATAAGAAGATTCCAACTGCCTTAAGGATTGGATTGGATATGCAGTTGACATCTTAATCTCAGTATGTCCAAAACAAAACTTATTATTGTTCCTCCTAAGCCTTGCTCCCCTTTATCTTCCCTCTTAAATTTTAGTGACTTTCTATTTCATCCAAGAGCAAATACAAAATGCTCTGCTTGACATTCAAAGCCCTTCACAACCTATTCCCCTCCTACCTTCTATTTTTTTATAACTTATTCTCCAATAGGTACTCTGATCCAGTGACACTGGCCTCCTGACTGTTCCACAAACAAAGATACTGCCATCTGTCAGCTCCAGGCATTTTCTGTTGCTATTTTCCATGCTTGGAGAATTCTTCCTCCTTTGCTTTGACCACTGACCTCCCTGGCTTCCTTTAACTCCCAATGAAAATCCCATCTCCTATAGAAGTCTTCTTGAATTATTTCCTATTCATCCTGTATATAATAACTCACTTTGTAAATATTTGTTTACATATTCTCTCCCACATTAGATTTTAAATTCCTTGAGGGTAAGGATTATCTTTTGCCTCTTTTTTTTTATCTCTCCACCACTTGGCATGGAGTCTGATGAACAGTAGGCACTTAATAAATATTTAGTGATTGATTTGCACATATATTTTTGCTAACATATTTTTTTTAATTTCCCCTTTAGGCACTACAAGTTCCTACTGAAATAAGGTATCAACTTTTCCTTTTCATGTCCCATCTCTTATATTTGTACCTGTATGCAAAATACATTTGCTCATTGGGGGAAAAAAATAAATATTTTGCTTTCTAGAAATAAATAAATAAAGTGTCTATTTAAGACCAGAAATTAGCCAATTTGTTCTATTGTTCAAAAAAGAACATCAACAATATCAACAAAAGGTAGTAGCAGCTGCCTGTGGGGGACCCATCCTGCCAGAGGAGATTGGGAGGTGCTGATCAGGAGCTTAGAATGCATTCCTTCATGCCTAGAATGCCTCCTCACTTCTACTTCATAAAATCCCTAACCTCCTTCAAGACTTAGCACAAGCACCACTTTCTAGAATAATCTCTCCCTGATCCCCCAAGTTCTTAATTCATAATTCTATTTCTCTCCTCAAATTATCACATATTCACTTATTTCTCCTTAACAGCGATGTAATCATATACCACTATGCTATGGAGTATATAGCTTGTCTAACCCTTTCATAGGTGAGTCACTCCTCCCCTTGAAGATGATTTTCCTTCTAGCTCTTTTGGCTCCCTCAGCCTTCAGGGAGGGACATGTCTCTCAAACCAAATCCAGAAAAAAGTATCTAAAATCCTGTGTCACTACAGACCCAGCCAGTCAAGTCATCCTAGATATTGACTGTTACTCATTGCCCAAAACAGATGCCATTAATAAGGGAACCATAGATTCCATTGATGCATTTCAAAGGGACCATGAAGTTGGATGAGAAAATAAATATTTATTTTCACTAATCTCTAACGGAAATTTTAGCATTTCTTTCAGTTATTTAAAAATATTCTGAGAGTCTGTAAGTTTCATAGGAGTTCAAAGGGGTCCATAACTTTAAAAAAAAAAAAGGTTATAAACACCTACCCTAGAGGAATCTCCTTATAAATAATCTCTGTATTTACTGGGAAATTGTTTTTAAAAGCCCCCAGTCAGAAGTTGCTGCCAAAAATACTATAATTTTGAATCTATCCATTTCTGTTACAAGGTGCTTCCCAATTGCCCATCTCAACTACATTTGAGTAATGACACACTTAGACTAACATTGCTAACAGCATTTATCATAATTGCCATCTTAAGAGATAAAGTAAACAGAAATGTAAACAAACCTTTAGGAAAAAAGAGATTAGCCTTTTATGCCTTCAGGAAGGCATCAGGCTTCTGGCCTCTCTGAACAGATGAAAAAGGGGAAGGGGAAGAAGGAGAATAAAAATCAAGAGTCCTGAGTTGTTCAAGTAATGCAGAGCCAGGCTCATGCCTTTTAATATATTATTTGATCACGCCACCTCAGTATCAAAATTTGGCACTGAAAAATTCATGGCAGATACATACGCCTTCCTCACCCACTCACCCATGGTTTCTGGTCTCCCACTCTATTGTTTTACTAGATTTTTCATCTTCCACCTCCATACACATTCTGGTGGCTTCTCCTTTCCATAATCCATTAGAATACAAGGAACTAGTCTGTGAGTCAAAATCTGTCCAGAATGTCATGGGGCCATGGCAAAACTCCCTGGGAGCTCAGGAGGGTAAAACTGGGGAGATTTCTGCCTGGCTGATGGGCATTCATCTCCAGTGGAATTATCTCCATGGAAATGTCAAGACAGCACTACATTCCTTCCCTCAGTCAGAAATTTTGCAGTCTCTTTCAAAATCAGTCACAGTATGCTTGGCATCAGCAAATATATATCACAAGCATCAAAATAAACTTCAGTACTTAACAAAACAACAATGATTAACCTAGACCTCAGGGTGTCATTCACAGCAAATATTCAGTAACAATACATTTAAAAGTCTCAATCCAGGGTAAAGCATCACTTGAGAATCTATCTACTTTAGTGACTATAGCTTTAAAATACATGCAGGGTATAATAAATGCATATATCACAGAAATTGCATGCATAAGCATAGAACACAAGCAAATATGTATCGCAGCCAGACAAAGCAAACCAATAACAACACTAATAAGCTAAGAGAATGTATCAGTAAGCAACTGGCATGCATGGAGTGGGGTGTGGCTGCTATCACAGTTTCTTTGTTCTACTTTTCTAAAAGGAAAGGCAACTTTTGAGAAATTAACAATCTCCTTTAAACAAGTACATATATCATTCACTTAGTTCAGGAAATCAACAGACAGCGCTTCCAAACTGTCTAACATAAGCAATACATATATCACAAATCAACAGACAGGTCCAACTGTCTGACCTGAGTTTCCAGAAAGGAAAGCACCAAAATCTGAGTTTTCAAAGCTGGGGAGGGGAGGGGAGGCTGCTTAGTGGCTTCCCAGAATTTCATCTGGCACACAAACCTTCTTCCAAAAACTAAGCCCTAAAGTAAACCTCACCCTCAGAGAATTTATACTTTTTTTTAGAGCCAGAGGGCATCCCAACCCTTGAGAATCAGTACTTCATTAACCAAAGTTGTAGGCCTTCCTACAAATCTTCCCTTTAATGGACAGGTCCCTTAATGGGTGGGGAAGATCTTTAATCACATTAACAATACAAATATATATATTATTTCTAGTTAAAGAAACTTGTTTTCTGTATTTTACTCCTAGTAAAGACTCTTGGTTGATAAAGGCAAGATTCAATCAGAGGCACTTAACTATACTAAAAGAAAACAAACAAAAGATCCTACTTAGCTTGCCCTTACAGACAATAACAAAATATGCATAAATAGAAGCATATATTCAAATAAACAAACAGCAAAACTATGGATAGCCAATAAATATATAGTACATACATGATACTAGCACATGAACAACTATATAATAAAAAAGTATACTCAAAACATACAGTAATTAACACGAGCAGCAATTAAATGCAAGATACAAACTATATAGGCAAACGATAGTATTTTCACCTGCCTATATATTGTTTTAGGCCAACCACTCTATTTCATTGGTTGGGGAATGGCCAGATCTGCAAATCAACTCAGAATTCATTACCACATAGTAATAAAAAAAGAAGGAAAATAAGTTTATTTAGTTGCAGGAGAAGATACATTTTTAAGACAGGAGTTTAATGGTACTGAGCTCAAATTGGATTCAGCTCCTCTCTCACCTCTAGGAAGCATAACCAAAAGAAAGTTAGACGGCACAGCTAGAGATTTTGTTAGATCTGAGGAGCAGTGTGCCCTGGACTGGGTGTGGCATATATTTCTCTCAGACTGGGCAAATCTCATCCAATCTATGGGTTAAGCCTTCTCTCCCAGGTGCTATTCAAATACCCCAGGTCTGTTTTATTTCCAAATTTGGCCATCTAATGGTTGTTTTCCAGCATACATGTTATAAGTGCCCTTCTTATTTTACCTGACAGGTTTCACTCACTAGGATCTGATACTACAAGCAAGCTGGCATTGTCCTAAGAGGTTCACAACTATCTTTAGTAATGACCTTAGGAATTACCTGCCTCATAACCACTAGTAGGTAAAGACAGTGCGTGCTGTAATTAGAATGAGGACCAGAGAAGGTGCACAAAGCCCACAGTTTGGAGGTCAAGATCTTATGGACTTCTTGAGTAGTAAAGGCTACAGGAAATATACTGTCTATTTTCAAGAGTGACGGTGTAGCATTTTCCTCTTACAATGATATGGACCTTACCTTCTTTTTCAAGGGGAGTTAAAGGCATAATGACTAGTAAAGCAAAGAGCTGGATTGGGAAGAGCTTTACAAACCAAAAAGAAGTTTTTACTTTATCCTTGAGGTAATGGGAAGTCATTGGAGTTTATTAAGTAGGGGATGATATGATCAGCCCTATTAGAAAAATCATGTTTTCAGGTGACAGGAGTATAGATTATAGCAGGGTGATTCCTGTGGCAGGGAGATCATATAGAAGACTATTACAACAAGTCTAGGCAAGAATTGGTAAGAATCTGAATTATAATTGTGACTCTATATCCAAATAAAAGGAGACAGATGTAGTAGCAGATTGGATATGTGGTTGAATGAGGGTAAGGACTTGAGGATAACAGGGAGATTATCCAGTTAGGTGCCTGGGAGAATCCAAATTTCATAGAATAAATCACCTTAATAAACTTGGACACAGTCAAAAGTTCACACCCAAGAACCTAGAAGACTACATGTGACCTCAAGGTCATAGGTTCCCCACCCCTGACCTATCTAGTAAGAGGGAAGTTTGGAAGAAGGGAATGTTTGTGGGAAATATGAGTTCCATTTTTGAATAGACTGAATTTGAGAGGTCTACAGGATAAACAGTCCAAGATGTCCAAAAGGCAATTGTTGATGTGGGACTAAAGGTCTAGAGAGATATTATGGGGGGATATATAGACCTAGAAGTCACATGCATTGAGATGATAATTGAAGCCATGGATGCTGTTGAGTTCTCTGAGAAAGATAATGTAGAAGGAAAAAAGAAAAAGAAAGTCCAGCACAGCCCTGAGGGACATGCATAATTAATTGATATGACACATAAAGAATCAGTAAAGGAGATTATGATGGAGCATTCAGATGGATAGGAGAAGAATCCGGAAAGAAGAGTGTCACAGAAGTTTAGAGAGTAGAGAGTTCCCAGGAGAAAAGATAATCAACAACGCTGCCAAAAGGTCAAGCACAATGAAACCTAAGTAAAGGCCATTAAATTTGGCAATTTAAGAGACCACTGGTAACTCTGGAGAGATTAGTTTCATTTAAATGATGAGGTCAAAAGTCAGATGGCATAAAGTCCAAAAGAGTGTAAAAGAAATAAAAGCAGAAACATCTAGGATAGATGGATTTTGCAAGAAGTTTAGTCAAGATGGGAAAGATAGAATGATAGGATTAGATGAAATTTTTTTTTAAGGACTGGGGAGACATAGGTGTGTTTGTAGGCACTAAGGAAGAAGCCAATAGATAGGAAAAGACTGAAGATAAAAGAGTATACTACTGAAGGGTGAATTTAAAGGAAGGTTCAGTATGCTTATATAAGGGTTGACCTTGGCAAGAAGAAGGTTCACTTACATTTGACACTGGAATAAAGGAAGAGAAAGTGGGGAAAGATTTCAAAAGAGATGAGATGAACAGGAGGGGGAAAGGATAAAATGGCTTCAGTTCCTTCAGTGAATTATGAGTCAAGATGACAGCAAAGAATGAGGAAAAGGAATGCCATCAGAGGTTGGAGGAGAGAGATCAGAAGGTTTAGAACAGACACTGTAGAAAGAGACATAGTGAATCAGCCAAAAGATGTGTGTATAAACTTAATATACGCCATGTTGCTTTTAAGTTCTCCCATCAATTTTTGTTGAATACCTTACCCCAACAGCTAGAATCTCTGTGTTTTTATAAAATTATGCAATGATGTTCATTTGCTTCTTCACCTGGAATATGCAATCTGTTGAATTGATCAAGTTTTCTATCTTTTTAACCACCATCAAATATTTTGGTTGTTCATTTGTAATATAATTGGAAATATAGTGCTTCATTTTTTTCTGTCTATATGATAACTCTTTGGTAGTTTGATTGTACATCATTGAATAAGAGTAGTATCATCCAATCATAATTAATATCTCTCCAGTTTTTTAAGTCTGTCTTTATTCTGTAAATAGTGTTTTTAATTGTATTCATGTAATTCCCTCATCTGTGATTTGTGAGTCCTTGTCTGGGAGTCTAGACTTACTGCCCATTCTGCAGTATTGTCTCATCCTCTAGCCTGCTCTATCTCTATATTGGCTGTCTAGCAAACTGGGGGTGATGATAACTTGCCTGAACTCATCACTCAAAGGACTGTTGTACAATAATTTCAGTCGTCTAATTTTTCATGACCCTATTTGGGGTTTTCTTGGTAAAGATACTGAGTTGGTTTGCCATTTTCTTCTTCAGCTCATTTTACAGAAGAGGAACAGAGGCAAACATGCTTAAGTGACTTGCCCAGGGTCAGACAACTAGTAGGGGTCTGAGACCAGATTTAAATCAGGATGATGAGTTTCCCTGTCTTCAGGCCTGGCATTCTATCCACTACATCATCTAGTGTATGCCCAAACCATCCATACCCTCCTCATCTCAGTGATCCTGAATTACTAAATATCGTTAAATATTTCTGATTCCCTCTCTCCCGTTACCCCTTCCTTTATTCCCCACTCAACCTGACCCCACACTGACTCACTAAAGATCCACTCAATCTTTCCACAGTGCTCTCTGTAATTACATAAGAAATAAACATTTTTTTCATCTTAAAATTTTTCCTTTCTCATTTTTTCCATCTTTTTGTAATCATTGAGACTTGACTCCCTCCCAATGACATGGCATCCCTGACCACTTTTTCCAGTACTGGTTGTACTTTCATTCAAGGGGTATGCTGATTCACTGGTCATGGTGCTGGAGTCAGAATGTCAATGACTCCCCATTGCTACTTCCAGACATTCCCTCAACCACCATCATTCAGTAACCTCTCATCTTTTGAAGTTTGTTCAATCCACATTTATCACCCAATCAGGATTCTGATATCTGTTATCTACCAACTTCCAAATCACTTTCCTTCTTTCCTCAGTGAATTCAGTGCCTGGCTTATGTCTTGTTCCTCTGTAACACCTTCCCTCATACTAAAGGAATTCAACGTACATACTGATATCCCCTCAAACATACTAACTTCCTAGTTTTTTAGTTTACTCATTTCCCCTGACCTGCTACTTCACTTTACTTCAGGCACACATGGTTATACTCTTCATCTTGCCATCACCCAAAAGGTTTCACTTCCATGTTCATGAACCCTGAAGTTCATTTATCTAGTCATCTTTTTTCATTCCACATTTCCTTCTACCTTACAATCCCTAAACTCTGTTTTTCATTATCATTATGACCTCCAATCTCTCTACCCCTTGTTCCTTTCCTGAGCTATCACCTCTGCCCTGGTATGATCCCCTACTATGCCAGTTCAACTCAGTATTATTCTCTTATCAATGATTTTTCCTTGTCAAGCCTCAGAATTGGATTATACCCACCATGTGATATCTTTGTTTCTACACATATGTTACTGAATAAAAGTGGAAAAAAATTACAAAATCAAGTGGTCCACTACAAATTTATATTATGTAATCTCAAATGAGCCCTCTACATAGCAAGGTAATCCTTTTACATTTCCCTAATGGATTCTCAGTGCCACTCATGACAGTGACTTTCTCAAACCTTTAATCCTCCCCAAACTTCCTATGATTCCTCTTTCACCCATCTCCCCAGATAAAATTTAGTTTCATATTTCAATGAAAAAAATTGAGTCCATTCACCAAGAGCTCCCTTTTCTCCACTCCTCCTCATCTCACATCATTCAGATCCCTTCCCCCAATACCTCCTCCTTCACTCCTGTTTGGTACTAAGAGGCAGAGCTTCTCATTGCCAAGGTAAAAATTTCTTTACATGAGCAAATGATTCTATTCCAATCCATCTTCTCCATCAGATTTTCCCTTCTATTCATCCCCACCACCTCATTAATTTTCAGTCTTTCCTTGTTGAATGACTACTCTCCTGTCCATGTCTCATCCATCCTCCATTTCTTGATTCATTCACTCCTGCTAACTTGTGTCTAAACTCCTTGAGAAGGCCATTTACAAAAGATATCACTATTTCCATTCTTCTCACTTTCCTCTCTGAGGTCTATCTTCTGACTTCATCATTAAAATTTAACTGTTGTTTCCAAAGTTAGCACAGGTTTTTTAATTGCTACATCTACCCTCCTTCTTGACCACTTTATAGCCTTTGACACTAATAATCACCCCCTTCCCCTGAAGAGAAAAATCTCCCTCTTCTCTCTAGATTTTCAAAACATTTCTCTCTCTTGGTTCTCCTGTCTGACCTGTCCTGTTTGGTCTCTTTTGATGGATCTTCATTCATGTAGGTGTTCCCCCAAGGCTTTCGTCTGTACTATTTCACTTGATAATATCAAATTTTATGGATTCAGTTATTATTTCTATGTAGATAGTTCTCAGATATATTTATCCAGTTTTAGCTTCTCTCCCTGATCTTCAAGACTGCCTATCAGGCTTCTCAAACTGAAAGTCCCATGGACAGCTTAAACTCAATATATTCAAAACTTAACTCACTACCTTCCCATCTCCCCCCAAAACATCTCTCTTCTTAACTTTCCTATTACTATCAATGCCATCATCCTCCCTGTCATATAGGCTCACAACCTAGGTATAATTTTGACTTTTCACTCTAATCAGTTGTCAAGTGCTACTGATTCTACATTTACAACACCTCTCAAAAATGCTTCCTTCTCTCCTTTGTTATTTCCACTACCCGAATGTGGACCTCATCACCCTACTCTTAGACTATAGTAATAGACTCTGTTTCTGTTTTCTCCTAATTTCAGGCTATCCTACACTCATCTTTTAAAATGGTCTTTCTAAAAGGCAAGTCTGATTTTAGATAGATAGATAGATACATAGAAAGATACATAGACATAGACATAAGCAAAGGCATAGACATAGACATAGCTATAGATATGAAATCTTGGTTGCACACAGTTGCTTGCATATTGCCCTCCATTAGATTGTGAGCTCCTTGAGAACAAGGACTATTTTTGCTTTCTTTGTATCCTCAGTGCCTTATACATAAAAGGCTCTAATAAATGCTAATTGACTCAATTTGGCTTGTTTCTTAGTAGGTAGTGTCTCAAATATTTTATACATCCTGCCACCATTTTGCTTGGAATTTGTCTTTCTTTCACTGTTAGCTTTTAGCAGTAATATGCAGAAAGGCTGATGAGTTATATGGGCTTATTTTATATCCTGCTACTTTGTTAAAGGTTCCATTTTAATTATTTTTAGTTGAACCTCTTGGCTTTACTCCTCTGTTCCTCCTAAACCTTCTGGCTCTCAAGATTTCATTCTCTGCTACATCAAGGAGCTTTCTTATTCTGGAAGATTATTTCTCCCAGTAGCCTTTTTAACATGAAAGATTACCTCTCCGTGGCTACTTTCTTTGATTAGTCAGTTACAGTTCCATTTTAAAGAAAGTACTCAAGTCAATCATGTTCATTCCATTCCTCTCTGTTTCCGTCTTCACTCTCTGGATTTCTTTCATAGCCATGCCCTCACTTAGGCACTTTTCCTCTCCCCCGACTTTTCAGCTTTACTTCATGTGTTTTCTTCCCTCATTAGAATGTAAATTCTTTGAGGGCAGGGGCTGTCTTTCTTTTTGCCAGTGTTTGTACTCCCAGCAGGTAGCACAGTGCAATACATAGTAAGCGCTTAATAAATATTTTCTGAGTTGAAATACTTTGGATTCTTCTAGTAGACCATCATATCATCTACCAAAGGAAGAATTCTGTTCACCCTTTTATGATAGCTATTGCCTCAATTTCATAATCTTGCTTTATTGCAATAGCAAGCATTTAAAAAAATAGTGAACCACATAACAGCAATGATGATGGACATAGTCACATAATCACAGTGATAATGAGCAACTTTGTTTTACCCCTGATCATACTGGAACATTTCTCTAGTACACATAATGCTGCCTCTTGGCATTATGTAGCTACTATTCAACATACTGGAAAAAGGATCATTAATTCTAGGTTTTTCAATGTTTTTAACAGAAATAGTTGTATTTCATCAAAAACTTTTCCCTCATTGGTCAATATAATCATATAACGTTTACTATTTTTGTTATTACTATGATCTATTGTGTTTATAATTTTAATAATGTTGAATAAAATCTTCATTTCTATAAATTCAACCTGGTCATCATATATTTTTTTCAATAAGTTTCTATAACATCTTTGCTAATATTTTACTCAATATTTTTGCATCAATATTCATTAAAGATATTGTTGCATAGCAGAGGGTGGTAAACTATTACTAGAATTATGTTCCCTTATCATACTATTCATCCTCCTCTGAATGTGATCTATCTTTTCAATATTCCTCCTAAAATGAGATGTACACAACTGGACATGATATTTCATAGGTAACCTGACAAAAGTAAATACAACACTATCACTTTTCTTGTTCTTCACACAATATTTTAATTGATGCAGTCTAATATCTCCCAAAGGGCAACTAGGTGGGGCAGTGGATAGAACACTAGGCTGGGAATCAGGAGGGTTAACCTTCATGAGTTCAAATTACAGTGTGACAATGTGACTCTCCCAGCAATGTGACTCTTGGCAAGTCATTTAACCTTGTTTGCCTCAGTTTCTTTATCTGTAAAATGAACTAGAGAAGGAAATGTCAAACCACTCTTGTAATTTTGCCAAGAAAATCCCAAATGGGATCACAAAGAGTCAGACATGACTAAATAATAGTAACAAGATCTCCCTAACATTTCTGGCTACCTTGTCATGTTGACTTATATTAAGCAAATGTGTTAAATCCATCAATATTTTTCATATGAATGGTGATGAATGATGATGATGATAACTGGTATTTGTATAGCATTTTAATATTTGCAAAGAACTTTACAAATATTATCTCATTTGAGCTTCTCAACAACTCTGTGAAGTAAATGCTAATATCTTTTCCATTTTACAGATGAAGAAATGGAGGTAGACAAAAGTTAAATGTCTTGCCCAGGATTATTCAGTTAGTAAAGTTTCTGAGAGCAGTTTTTCCTGACTCTAGGTCCACCCCACTCTCCACTGTACCATCTAACTTTCTAAACTTTCTGTATTTCAGCAACTGATCATTTTTAGATGCAAATGAGAATTTATTTCTATTAACTGCTCTCTTGTTAACTTTAGCCAACAGTAACAGCTTATTGAGACCTTTTGAATCTCTTATCATCTTATGAATTATCTGTACCTCTAAACTTGATGAAACTCACTCATTTGCTTTGTCATAAATGTAGTATTAATATAAAAGTTGAACAGAATTGGGTAAAGTACAAAATTCTGAAATACTCCACTAAAGTCTTCCATGTTAACATGGATTCATTAATCTATATTCTGTATTCATCATTCAACCAGTTCTGAAAGGGCCTATCTTTACATCTTGTTCATGAAGATACTTTGAGAGACTAAGTCAAATGCCTTTCTAAAAAATTCAGTTCTACTATTTCCAGGACAATCCTCAAGATCTAACAGATATCTATAAAATTCTCTGCAAATGTTAAAGTGCTTTATAAATGTTAATTATAATTATTGTTAACAACTATTGTTATCAAAAGAATAATTAGCAGCCAAATAAGATGCCTATTTTAAATAAGTCTTAAATTAGTCTGGCATGACTTGTTCATGATGAATCAGTGCTAAACTTTATGGAGGACACAAAAGATATGAAAAAAATCGAAGTAATCAATAACTTTTGTGGATGTATACTATGAGATATTGAGCTTTAATACATCAAAGATCTTTGATCACATGCAAGGGTTTGTACCTTCTTCACAGATACACTCATCCATGTCCATCTTTCCTGCTTCTTCCTATTGTGTGTGGGGTCTTTTAATATCTTGTTGATATCTCTCACCAATGTGTCATTGGGGGTGTCTCTGTTAGTATCCACATTCTTGCTACACAACCAGCCTTCGCCTTTCCTACTTTTCTTACCATGTACATCTTTGATTATTTTATGCCACTTCTTACTTGAAAATAACATTTAGGAAAATGGGGAAGTCAACTAACAGCTAGCCCCACCACACAATCCTCCATTTCTCTTTAGATTGCCTCTAATTCTGATTGAGATAGAATATTTTTAGTATTTATAGGTTTTAAGTTGCCATAATTGCTGCTGCAGTGATTTCCAGAGCACTTTCTGCAGTGATATTCTAGGACAATTGTAAGATTCTTGATGACAGAGACTTCTGTGTATGTATATGTATCTTGTATTCCCAGTTTAAGCACATAGTGAGTACTTAGTAAATATTTGTTAAATTGAGTTAATAAAGTGATGTTGAATGTCTTCTTAACCTTTGCATATTCCTGATGCCCAACACAACACAGATTCTAGCAACCAGGATGGGACCACTCATAAGTACTTTAGTAAACAAATGAATACCCCTCTTACCCTGTAACCTAAGTATATCTGGGTTTATAGATGGTTGTTTTGAGGCACAGTAAGGAGTTTGATGTTAGCTAGCTAGCTAACTGATATTCTTATGTAGACAGAATATGCTTCTGTCTTGAAGCAGACAAGATATGCTCTGAAAAGAAGCATGCAGTACTCTGGACTGACTATCAGTGAGACTAAGTCATGCATGACAGTAATGCCCTAACCAACCTTATTTCACTTAAGGCAAGGAAATTTAATGAATTCTTAGGATTATTAAAGGTGTACTTCTCATTATCACTACTGATGGTTATTCAGAGATTTGTTTCACGAATGACCAACTGCTTAATAAGGGAATTATTGTTTTAGTTGCACAGCTGTCCTCTTACAGATCTCTTAAATGGAAAAATGCAGGATATTTCTGAATGTGAAATTCACAAGAAAATCCTCCAAAAGCACCCCTTACTTTAAAAAAATGATATTTATGATAACCCAAGAAAATGTCCTTCTTACATCTTAAAGGTACCTCTGCGTGCACTCTTTGATTTAGTGACACTGACCTCCAGGCTGTCCCATGAACAAGACATTCCATCTGTCTTGGCTCCAGATATTTTCTCTGGCTGTCCTCCGTTACTGGAATGCTATTTTTCTGCTCTGACCTCCCTGGCTTCTTTTAAATCCCAACTATAATCCCACCATCTACAGGAAGCTTTCCCCAATCCCTTTTAATTCCAATGCCTTCCCTTTTTGAATTATTTCTTGTTGATCTTATTTACAAGCAAGGTATATAGCTTGCTTTGTATGTATCTGTTTCCAAGCTGTCTTTTCCATTGCACTGTAAACTCCCTGAGGGCAGGGACTTTTTTGTATCTCTTCCTGTACCCAGTTTAAGAGTAGGTGCTTAATAAATATTGATTGATTGATCAATGAAATTGTCACCGAATGGCCAAACTTAAAAGAGCAAGCAACTTGGATAAATCAACAAACCTAAGTACCTACTACTATTAGTCATTGTTTAAACAAAAAAGCCTAAACAGCCTCTGCTTTCAAAGAACTTTCATTCTAATGGGGAAGACAACACATGTAAATTAGTACATACCAAAGGAAAAAAACACCCACCAACAAAAACAGAGTAGATTAAAAAGTAGCCTTAGAGGGGAAGGCACAAGTAAGTGTGGGGATTGGGAAAGGTCTCCTAGAAAAGGTCAAATTTGATCTGATTTTTCATGGAAGTCACATAGAAAAGAAGAGCTCTCCAGGCACGGAAAATAGCCAGCACAAAGAAAGAGAGAAGGGAAATGGAGTGCCATGTCTGAGGAGTAGCAAGTATGTCAAAATGACTCTACTGTACAATGAATGAGCGGTTAGGTGGCACACTGGATAGAGTGCTGGGACTCAAGTCAGAAAGTCTCATCTTCCTGAAATCCAGCCTCAGATACTAATTAGCTGTGTGACCCTTGGTAAGTCATTTCACACTTCACACTTGCCTCGGTTTCCTCCCCTTTAAAATGGTTTGGAGAAGGAAATGGCAAAACACTCCAGGATCTTTGCCAAGAAAACCCCAAATGGGATTATGAAAAGCTAGACACATCTGGGAAATGACTGAACAGCAAATGTTTAAAAAAAAAATAAAAAACTGGAAAGATGGAAAGGGCCAGGTTGTGAAAAGCTTTAAAAGTCAAACAGAAGAGCTTATCCTAGAGGTAATAGGGAGGCATTTGGGTTTATTGACTAGTGTAGTGACATGGTCAAACCTTTAGGAAAACGATTTTGACAACAATAGGGAGGATAAATTGTAATAGAGAGATATTGGAAGCAGAGAGTCCAATTAAATGTTTATTGCAGTGGACTGAGTAAAAGGTGGTTAGGGTCTGAAGCAGGATGATGGTTGTGTGAGTAGAAAGAAGGAGACCTGTTAGAAATGTTGATCAAGATTTGGAAGCTAATTAGATGTGTGGGGTGATGCTGTCCAAAGCAGAACGTTCTTGCTACCAGATTCCGCAAAACTAAGGAAATGAATGTTCCATAACATCTGCAGATTAGTTTGCACATGCAAACTATCAACTAGGCTCTGCTTACAGGTTCGGGAATGCAAATTTAAAGAGATCTAAGGTTTCACCTCATACCATTCAAATTGACAAAGACAGAAGAAAGAGGAAAGTATTGGCAAGAGGTTTGTAGAAGATACCTGTGAAGTGGTTCAGACACTGGATCTAAGTTTTGAACTATGAAATAAAAATAACTGCTATTCATACTCATTCTTCCAACAATCTCATTACTGGGCCTATGTCTCCAAGAAAGATTAAAAAAAGAGAAACAGTTCTCATAAATACCAAGTATTCATAATATCAGTTTCTGTGCTAGCAAAGTAATGGGTATTACTTAGGGAATGACTTTTTAAAATGTGTTATTTAGGTGGAATAGGATATTGTGAATCAAGAAATGACAAATATGAGGAATTCAGAGAAAGACAGGAAGATTTACATGAACTGATATGGAATGAAATAAGCAAAACCAAGAGAATAATATATGCTGTTGTCATAACAACATAAATAAAAAGATTGCTAAAAGAAGGCTGAATTTTGAGTAATGAAAAGTCAGGGAAAGTCCTAGAAAAGAGATATAGTTCTTTGGAAAGCAGGGAAAGCTAATGGAATATTATGGGATACTTAAAAGGATTATGTAGATTGACATAGTCTCTATATTGCACGTTTTCATTTATTTGCTTTTCTTTATCCCTAGGAAGGAGTTGAGTGGGAAGGTGGATAGGAAATAACTATGATGATAAAGACAAAAATATCAATAACTTTTTAAAGAACCCATATTAATTTGTCAATATGCAATAAACATTTATTAAATGCCTACTAAGTGTTAGGCACTGTGGTAAACCCTGGAGATACAAAAGTCAGAAGATATTCCCTCTTCTCAAGGAGCTCACAATCTAATGGAGACAACATGCAAACAACTATATACAAACAACACTAGGTATAGGATAAATTGGAGATCATTAACAGAGGGGAGGCTAAGGGAGATCAGAAAGACTCTCTATAGAAAGTCGGATTTCAGGGGAATTTTATTATACTAGACTCTCTTCAAAATGTCTCTAAATGCTGCTAGTTCTGGCCTAATTTTCTACTACAACCCCCACAGCTCTATACTGGTTATTTGCAATACAAAGATTGCTAAATTTCTGACAACTACCTTGGTTAAGTTTATATGGAATTTGGGTATAGAAACATTGGTGTCAACACTAACAATTGATTGTTGGAAAACATTAACCAACAACATTTCCTAGGTTTTTAATTGGTTATTCTAGATTCAAAAAGAGAAGACCTGCTGAATTGAGCAAGACCTGAAGGCTTGCCTCAGTCATCTTTATCCAAATTTTCTTCAGGATTTAGAGAAAAGATTATCACAGATAGATACCTCTGATTTGTGTGCAAGTATTATTTGGACATTTAAGCATAACTAATATACTAATATTTATGGTCTATTTATTCTGTTTAGGAATGAGACCAGGTCCTACCCCTAAAAAGATTATCAGAAAGTCTATGTCATAGAATATTCCAAGTGTAGAAATGGACCTGTAATGTCTTTCTATGTTAATCCATTAAAAATATGCTTATCCAGGGGTGATTTGTTAGCTTGTAAAATTATTTAAATGTATTCTCTAGCATAGGAGTTCTTAGCTTTATTGTGTCACAGCCAGGTGAAACCTATATACTTCTTAGAGTGTTGTTTTTTTATTTTGAATTCATAATTGAATGAAATATTAGATTTCAGTTAGCAGTTGATAAAAAACTAAGATGTAATTGTTTTATCTATTCAAGTCATAGACTTTTGAAATCTATACACAGCTCTAGAGCTACCTTGCATTCTATTAGATTAGAAGCTTCTTAAGGACAGAGAATGTGTTTTTCGTTGTTGAACATCTAGTTCCTTGTAATTAGACGGATTTAATGTGTGTTGATTTGAATTGAATTGAATGCTTGCTGGGTAAAAACATTGTTAGCTTAAATGAGGAAGGGATATATGTGTGTGCTAGGAAACACTATGGTTCTATATAGTGATGAAGGGTTTCTTAAATATTAAGTTAGATGTATCTTCCATAGACACTGAGTTTCTTAGTTTTTTCGTACACTGAACCTGCCACATTTGAACCTTTGTGAATTTCCACAGTCAAATCTACAGTGATAAGGTCATGTTTGAATTCCTACTTGTCCCTTGCCAATTAATAACACCTGACAGAATAAGTTTGGGATTCCCTAGCATAGACTTTAAGGGCTTATAACATAAACCTTTGGTTATGAATTCAGCTATACTTCAGAAATACAAGATACTCTTGACAGTAAATGTGTAGTAAGCCTCTTTATTTTAAATAGATGATCAATGCTAATATAATTTGAGTCTGGCTTCCCAGAAGCCAACATGGATAGGAATTTTATTTTTAAATCCAAAATTAACATTGCTCCCATTTTCCAAGGAGTGAAAATAAATAATAATGGATTCACATTTATGTTTTTCTGCAAGGTTTACTAAGCATTTTACATGCCATTATTTCATTTTATCCTCATAACAATCCTGTAAGACAGATACTATTACAATTCTCCTTTCACCACAGGAAAAAAGACTAAGGCTCAGAGGGGTTAAATGATTTGCCTGGGATCACACAGCTAATTAAGTACCTCAAGAAAGAGTCTAACCAAATCCCCTCATTTCAAGTCCAGCATTCTATCGGGACATAGCTGGAGGGCACAGAATGAGTCAGTAAAATTAATGGGAATGATTTTAGAAATTCTTATTATGTCACATTTTAGTTATCAATAAAGGAGGTGTATGTGTGTGTTTATATGTGTGTGCATGCGCTCAAAAAAGAGAACTTGTAACGTAATTCTGTCCCTAAGACGGATAAAGGTAAATGATTTTCTTCTTGATTTCTCCACCTCGTAATTTAATAATTATTGTTTTGATAATTGCAATAATTGCAAATTAAATAACAGGGGAAATGTGCATAGCCACCCTCTGCTCAAACCCCTGTCGATGAGTGAATTCTTACTATCTAAAACGTAAAAATAAAACCAGAGTTTTCAACTAATTCCATTTTGCCAAATGGGGAAAAAAAAACAACAGTGCCACCCTGGTTAGATGC
Organism: Potorous gilbertii; assembly: GCA_028658325.1. NCBI lineage: Eukaryota > Metazoa > Chordata > Mammalia > Diprotodontia > Potoroidae > Potorous > Potorous gilbertii. The sequence continues at coordinate 451,446,852 of CM053769.1, forward strand.
TTTAGACTGGGTTTAATTTTCGCTCACAGCTGTTGCAATTAGAAAGTGTACTTAATGGAGTGTCATGTTAATTGTTTTCCTGAGTTAACCAATTTCTCCATTTAATTGTCAATTGATTAACCTATTGAAATGTTAAGTGACTCAGTTTCCTTACAGAACAAACAACAGCAACACATTGTAGCTTCATCAACTGGAGGGAAGCCCTCATTTGCCCAGATTCAATGTGCTGGTATTTTTCTACACCTCCCTGAGCTTTTAATTAGATGAGCCAATTTTACATGTATTTGTCTGCTGGAAAGGTTATCAGTATTGGAGCTGACCTGCAGAGGCAAGGTTGAGCCCAGCAGCTTTAATAGAAAAGGTTTTCAGCTATTACTGCTGTAGTTGATTGCATTGTAATGCTAATTAACTTGAGACTTTGCCTTCCTCAGTGTCTTTTTTTCCTGTAGCTTTAACTATGCAATGAGATGTTTCCTCTGTCATATATATGCACTTATTAAGCACTCATTGAATTCTAATATGCATGCAAATTGTCAAGAGTTTCTTAAGGCTAATACTACACTATTTAGATTGTGGTGCCATTAAATCAGTACAAAGATAGTGCCTACAGCACATTTGTAAGGTTCTTACCAAGAAAGAAAATGGGATCCCATCAGTCCTAGACTTTTCCTCCTTTCTTTTCATGATGTTTTAGCCTAAAGGCTCTTCACAAGTACAAAGAAGAAACAGGAAGATTTCGTTTAAGGAAGGGAGGGTAACTGACTAAAAATTAGGACTTGGATTGTAAAATATTCTTCCAACTTGCAGTGAAAGATTTTTTTTTTCATTTCAGGGGCCATATTAACATAAAGTCCTTGTGCCAGAGCTGGCTAAATTCTTCCGCATCTCATCTCTCACACGCTCTGGTTTGTTCATTTAAAAAAAAAAACTGTATGTCACTATTGTTTAATTACAAGACAATCTACAACAATGGACAAGCATTGTCATCATGGATAATGTTGGTAGCAGGCAACTGACACAAAATGATTGCAAACCTATGTTGGACTCAATAGTCCTTTAGAGGATTTCTCTCTTAATAGTTCTAGTTCATTCATGTTTGATTCAGCACATTTGTTCATAAAGAAGGCACAGATTAGAAGAGTTCCAGGGTGGGTTAATAACGCAACTGAAAATGGCCGCTAGCGTTTTCAAAGCGTGTTCCTGCAGCCGCTTGGGTGCTTTCTTCAGTTTGGCTGCTCTGTAGCTTCAGCCCAGTTGGTAAACAGCTTAAGTCCAGACATCTTTTCCTTCTCTGTGCGGGGCGATTGAAATAAAAATGCATATAAGTGGCCACTGACTGGCGCTGGCCTAACAATAGCCTGTAACATTATGCAAGGGTATTTACATAGGAATAAGGCTTCAGTAAAGGAGATGGGGCAATTAATGACTAGGCCCGCGCATATAGGGAAAGTTTGTCCAATCTTTTCCTCAATAAAGATCTTTTTGTAAAGTGCTATGGAAACTCATGGAGGCCCCCAAACAGATTAAAAGTGAGCCTTTGGTGGGACCACTCTCTCCCTCTCTCTCTCTCTCTCTCTCTCTCTCTCTCTCTCTCTCTCTCATTGGAAATTAAAAGGCTGGAATGTATTTGAGATAAACATTTAAAATTAACAGGTTGTCATGTGTCTTGATCATTTCAGGTAGTTTCATAAACCTTGGGAAATAAGTGAATTAGGACTTTTCAAATCTCATGCCTTTTGTCTTTCTGCATTAGGCAGCAAAGTGAAAACTGCTTCAAAATAATTGTCCTCAACACACTTCTGCCCTGTGTGCTTGAAATGAAAGGTGATGTGAATGAAAATATTTTAAAAGTTTGACCTTCCCTTCTCTCCACATTCCCTTCCCCTCTCCACCCTCTCCCCCCCTCCCCCAAATGTGACAGGAACGGAGAAAATTGTTCTGCCCCAGGCTCTGGAGAGGCAGATAGATACCTGAGCCCTGGGAGTTAGCTTGCACATTCAACTGCAGTAAAAACTAGGTTGGAGCTGAGGGAAAATCCGGGCATGGAAAGTTTATTCTGATGAGGCATTAGTTCAACTCTAGATCCCTGCAAGTTCCATTCCAAAGAGAAACAAAATATAGAGTTAGTTATCATAACAGGAAAAACCAAAATGCTTAAATGTAAATTTATGCTGTCCCAAGACTATTGTCACTGACATTTTATTTAGAGGTGATAATTTTATGACCGTACCCCCACCTGTAAAACACATCTCAGGTAGTTTTTTCATCCACTGTGAGTTTCTTATCAGAACTCACTGTCTGCTTCTATCCCTGGCCAAAAAGCCCTACTGTTACAACTGTCATTATCAACTACCAGCCCTGTATATAGAGTTCTCTTTAATGATCTTCCTCTAGGGATGATGCTCTGCACCTGCTTTGCAATTTATAGTTTTGAAGAGTTAAATAAAGGAACTAAGAGGTTAAGGGACCAGGGTCAAAAGCTAGGAGAGGTCTAAGGCAGAATTTGAATTCAGAGCTGCCTAAGTCTAAGGCCAGCTCTCTAATATTCCAGGTTCTTTCCCGATGCTGCTGTGACTGCTGCTATTCTCTTTCTATGGGTTCTGGAATAGGTTGCAATCATTGATATTATTCTTTTATATTTAATATTTTTTGGACTACTACACAGGTGGATAGAGTAACGCTTTTTACAGCTGAATAAAAATGTGTAGGATGGAAGCTTATTCACTGTGGGCTCACTGCAAGCCTCCTTGGTACAAACTGTGTTAACAGACAGAACTTTATGAATGCTGTTCCTATATGTTTATGATCTCCTCTGCTAGGTCTCTATAGATTTTGAAATTTTTTTTATCCCATATAGCATGGAGATGATGAGTATGATGACATCTAATAAAAATGTTGTTCTTGAGTTTTCATAGCTAAATACTGTGTCTGCAAGATTATGGGCTCCTATTCAGTCTGAAATAAGGGGTCTGTTTCAGTACAGTTAGGATTTCAATTCACACTATATTTTGATATCTACATTTGCATCACAGGCACTTGTCATTTGTCTCTCTATGGATTAGACAGCAAGTTTCTGATGTATAGTTCTAACCATCAGGCCATGCATGTCTCCCTTATTGTTATCACTAAGTATCCTCATAATTAACATGTTACACTGACTATTAAACTTTCAACACTTTACAAATAGTTGTATCATTTAAAAGATGCCTGTACTTGAGTTAAATCCTTGAATTTTACTCCATGCAAAAGATATTTTCTGTAACAACAAAACTCTGACAGGAAATGTATGTAAGCTTGCCTGGTGGCACTTGTCCTATCACCAAAGGAGATAACATGCTGGGTTTTTTGGTTTTTTTTTTTTCATTAAGTTGGTTCATAAAATACTCCACACATAAGGAACGGGTAAAGTAAAATCTTTATAAATGTTCATAATTCATGATGTGTGTGTGTGTATGTGTGTGTGACAAAGAAAGTGATTTCAGTCTCAGCCCTGAAAAATAGCAGAAATCAATTCCTCATTCAAGGTTATTGATCAGTACTAAATTAATTAGACTCCAAGGCTTATGGCAGTTGATAAGACAACTTGTTAATTTAGTCAATGATAGTGTTTTCCCTAAAGCAGCAAATATCCTCTTCTTTAGAAAAGGCATTTCTAATACTAGCTATCAATCTGATTTCTTTTTCCCCTCCTTTTTTTCTGGGGGTTAGATGGAGACAGTGGGGTAAAGCATTAGATAATTTTCAAAATGTAAGTGAAGCAAAAGTTATATAAGAATAACATATTTATTGACATTTATGATCTTTTGCCTAATGTGGTCACCCAATGCTGTAAAGAATTTAGCAAGTTAGTAACCCTACATTATGTTCTTAGGTGGATTTAGATGAGCCAAGGACATGATGTTCATTTGAAAGGGGAGAATACTTCTAAAACATGCGTTTGCAATTGGCAAATACGTGTTGCTTTTGCTTTCCTTTTAAACTTGCTACCATGATGGTCATAGTCAATAACAAAGACATTTGCCCTGTCGGTTATGCAAACTGTGAATGGAATGAAGGTATCCCAGAATGCCCTGAACATGGGGCAGTACTTCCTGCTGGCTTGGAAGGACAAAAGGACAAAGCATTAGAAGTGTAGGGGTCCCACCAACAGCTCTTGGAGGCAACAGTCTACTATCAGCAGCACTCCAACCCTGTGAGAATGCTAATAAGCCAGTGAAGGGCCCAGCTTTCTTGCCATAATTCTATAGTGCAGTCGAGGACCCCATAGTGCTCACTAAATAAAGACAACTAATTGAGAATTTTTTGCACATTTTGCCCAGGGGACTTGTTGTTCACTCAATTCATTGGGGAGAATGTACCCCTACTGACAAGAGGACCTGATTGTTTTGGCAGCCTCCATGTTACTATTTCCTGGGTCTAGGTCTGACTTTTGAAGTATGACAAAAATGTTTAATTTTGATGTTTTTTAATTAGGTTGCTGTGAATTATTTTAGCCTCTCAAAGAATAAGCCATACAGTGTTCATTTAAAAAAAAATGCTGGCAGAATTTCTTGAATTAAAGCCTTGTTGGGTTCTTTTCCTTGTTTTTTTTTTTTTTTTCTGAACTGCATTTTCTGTGGTGAGGTCTACATTTTTGTTTCTGCAGGTGACACGTTGATTGAAACTAAAATTAATAAATCAACTGAAAAGCTCACACCTACAGTTCACAGCAGGGCCTGGAAAACACGGTTATAAAGGAAGCTTTATGCCCTCGTATAAAGAAGGAATAAATTACAGAAGCACTTGTTGCCCTTGGACTTGATTTTGCTTTGCAATCTGGTATCTTATTTTTGGAGGCTTATTGTTAATCAACAGGTTCCTTGTAGCTTTAGCAGGTGACTTTGCTATTAATCTCCCATTTGACCATTATAGCATATTAATGAGGTAGGCTTCTAGATGTGGCTCTATCTTCTGACCAAGGAATTAGTTTAAAAACTGCACTTTTTACTCAATGGCTTGCAGTTAGCAATGTTGCAGACCAAATGCAAAGTAGCATTTTCTACAGCTTGTGTAGTATTAAAGAGTGTTTTACTGACATTGTCTCTTACTGTGCCTTTATTCTCTCCTATACTTATTTCTTCACCATGGAGGGTTATTATAAGACTTACTAGTCCCTGTTCCATTTTTTTTTTAACAAAATAAAGAAATTATATATAAATAACAAAATGATATCCCTTTTTATTAATGTGCACCTTCATTTTAATTAAACAATGTCAGTGTTCTTTGGAGGTATGCTTGGATTTAAATTATGATTTGGGAATGCCAGTGGTTGAACACTGCTCACCAGAATTAGCTTAATAAATGTCATTACAAGTGTAGGAATTTAACTATCCACATTCAACTTAATGAAATTTAAAATGTTAAAGTTTGACAAAAGAAGGTAGTAAGAATACCTAAAGGCTGAGAATTTAAGGCTTAAATTGGTGTTTACAAGCATCTACCAAGCACATGATGGTACGAATCAGCCTAGACAATCCTGTATAAAGGAAGAACAGTCCTTTGGAAATTTGCAGCTACTCTGAAGACCAGCTGATTCACCTGCTTTTAGTATTTTAAGGCAGACCTGTCCATACTTCAGTCAGGTTTTCTTTCTAACAGCTAATGTATCAAACCTTTTTTTCCCTATTTTCAGCTTTTGCTTTATTGTATTTTATTATTAAGGATTCAGGTCAGTTGAGGCATCTGGATATCAGGGGAAGTGTCGAACTCACCTTTTCAAGCTAAACCCTAAAGTGTCTTCCTTCCATGGATTAACGTCAAAACTGTCATGTTATTTAATAAGGTATTTTCTGGTTGGGTTCTTGGGGGATTTTTTTTAAAGAGAAAAGTCAAAAATCAGTCACCAGGATGACACCATCGTTATTGACAACTTCTTCAGATTTGACATAATTCATGAGGCATTTATTTTTCTTAAATTCACATTGACAACCAAACATAAAAGATTTTCTAGGGCTGTTCTTTTGATTGACTGCTATAAGATGGTGCTGGAGGTTGCAAAGAGTGCTGCTTTCTAAAGTTGCAATCAGAACTAGTTGCTTAGTAGAACAGTTCAAAACATATCCAGGTGCAGGTTTTTTGGAAACACAACGCCAAGGAAATTGAGAAATTCATTCTTCTGATAGTTATGAGGTGGTTTATTTCATCATTGTTACAATCACTAATAAGACAGCATGAACAAGAATCTTGCAAACATGGAGATGGTATGAAGAGATTGAGATCCAGATCAAGTGAAGACAGTACTCATTCATTAACATCATGGACACAATCAAATATGCCACATCACCACCATTTTATTTTAATACTTCAGGGATCTTCACTTTTGTCTTGATGGAGCTCCTTCTACCCATATATAAAACAACTCCTCTACTTTTTAGTTAAGAGTCTTAAAAAAAATTAAACCACTTTCCTGACAAACCATAGTTGAACCTTTCTGAGCTTAATCAGACTGATCTTTAGATGGGTACAAGTCCATCACTAGACCAGTACTCTCAAGTCTCTTCAGTTTGGTAAGATTTCTTAGAACTGATGCTCCACAAGCATAGTTTTTCAGAACCCAGAGTCATCTCCACACTACAGTGAAATGCAAGAATGGACTTTGGCTTGGGGAGTTGTTTGTTCATTGTTTTTTTTTTTTTTTTTTTTTTTACCATTTTACAAGAAATAAGTCATGAAGTTAAGAATGAGAAACCAAATAGTTATGTGAAAAGTATTGAAATGGGAATTAATTCAATTCCAACTTTGCTACCAACCACCTATGAGACTGATCCAAGGTGAGCTTGTTTCCAGTGGAATTTAGCTAGATGTTCTCTGAGACTCCAGCTCTGAAATTCTGGGTTTAGTCAAATCAATGGGTCTGATACAAAAGCATTGATTGCTGTTACGTAGTGTTCCCTAATTCTGTAAATATAAGCCAAAAGATCTTTTTTTTTTCAAATTATTTGACTCAATAATCAAAATGTAAAAGCCTGAATTAGAGGAAATCTGTTCTAAACTTTACAGAACTGAACCTTCATCTCACCAGTAATGTCAGTTTTAAGTGACACATACAGAATTCCTAAGCAATCTCCCCTAATTTTATGTTCTCATGGTGGAGGGGGAGGGGTAGAAGGATGAGAAAAGGCAGGAATGGGGGGGAGAGGGGATTGGAATGAAATTCCACATTAAAGAAGTGAGGGAGAAATATCAACTCTTGGATCCACCAAGAAAGAATTTTGATAGCCAAGACACAAACTGGAAAACTAGCTTCCAGTTTTTGCTCAAGTGGGGCTAACAGCCTCTGCTGTAATGTGTATTTAAAAGGAAGGGTAGTTAACTGTTGCAAAGCATTTCCCCTCCCCCACTTCTCTCTCAACTACTTAAAGCTAGGGAACTTTTCAGCTCTTTTTGTCTTTTCACAACTTCCCAAGATCAGACACATTTCTGCAATGCATATGCAGATTTTACCTCTTGTTACTTTCTCTAATGAGCTTTCACTTAATCAATTTGACAGTAGCCTTTATCCCCTCTTTTGCCTCACATCCACTAGGAAAGAATTCAGGGGGAAAAAAGTGTTAACAGATTCAAGGAGTATTAGCAAAATGAAATGGTGACTGCGCAACACTGGGTGGACCATAGAGGGCTTTTCTCTCTGCCATCTCCTCTGTCCTACACCCAAAAGCAGGACGCATGTCTATCAGTCCCGCCAGAAAATATCTATTCTAGTAGCAAATGAGAAATTAGTGGTTTTTTCCTTTTCACAAAGAGCACACTACTGCCACTTACCAAATGCTACTTTATTTTCAGTGTCTGTTATTCTATATTCTCTCTCCACTGCCCAGCACTTTTAGAAGGTTTTTAGTAAGGCCAGCCTTACTTACCTTGAGGCAAGTTGAGGGGAAGATGGCTTGAAGGCTTGCACCATCTTACAGTTCTGTTTGCTACTGTAAATGGACTGTGGATGATTTCAGTGAGCCTACAACGTAGGAGCTTACACTTGACATTCTTATTCCACTACAAAAAGCAGTTACTTTGTCCATACGTATCATAGTCTGTAAAATATTAAATCTAAAACAATAATAGCAGAATAGCAACATGTCCCATATCTATTTCTTTTTGAACACCATCAAGAGAGAGAATGAGATAAGTAGCAGCAACAAGCAATAATTGGTCTATATAACATTTTATGTTTTACAAAATACTTTGCATATATTATCTCAATTGAGTCTAACTCACTTTGTGAGGTACTTATCTCAGTTTATGAACTCATTTTATACTCCTTTTCACAGATGAGAAATCTGAGACCCTTTAACACACTGGAAATTGTTTTTGATTTTGATTTACAGATAAGAGGTTCAACTCTAGAAAATTTCATGCTGTAGCAACATGGCCAATGACATTTCAACATCCAAAGGTACTTCTAGGTTCTTGGGAACTTCTGAAAAAGAAAACCTAAGCATTCTTTCCCAAGCCCTGACATGCTTCTCATTCCTTTCCTTTCCTTTCCTGGTAAAAGGGGACCCAATAGTCATGGCAATGTAACAAGCCTCCCTCTACTCCGAAGTGAACCATCTTGAGGTGGGCAAAAGGTTTTACTTCTTCATTGATGGCATTTGGTGTTGTGGTGAGAAATACCCAGGGTTTGATTTTCCATAGTTTCCTGTGAAGGTAAAATAAGAATAATAAAAAAAAAATTAGTTGAACATTCCAGGTCCTTAAATAAAAATCTGTTCAGCCTTCAGAAAGGGTCATCATTTGCAAAACTTTCCAGTCTGCAAGAAAGCGTTATAAAAAAAGAAGCAAACGAGAAGTTCTCCTAAATTGTGTCATTCTTGGTGTGTAATGAAACATCTCAACACCTCTGAAATGTTGCAAATTCAGATCTTCTGACTTCAGAAATAGAAAACTGGGCTTCTTACTATGTTGCTTGACTCAGGATCAATTCAAAGCTTATGTTTTAAGTGCTTGTGTTAGGGGTGTGGGGATGGGGAGGGAGTGGTAATCCTTAAAAGGCACATGTACATCCTAGGAACAAGAACTGCTCTGCATGGTTTGGATTATGTCAGCATAGATGAATTGACTCTAAAGTTAGACCCTCCTTCTTAATAAGTAGACTAGGAACTATAGTTAATCAAGTTCCTTTTACAAAGAATAATCTGATAAGGAGAAGGGCTTCCAGTGGGGTTGATAGATACTCATAGGAATTCAGATTCAGTCATCTGCTCCCCCACCCTCACCCCAGCAGATAAGGGGAGAATGGTTTCTGAAATTCAGATTTCCTAGACTAGTGAAACTAAACAGAGGATTGGTGCCTTTTGAAAATCGCAAGAAAACCTGACTGGAAGGCAGAAGAATTCTTACTCATTCTCTGTGGTAAATAGTGTCAGTGTTGACCTGGACAGCATGAAATGCCTCCGTTATGCAGTTAGCTAAAGATAGTGGGTTAATGGAATGTACAAAAAAGTCTCGTGTTTCCCATAATTCTGTGCCTGTGGACTCTGAAAATTGACAAATCTTTCTTTAGATTTAAAATAGAATTGGGCTAATTTTTGTGAATGTTATTGTACTTAGGGTAATAATGTAGCCTTTCTCAGTTATATTTATTAGATGCAGCATAATGTAATTAACAAATGGGTAAAGTTATCTACATTAATTCACCATTGTCCTTCGATTCTTCAGAAACCTAATATTTGTAAATTTCCCATTTCTTGAAATTGCTTTAGGAATATGTTAGCCATTTGACCTGGCACCAAGACAGTTTCTTCTAATTGGACAAGAAGTTTGAATTAATGTTAACCCAAATACAGTAAAAAAAAGAAAAAGGCATTTAAATTTTGATAAAGATATAAAATTCAAAGAATAGAGTTCTAATAGGTTGCATTTTAGCAAAAAAATTGCTATTCCAAACTGCTGACGCTTTAAGGTTTTGTTTTGTTTTTGGAGGGATGGTGGAAATAAGTAATCTTTGGAGGGAGGGTACTCAAATAAGTAACCTTCTCTAATCTTTCTCCTCTGCAACCATTTACTTCCTCCTTAGCAAAAGTGAGGACTTTTAAAAAAAAGTCTGCTCAAGTGATAAAGGTTTATATGGAATTAGAGGAATAATTGAGCATATTATAGTTCTCCAATTCAATTGGTATTGAAATTTAAATATTTGGGGTCATTAATGATGGAGTAAGGGACCTCCCTCTAATTTTTATTTGATAAAATATTCAAAGATACCTTTATGACAAACTCGAAGTAGATTGAACTCTAAAACTGAACACCAAAGAATCATCTGTTGAAGCTGCCTTTTCTCAGTTGAAGAATCAAGCGCGTTTACTACTTCTCCCAAAATGATCAAATGAGAAGAACATCCAGCATTTATTTGTTTGGGTTTTGCATTATTCCACCCTCAGTTTTATTCTTGCTGCTAGCAAATACCCTCCTCACAATAGCACTCACTGGACTGGCAACAGAGCTCTGTCTTCTAATCTGTTTACAAATATGTATTGTGCCCTTCTTGTTTTAAAGCTAGAGTTGCCGTGTGATTGTCTATAACATTTTCTTGTGGATAATTTTGTTTTCATAACTGTCAGCAGTGTTTTGGCTATTTTGAGAATGTAGGACGGGGTTAGGGATTAGTACGAGCATTCTCCTTTCTGTGTATCAGAGCTGCTTAGCAGTAATTAATCAGGACATCGGGGTTTTGTGCTCCTGCTTCAGGTCATTTGCCTATGAGCAGCTCAAGCCTTTTACAAAGGCATACTGCATATGTTTCTGGGTACCTTTTTGAGAGAAGATTTAAATTGCCCAGATGAATAATACTTTGTTACAAGTGTTTTGCCCTAGGCAAAAAGGTTTTCTTCATATTATCATTGCCTGAAGCTGCAATCCTCAAGCTTGATATGACTGGTGTTATATCATCACATGGCAATGATGTAAGAACAGGACCCTCTGTGTCAGACAAATCTGGATTTAGGGGAATTATAGCAGATGTTGCAAAATGGCAACAGTTTAGCAAGTTCCTTTTATCCCACTGTAGGGAGGCAGGACTACTAAGTGTACCAGACAGAAGAGAATGTTTTCTTTGATCCTTTAGACTCTAGGGTAAGGACTTCACCAGTTAGAGAACATCTTTAATGATATAGTTATATGTCACTGATGGCTAAGAATACAAAATCAAGGGACCGATTTCCCAGTGCTTTTCAATGCCTGTGATTATATCTGTTGCATACTTCATAGGACCATTAAGATTTTCCTCATAGTAGTAAGACATTTAGTGTGATGGAAAAAATAAGCTTTTTTTTACAAGCAAAAATAGAGAAATAAGCTTTTTACAAACAAGAAAGAGGTTTTAGACTCTGGCAACCCCACCCACTCATGCCTATTATATTCACATTAAATAATATGGAAATGTCATCAAGAAAATGTAGTCAATACTATTTGTCAATAAATATACTTGACATATCATTTGCCAGTAATATAGCCAAATATATTCAATGATAAGATGCACTGCACTGTCAGTGTTATTGGATACATTGATTTAACAAAACTATTCTAAATCTTTAGTTCTGCTCTCAATTTATTTCAATTCTGTTCTAATACAATTAATTTATACATATACTTGAGGGAAGTATGTTCCAATGTGGTGGTGGTGGTGAAGGGGAATTGTGATGGAAGGGAATGGTATTCCTTGATCTTGGAAGTGAAAAAGGCCTCGTTAAGGCAAGCACATTTTTCAATTTAGCAGACAGTAAATCTGTATTTGGTTATTATGTGATTTGCATTTCGCTGGGATTTGCCATATTTCCAAAGCTATCTCTGAGTCTATACAACGTTCTGTCGGTGAGACTGCTATATGTGTCAAATGCAGAATACAGTCTCCACGATTTTGCAGCCACCTGCAAAAGGCAACACACACGCATGAAAATAACAGAGAAATAGTTTTCCCCTGGAGAAAGTTGCCCCATTGTGAAATAAGCACAATGAATTTGTTCTTTTTAATGCAAATGTTTTATTGACGATTTCCATTGGAGCATTAGACAGTGCAATATAGTGAGAACAACTGACCAACTTCTCTTACATGTTTCTGTTTTTTACAAAGAATAAGGAAAAATCAAGAGAAAAGAAATGGAGTGATCTATATGGATTTGCTCATACATGAGAAGTGTTTGGAGGTCCTTGAATATCCAGTTCAGTTGTTTGGGGTTTTTGGGGTTTTTTAGAAAATCACGAATTAAACCAAGAGCAAAATATTCATGTATACTTAAAGATTTTCCTGAGGAAAGTAAATTTTAAAAGAAAATTAATTGCCATCAGTGATGTATTGTTTGTTAAGTAAAAAACCTATTCATCAGAGTCATGTTTAAATATACACATTTCATATCATATTCACTTAGGAGTAGTATTAGCTTCTAAACGTTAAAAAAAAAAAGACTTTGTTAGCAGAAAAATGAAACATAGCTGTAAACACATGCATTGATGTCCAATGAACAGGAAGTACAGGAAGGTATCCTCAAAAAAAAAGAAAGCAATGGAAAATGCAAAAACTTGATGTTGAACTTTATATGATAGAAATGTGCAAAATTGTAACCTTATACTAGTTTGGGTCTCTGGATTGAATGATTATCTATGTTTTGCTGGGGTTTTTTTTAAATTAACCCTTTCATCACCAAGACCACATCTATAGTTAATTTCACATTTGATAAGAAAGTCGTGATTGGCTAAGTATTTGTAACACACACACTAGACATTAAAGGGGAGAACGGAAATGGCCTTCTGAAACATGCTGTGTTGAGAGACTGTTAAAAATGCCCCCCCTCTCTCAGTTATTTTGATGAAGGCTTTATCCCCCTTCTCTCTGAAATGGCGGCCATAGCTCAAACACCAGAATAATTGTATCTTTTCCAACATTCCCAATGCCATGCTTACCACACAGAATCAGGCAGCAATTCCCACACATACGTCGCTCCATTTAAGTGCAATTTGGAAGCACTTGCCACCACAGTGACAGTATCTGTTTGTTTTGCTATTCAGTAATTCACAGTTAGCCAAGAGGAATAGGAGCAAACAGTTCTTTTTCATATTTGCATGCCTGGAATTTGACTTTTTGATTCACGATTGTTCCCATTAGCTTTGAAAATTCATGTTTCTGTCTAGTTGCATGTTTTGCTTCAATGAGCTCAAATTATGCTCTTGACTCAAATATTATTACAAGTGTAAATACTTTGGAGATGTAAGTGTCTGCCACTGGTTTGAGGTGTTTGTTTTATTGATTTTAATCTGTCAAGTTTAAAATATGAGCAAACTTTTCATGTAGGGCTTTTGGCATTTGTTTGAACACTCCTGTAGTAATTGGAAATGCAACAATTGTTTAAAAGTGGCATTGTCCATGAAAAGATTTAGTGAGGGATGAAGAAATTTCTTGAACCTAAAGACATAATCTGGTGATCCAATTCTCCCTACTGTGTCCATTCCCGTGAAACTCCATTTACTTTCCCCTCTCCGTCACCAGCTCCCCACATCCCACCTAGCCAATCCTCTAGGTTTCCCACATTGTTTCCTCTTTTGTCTTTTCAGTCTAAACAGAAGAACAACAGACAGGGTTCTGAAGGGCAGGGAGCATCAGGAGCTGGAAGAGAATGGCTGGGATGAGGGTCAGAGTCCTGCCCTTACTGCCAACAGTTACTAGGGTTTGTGCTGCCCGGCTGAACAGTGTTCAAAGGCTTTGCTGGGCTTTGTTCCACTGTGTAGGGATTAGGCCTGGCGGTCTGAGAATTTGCCTTCTAATTAAAAAGGATAAAAGATAGAAGTAGCATTAGACTAAAACAGAGCAGTGATACTTCGCAGGCTAGTGTGTGTGTGTGTGTGTGTGTGTGTGTGTGTTTTTAAGTCACAAGACAACACTAGAAGTTGTCAGCTTGTTTTATTTCTTGGGTTTTCCACTCAAATTAAAGGAAAAAAAGTTTAGAAACTCTTCCCAGATGTTGTACATGGTGAATGAAAGCCTAATGACATGTAAAATATCTGCTGTTTACAGTAAGACTATTTTGTTTGAAGAGTTGGAGTCAACAGGGGGAATGTGGGCTGCTTAAACAGTCATCATTTTATTTGTCAAATGCTGGCAAGAAATTAATACTACCGAATTTGATTTCTGCCTTTTGTATGCCTGCATTTATCCTTTCAGTACGTGCTCTCTCTCTCTCTGTGTCTCTTTCTTCTTCTTCTTCCTCTCTCTGTCTATCTATATATCTATTATCTTCCTTTTAAATAGTTTACTCTCTGTTACACACACACACATACACACACACACACACACGCATCTTCAATCATTCCTCTAGCTATGTGGTATCTCAACCAGGTAAAAGTGGCAATTATAAAAGTGACACATACTACATAACAACCTGTAGCCATTTGATCAAGAGACCCTTTAATTGTTTCACATTACTATGGTTTATGACTTATGAAATTAGTGTTATAAGATGTCTTCATGACAGACAAATCCTAGAGAAGGTTAGAAAATTCTAACCTTCATGGTTAGAGAAGGTTAGAGAACTCTAACCTTTAAGGCTGAACAATCTCCAAATGCACTCATCAGGTAATGTGATTTTTGTCTCCAATTTTCCATATATAAACAGTTATATGAACACAGTACCAGTGTGACTGACACTAATTTAAAGAAATCAGAGGCTTGGTGTGCTCTAACAAGTACTTCAGAAACCCACTTCAACACATAGAAATTCTATTAGAGATGCTGATGAGATTATATAAATTAGTTCTATGTTGGGTTTTTTAAGACAAAAAAAAAAAAGCCAGGAAGAGTTCTGTCGAAGACTTCAGGGTTTTCAAAGCTACTGAGCTCAGATTGCATACAACTATAAAGGAACACTCTCTTGTTCCCACACAGCTCATGTTACGTCATGAAGTTAGAGGGCTAAATTTCTTATTTTCTCTTTTTTTTCCCCCTTATATTTTGTTGTTAGAGTTGCCCTATATAAACAAATGAATCAAAAAGTACCCATGGAAAGGAATTTTTATCTTTTGCTTAATAAAAAAAATAAGATATATCCATAATTGAACTAAATAAGAAATTTCACGCATGTAAGATAGTGGTTCTTTTTTAATGTAGATGGTTTTCAGGTGGTAAATTCCCATGAAAGTAAATTGTCCTTGGAAATAGATAACAATCTATTCTATATGGCATGTTCAGAAACATGGGGAGGGGTGGGAGGGTAGTGTTAACAGTTGACAACAGCAAAGAAACTTCATACCAACTAGCATGTAATCCTTTGGAATGTCTGTGAGTATTGTTTTGTTTTTTTTATTGAACTAAAGCAGGATAATATGTAGTTAATGTCTGAGCTTTTTGGTTCATCTGTAAAAAAGAAAAACAATGAAAAAGGGCATGGGTGTAATGAAGGTGCTATTACATCCGGGGGGAAAATGAAGAACAGATTTAGCTTATTATGTAGCTGTGGAAGATTTTAAAACTATAATTGTAAAATATTCCTTATTAATCAAAGTCGAAGCTTTGTGTAAAGGAAGAAAAAGTTCTCCGTTCTGAATTCATGGACAGTCAGGGCAATTTATGTTGTCGCAGTCCCTTCTGTTTTTGTCTTTTGCAGATGACCATTCCCCCTGCTGTACCAAATGTAGCAAAACTGGATCTGATAGTTCCACTCTAAGCAAAGACAATAATCTGATTTAGACATTAAAAGAACATCTGTGAGAATGACACCAGTAGGTAGATACAGTGAGTCAACTTTTTTTCCTCTTTGAGTCCCGGACTGTTCCTTAGCATTTAAAATGTCAGCCAGTAACTAAAAGCTAAATCATTACAAGAATGTAATTCACCGTATTTTGGCTTCTATTTTCACCAGCTTCTGAGTACTATATTGTACAAGAAAGAGGTCTTTGTTGTGTTTATAATATGTATATAACCTGGTGGGAAACAGAATAAAAAATGTGTATTATTTGCATATCTTGAACTAAAGAACCTGGTATGTGATTGGGTCTTGAATATCTTAAATTTAAGTGAGCAGCTTTAAAGTGCAATATTACTTTATTACGGTCCCGTAATTCATATAATGAAATCATACCGATAAAAAATTAAGGTCTTAACATTTACAAATAGAGCTTGATTTTGAACTCCTTTTAATGAAAACAGTAATTTGTAAACTGGCAAATCTATATCACTTTATTTGCTGACAATAGTAGGCTATTACATTTGCATCCTTTCATCTCGCCTTTGTGCAGTGAGTAAGGCACATTTAGTGTAATGGAAGTTACCCATCTATTGTAGACCAAAGGCAGAATAGGCCTCCTGGAAAAATACTCTGATTTCCAGACACAGGTGGAATCCCTATGAACCTCAGTAGGACATCCAAGTAGGGAACAAGTGTGTTGCTTGATGTAGCTTGATAAACTCTCCCAAAATTGTTATTTAGCTCAAACTTACTGGCTATTATATATAATTGGAAGGATATTGCTTGCTTATGGTTGAGTGGCACTAATGTAATAAGAATTATATTAGCCTTGACATTCCAGTGAGTCTCTCTCACAGAGTCCTATAGAGTCTTAAAAGACACATAAAACCACCTTGTGGTTTACATTTTACCCAAAAGATTGGAATAAGAGAGGGTGAGAAAAGGCTGCTTACCTTCTCTGTCCAAGGAATTCAGAGTATCAGCAAGGAGTGACAATGTACAGCTCCTTTTACCCCTTCTCCTCCCCAGTCACCCCTTTGGGATGTAGCTTTGGTTCTTCAGTCACAGAAGCCATATTAGCGATCTTCAACCTTCTTTAAGAAATACACTTTCAAAGAAATCTTCTCCCTTTATAAAACTGTTTGCTCAAATCTTGAACTTAGAAATTCTTGAACTTGAGAACTCTTGAACTCAGGGTCAAGGGTCATCTGCAAGGTAACCCCCAAGGCTAGGAATTCCTTCTTTAGGTCAAATGGATATCTATTTTTGCCACATTTTTCTTTTTTTCTTAAATTCAGATTTAATTTTCTTGTAACACCATATATTCCCTCCCTTTAAATTCTTTTTTCCAATTAATAAACAATTGATTTTTCTCTCCACCCCATCTCTTCCTTCTCCATTGTAAAAATAAAAACAAAACAAAAATCTTGCAACAAAAATGCAATTAAGCATATAATTAAGCAAAAAAAAAAAAATACCCATATTGGCTATATCCAAAAATGTACATCTCACTCTGCAACCTGAGTCCATAATTGCTTTGTCAGGAGTTGAGTAGATATCATACTTCATCCTTTGTCCTCTGGAATTATGGTTGGTTTTCAAGTCAATCAAAGTTCTTGAGAATTTAAAATTCTGCCATGTGTCTTTGCAGGAAATCTCAGTTACCAGGCTATTCTCATCTCTGGTGTTGGGAAGTTTCACTCTCAAGATTTCTCCCCTCAAGACATGTGCAAACATCTGTAGCTCCCATTTGCTTTTGACCCCAACTGGCATTTTCCAAAAGGATCTCCTGATACAGGCTTGTCTGTCTTCTGAACAGGAACAAAAGGAAGCACACAAGGAAAAATTTTTGAAAGCCAATTTAATCTGTCAACCTGCTTTTATAAACCAGAGAAGGAAAACTTCCCAAGCAAGAATCTACCTTCCTGAGTCCTAATCAGCCTAGAGGTAGCCCCAGTCACTGGGAAATAATCAGGAATTCTGCCTTCTTTCAGCAAGGTGCTGCTATTGGGCAAGCTCATTGAGAAGCTCCTAGAATCAGGCTCATGGCTTGTAACCTAATCAAATCTGTGGGGGAACTCCTCTGATCAACCTCTGCCCTTCAATCCACTCTCTGAAGAACTGAAATTGCCCAAAAAGCAAAGAGAAATTCTACGGTGGGTATGAGCAAGTTATTATATATTACACTCAAGGCATTGTGCAGGATAAATGATAAATTGTCAAATAAAATGGGCTCATCATGTGACAAGAGCAAAACGTAACTCATTGACAGCTGACATATTCCATTAAATTTCTTTCCAACAACAACAGAACACGAAACACAAGTTTGGGTAGACCACCTCTGGAGAATTTACAGAAGGGTACAAGTTACACAGTATGATGAAGGATGCATGGATTGCATCAGACATCATTGGAGAACAGAATCCACATCAATAAACCCACCTTGGAATATTGTAATCTACTACCTTTTGTGACAATACACTTATTTGTCACTTTTACGAGTGGTAGAGATAGATATCTCTAGCCATGCCCTTTCCTAGAATATTTGCCTTCCAAAATGGTAATATAATTTAATATTATTACATAAGTAAAATGAATTTTGGTGTAAAGATCAAGTGAGAATGTTGATTAGATGCTCTACAAACCTTAAAAGCATTCTAATAATGTTCATTGTTGTTATTACAAACTTTAAAGTAGTGTCATATCACAAAAATGTGCTTCGTTACTAGCTTACAGATATCTTGACTGTCTTTCTATATATTTGACAGCTATTATTAGATCATAATTAGATCATGAGTAGATATCATTTCAACTGATATTAATAAACCATTTTAAGATTTACAATGTACTTTATCTTCCTAGAATCTTGACTAAGTGGTCTGTCCCTCCCCACTACTGGCCACTTCCATTGGTAGAGTCCATTGTGTCATCAGGGACCCACTACCTCAGGACCCTTCATGATGTCGCTAACATTGGAGTGTTGGCATTCATGGAGGCAAAAGGCTTTGGGCAACACATCTTATGTACATTATCTCTTTTGGTCAACCTAACCAACACAACAACCTTGCGCAGTAGATGGTACAGATATTCTTTTCCCTGTATGACAGGTGAAGAAACTGAGACTCAAAGAGTTTTAAGTGACTTGCCCAGAGTCTTATCCGCAGTGCTAGAGTCAGGTTTTAAACCTATGTCTCCACTGGTTGCATGGATAGCATTTTCCTGCAAAACCATAATGGCTTCCTAACCGTATGTGGAATGAAATGAAACGTAGATATAGCTCACTTCAGAATGTTTCCTAATTTCTACATTGATGAATGTCATTATGTATCTGACAACCTAACTAGTCTGTACTTCTTTCTGGGACAGTATTAAGGCTTTTGAATGACAGAGGTAGCAAATGTGAAAAGAAAAAAAAAAGAAAATGAAAAAAAAGATCAAATATATTTGCATAAAAGTCAAAAGAAACATATTCAAAGAGAAAAGAAATGGTGCATTTTTGATGCATTCTCATAGCCTTCACAATGGAAACTCAGAAGGGAAATAAGAGAAATTGATGTTGACCTCTCTATTAATCTTTTGTTTTTGTTCAAGAAATACCAAAGGAACTCTGGGTAGGTAGGTGCAGTAGACAGAGTGCTTGGCCTGCAGTTAAGACTCATCTTCCTGAGTTCAAATCTGGCCTCAGATACTAGCTATGAGACCCTGGGCAAGTCACTTAACCCTGTTTGCCTCAGTTTTCTCTTCCGTAAAAGGAGGAAGAGAAGGAAATGGCCAACCACTCCAGGATCTTTTCCAAGAAACCCTAGACAACAATGAAGGGATTCTATTTCAAGAGCATCAGTAAGATACTTGTCTAAATTACATGTCACATGATTTACAAACGGAGTTTCTTTCACCAGTGAATTCACAGGTCTATACCAAACAGTGTTCTTTAACTGTAGTTGTATGTGCATTTTTTTCTTCCTTCCCTTATAAAAAATGAAATCGCAACCAATGCACATTACAAAGCACACACATCCACATGCACTTTTTTGTTGTTGTTGTAAATTCCTTATGTGGAAAATCCCTCCAGCTATGCAGAACAGATACTTGACTATATACAAGTTTAGAGGATACCCCAGGACACTGAGAGTTTAGATGACTCTCACAGTTACTCATCTAGAATGGATCTGAGGCATCCAGATTCCACTAATCTCCTATACCAAACTCCTTATAGATAGGCAGGCAGATGACAGACAGATAGTATGTGCGTATGTACATATAGGGACACACGCACACCCATATATATATATATATGGGTATGTATACATATATACATTTATATTATTCCTTTTTTAAAGTAAAAATTAAAAATAGTTCAATTAATCAATATCATTACTTTATAAAATTGAATAAGAGTTTCTAAAATTATAATGCTGTCTCTCAATAAGAGGACCCCCTCAAAATGCAGATTATGTTTTGGGCACAGGGTGATATAATGTGCTCATGGACATGAGCACGCACAGGCACACACAGGGTGTGTGTGTGTGTGTGTGTGTGTGTGTGTGTGTGTGTGTATTGAAGGGAAAGGGAAATTTGGAGGAAAGGTGTTGGCTTCAGAAATAGGCTTGGATCACTTGCTAGCTCTGACACAAATTTCTTTATCCACAAGCCAGGTTGGAGAGCATCCATAGATTGCTATTTCAAGCCACCCCATTCCAGTTGAGAAGACTGCCATCCCAGGATGGCATATGAGCTGTCTTTTAGTTTTCCTGCTTTTCAAGCCTCAAGTCACTCCTAAGTGAGAAATGCCAGTTATTGCCAGGTTCTGTTGAAGAACATATGGTGCTTTAGTGATATGAAGTCCGATCTACCTGTGCAGAGCTAGGATCGCAAAATTGCTTTCATTGGCATTGCAAGCTGGTCTTGAACTAAGGTCACAAGGTAAATAGCCAGTACTTTATCCTCTCAGCCAAGGCCTTGATAATGGGTGCTCTTTGATGTTGAGAAGGATGGCTGACTTTTTTCTGAACTAAGGTCCAAGACAGTTATATATATAATGCATCTGCTTCCATTTTACATTTGCTGGTATGGTGAAAGGTTAATTTGGATATTATTTAAAGACAAGAGATAATTTTCAATCAATCAAATGCCAAAGCATGTGAAAACTATTCTCCTATCCCACATGTACCAACAAATAGGCAGGCAAACACACTCACCCGTTAAAAATTCTTCAGAATAATCATTTTCCCCCTTTTTATAGAGGCAAGCAGCTGCCTAGTTTTGACTTCTTTACATTTATTCACACATTAATGGTCTTCCATGTATCATGTCTTTAACATCATCTGAAGAATTCACAGTAAAATATATTTTTGAAATTTTGATAGAGCTTCATTGATTTCTTTGTGTTTAACATCACCTACCTTTCCCCTATATTCTTCTCCTTGCCCCTTCCAAGGAACCTGTCACTTACAACAAATAATATTTTCAGAAGAGGAAGAAGGGAAAAAATCAGCAAAAACAATCAACACATTAAAAAAACTGACATCATATGAAATATTCCATATTTATGAATCTCTATCTCTACCAAATGGGGAGTGGAGAGATGGGTAACTTTTGTCATATGTTCTCCTGTCTCTCTGTTGGTGCTAACTAAGCTTGATATTTATAAGTTTGCAGCATTCATTTAAAAAAAAAACAACTAAATCTCTGCAAATGTAATATAAATGGTCACAATGCTTTTTGGTGATGGGAATTCCTGGTAAAGCAACTCCTTTTACCAATACAGATCAGCAACTGTTCCACAATTTTAATCTTAAAAGTGTTGCCTGGGCTACAAGAGAGATTAAATGACTTATCCAGGGTGTTAGAGACAGATATTGAAGGCAGATCTTGCTGACTTTAAGGTTGGCCTTCGATTAACTCTCTCAAAGCCTTCCTACGCTGCATTACCTCCCATCTATTACAGTAATAATTCACTCAAATGCCTGGTGACTATAAAGATTACCATTTTCTTATATTTACCCATGATCTTCAAATTTTGTATTTCATTAACTAACCCTGAAGTCCAAGGTGTATTTATATTAAGCCAGCATGGATTTGTCTGTCAGACATTTGTAGTGGGCATTATATATTGTCACAGATAACACCCACCCAGTTTCTACTCTTTTGTCTAGATAGAATGATTGCTTCACCTGGGCATCCTAGTAACCTGAGTCTTTATTGTTTCTTCTGAGAACACCTGGTTTTGTTCAAACCTCACCCTGTCTGGCTCTCCAGAGGTATTTAAAGGGGAACTTGTAGGGAACCGAATTGAAAGAAAAGCAACAGACAAAAATAATATAACGAAGAAGAAAGGAAAATTGCATCCAAATGGTAACCTGGTTTTCTGAACTGGATGCTTTGGGAAGACATTCTATTTTAGTTCAATTTAAAAAGTGATTAAGATCTCACTATTACATGTGATATGGGTACTAAATGGAACAGTGGATAGAGTGCCAGGTCTGGAGTCAGAAGGACTCATCTTCCTGACTTCAGATCTGACCTCCATCACTCACCATGTGAACCTAGGCAAGTCACTTAACCCTGTTGGCCTCAGTTTCCTCATCTATAAAATGAGCTGGAAAAGGAAATGGCAAACCACTCCATTATCTTTGCCAGGTAACCCCAAATAGGGTCACAAAGGGTTGGACATGACTAAAAAAGACTGAACTAAGTTAAACATGATGCTTTATTGCCATAGCCATTACCAGTGCACAACTTCCTCCACCTCTCCCAAAACTTGCCTTTACCAGGAAAAGGGGTTAGTTAAGAAATGGAAATATGAAGCTCCATCTTCCTAGATAATATTTCCTTCCACGAGTGAACGGAAATACTCTGATAATTAGCTGAGGAGTGCTGATCTCTCATTGTATCGCAGTCTATTTCTATTTTCTTATAGATTTAGAATTCTAATTCAACCCTCTCATTTTATAGTTGAGGAAACTGAAGCCTAGAGGGTTAAATATGACTTGTCCAGTGTCATGCATAGTGAGTAACAGAACTGAGATTTTAATCTTGTTCTTCTGGCTTCATATCCAGGGATCTTCCCATTGTACCACTTTCTCTAACGTGACAGTAAAGCAGTCTTTTTAATGATAAGATGGGTTCTGGGATGAAAAGTGCCATATGATCCCAACATGTCTCTGTACTGATTCCCCTAAGTCTCACCTATGTAATACAGTTGAATTATTCTGTAAGAGTGATGTTTATCTTGTTTCATTTAACTCTGAGCCCTCTAGACCCAGTGGCTAAATAGCCTTTTCATAACCTCTTGGATAAAAAATGGCAGTGTCCTAATTCTGCAGGAAATACTTTGCTATAAAAAAGGCTTGGAGGAGGAACTACGTTGGGGTCTAACAAAATATCGATGATACTATAGAGTGCTTTTCTAATCAAAATGGAAACCCAAAAGCATTTTTAAAAAAAATCCAGAATCAAGAATTACATATCATGATCTGAGATCCACACTAATTCAAACTATCTCCCTGATATGACTTCTACCACCCAGCCCTCTCTGCTATTTGATTTCAAAATTTCACACCATTAATGTTAGTTTAGATAATTATATATGCCCTTGGCATCCTTAAACTAAAAAGGCAGCGTGACAAAGTGGATAGAATACTGAAATGAGAAATAAGAAGGCCTGTGTTCCAAGTCTGCCACTAGTTACCGATGTCTCTCAGCCTTAGTTTCCTCATTTGTACAATGGAGATAATACTTAACACCTACAATGCACTGTTGTTGTAAGGATTAAGTAAGATAACATAAAGCACTCTTCCAATATTAAGAGCTCTATGTAAATGTTACTTTTTATAGAAAATTCAAAATACCACAACCGATAACCATAAATTAGACCAAAAGTTCTCCAAGTATAAGGTGGTTCCGAAGATCTTTTTAGGGGGTCCATGAAGTAAAAACTATTTTTATAATAATACTAAGACATTCCAGTTTCTAATATGGTATATATTAATAGATATAATTCCCATAAACAAAGTCCTTGGGGAAGTCCTTAATAATTTTTAACACTATGAAGGTATCCTGAGACCAAAAGTTTGAAAACTGGTGAGCTAAAATATCCACTAATAACTAAAAACTAGAAATGAGTACAAAAACTGTAATTATAGGTGCTTGTGTTTCCTGGATTTTTCTATATGTTTCTGACTATTGTTTCTTTAATGACACTAAAAAGAATATTGAGAGAAAGAAAGAAAATAATCATTTGTTACAGTATAATTTTATCAGGAAAGGAAGTGTGGCTTAGTGGATACAGGTCTTGCCTCAGTGTCAAGGAGATCTATGTTCCAGTGTCCCCTCTGATATAAAGGGCTTATAGAATGCTCAGCAAGTCATTTAATCTGTCATAGTTCCAGGTAACTCTAAAATGAGAAATAGTGATCTAAGTGATAAGTTGTGGCTGCTTTATGTGCTAATGAAGTCTCAGGTCTGGTTTATACATACATACATATATGCATATGTGTGTGTGCATATATATACACACATACACACACATACATACAGTCTCAGGTCTGGTTTATATATATATATATATATATATATATATATACATATATATATATATATATACACACACACACACATACATATATATTTATACATATATACATACAACACACACATATATTTATTTATGTTTCAAATATTACCATGTTTATATATTCACACGCACAAATATATGAGATGTTTACCAGGTAAGTTTATTTAAAGACTGTTACTTATAGAATATGTGAAATAAGAAATTAATATCAATATTTTCCCCTTTAACGTAGCATCACTCCCCTCTCCTCCCCCCATGTTGAAATAGCATAGCGATTGTTTTTGCAGCACTATATAGGTTCAGTAACAAAGGTATTTCAGCTAAAATTTAGAGAATACAACCTAAGATAGTCTTCATGAAGACTTGCTACATTTTGATCTCAAAACTTTCATCCATGTTTAAGTTACAGTCCTGGGAAGTCAATAGACGTTTGAAAAGTGGGTGGGGATGGCAGGACAGGGAGAAAAACAAGAGCAGGGATCAGAGTTCAAATGTGAAATATTGGAAACTGTTCTTTTCTCCCTACACTTTTCAGAATTCCAAAAGAAAATAATAATTTGCAAAAGAAACCACCAAGTTAATTTTTCCTTGAAAGTTATCTTTTTTTCATTTCTTTCATCAGAGAAAGGTCGAGAGTTGAAATAAAATTTTAAAATAATAACTAGAATTTATGCTTTAAGATTTGCAAAGTGCTTCAAGTATTTGATGGAATTTGAGCCTCCCAACAGCCCTGTGAAACAGGTGCTATTAACTATCCCTAATTTACAGATGAAGGAAAGAGACAGACAGATTAAATGACTCTCCCAGGCACATGCAGTTAGTAACTGTCTAGGTCAGGATTTAAACTCGGATGTCACTGACTCCAAGTTCAGTCCAATATTGGAAGATAACAACATTATAGAGCACTTTAAATTTTTCTAAGTCTTAAAAGTATCTCATTTTGTCCTCACAACAATCCTGGGAGGTAGGTGCTATTATTAACCCCATTTTACAGATGAGGAAATTGAGGCAAGCACAGGTTAAGTGACTTGCCCAGGGTCATACAGCTAGTAAGGCTCTGAGACTAGATTTGAACTCAGGTCTTCCTGTTTCTAGGTCCTCCACTGAGCCGTCGAAGCACTAACTCCTAATGCTGCCAACTAAGTGATTTCTTTCATCTAATGCAGCCAGCTACATGACACAGTCCTTTTATTTAGTACTTTCTGTCACAATGTGCAATGCCAAGAATGCTCGTAGATCTGTGAGGTAGTGAGGGGGGATGTACTGTGTGTCATGTGAGTTTCCTTTCCTTTGAGTTTCTTTATTTTGATCATACTGCTACTGTTCATTACCCAATGTCTTTCTACAATTTTCTCAGCACAGCAGTTTGAGTGCTTGCATGAAGTGGCAGACGTATCACCACGTATGAACCGTGAAATGTATTTGAAAATAAATGTTTTAATTTAAATTGACATTTCTGAGACTACTGCTGAGGGTAACTGCTTTTGCTTTAAAATTATATTGTCCGTCTCCATGGGGGCCCAATATAAAAGGAGTTTCCATCCCATTTTAATACTAATTTATTATCAAAAGAGCAGCATTACTCTGTATACACAGATTTTCTTCTTTGAGTTGTTAAATCAGTACAAACCAGACTAGAAACTGGCTTTAGTAGTCTTACAAGATTACACTTCTCTTGTCTATACCCCCAAAATTTCTGTTGTGTAAAATATTTGTCAAGGTAGCTGTCCCAAATGGATGAAAAATGAAATCAACTAATGGAATTCACTCTTAGGGTGGTTGAGTGAAACAAAGGAGGTAAACTCTCTATTACCGTTATTCCCTTCTAAATCATTCTGGAGACAGCATTATCATTGTATCTTATTACAGATCTAAAGGTAGAAGGTCATCGCTTTCAACTGCCTCATTTTACAGACCATCACTTTCTTCGACCACCTTGGAGCTAGCATTGTCATCACATCTTATTACAGATTTAAAGCCAGAAGGAACCATAGAGGTCATCTATTCCAACCTCCTCATTTTACAAATGAGGAAACTGAGGGCCAGAGAGGAGAAGTGACTTTCCTGCCACACAGTAATACAGCCAAGGTTTGAATACTAGTTAGTTAGTTAGTCTAGTTAGTCAACAAAAGGGCTCGAATTAGGCAGATAGATAAACGTACATAAAAAAATGCAAATATTGACTAAAAAAGTATGAGAGATGGCTGATGGGTATGTCATCTTTGTTCAACAGAGCAGAAGTGTCAAATATATTGTCAATATGGCTCAACACTCCAGAGTGAAACAGAACCGGATTAAAATGTAATTGGGAAATAGTTAACAAAATAAATAAAAATACAATAGAATGTAGATAATGTTAATAGGTGGTCTTGTAAGTCAATATATGACTCTGGAAATCCTTATGAACAATTTTATGGCCCCCATACTATTGGAATTTGATACCACTGAAGAGTTGTTGTTAGTGGTGATGGTGGTGTTGAAGGAGGATTAGCACCTCTTGTGCAAGGACTTGTCAAACCTTTAACGCCTGCTCATCAATCTTTGGTGTCTACCTGTCACATAACTCTCACCTGTGGCTCCAAGAAGCTATAGCACACACAATAGTCAAATCCCATTGAAGAGTATTTGCAGAATAATGGACACTTTGGAACTATACAGGTTTCATTTATCAGGGAAATCTCAGCATCCTATAGTCACTAGGGGTAGTAAAAACTTTAAGAAGTTGTTTCCCCAATCACTACTGTCTTAAGGCCATCCTGCACCAAACACAACATTTGACCCAAGAAATGTATTACATACAGAACCATGCTTCAAATGCTTGTGGTCAGCTCATTTATTTCCAGTGATGCACTAAGAGATTTGCAAGTCCTAAGGCATCCTAAATTATAGTGAAGAAACAAATCATTCATGTATTCTAATCTGAGGGACACACTACACCAAAATATAATCCCCCATAAAACTTCTGTGGTTCATTTCTTCTCCTTGATGTAAAAATCTTATACTATTGATGGTCTCCTAGGTAACACAATTAAGACTAGCACTGTCTCAAGAAGATCATTGTTAATCCTCGGTGAAGAGGAGGTCCCTTGATTTTGATCAGTGGAGAGGAAAAAGGAGCCTTCTCCTCTAGCACTCTTCTATTAATGTATTACTGTAGATACTTTATCAGACTATGTAACTTGTATTTTCTGAATGACATGAAATAACATACAGGATACCTAGTCCATCTCCTCATTTTACATCAAAGGAAATTGCAGCCTACAAGATAGAAAAATGGGTTTAAATTGTCTCCCACAGCAGCAGCCAACTTTGCATGTTAAAACCTGGCTGACAACCTTGGCAAGCCACAATAAACATGAAGCCCCCACATCATAGTATATACATTAACTGAATCCTGGACCTAAAACACATTTGTAGTTCAAGGTTATTATGTCATCCTAAAACCTTAGTGTTGTAGACTATTATCATAAACTAAATATCATGTGCAAGGTGACAGTAGAGGTACTGAAGAAATACTTACAGGAGTTCAACAAGCAATTCACCTAAACCTGCTTTCCTTTAGCATCTTGATCATTAACAAAGATGGCATCTATGATCTAGGCACCAGCTTCCTGTCCAAACAAAGCTCCTAACACCCCCCCCTGCCATTCATCTGACAGTTCACTTTTTTGTTATTGCTCTTTCATTATTGTCTTCTCTGCTTTTGAAATTCATTATTCATGGAGAATTAGATAACATCAATAAAACTGGATATTGAGTCTCCAAAGTCTCCTTTCCCTCAACAAAACTTGCCCAAGTTCATACAAGTAGAAAGTATCAGTACCAGCATTCAAATCTTGAGCCCTTTGACTTCAAATCCAATAGCTTTTCTAGTATACACTACTAGTTCTCTAGTAGATCACTTGTGAGCTCTGTTTCTGATGGATGGCATCCATGTTCAGATCCAGATTGGGCTAAATGACTTCTGAGGTCCCTTCTTGCTCTAAGATTCTATCATACTTTGATGTTAAAGGTCATTTAAAAAAATAGGCCCCAGGTCCTGGAAACCTAAAGCAGGTGTAGCAACAGGACCAGGGGTATAAGGTCAGACAATGTGTGTTCATCCTTCGTTTCAGAAGAAGACCATGCTATCAGAGAAATAATGACATGACTTGCACTTGACTTTGTTTTGGGTGAGGGAGGGTTGTGTAGGTCACCAGTCTCACTTCTTCTCCAGAGCCATCAGAATCCAGGGACATATCAGGATGATAGGAGATGACCCAGTATTAAGGCACAAGATCAGTTCTTACGTGAACAGTCTCAGGTTAGGTAAAAGTGAGGGCTTAACCTCTGAGCTTGTGCCAGGATGAGGCAACTGGGGTTAAGTGACTTGCCCAAGGTCACACAGCTAGTGAATCTCATAAAGTCAGAAAATATAATAGAAATGCCAAAGACAAACTTCACTCAATTCAGAATTTTGCCTAAGGCAGCAAGGAAGAGTCCCCATTGCCTATTTTTGAAAGTTATGTACCAACATGACCAAAGGTAGCCACTTTGACAGTTGTCCCTAAAAGGAAAAGATAAGAGATCACCCTAGCATTTAACTTCTCCTTCTACTTCTATCACATATGAATTTGAGTTTAGGAATTAAAATGCATTTCTGAAGTTTTGTGGGAGAGGTACCAGGTAGTGAACATCCACAAAATAACCAGTCCATGACTGTCAGCCCTGTCATTTTAACCTATCTAGCCTATCACAAGTTTAATTTAGGCAAGTCCCACTCAACACAAAAATGCTGAAATAGATCTCTAATCTCACCAATGTGGGTTCTTCCTCTAATGCGAACTGTGCAGCTCATTGTTATGTGCCTACCCATCCTAGGCAGTTCTTACTCAGGTCTTCCCCATATTCTACACAAGAAGCCTTCCTTAAATTCTCTTGATGTATCAATGGGTTATTCATTCATTACCCCTCACCCTCACTACATAAACTGCTCCTATTTCTTTAACAATCTACTTTTGTAGTTCTTTTTTGTAGTTTCCTGTTGGTGATAGGTTGCAATCTGCTTATGTCCACCATGTTCCTCTTTGAATTTACCCACCATTTTAGCTCTTAGGAGACTATAGTGTGCTGTGAATTGCAGCTATAAAAATAGATAAGAAAAAGAAATCCCCTGTGGCATCATGCTGTGGATTTTCTTATGGTAGTGCCACAAGGAATGGACACAGTTTTTTCCTGCAGTGTTTTATATTTTCAAATCTTAATGAAACATGTTGAAGGGGTGAGCAGGTTGGGTGGAGCTGGGAGTTTAATGAAGTGTGGATTCTTTTACTCCCGCGTCATTGTTTTACCTCCAAACAGAGGATGTCAACAGTTGCCCAGTGACCTCTATAAAATGTTTGTGATCTCCTGTCAGTTCCTAACAACCAGTTGTCCACATAATAGAAGTACTTAATGTATTGTACATACTTCTTTGATGTCTGTCAAGTTTTTTGTGTGTCCCTGTCCTTTTATCTATTTTTTCTTGCTCAATATTCTCTAATTCTTTTTTTTTTAGTTGTACTCTCAGATGGAAAGAACTGTGCTCATTTAATTAACTTTGCACAGCAACCAGCATAGTTCCATGAGCATGTGGATGCTTAATAAATAATTTTGGTGAAGATGATGATATTGCCCAAACCATGCTGACATTGGCTCCTTCATAGGTTGCATGAGCTAAAAAATCTTAAACCCAAATCTGATCTATCTACTCATTTTCTGATATCATGAAGACTCTGACTTCCGTTACTTGTCTTTTTCTGCTTCCCAAAATGTATGGCATGGCTACTGCTAAGAATTAAAAAATGGAAGGAGGTTTTTTTATATAACTTTCTGCCCATGGTCACCTTTTGATGAAAAATTCTTTACAAATCAAATTCACAACTCTCCTGCGGCCTGTCTCAAGAGAGGACTGAAATTTTAGGATCAATATTAGGCCTGCATAAGGAAGCACACTCTTTACTCCCTCTCCTCCAAGTGTTACCCTGCAGTTATTCTATGAGTAAACAGAAAACTTGGTTCTCCCTGTTGTCGAATAGTTTCAATTGTGTCTCACTCTGTAATCTCATTGGGGGTTTTTCTTGGCAAAGACACTGGTTTGGTTTGCCATTTCCTTCTCCAGTTCATTTTACAGATGAGGAACATGAGGCAAACAGGATTAAGTGAGTTGCCCAGGGTCACATGGCTAGTGAGTGTCTCAGGTCGTTTTGAACTCAGGTCTTCCTGACTAGTTCTGGCACTGTATTCACTGTGCCATCTAGCTGTTTCATGAACACTAACACTGATTGATAAAAATAGAACAAACCCAAAGGAACATAAGATTTGAAGTAGAGGAAAATGTATCTGGAGTGAAAATGTGTCTAAAAAGAAATTGAAAACACCCCTCTTACCCTCACCTCCAAAACATTCAGACTCATAGGAAGCTCTGTAGAACTTGTAAAGGAAAATTTAAACAAGCCAAAACATTGGGATAGAAGAAATGGCAAAACTCCCCTTGTTTAAATCAGCCCACAACACATGAGAAGGGGGCCAAATGCCAGGTATTGATTCCATTGATGGGATATGTAGAGGACTGGGAATGTCATTCATTGTAGAAAGCATAATAAGTCAACATGGGAAAATCCCTCTAATAACAAAGCATCATAATTGTAGACATGGAGTATGTTTATACTTTGTTACTTGCTGCTTGATGCCACTGGTTGGAATGCTCAAATTGGCTCCCTTATGCCTTTCTGGATTGCCTCCCATTCCAAGTCTAGACAGACTCATGCCCCTTCCTGGAATGAATTGAATTAAACTAGAGTCATGAACCTTTGAACTGAATTTGAAATCAGTTATTTAATCTTTATTTTTTTTTTTGGTATTTTGTCAATGAACCTTTGGAAAGTAGGAACATTCAGACTATTAATAACTGGTTTCTCATATAAAATAAAGATTTGAAGCTAGAGAAACGGACAGTGATATTTCCGTCTGGTACTTGATTATAGCATTATTTCCATGCAAATGGTTTGATTGAAAAGAAAATTTAAAAATAAGAAAAAAGGATGACAAGTAAGATGCATACTTATTTGGCCTATGAACTTTCACAGCATGCTGTGGAATCTTGCAAACTTAATAATGACAAAATGACATAAATGACAAAATGGTATTAAAGTCAATTCTCAGTCAGAAATTATGTTTGTGATAATACTCAGTGAGTTGCAACAAATATGAGGTTAAGCATTTGTTCCTATGATTGTTCTATGAATCATTTCTATTCATCTGATGACTAGACTCACAGTGCTTTGGAGAGTAGGAAGAACATTAAACTAGGTTCAGAAGACCTGGCTTTAAGTCCCATCTTGGCCACTAACCAGCTGTATGAGCTGAGGCAAATCATTTTCACCATATCTATCCTCAGTTTCTTTAAATCATAAAATCAGACCACTGGACTGATGATTTCTAAGATCTTTTTCAACTCTAATATTATGTATATATGTAAGTTGTTGCAGGACTATTGGTTCAATTTAGATCTTAGTGCAAAGTTAGCCAATGAACTAATGCCTTTACTACTTTATAAAGAAATTTTTGCATAAGATGAACTGTCCGGTGCCTTTAGACTAACTATTGGTTGCTCATAATACAAGCTTTCAAGATACAAAAATATTACTGTCATTAGCTATAAAGAACATGAAATCTTTCTAACTACGGGGCAAAATAAATGCTAATCAATAATGAATTTAATTTTGTCTAGAATTTTATACAAATTCCAACTAGCACAAAAGAGAGATTCGGATATAGTATCTTACAGGTGGTAGGGGGAAGGTTTGCTTAGTTTTATGTTTTTGAATAGCTCATTACAAGGTCTTTCACCTGAGGCTATTCAACCTAATATTTCCTAACCACTTACTATATGTTAGTGCGTATATGGGGTGTTCACAGAGACCTAGGACATCTAGTGTGAGGACTTGCTGAACCCTTTTCAGGGCTGGTCATCCATCTTCGGTGTCTGCCTGCTACCCAACTTTCACCTGTGGCTCCAAGAAACTGTAGTGTGCCCAGTGACCTCATCCAGGTAAAATTGTCTTAACAGATAGGTTAAACTAGGTTGAGGGGCAGCTAGGTGGTACAGTGGATAGAGCACCAGTGCAGGTGCTCTGAATTCAAATGTTACCTCACACACTTGACACTCACTAGCTGTGTGACCTTGGGCAAGTCATTTAACTCCAATTGCCTCATCCTGGATCATCTCCAGTTATCCTGATGAGTATTTGATCACTGAATTCAGATGGCTCTGGAGGAGAAGTGAGGCTGGTGATCTGCACAGCCCTCCCTCACTCAAACCTAAGTCAAGTGCAAGTCATGTCATCATTTCTCTGATGGCATGGTCTTCTTTGGCAATGAAGGACGAACATACATACAAAATTAGGGCAGCTAGGTGGTTCGGGATAGAGCACCAGTGCAGGAGTCAGAAGGACCTGAGTTCAAATATCACCTCAAACACTTGACACTTGACAGGGAGATGTCTATCCCAAGTATGTGAAGAATATTCCCAACAGCATGGAAGGATAGGAACAATTTCTTTCAATAACCATGAAGGAGACTAAAGCAGGTGCTGTGAAGTGTTTAGAGCTTGGTCAGGCCATTGAAGATGTCAAGGTCATCTACTATATCCAGTTATTTTGACTTTTATCTTGCCACTGAACTTATAGAACTTATTAGTCTGAACCAGCTGTGTACTGGTTCAATGGGCTGTGCACTGGGTCATAACGACATTGACCACTCACTGACCAATCATATGTATCCTAGATTTAGACATACATGTACTCCCTTACATTTATCTTATCTAACAAGACTTTGATGAGAGCAACCTGGTATTTCTGAGCCAGCTGTGATCGTTGGTTGACTGACTTAGTGACATTTCAGGCCTAAAACCACACCTTCAGGTAGCCACCTCTTGGACTATTTCCCAATGAATTTTTCCTAAAATATTTGTTCAGTAGATACCAAAAGTACATGTTACTTTAAGAACTGACAGCTGGCTCAGTACACAACTGGTTCAGACTAATAAGTTCTATTAAGTGCTACTGGCTATTGTAGCAGGAAGGGGTTAACAGTTGTTGCTGGGGTAGGCTATGTTTTTGGGCTGGGGAGAAATGTGATGTTAGAATTGGGGCCCAAGCACATCCACCCAAGCACCCTATAATCTCTGCCAAGAAAAAACCCTAAATGGGGTCATGAAGAATAGGAATGACTGAAATGACTGAGCAACAACAAATATGATAGTTCTGCAGTTTAGCAATAAGTAGCGTTACCTAATGTGTTACCTTTTAGCACAATATGATAAATGATGGTCCTTGTAATGATAAATCATAAGGAAAATGTTTAGTGACATTTAATGATACGAGTCCAACACAAATGAAACTACTGAACAACAACAGATAGTCAACGTGGGGATTGGGAGCAACTGGAAATTAAAACTGCTTCAAGGTATGTTTAGAGTCTGGAGCAGAGTCTAAGACTCATAGCTTCTTGAGAGTGAATTCTGCCTTTTGCCTTTCTTTGTGTCACCAGTCACCAAACCTAGTGCTCAGCCCATAGCAGGCACTTACTAAATGCTTCTCTACTGACCTCTGCTTCCCAAGTCACTCTGTATTGAGAATGATCTAAGGCCAGACCAGACTTCTGGGGAACACTTCAGACTAGGGGAGAGCCCCCTGAACCTCTTAAGTCTAGACCTACACCCCAGGGGCTGGGCTAGATCCAAATGGGTTTCTGAGACTGACAGGATGGATAACAGGGTGACCAGTTAACCTGTTTCTAGAAATTCTTCTACTCCATGTCAATGACCCTTTGTGTCCCTATGATGCCTCACACAAAAGTCAAAGCAATTCTCTTCTAAATTTCATAGTTCGGGAGTAGTAATATGTGTTTTGTTACTCTGTAAGCTTCTGAAACCAAAGGTCCAAGTGAATTTCACATGTCCACATTAACACAGAAACATAATCCATCTATTCCTCACCTCTGCCTGCTCCCTCCCTTTTACCTCCTTTTTCAAACAAACAAACACAAACACAAAACCCTAGCCCTGGGGGGTAGGGAAGGTGGGGGGGTGGAGTTGATCTTGGAAGTAGCTACTCAAACTAATTTTGAATCTGTGCTTAGCTCTTGTTCACACTATCTATTAAAAACAGTAAAGCCCAAATTTACAGGAGGGAAGTTGTGCTTTTGTGGAGTGGAATCTCTCCTCCCCACCCCCTTTACTTTTCTTGTTCGTTTCCAGCTCTTTAAGACACCCAGACCTTTAAATTCCATGCCATTGAATTGGCATGTTTGCAAATTGCATGCAGTGAGATGCTTCCATACCAGCAGCCCTGTCTCAGATTCCCCACCATCTCTGCCAAACTAGTATGGCCTGCACATTTTCTTCATCTTTTCATTGAGTTCAGTGTGGCAGCCAACACATTCTTTAGCAGAGGCTTCAGTAGGCATGGTAACTAGTTCCTGACTGCACTCTCCCTGACTGTGGAAGTCCTATTTCTTTCTGGAAGTGCCTTTTTTTTTTAAAGGGGTGGAAGGGAGGGAGTAGGAGGGGGTTGGGAATTGATTGGGTTGGGCTTGGGTGGGGGATGAGATGGGTGAGTTAAAGGTGTTTTGAGTTATCTGGTCCATCTGTGATGGTGGTGCTAAATTGCTCAGACATAATAAAAAGTCCTAATTGAGGTCTTGATGCATTGAATTAAGCAGAGCTTGTTCATCAAGCCTTGAATCGTGCTGCTGAAGGCTGCAGGTACCTCAAGGCTGTTCTGAATGATTGCTGTGTTGACTTTGTCTAATTACAGGGGAGGAGCTCTAGGAGCAGTGATGGGCAGAGTTACAAACAGTGGGGTGGCTGATATATACTGGCAAAACCATGCCGAGCTAAACAAACTGACTGACAAAGCTCTTGGCATATTAAAAAATCTGGCAAAATGTTCATCTCTTGTCAAAAATGTAGAAAGCCTAGTAATGCATAACTTCATCCCATGTTGAATTTTAAAGTGGCTAGTGCCAAGTTGTCTGTCAAAATTAATAAGCCATTGCTTCTTCTTATAGAACAAAAAAAAATATTTCTCCTTCATTTTATTCATTTATTCATTGTTAAAAAATCATGTCTCTGCTAAAAATTGCATTTAGGAAAAGGTTCAGTGGTGACCTCTTTGATTTTCAAAGAGCTGCAAATTAAAAGCTACTTTTGTCCAAGTTTGTTGTGATCAAATCAAACTCTCAATAAAAATACAAAAAATGTCTTCCATTGGGGGTAAATTAAAACTGTGTGCACACTTCCATTTAGAGAGCTATGTAACTTCAGTGATCAATTATAGCTTTATCTGAGTTGATGTATTTTTTTTCTGTTTAATCTCCTTTTATATCAGGAAAGTCATTAAATGGTTAATTGGCCATTGGGTAGATAATCTAGATCCTCATAAGAATTAATCAATACATTGACTTCCTTGGATCCATCCAGCTTGCTATAGAGTCTGTTGGTTTCCGTATTCCTTCATTTCATGTGGACTTTATGGTGGCTTTGGAGAATTCTCTTTCATGAAGCTCAGTTTTCACATGAAGTTCACTTTTGACACATGTAGGAAAATGACTCTATAAACCTCACCAGGGAAAAGTTCTACTCATAAATCTAAATCATACTTAAGCTACAAGCATTGATAGTCAGAGTGGGAACTCTGAATACTGTAATTTAGAAAATAAGGAAAATAGCTGCAACTTATACATAACATTACAAATATCAGAGTTTGGTCATGAAATGAAGATGGGGAGGAATATTGTTTTTAAGGCTGCTCTCATCAATTATTCATTCTAGTCTGTTTGGTGGCATCATGAACACTTCTAGTGTTTATCTTTTATAGACTATACTCTAAATATTGATTTTTGAAGGCTAAAAAAGCAACAACTCCTTTTTTCCAGAATGGAATCCTGGCCATGCATGCTCCTCACCCCCATTGGGTCCAATACTCTTTCAAGTCAGCTTTTTTCCCACTACTCTTTGAACATTAAGGAACTCTGTGACCAGGGAAACATTGCTGCTAACCCAAATGGGTGGTTTGGTTTAGTACTTTCTTAGTATTTTCCTTGGAATAGCCCAGAGCTTCTGCCAACTTCCTTCCGAAAATGAAGGCTTTAAAATGCCTAGCCAGGTGGATGACTAAACTTTGACTCCCAACTACGAGCGAATTGTATTCATGTTTTCTGACTGATGATGGAACAAACATGTAAATAAGAGATAGGCTGATTTCCTCCCTTAGTATTTGCTCACTGTGAACATTTGGTTCACTTGGCTTGGCTTATTATTTCAGCTGGGAAAGTTACTATATGAATTAATAGCAAATTTCCCAGTTAAAAATAAGTGTTTACCAGTTTTAGGGGTTGTCAATTTTTGTTTCTGTTTTTGTTTTTTGGCAAAGACCTGGCTTCCATTCTGATTCCTCCTTGACCTGCATATCCCTGAGATGTGTAATTAAAGTAAGAGAATCTGTACAAAGTGCTTTAGGGGTTTCATGAATAGAAAACACAGGATATTTTCAGCAGTTTGGTGCATAATATCAGCGTGTGTATTTCTTTTGTGGTGGATAATAGAGACCTTCAATAATACAGGTGTATGTTATCCCATGCAAAGAAAATGGATTTGTTTCTAAATTCTAACACAAAATAGAGGAAAAAAAGAGAACAATTCAAATTTCAGGGATAGGAGAGTTTCAGACTTGAAACTGCCTCAGAATGAATTCAAACTTAGTGACTAGTAACACAGTCAAAGTTTTCTATACAGTAAGATTTCCTTCAGACTCATATTTAGATAAAGAGCTAGGAGGAAATTTGGAGACCACCTAGTACAATCTTCTCATCTTACAAATAAAGAAACTGAAGACTTGGGCTTTAACTGTTGATATATAATTGAACACACAAAGATCAAATCATTTAAATTGAAAGATTTGATGTTCTTATTGTCAGAAGTTATGTAAAGCTCACTTTGTGGAGAAGTACTATTAGGCTTGTAAAACATAAAGAAAGAAAGATGGAAGAAAACATGTTGTTTCCTCTGCTGCTATTGTCATGTGATAATCATTGAGGACAGAGGGGGAGAAAACACTCATTTTCTCGAAAGTATCCAATCTGAAGGGAGATTCACACTCATACTTCATAGATGTTACAATGCAACTTAAAAACCCACCAATAGAAAGGGGCCAAGGGAGTAGT
This sequence comes from Potorous gilbertii, assembly GCA_028658325.1. Classification (NCBI taxonomy): domain Eukaryota; kingdom Metazoa; phylum Chordata; class Mammalia; order Diprotodontia; family Potoroidae; genus Potorous; species Potorous gilbertii. The sequence goes on from CM053769.1 coordinate 451,484,373, forward strand.
CACATAGAGGAAACCCAGTCATACGTACACTGCCAGAACTGAAAAAGACTAAAGGACATCCTGAGAGCATAGAGAGATCCAAGACATTATCTCACAACATTCCCAACCCCATGTCAACATAGAGACTGACTAGATTCCAAGTGGGTATCAGAGAACACTACAATTTCTAAATACTTGAAGTTGTAGGTCATCCAAAGGGTAATGCAGAGGTGAAACATAGGAGTAGGTATATGGAGACCTTATAAATGAAGAAGTGTGCAGGAAAGCATGCCATAAAGAAGTCCCATATTAGCAAGATTGACTAGTCACATGGAAAAAGCAAGTCATGACGGAGAGGCATCTCATGTCTATTTGTTGCCTCCTGGTGTCAAAAGAAAATGAGAGATGTACCCAGTCTTTAAGTAGATTCATTGTGGTGAACTTAAGAGAGGAGAGAGACCAGAGTTTCACATAATGAGCAGGTATGAGTAGATAAGAATCTGCACTGCAGGAGGGAATTCCCACATGCCTGGGATCTCAGATGCCTTGAAGCAATGAAATAAAATGAAGTTTAAGGGAATACCAAATGGATTGCATTATTGGGAAGCTGGTGGAATCACTTTTCTACAAGCCTCTCCAATCAAAAGCTTCAAAATAAAAAAAGACATCATGTGCCAGATATAGCATAACCAAAGCTGAGTCCTTGAAATAAAAAGCAAAAATGTAATACAAGATTTAAAAAAAAAGGAAAAAAATCCATGTGAAATAACATCAAACAACTGTGATGCTTAAGAAACATTATTACCATGACTATTTGTTACTGGTTAAAAACTGTAAAGTAGATCAGTGGGACAGACAAGATAAGCAAGAATCAGAAATAATCAAGCTGTGTAAATGTTTTAGGAAACAATTTGGAATAATATGATGGTAGTGTGTATCCCATGGAGTATTCATGGAGCAGAGCCAAACTTCTTTGGCCACTTAGGGATACATGTATTCAGTGCTACAGAAACTTGGGATGACACAGAAATCTTTGGGTTCCTATGGAAACAAGGAAGAGCCATCACATCAAAGAGTTGTCCACTGAGCTGGGAAGAGTCACCCACTGAATGAACTTTGAGTGAAGAGAAAACTTGATTTCTCACTCTCTTCTACTTGTTGGGTATGTCGAAACACTAACAATCTTTGTTCCTGGTCTTCTACCAAAGAAGAGAAGAGGTTCTTTTCTCTATTCCCCAAAGTTATAGCAGCCACCTATATGTGGAAGTGAGCATATACATTATCTAGGTGGGCCTTCACGTGTATCTTCTGCCCTTAGCTGTCTCTTTGACATAGGTGCCCACACAGTAAACATGAGATGAACATTGTCAACCCTGGAGGCAACCTTATGAATTCAAGAGGTAAAGAGACCTTGGATCCTTCAGTCAGAGCTGATTGTCCCCTGAAGTTTCCTGTAACTACATTCTTCTTCTAGAAAATGACCACCAACAGGATGAGCCTAAGCCATGATCTGACTTGCCAGAGGACACGGACTTTGAAGGAGCTGCTTAGAAAGCCATAAGCCAAGATCAAGGTCAAATAGTTATTTAGCTGCCCTAAAAAATTTTTTGTTTTGACGTTTTAAATATCTATCTCCTGGAACAAGTTTTTTGTTTTGTTTTGTTTGGAGTTACTGCTTCATGTTTTAAATCTGTCAGTGGGCACTTGGGAGTCTTTGGTGTTTAAACCAGTTCTTTTGTGTGGAGGAAATAAATAGCTGCCCTATACTTGATCTACAATGTACATGGAATACTTCTTTAAACCTCCTTTGAGAGATCTTAGACAAACTTTAACAAATTTTCTCTAGGTTCTAGGTGAAACATAAAGAGTTATAGAGAAAGGAGCCTGACTGGTCTCTTTAGAGATTAGGATACCTCAGGACTGAACCTAGTATCTATGGCTATAGAGCTTGTTCCCTTAATGGTTGAGTCCCAACTTTCCTAAGCCCAAGGGCAATCTGTTGTTATGGAGAAATGCCATTAAACTATATTTTTTAATCCAGACTACTATTCAACACATATCTTAAAGGTTATAGATGGAAGGAAAAGTTCCAAAATATTCACAGGAACATTTTTTATGGTAACACTAAGGAATTCACAGCAATGATATGACCTCATTAGACACTATTCATGTGAGGAATTCAGAAAAACATGGAAAGACTTTTATGAACTGATGCAGAAGGGAAAAAGCAGGATCAGTAGAACAATATTCACACCTACAATATCAATGTCAATGGAAATAATTGAGAAAGGCAGATGAACACAAATTAATTGCAATGACTAATTTTAAGCCCAGAAGATACATGATGGACCATTTTGGAAAAAAATTTGAAATAACATGAGATGAGAGAGATGTGCATGAAGAGTGCAACAAGTTTTGCTTACATAGTTATTTTAGTTTTCCTTAACTGTATTCCTTTGTTACTAGGGAAGGTTTTCTTGGGCGGGGTGGGGGTGGGGAAGAAAGGGTTTCTATATCAGGAGATGAGTGTTGTGTAAAAACCAAAAATGGAGAATCTCTTTTTTAATGAAAAGGAAAAAATAATTAGGGTGGCCTCAAAGGGCAGAAAAATCACAAAATAGCACTCTTGCAGTTTGTGAGGAAAAGAGGAATGGAAGGGAAAGTCATGTAGGGGTACCAGTATGGTCATAAAAATTGTCCTCAGTTCTCTGTAGTGATAAGGAGATGGGAATAAAAATAGTACTAGCCAGTATTTTATCTTGGAACAATAAATCCAGATGAATATTTCTGACTTGTAGACCCACTCAATCGTAAGAGCTATCATTTTTCTGGACTCTGAAATATAGATGGACCAATAGGTCTAACCTTACTGATTTAATTGCAGGTTTAGAAAAGAAGTTAAAACTCCTGAGATGGCCAAGAACTATATGACAACTGTGTGTGTTGATGTGGAGAAGAACTATTATGGCATGATTATATGCAAATGGACTCCAAGACTTTTCTATCAGAAGGAAAACCACTTCTTAATCCACTTCTCAGAAAGACTGCCAAGCTGCTTTCCAGTAATTGGGTAGGAAAGTGATAATATACTGGGTCAATGGCAGTTCTGCAGGTTTGGCCCTTTGTGAGCTTTACCTCCTTACATCTTGTCCAAGAAGCATCAAAGTGTAGGATGAGAGGCCCCCCCACACCCTTTATGAAGCTGCTCTGTTTGTCCTTTGTTGCCAAAGAAGACCATGCCACCAGAGAGAAATAATGACATGATTTGCACTTGACTTTGGTTTGAGTGAGGGAGGGCTATGCAGGTCACCAGCCTCACTTCTCCTCCAGAGTCATCTGAATCCGGTGACCAGATATTCATCAGGATGCCTGGAGATGACCCAGGATAAGGCAATTGGGGTTAAGTGACTTGCCCAAGGTCACACAGCTAGTGAGTGTCAAATATGTGAGGTGAGATTTGAACGCAGGTCCTCCTGACTCCTGCACTGGTGTTCTATCCACTGCACTACCTAGCTGCCCCAGAGATAGGGGTAACTATTCAAGGAACCAACAATGATTTAGGTGATCTCGAATGTCATTTCCAGTTCTAGAATTATATAACAGAGTTATAGAAGTAAAACAAGCCTCCACAGTTATAGAACTAAAACAAGCCGTATAGTTCTACCACTCCATTTTACAGTTAATGTGACAACTGAGGTCCAGAGAACTTCACTGACTTGCCATAAGGTAGCGTCAGTGGCAGAATTTGAACTTAGATTCTATTATTCCAGAACCAGTGCTTTTAAATCTTCTGTTGGGTGGGCAGTAATTCTATTCTCAATTCATCATCCTATGGTATAAACCAGTATAGTCATAAAAATTGTCCTCATTTCTCTGTAGTGATAAGGAGATGGGAATAAAAATAATGCTAGCCAGTATTTTATCTTGGAACAATAAATCCAGATGAATATTTCTGACTTGTAGACCCACTCAATAGTAAGAGCTATCAATTTCTGGACTCTGAAATATAGGTGTACCAATAGGTGTAACCTTACTGATTTAATTGCAGGTTTAGAAAAGAAGTTAAAACTCCTGAGATGGCCAAGAACTACCAAAAGACAAGACAGTAGAACTAAGAACCAAAGCCAACATTGTTTCCTACCAGATTTCTTGAGGGCAGAGATTGTGCCTTATTTATTTTTCTGTCTCTCTCAGTACCTAGCACACAGTAAGTATTCAGTGGAGGCTCATTGAATGGAATTGAAAAGAGGTTAAGGGTAATATGGGAAAAGCACTCAATCTAGATACATGGGCTCCACTTATCTCATTTCTGCCAAGAGTCAGTAGGCAAGGAGCTTAACTTCTCTGAACCTCATTCAGTTTCATAGAATTTAGATTTGGAAGAAACTTTGTGGATTTTCATTCTAGCTCAGCTCCCTCATCACATTGGAGAGGAAGCAAATACAGAAAAGTGAAGGGACTTCCTCAAGGTCATTCAGGTAGTAATGATGCTGGAATTCAAATATAGAACCTCTAACTTCAAATCCAGTGCTGTTTCCACTATCTTGGGTTACTTCTCATCTGTCAAATGAGGAAATTGTAAGTAATAACCATGATAGCCATCATAGTAAGCATTTAAATAATGCTTTATCTTTGGCAAAGTGTTTTACGTATAACCTCTTTTCATTTTCATAACAAGTCTGTGAAGTAGATGTTATTATTATGTCTTTTTTACAAATTAAGTCTACAATTCTGTCGAGTAGCAAAATAATGTTCTAAATTACTTTGGCTGATGGCCTATAAAAGAAGAGGAAAAGGAATTAGAGAAGAGCTAAGTTATAGGCATGAAAATCCCTCATGAAAACACCAATCTTTGGGTAATTGCATTGGTTATCTATGCATAAAGGTATTGATGGAAATAGACAGTGATTTTTAACTTCACCAAAGTTTCGGAGAATTTTCACTGGTTTGCTATGTCAGAGTAATTCAGTTATTGCTCTGCTTTAGAAATTTAATTCTATAATGTTGAAGACTATGGTCATATCCTTGGTGCCATTTCTAATTCATCTATTGTCACTTTTCTTATAACATGTTTTCTGTATCGGTGGTTTCCAAAGAGAAACAGGTAGAATGGCATAGGTACTATAGATGGTACGCAAGATGATACACTGGAATGTAGGAAAATTTTAAAACTTCTATTTTTTAATCTTAAAAAATAAAAAATAATTATATACAAGTATAATGAAAAATTGTGCACTACAACAAATGAGAAGTTGGTTTCAGAGAAATCTGAGAAGACTTATATAGACTGATAAGACAGTCAAGCAAGCAGACCCAGGGGAACAATTTCTATTATAACATTAATATTGTGAAAATAAACGATTTTGAAAGACCAAAGAACTCCGATTAGCATAATAATCAAGCATGATTTCAGAGACTCAAAGATGATGAACTAATAATATGCAGAATGAGATACATATTTTTGACTATGATCAAAATGGAGATTTGTTTTGTTTGATAGTACTTGTTTGTTACAAGGGTTTGTCTTTTCTTTCTTCTTTCTTTCAGTGAGGGTCTGGAGAAGGAGAGAGAGAGAGAAAAAAATAAATGCTTGAGAAGTGAAAAAATAAAATTTAATTTAATAAATATTGCTTTTCTCACAAGGTTGCTGTAAGGCTCAAATGAGATAATGTACATAACATGCTTTGTTACCTTAAAGTACTAGATAAATATTAGTTGCTATTATGTAAAAAAAGAAATTAAGCTCTACTGATAGTTAATATATGAATATTAATTCTATTATCCTATATTCTCTTTCAGTCTGTGTGTCAGAAAATTGTGAGTCACATATGGTATTTGAGATACTCTGAGGAAAGTCTGGGAATTTGACAACATGGAGAGGTTTGCAGAAGTGTCCTCACTTGTTCATTTGCTTTTAACATATTATAACATTTTGCAGTTTATGAGTACCCAGGTAAATTTATCTATGGATTTTGTTATCTAGTTTAAACTAAACCTACCCTCACAAAAAATGGAGAAGTGTCTTTAAAAGATTACTACAAAGAAATCATGGGTTGGAGGTGTTAGGTAATTTAGAAAGACAAGTGAACTAGAAAATAGCAGAGCTGATAACACTCCTACAACTGAGATGAACTCTATTTAGCTACATTATAAAACAAAAGCAATGATCTGGGAAGAAGTGGACCTAAAACCAGAAATTACCCAGAATATTATTTGAAATGTAGATTAACATCCATTACTGTAATGCAGCTCTCTCATTATTATCTCCATAATAAAGATGAACATCTCTTCGGGTATATATTGTGGCTTAAGAAATTAACTAATGTTAGTATGCACTTGTAATCAACAGGCAAGATATTTACAAACTAGGCTTGTGTTGCCCCAAAACACTGTAAGTTTTTGGTAACAACCTATAAAAATTCTTGTTCCCATACACTTTTTAAAACATGGGAACAAAATTTTTTCCTAATCTGTCTACCTATGTTTAATATGTGTATGTATTCAGTTTACTAATTGAATACCATATGTGACCCGTGATTTTCTGACACACACATTAAAAGATAGTATCAGTATAAATCTATATATTAAATATCAGTAGGGCTTAATTTTTTTTTAAATAATAGTAGCTAACATTTATCTAATACTTTAAGCTTACATATTCTTCCAAATTAAAAGTTTCAATGGGTTTTTAAACTCTTTGTTAACAATATAAAAATGAAAACTCAATTAGCTTGCAAGAACAACTGATTAACATCAAGAAAGATGGACATTTTTTTGCTCAATTTAAATGAAAACTTTGGTATAATTGTGGATGGGATTGAAAAATGACTATCATGATTTAAATAATGCACTTTTTCCACTTAGATCTGCATATCTTTGTGAGGTATCTTTTTTCAGTTACAACAGTCACTAAATTGGAGTATCAAAAATAAACAAAATCTACCACCAGACCTTCCAGAAAGTGTTAAAACAATATTTTTCAAAAATTACATTGTTCTCACTAAAATATTATTAATAATTTAAAAACTAAAATGTTCTCTACTATTTATAAATATAATTAAATTGCATTAAAATGTTCATTTTTAATTAATTCTTTTTAACTTCAGTTTTGGGGTATGTTTTATGATATACAATTTACAGTAGTACACACATGTGATTTATAAATGCATATGTATGTGTTGGAGGTGTATAATCAAAACTGTTTAGAGAGTAATGTTTTATGTGGGCATTTCTTGATATCACCCACAAATCTGTTCCCTGTGGTAAATATTACTTTACAAAGATTCTCTCTTCTACCCTCTTTCTCTCATGAAATCCAGGTTTTCCCCTCATCGTTCTTTCAGTGGCTTCTTCCTCTTCTCCATTGACCTTTGTAGAGTCATTAGAAAGAGAAAGTCAACACCTATCCTAATCTCTCTATACCTATTCAGGTTTTATTTCTTTACCTCTTTCTTTTTTCCCTCTCCACTGTCAGAGCACACATTCTTCTAGAGGATTTTTCTCCTTTTTCTTTTTGCTTCTCCTTATTCCAAGTCTTTGCTTTTCTAATTACTTTGCCCAGGCAAACACAAAAGAGAACAAATTTCAGTATGCAGAAAACTATGAGATGTAATATTTTTACTTTTCCTTATTGGCCTCCTCACTATAAGCCAAAAACCATTTATTAGGCATCTATTATATATCCAACACCAATGAACTCAGGGAATGTATAGTCAAAAATAAATAGATTCTTTGTCCAAGAAGCTTACATTTTATCAAGGATGACCACATGTACATATATATGTATACACAAAATGTATGCAAAAAAATATAGTAATTTGAGATGAGGAAGAAGGCATGAGAAGCTGAAAGTATCAGAAATAGTCTGATGTAGAAGGCAAGCTGGTTTTTGAATGAAACAAAGGATCCAAATAGGTTGAGATGAGAAGACAGTACATTTTGGGAATGAGAGATGATGGGCAAAGGCATAGAAGTGGGAAATGGAATAACTATAATGTGTAATGAACAGCAAGAAAGCCAGTTTGAGTGGATTGTAGAGTGAATGAAGGGGACTCACACACATGGTGACTTTTGGAACACTGTGTATAATAAGACTAGAAAGGTAGATTGGGACCTTGAATGACCCACAGAGGAGGTTGCCTTTTACTCTGGAGGTAATAGGGAGCCACTACAATTTATTAAGTAACAGAGTGATGTAGACAGAACTGTGCTTTAGGAAAATCACTGATAGCCTTGGGAAGGATTCATTACAGAGGGGAGAGACTTAAAGGAGAGAGATCAAGTTTCCCTCTCATCTTCTAGGCTAGAAATGCATTTAACTGGCAGATTTTACCCCCTTTTGGAGAAGACATTTCATCTCACCCAAAGTCTACAATATCTCTCTGAGGGGAATTAATGTCATTACTAATTTCGCTGCATCTTACGGACAAATAGGCCTTACCATCAGTTCTGCCATTGTGCATTCCAGACTCTCAGGCATTGCCATCTGCCCTGCCGCTCACCCTCCATAATACTGAGCCTTACTATCTGCTCTGTTACTGCACTCTGCGAGCTACTAGCCCTTTCCATTTGCCCGAAGCTAAATTCTCTTATTTGTTCGTCTTTTTTTAAGAATGTGAACTCCTTGAGAGTAGAGACTATTTCACTTTTCAATTTGTATCCCCACTTAAGAAGCATTTCATTGATTGATTGTTTCATTCATTCATTATTTATCCTTTTTTGATAGATAAGGAAATTATCCAATCAGTAAACATTTATTAAATGCCTACTATGTTCCAGGTCCTGTAATAAGCGCTGAGGATACAAAAAAGAGACAAAAGATAGTCTCTGCCCTCAAGAAGTTTATAATCTAATGGCTTAAAATTAAAAGACTGAAAAATATCACCCCAAATTCTACTGTTAGAGGAGAGAGTAGAAATATTTCTGGCATTTGCCCCATAGAGATTTTTTATAAAAGAGAATTATGTAGTTGTTACCTCTTCTTAAGCATGAGGAAAAGAACAGAAGATGCTAGGTGATCAAGGGGGAAAACTGGAAGGGTAGAAACCAATTAGAAGGATGTTACAATAAAACAGAGGAGAGTCTAATGGGGAATAAGGGTAGAGTGGCTATGTGAATAGAGAAAAGGGGATGGAGATATTGCAGAAGTAAAATCATTAAGATGTGGGATTTAACTGAAAGAGAGGGAAGAGAGCAAAAAGGAAGAGTTAAGGATGACTGGTGTTTTGGGCAGCTACGTGGCATGGTAAATAGAGTGCCAGGCCTGAAGTCAGGAAGATTCCTCTTTGTGAGCTGAAATCCGACCTCAGACACTTAGTAGCTGTGTGACCCTAGGCAAGTCACTTAACTCCGCTTGCCTCAGTTCCTCATCTGTAAAATGAACTGGAGAAGGAGATGGCAAACCACTCCAGGATCTTCACCAAATAAAAAAAGCTCAAATAAGGTCACAAAGACTGAGACACTTCTGAAAAACCAAAACAAGGGCAATGTTCTGAACTCAGGTGGTCAGATAACAATTGGTGAAGAACAGAGAAGTTTAGAGGAAAAACAGGTTTAGAAAGAAACAACTTTTTTTAATTTTTAAACCTGGACCAGTGATTTCATTAAATTAGGGAGCTTCCAGTGAGAAACATCATTGGTTAATGCAGATCACTGTGCTAGGCACCGTGCTAAGCCCTGGAGGAGCAGCCCAAAAAATGCCCTGCTTTCAAAAAGCTCTCAGAGTAAACGAGGAGAAACATGCAAACACACGTGTACAAACAAGCCCTGTGCGGGATAAACCGGAAGTTACCAGCAGAGAAAGCGATAGAATTGAGAGGGCTCAGGAAAGACTTCCTGAAGAAGGTAAGATTTTATTTTAGGTGGGAGCTGAAGGAAGAGATGAGAAGATAAGAGACGAGGAAGGAGAGCATTAAGAGCATGAGCGACAGCCAGTGGAAATGCCTCCAGGTGGAAGAAGATGGAAGATTTATTTGAGGAAGTGCAAGGGGTGTGTGTGTGTGTATACATGCATACATATACATACACATATACATAGGGGAAGAGACAGAGAGAGATGCAGAAAAAGACAGACAGAGACAAAGACAGAGAAAGAGATTTAGCTGGAGCATTGAAAGGTTAAGGAACTTCCCCCAAGGGGCCAGTATTTGTCAAAGAATGGACTTGAACCCAGGTCTTCTTGACTCTAAGGTTCTATCTTTATCCATTGTACCATGCCACCAATAGAAAGAATCCTTGCTCTTCCTTGCACACAATACTCTATCTCCTTACTCAGAATATTTTTCATACCTGGAATTCTCTCCCTCCTCTTCTCTTGTCTCCAAGCTTCTCTAGCTTTCTTCAAATGTCAATTTTCTACATGAAGCCTTTTCTGGTCTTCCTTAATCTTAGTGCTTTCCCTGTGAGACTACTCCCAGTTTATTCTGTATATAACTTATTTGTATATAGAAGTTTGCAAATTGTCTCTCCCGTTAGACTGTGAGGTCCTTGAGAGCAAGGATTTTTTTTCCCTTTTATATCTTCAGTACTTAGCACTGTGCCTAGAACATGGTAGGTACTTAATAAATGCTTGTGCACTGACTACAGATTGACTGGTTGACATATTTCAGTTTGAGATGCTAATGGGACATCTTAGGTACAGAAGTTAATTAGACAACTGGTGATATAGTAATGGCAGTAGCGGGTACAGATATCTATGTATACATATATAATATATGTATGCATGTATGTGACACATGATTAATCTGCACATTGATGATAACAGAACCCATGAAAATGGATGGGATTGCCTATGAAGAAAGTATAGACATAATATAGAAGAGATATACTAGAATCAAAATAAAGAAACTCACATGTTTAAAAGTTGGGAAGTGAATTAATAAAGGAGACTGAATGAGGACAATCAGACAGAACAAATGTGAATCTTTTCTACCTCTGCTTTTCTATATGTTGAAAAAACATTTAGCCTTTGATTTTATCAGTTTCTCTATTTCATGGGGACAATGACATTTTTACTTGGACATTAGTGATTAACCCCTAAGTACTTAATATTTGTAAACACATGGAATTATACCTTCACCATTCAAATATAGACTGCCCCTAAAAATATGTCATACCCTTGAAAAAAGGTATCTTTGGGAGGAAAAAATGTTTATGTAAACATTGAAAAATAATTACAAAAATATTATATTTTAATGTTTACTGTGAAAGTTTTTGTTGATGTATTTTAATTAAAATAAAGATGTTTTATTCATTTTTCTTATCACTGTTCTCTTTGTTTTCATCATTTTCACTGTTCTCTTCTGAGTGTGATTGCAGAACTGCACTGTGTAAGCCAGATTTAGGGAGAAAAGTGCAGTTTATGTTTAGGCCAACATAATAATTAACAGTTATATCAATCTGCCCCGAAGAATAGATATTAAACTCTCAAATTAGTGCCAGGAACAAATAGTAACATTTATGAAAACTTTACACCTAATTCATAGAAAAACTTGTGGATACAGTTTTAAAAACTAATTTCTAGGGCTAGGAAAAAAAACCATTTGGTCTGAAACATAGTTTCTACAAAGCAAATATAATACTCTTGAGATGTGGATGGTGTTGCCAATTGCTTCATCCAGGGTTTCTCATTTCTTTTGAGTTTCCTAAGAGCAGCAATCTCTTTCAAAGTGCTGAACTGAAATAACAAACTTAACAGAAGGTAGGAGGGAAAGCTCAGGACTAGGGGAGCTTGTCCTCAGAAGTTTTCTAGTCCATTTTTTTTTATATATTCAAGAGATGTGAGTAGATCAAATTAGCACTTCACCTTTCTGGAAAGCTTATCCAAACTCAGAGTCCAGTATATAAAAGGTCACCTGTCAATCATTAATCTTACTACATTACTGTTTTGTGGAGTGAAATGAAATGAAATCTGCTTCATTTAAAACATAAAATTCCTGTACAGAAAATGTGGCAAGTTAATATACTCACATTTCCTGGGTGGGTGACTGGTTTAAAATCTGACTTAATTCTGTTCATACCAAGAGTGATATTTTAATATGTTACTCTGTCCCCAGTGGACACTGAATATGTCTGAACTCTAGGGGGCTCGTTGGAAACATCACTGTCAAACACTGTCAAAACCCCATATAGAAGAGTCCCAGGAATACAATCCATACTCAATGCTAAGACAAAACCAAGACTAAATAACTTTTAATAACAAGCACATTAAAAAAAAAAACCGAAAACATCATAAAATGAAATGTTTATCTATATCAGTAGTGGTACTGGGAGTTAGCTCAAACTTTTTGGAAAGCAAGTTACCGAATTGATTTTGTGCTGTTATGACTATAATTAGAATGCTTTTGGGGGGTTTTTTTAGGAGAGGAGGGAATAATGGAATAGGGGAGTATTATTTTAGTGGCATAACTCAGGATAAAGTAGCTCCTGAAAATCAGTAACCCTTGTGAAACTTACAGTCTTAAATAGCTGCCTGGAACACTGAGAGGTCAAGAGACTTGACCTGGATCACATAGTCAATATGTCAAAAGTGGGACTTGAATGTGGGACTTCTTAACACAAGTCAACTCTGTATCCTCTCTGCCAGGCTACCTCTCAAAAATTATACTAAAAGGAAAAATGAATTTGTCCCAAAATTATCATAGCTACTTTAATTCTAATAACAACATAATAACAACATGAAAAAAGGTTTTGCACCATGAAAAATGACAAATATGAATAATGCAAAGAGATATGGAAAAACTTATATGAAGTTATACAGGATGAAGAAATCATAATCAAGTAACAACATATGTACCATGACTGTGTACAGATATAATGAGTAATTTTTAAAAAAATACACACAAAGATTTTTTTTCCTTTTAGTTTGTTTCATGTTTCACAACCTGACTAACATGAAAATATGTTTTACATGATGGTACATATATAACTTCTATCAAATCGTTTACTGTTTTAGAAAGGGAGAGGGGAAAGAGGGAGGAAGAAAAATTTGGAATTCAAATTCTTTTTAAAATGAACTTTAAAAATTGTCTTTACATGTATTGGAAAAACTAAAATACTATTTAAAAATACACACAAGAAAAGGAAATTTGGAAGAGGATGTGGGAGCAAATAGGATATTTTAATTATTATTTTGTTAAAATGAATATAAATTTTAAAAAACTAAATAATTTAGAGTTTATAGTTTTATGCATGATGTCATTTTAACAATTTTGTTTGCTCATTTGAACATATTTTTTTTTTTGCTTATGGTTACTAAGTTTAGAATTTAAAAATCACCCCCCTCCAAACCACCAGGAAATCTGATACAGAACTGAACACACAAACATGTTAGACTACATAAACCACAACACTACTTCATTGAAATATGGTAAATAATGTGGCAGCAGGAAGCTGGGAGAGAGAAACATACTCTTTCTTTTAAATACAGCTATTTGAACACCAAGGTTTTTCCCCACTTTTGTAATGTTCTTTGGCTAGTGGTTTTTACTCTGACAGTTCCTTTATAGAGGGAATAGTCATCTATGATCATCTGTGGCAGAGACTGAAGGTGTCCCCCTAGAGAGGCTTGCCACAGTCATGATTTCAGAAATACTTGGCCCTAACCTACAATTGTTGGAGAAGTTTCCTAGACTATGGCTTCTATGCCAACCACCCCAGTCCTGAATAGAGAAGAGCCTTTTCCTAGTGGAAGATTTAAGATATAATAGTGTATGCTTTAAATATTTTTTTGATTTCAGGGAAGAGAAACATATGTACAGACATATTTAGATCAGTTTTGTCTGTAGATGCAAAGAACTAGAAACTGACAGGGTGCTCATTGATTGGAGAATAGCTAAAGAATTCATGGAGTATGGATGTGATGACATAATAATGTAGTCTGAGAAAGAATGAAAGGGATGGTGTTAGAGAAACTTGGTAAGATTTGTGTGAACTGATGCAGAGCAAAGAGAGTGGAACCAAGAGAACAAGTTATACAACAATAGCAATAGTGTAAAGACACACAACTCTGAAGGACTTGGGCACTCTAACCAACACAATGACCAACCACAATTCCAGAGAATTCATGATGAAACGTGCTTCCCATTTCCTGATAGAAAGGCAATGAACTAGACTTAGGTTCTTTGGTTGGTTGGTTTACATGGCTAATAAAGGAATTTGTTTTCTTTGACATATTTATAACAGTGGTTTTGTTTTTCTCTCTTTTTCAGCGTGTGCGTGCGTGCACACTTGTGTGTGTGTGTGTGTGTGTGTGTGTGTGAGAGAGAGAGAGAGAGAGAGAGAGAGACAGAGAGAGAGAGACAGAGAGAGAGACAGAGAGAGAGACAGAGAGAGAGACAGAGAGAGAGGTGGAGAGGAGAATTCATTCCTAAAAATAAAATAAAATTGAAGTTTAAAAACATTTTGCTTTCTTTTCCTAATGGAATGCTCATAAGCATAGCAGACAAAAAGCTAACCTTACAGTTAGGATTCCCTGGGTTCATGTCTTGCTTCTGACACATACAATCTGTGAAAATCTGAGCAAATCATTCTCTGTGCCCCTTGGCAGTTCTCTTAGACTATAAACCGTAAAGCAAAAAAATCTGTATTAGTAGAGTTTCCTCACTAGAAGCACCATATACTAGGGAAATCAGAGGTCCTATTACAAAAACCTGAGTGGGAATTCTTTCCTACCCATGTTCATCCTAACCCCAACTAACAGAAAAGTAAGTGGGTACATGAACGAATGAGAACAGTGCAGTGCAAGCCACCTCAATTAATTTGCCGCACGTCCAACTGCTGACTATATTACTACTTCCAATACTATCCTTTGATAACACACACACGCACACACACGCACACACACACACACACATTTTTACTTTACAGCTGGAAAAGAAAAACAACTGTCAATATATATTACCTATAAATGTTAAAGCTTTCAGCATCCTCTTTCTTTTTCTTTTCATTTACTTGGAGTCTGAGAACCATTTAGAGAAGTCCTACTGTTCTAGCACCCTAAGGATATGTAAAAGGATGCTCTCAGCCAGCTGGGAAACAAAGCTTCTATTTATGTGGAGCAAGTCTTTCCTAGATCTTTGAATAACAATAAGAAGTGTATCTTAATCACAAGCATTCTGAAGTCATGCCAGGAGGATTGCTTCGTATTTGGAGAGTTGCTTTTCTTTCTTTTGTAATAGGGGTGATCAGGGAATCCCCTGATCTGCTGCACAGGAGTACCTCCCATGGAGCTGGGAAAGCTCCCTTTGGCTCTAGAGGGAGGGACACCTGTCCAGCAGTTCCGGGGTACGATGGGAAGAGGAGGAGGTCCCATGATGACCCAGTTACACTTTTTAAAAAATTCAAATACAGCAAATATTTACTTTAGGATTTTCCACAGTGTTGGGTTGGGAGACTAAGAAGGTAATTTAAAAGTGGAACTAACACTATACATTTTTCCCTCTTTTTTTTACTATATACTTTTCTTTTTACTCTATGCCATTCTTTGGTATAATACTGCTGCCCTTCTCCATAGAAATGGAACCCTCATGCCATAGATTCTTAAGAACTCCAAAATTTTGCTCTGAGGCTTGATGTGTTTTCTTTAATCAAAGAGGTATATTCGAGTTTTGTTGAAGGTAGTTTCTCTTTGCACTCTCCCTGGCAATTTAAATGATTAGTGAAATGACCAAGGAGGAAGTGCTAAAGTGAGAAAAGACCAAGACTAATTTAAGATTTAAACTCTGTGTATAAGATACAGAGCATTATCATAATTCTCATGTAGCAGTGTAACCCCCTCATGAACTCTCATGTGGCCGTGCAACCCCCACTAATTAAATGTAGAAATTATTTCTTAGATTCGTCATTAACCCTCTGAAACATTTTGAGAGAAAAGTGAAAGGAAAATTCTGTCTTAAATTGTAGGGACAAGTTTACAAACCTGAGTCTAGATCAGCCCTAGTAAAATATGCTAGATATCATATGGAAGGAAAAACCTAACTTCTCTGAGTCTTTCTTGTTGGACTGCCAAACATAAGTGGTTCAGTCCTTAGAGTTAGGCCTATATGCTCACTGTTTCATTCGATTAGGGTAATTGAGATTAGAAATGATACTGTGAAAAAGTTTGTTTCATTATGTTTATATGAAAGAAGGTTGTATGTTTTGTCTGATAGACACTTAATCCCTTTCATTTGTATCCTAATGGGTTTACCCACACTAATAACCAAGTCTGAATAACCAAATCAGGTATGTTGTTAGAGGGGATTCTTGTTCAGATATACGTTGAAAAATATGGCCTCTGACATCTCATCCAACTTTGCGTCTATGATTTTGTGAACCCTGGGATTAACTTGAACAAGCAATGACATTCTCTTTATTTTGCATATAAGGAAAATGA
The DNA here is from genome assembly GCA_028658325.1 of Potorous gilbertii. Classification (NCBI taxonomy): domain Eukaryota; kingdom Metazoa; phylum Chordata; class Mammalia; order Diprotodontia; family Potoroidae; genus Potorous; species Potorous gilbertii. Next base: position 451,500,724 of record CM053769.1, read on the forward strand.
TGCTCAGCTAAATGACTTGCCTAAGCTTTTGGAGACTAGTGCTGTTACTACTGACACTGCCTCTTCCCCTGGTCACATTGGGTAATATAAGAGTTTTGTTCTTATTTCCATATTTTCCCTTCTAGGCAGCTGTGTGGTGCAGTGGATAGAGTACCAGTATAGGAGTCAGGAGGACCTGAGTTAAAATCTCACCTCAGACACTTGACACTTACTAGATGTGTGACCTTGGGCAAGTCACTTAACCTCAACTGGCTCATCCTGGGTCATCTCCAGTCATCCTGATGAATATCTGGTCACTGGATTCAGATGGCTCTGGAGGAGAAGTGAGGCTGGTGACCTGCACAGCCCTCCCTCACTCAAAACAAAGTCAAGTGCAAGTCATGTCATCATTACTCTGATGGCATGGTATTCTTTGGCAATGAAGGATGAACACACACATACATTCTCTTTTCCTTTCTATAAACAGGAGGAGAATGCCTGACTCAGAAATGCTTGACTAAAGGGCCTTCAAAACTTGGATGAATATGAATTAGTTATTAAGAATGAGAGATCTAATATCAGAGCAAACACTAGGAACAGAAATGCTGAAACCACAACTTTAAAAACTAGCATGTCAAGAGCCTCCAACATCAAAGATATCTAGATATCACTAGATATACATTACTATGTTCTGTGACTGCTTATTCTTTCACCTTGTTCCTTGCATGTTGACATTAGAATTCCCCACAACTTTTAGCATCTTTCCAGTCATCTGACTTCTTGACTTCATACAAATGACTCAATGACCTCCTATCTGAACTTGTTTACTGATTTTCAGCTAGCCTTCCATCCTTAGTTCCCAGGGTCCCCTGTTAACTCTTTGGGCCTTCTGTGCCATGATGTGTGTCTTATTAACAAGTCCATGACTCTAAAGTCATTTATCTATTGTGTCATCTATATGTAATCTGACTAACCGGTTCAAATGGACAGTCTTGAAGGATGAAGATAATGTACAAGTTATACCACATTATCTTGGCTGTGTTCTTCAAATGACTAGATGGAGATTGCAGCATAAGCAAGGAAAAGGCAATTGCATAAGATATTATCTACCAGGATATCCTGAGTGTTCTAAGTACTAAAAACCCAGGACTCTTTAAATAAAGATGAAGGAGGTGTCATTGAATTCCTTATAAAAAAAAGCAAATGATGCCCTATAAATAGCCTGTAAGTCCTCTTGTTGTAGGTGGTAATAGAAATGGAAATGGAATATGGAATATTAAAAAATACATATAAGACAGGAGGGAGCCCAGGTCTATACCATTATATGAAAGATTTTTGTAGTATGGGAAAGTATATGATCTCAAACACGACGAGTGCATTAAATTTTTTTCTGGAATATATATATATATATATATATATATATATATATATATATGTATATATATACATATACACACACATACTATATATATATATATATATATATACACATGAAAACACACAAAAGGACACTATATATATATATATTGTGGAAATGTATATACATACATATACACAGATATATGGGTGTGTACATATACATATGTATGTATGAATGTCCTTTATCCAAATCTCACTGAAGAATAAAGATGGTTCCACAGGACAGGAAAAATACAATTATCTATCTATATATTTATATCTATTATTATATTATTTATATCTATTATTATTATATCTTGAATCAACTCTTTAAAAAAAGTTACTTATGGATGTAATTCTCTGTCTACTTTGCCTTCTCAGGGGTCTTCCCTTCTTGTCACTTTGTTTCATTATGTTTTAGAATTAATCTCTGCGCTATGTTTGTGTTCTATATGACCCTCCACTAAAGTACTTCCCTGAAGCCTCACCATGGCACTGAGACAATCCTGGCTATGCAAGTGGAATAAAAGTTTTGGCAAAACCTACTGACCAAGAAAGGCTTCAAGAGTGAAGAGGGTGATGGGTTGTGTGTGTGTTGTCCTAGGACCAGCCTAGTTAAAGTCTGAGAGCCTAAGCATGAGTTGGCAGGAGGATAATGAATTTTTTGGCCACAGCAACTCTAGGAGACGATTTATGAAGTTTAGAAGGATTGTGATCTGTGTCTGTGGAAGGGGTGCCCTCAACAATGAAATCACAGACCTGAAAGAATTGAAATGTCCATGGTTGTTGAATTATAGAGCAGTTGTGTCCTTATGTTTATCATCTTTCCTCAGAGATATTAACCTAAGGTCCACAGATGGTCCCCTTAGGGAGTCTGTAGATAGATTTCAGGGGATCTGTGAACTTGGATTGGAAAAAATATCTTTAGTTTCACTAACCTCTAACTGAAATTTAGCATTTCCTTCAATTGTGAATGTACGTAATAAACATTATTCGAACAAGGTGTCTGGAGGTTTCACTAGAATGCCAAAATACACACACACACATACACACATGCACGCACGCACGTGCACGCGCACACACACACACACACACACACACACACACACACACACACGGAGTTAAAATCCTCTGTCCTAGAGCATGAAGGCCACTTCTGACGTTCATTTTAGCTAAGGTATTTTCCTGTAGTAATTCTCAAGTGACTACACGCTGCTTTTTTCAAATGCTGAGTAATTTCCACTTACACTGAGTATCCAGATTGATCCTTTCTGCATGTTTTACAGTATTTTTAAACATTTGATGCCATCTCTAAAGAAGACAGTCAAAAGATTGACTCATTTTGAGCCAAGAATATCAGGAATCCTGCCAGGAAACAGCAGTCACAAACAGAAACAGGTCTTACCAACCTCAAACCTCAAGCCCAAGAACAGTCTTCTTATAAAGAGTATAGAAAAAGCTACCTCTTGGCATTAATCCTTTCAGTCTCTCCCCTCACCCCCCACACATACCCTGAGAATGAATACAATGCATCTGTCAGGTCAATTTGGAACAAGGTGGGTAACAATACTTTTTAAAGAATGATAATTTTCAACTGTCAACTTCAGAACCAGTCTGGCAGGAATCAGCTGACATTGCTGTTTATCTTTGGAAGTAACTTTGCTCCCAATTCCTTCAGTCACAAAGAGTAATGAAAGTGCTTCTGATAAATGATACAGAGCAAAGAACACTATCTCTAGAGTTAGATGTCCTTAGGTTCAAATTTCACCGCTGATATTTACTATCTATGTGACTCTGGCCGAATCATTTAACATTTGTGAGACTCAGTTTCCTTATCTGTAAGATGAAGTTTCTTCTAATTACACATCTTTAATCATATCTTTTGTGGTTAGTGAAAGATTAAGAGGAACCAAAATTTAACCAAGTCTCATAGTAATATTCTTTCCCTCTTCCGAGTCATAGGTACACATTTTGTAAGTAATTGAAACCCCGTGACTTTGGTTGTGTTGCTAATTTAGCTAGCTCTGAGAAGGAAGAAGAAAGAAGAAACAACTAAAATTTTTGGTGAATATTTCCTTTGACAATTTTTCATACCTAGATCTGTATTCTCAAAAATCTGTAAGTCATTTATTTTCACTTCCAATAATATTGATTAAGGTGTAAGTGAAGAAGGAATGAATGAGTAAAACATTTTTCCTAGTTCAATTCATTAATGTCCTGTAATGATGAGAGAGTACACACTATCCCTACTTAATTCATATTTCAAGGGTCTATGATTTACTTAGTGCAAGTACTTACTTTTTCATATATACAAAAGCTTTATGAGACAATCTGTACACACATTGAGGGCATCCTTAATGAAAATATGGTAAGAGGATATTATTCACAAATAAAATTCTATAGTAGATTGTATCTTTACTGTCATAGAGTTGACTAAAAGTTGACAAGAATGCCAGATTCCAGGGCATGTATAGTTTTGTTGACTACCAAAGAAATACAAGATTCAGTTGATCACACTAAGGCTATATATGATGATGCATACCTGTAACCTCTGCTACTGAAGAGGCTAAGGCTGGTGGATTATTTGAATTTGTGAATTCTGAGCTTTAACATGACTAAAGACAAATGATAGAGGGCTTGAGTTAGTGATTTTTGAGCTGCAGCAATCATTCAAGTATTTATATTAGATCTGACTCCAATATGGTAAGCTCCTGGGAATGGAGGCTCACCAGGCCACCTAGAGAAGGTTGAACTTGAAACATGTTAGAGTTTTGAGCTTTGAGATAGGGTTTGTGAGGGACAATGCACTTCTAGCCTGGAGAAAGAAGACACCTAATCTCAAAAAAAAAAAAATGTGGCATCAAATGCTCTCCTCCAATGAAGAGTATCCCTTGAATGTATTAAGATTCCCTGATAAATTCAACAACAGAGATAATTTTTTCAACTACCTTCTGGTCATTAATATAACTTAATCATAAAAAATACTTAGGAAACACTATTTGGCATCATCATGGGGAATGTCCAGCAGAGAATGCAAAAGGAATGGGAATTGATTATGGGTAGTGAGACATTCTAGGTATTCATGTCTGCAGATAACAACGTGCTAATTTCATCAAATCCCAGAATACAACAAGCCTCATCCATGAGATCCATAACCATTGAGAAGAGTTCAGCCAAACAATCTACATAGGAAAAACAAAATTGAATGATGAATGCAAGTTGTCTAAGCTATGTGATAAGTAGTTGGATGGACAGCTCATCGACCACTACTAGGCATATTTTGAACACACGTGATCTAGGTAGAAGATAGAAGAAAATTATTTAGATTGCATTTGGAAAATTGTGAAGCACTTTTATAACCCTAAGTTTCTGCCTGAAAGAAAGCTCTTACCTTTTTAAGACAAATATTCTTCTAATGATACTATGTGGGTATAAATCTGGAGTACTACAATATTGAAAGAACCATTATTGAGAGTCAACCAAAGAGCAATGAGGAAATTTATAGGCATAAATAGGCCAAATTATATTACTGACAAATTAAATATGGACATAAAAGCACAAAAAAGAGATGATCAAAGATACATGACCAGAAAAGGTGATCTAATCACATAGTAAGAGTGAAGGATACTATATGAATATCATAGAGGCTGTATTGCTACCCAGAGAAATTTAAAATATCTAAAGGAAGTCCCCACAGTGCTTTGGAGGGACTCCCTCCCTATTAAGGATGAGTCTTATGAGATACTGTTTTAATCTGTATTAAATCTGTATTTAATCTGGAGGGAATACTGACTAATGATTAAATGGTCTATGGTACCCTCCCATACTGAAGCACCCCAGTTCTAGATTCAGATAGATTAGGTTTAGTACTGGGGGAGTCTGTTCTTCAAATTAGGGAATCAAAGTTTTATTGAATACTATAGTTTATCATGCTCTTACCCAAAAGCCATAGGGAAAAAATCTTTTAAAACTTCAGTTTGTACATATCTAGAGTCTTTCTGAGAGTTATCAGTTTCCCTTCTAGAAAGATGCTAAACGTATGAGATAGATTAGATCTAGGACAGCTATTTATTTCCTCCACCATAAAAGAAACACACACACAAAAAGACCCATAAAGTACATTAATAGACACTGAAAACATGATATGGTAACTCATCACTCCTATTTTATGCTTCTAGGTCATTGAAAACTAAAATGTTAAAACATGAAATACTTTGTGGAACTGCTGACCAAGCATACAACCTTCAACTTGACTCTGTACCGTTTGATCAACCCACTGAAGTTCCATAGCTTCAGGAGAGCCAGATCATGATTCAGCCTAATCCTCCTGGTATTGGTCATTCTCTCTTCTAAGAAGTTTTCTCAAAAGTCAGCTCCTCCTGAAGAGTTAACATCTAGACCCAGGAACTCCTGGAACCCATCCAGAACTCAGGAACTCAAACTCATGTGGCAGCCACTGAGATTGGAAACATCCATCTCAGGATTCTTATTAATTCACATACTCAGGAAAACAAAATCTCAAAGCGGGGGAGTCAGATAGGAACTGGAGATGTAGCTTCTGATTCAGCTAGAAAAGCATATGCTCTCCCTGCCATAAGAGAGCAGTTGTCATAACTATTGGTGGTGGGGGTAGGAGGTGGGAAGAAAAGTCCCCTTCTTCCTCCCAATGGAAGTCTAAGGAGGAATATGTTCAGAAAGAGGGAAAAAAGAACAAGAGTAGAAGGAAGAAGGTGTCCATATGCACCATGGGATGACCATTGTTACTATTAGCAATAATATTCACTTTACTAATGTAGATCACAACCATTCTAGGCCTTCAACTTTATGATTTGCTATGGTTTCTTTTTTAAGTAAACAAAAATGGACCATTTTCTGATAAACAAGTTGGGTCCTTAGATGACAGACACAAAACGTTACCAGGCCTATTCTCAAAGCATCATCATCATCATCACCATCATCTTAACAATACTAAAAGGAGGGAATAAGCATTGACATAACATCTAATGGACAGCTAAGTGGTGCAGTACCAGGTGTGAAGTCAGGAAGACTCATCTTTGTGAGTTCAAATCCAGTCCCAGATACTTATTAACTGTATGACCCCAGACAAGACACTATCCTTTGCCTTAATTTCCTCATCCATAAAATGAGCTGGAGAAGGAAACAGCAAACAGTTTCTCTGCCAAAAAAACCCCAGATGAGGTCACAAAGAATTGGACAGGACTGAGTAACAATAACACAGCATCCAGACACTGTGTTAAATGCTTTACACATTTCATCTCATTTGATCTTTGCAACAACCCAGGGGAGATGGGAGCTATTATAGCCTTCATTTTACAGTTGAAGAAACTGAGGCAGAGATTAAGTGACTTCCTCAGAGCCCCACAACCAGTAAGTGTCTAGAGTTGAATTTGAACTCAGGCCTTCCTGACTCCAGGTCCAGTGCTCTTATTCACTGAACCATCTAGCTGCTGCTGCCACCTCCACCACCACCACCATCTAATATTTATATAGCACTTTAAGATTTACAAAGAATTTGACAAATATTATCACATTTAATGCTACCATAATCCTGGGAGGTAGCTACCACTATTATCCCTATTTTACAGATGAGGAAACTAAGGTAGCCAGAAGTTGTAATTTACCCTGGGACACGTTACTCTGAAATTTCTGAAGCCAAATTGGAACACTTGTCTTCCTGACTCCAAATCCAATATTCTATCTGCTGCTTTCTCAACGTGGCAAGACCTGCCAGAGTCCATGTTTTCCACCAGTAGAAAATTTGAAAACCCAAGTCCAATCCAGGCCATGCTGAGGCAACAGAAAGGAATTTGAATTGAGCTATTTCCCTTTACACTTACATGTAACCGATATAATCTCTTTTCTGTAAATAGCATAGGTCACATCTCTTCTCTTGACTTTGAACATCTTTGACTCTCCTGTATATGAGGCAGTTGGTGTTGCAATGAATGGACTACTGGGCCTGGAGTCAGAAAGACCTGAGTTCAAATCCAAACTCAAATACTTAGTAGCTGTGTGACCCTGGGTAAGTCATTTAACCTCTGTCTACCTAAGTTTCCTCAACTGTCCTGCCCCAGAGTTGTTATGAGGATCAGATGAGATAATATTTGTAAAGCACTTGGCACAATGCCTGGCATTAAGTAGGTACTTAACAAACATTTGCTCCTTTCCCCATTTCCTTTCCTTTTCTTTTTTTAAGCTTTGGAAACTTCTCTTGTCTTTGGACCATTTGCTATGCCTTTGGATTTAATATTATTGAGTCTTGACTCTTAGTGTTTTATAACTGTATTTCTTCAAATACCAAGTAGCACATTTAACAATATCACCTAATGAATAATTATCACCATTTTACTCAGTCTTTTGTTCTTGACTAGTTTAAAAATCCCCCAAATCCCAGAGCTTGTCTGAGTAGTAAACTAAAGTCCTGAAAAAGATAACCTTCATTTATTTTACTGTAATAAATATAAATACGGGCAGGGTGATATATAAATATGATATATTCTAAACTTTATTAAATCTAATTTTCAGTGATTTAAAATATGTAATAACCTGCTCAAGAAACTTAGGGAAAATGTAATTAAGCTCAAATATTAACTTTCCAGTTGAAAAACCATGTCAAATGTTTCAGACTCAAAAAAAAAAAATACTAAACAAACTAGAATCCTGTAAAAACTTCAGGAAAAAAAGTTTTAACAAAATTTCTCACTGCTACAGATCTGTCAAATATGCAAATTAATTTTGATTTATTTTTATACAGTTCCCACAAGCATTGTTGTGTCAAAGAAGGCTAAATGTGTCAGTTATTTAAAATGGAAAGTTTTTTCAATTTTCTTTAATTGGCAGGAAAACTACAAACATCAACAGTAGGAAGCTGAATGTTGACAGACATTTGCACATCATTATCATCTGGGATAGGCTATTAGGAGATTAATATTGGCAAAAAAAAAAACAAACCCTCAAACTTAAAAGGATTTTATAAAGTGGAACAAATATTTAGGAGTCATGTGTATCATGTGCCATAATTCTTTTCTTAACACATATGTGAATTGCTATTTTTCATTCAAATTGTTACAGTTTCCTTTGCCTCTTTTGTATTTCCCTGTCCCAGTCATACACTATTTGGCTAAAATTTCTATTAAAGATAGTCTCATGTTCAAGTGAAAAAGCTTCATCCCATCTCAGCCAAAAGATGCTATGAGATTCTCAAAAAAATCCCCTATCACTGTTTTTTGAGTCCGTACAGCTCCACCAACATAATTGTGTTTTTTTCAAAATATAAATGGGAAGATTTGTTGAATATCTTGATTTACACACAAGTGAATGATATATGTGGGGCTGCTGTAGATATTCTGATGATATTTGAACATCTTAGATTTCCTGTCCCAATTTTTAAATAACTCACATGGGGGCTGTCTTTAAATTGAACATTAAATTGAACAAGCATTGACCATGCCTTTTAGAGGTCTTTGTTCTACCTTTTAAAAAAGAAACATATCCATCAGAATTTAACAAAAATGTTTTGTAATCAGGCACAAAACATATTATAAAACTCCATATTTTATATGACTTTGGAAATATTTTAAAAACATTATATAATATAGCATATGTTATGCAACTCTCTTGAACTCATATTTACCTCTATTGGACCATTAAAATGAAAGCTTCTAAAAATAAAGCAAAAGAGAATTTAATCTTAGTCACCACTATTAATAAACCAATATAGGGTAAAAGCTATTATTTAGCAAAAAAAGGCTCTGCTTCTTAAGTAAATTGTGTAGAATAGGCCACAGATCTCAATATTTTATTCAATAAAATGATTTTCATTCAAATTGCTGTTTAAAAATAATAACCTATTCCATACAGATAGATTATTTTCCCCATTGCTATATTCCTTGAAACATTTGCATGTTTGGGACCAATAGAGAATTGAAATACAGGAAAATTAAAGTCAGCTTGGCAAAGTGATTTCCCAAATTCTGAAGAACCACTCCGTTCCATTTTTTTTCCTCTAACCCATCTCAAAGCACTGACAATGCTGTATATAAACATTTAATGTAGTTGAATATTTTGACTCTGTCTACTATTGTTCATTGTCAGAAGTGATCTTCTTTAGTAGAGGTAATATTGCATAATGGCTACATTGATGGACTTGAAGTCGTGAGGGCCTGGGTTCAAATTCTGTTTCTGTTGTTTACTAGCTTTATGACCCTGGCCAAGTCATTTAACTTCTGTTTGTCTCAAGCAATGTCTTAGGACTTCTTCTCTACTATGTCATGTATTTTTTCTATTGGTAAAGAGAATTCCTTTGCTCAGAGCCCTCCACCTTGACAAAAATCACAGGTTTAAATGTAAAAATTCATCATCTATAAAGCTTGATAAATCAAAAGTTAGAAACTGATTCTTAATTTTAGGAAATATATTAAAACACTGGGAAAGAATTACATGAGTTTCTAATTTTGGACTTACAAATCTTTGCAGGTGGATTTCTTTATGGCTGGAAAGGCTAATGCTTTTATATTATCTTATAATTTATGCAGATGATGAGTATTTAAAACATAGAAACTCTTAAGGATTAATTAAATCTATTTATTTTTTGGTAATAAGTAAAATGGCTATAAAGGATTGTTTCACATTCTAAGCCATCCCAGACAGCGCAGGTTAGCATCAGAAATAGGGAAGAAGCTGAACAATTTTGTAGAATTTATTGAGGGAAGACTTTGGATTGAATAATTCAATTAGAAGCAGCTAGCATGGCTTTATGAAAGAGATATTTTATGTACCTTACTAGTTGGAGTACTTTACAGGGCATTATTGCCATAGAAAGCAAAATGAACACAATGGATGACACATAGTTGTTAAAAATCCATTGGATGTTATTAACAATGAAGATTATTGGCTAAAACCACATCTATTGTGTAAGGTAAAATAGCTTGTTGGATTAAAAAAATTTCAAACCCTGCAAAAGTGAGTGAATGTTAATGGTAATTTTTTTTTAACTGAAAGGGGGTTATCAGTATGGTGAAATAATAGCCCTGAAAGGAAATAACTAAAATTGGAAGAACATACAATCCAACCTCATTACATTTGACTATTGTGATATCTTTCCTAGAATAAAGGTGCTAAGATTCCAGGTATTTTAAACTCTTTTCTATTTATTCTTTCATTCTAACCACTATTTCTAGTTGCCTATAGATGAGACTCAAAAAAAAGGAGAACATATTTAATCAAGTGGAAACCTAAGGTTTGGGTTGTAATTATTCAAAATATATCTTTGAGGCTCTCTCATCTTTGACCTAAGCTAGATCCCAAAACCCAAAACAATACACCGTTCCCCATATGCACAGAAAATGTCAACAAGAAAAAGATCTAGTATTTATATATAATATTAATTCTCCATTCATATTCTGCTAGGAATTATGTCACATATATTTATATTCTAGATATATTCATATGAGATATGAATATATGTACATATATAAAATACTTATACATACACACTATACATTAAACATGCATACACATATGCCATATATATATATGTATATGTCTATGCATATAGCATTTCATTCAAAATAAATATACCTAAAAGTTCTGGTTCATTGTGTTCTGCCAGCAGAGTACTATGAATATCAAGTATTTGGGAATACCAGTTCCAATAAAGGGATCATCTTAAAATTGGAATAAACACATCATTTTATACCATTCAATTCAACCACAGAGGCATGAATATGCCTGCAGTCTCAAATATAGTAACTGTTTGGAAGTAAAAGGGTTCCCCTCCCCATTGGTTTTAGTTTTAACATACTAGATGATACTTTTTTCTCATCGGTAGTGTGGGAGGGGGTTGGGGGTAAGGAAGGAGTTGTGTGTGTGTGTGTGTGTGTGTGTGTGTGTGTGTGTGTGTGTGTGTATAATCATACCTTAGATAGCGCTAGAAGACATATTCTTCAGTCATAATTATTTGTTTTTAAATGTTAACTTGGGTAGGTACAACATGAGATAAATGAATGAAATATTGACTGTTAAATCTGTTTTCTTTTTATTTAAATTTCATTAACATAATTTAAGGAAGAGAGGCAGGGTAAGATCATGAATAAAGAGATGCCAGCCTCAGTCTTGGAGTGAGTAAGACCTGATCTCTTTCATATACTGCCTATGTAACCATGGGCACATCCCTTACTCTCTAAATGTCCCAATCAACTCTCTAAGATAAAGTCATAGAATAGTTGCCCATTTACATGGATAAAGGAAATTTCTTTCTCCAGTATTACTTGCACCAGTGAAATATGAATTCTAGATGTCTCTCCCCCCCAAAAAAGCTTAAAAAATTGAGAGGTAATAATGTTTTCAAATTTACATTGGTTAATGCATATGTTGACCTGCATATTCTTTATATAAAAATTTATTAGCATATATAGAGAACCATATGATTAATTCAGATATAATAATCCACTGGTAACTCCTTGAAAAACATTAAGAATTATTCAAATAAATATTTTACGGCTTCTAAATGCTTTGAGGCAGATGCCTTCAGTGTGTATGTACTGTGTCCTGTGTTACTAAATGTATTTTATATGACTAATTGCACCATACTATGAATTCATTTGTGGAATTTTTTAAACCTAGCGAAAAGAAATTTTTGATGTGATATTAACTGTTTAGAAAAAAACAAAATAGAGATTATAAACTGATTTTTCATGGCTCTACACAGAATTAGCATAATTCCTTTTCATAAAATAAGTCCATGAAAACAAGAAGTTAATGGCATTTAGAACATATAAGAAAGCAGCAACAACTGAAAAATAAAGCTGAAGTGCAAGGAATAAACTGTCATTTGGGATTTTTTTTTTGGAAGACTAGATCTCCCTATTTCACCTAGGCTGGATGTACATGGGCTACTCAACAGGTTTTGTCCTATTTTAATCAACTTGGAAGCTTTGATTTGCTCCTTTTTCAAACCAGACCAGTTCAGAGGGTTCAGTTTGCCTCATCACTTGATTCCTGAGACTGATTATGTTAATACCAAATGTAGTGTGGACCCCCAATCTGCATAGCCCACTTCAGTTCAGAATTCTGGAGCTCAAGACATAAACCAGACTCAGTCTAAGTAGGATACAAGTGTACATCAATCCCAAGAGGAATTGTTACATTTCAATGATAGAAACATTCAGAACTAAAGCTCTGGACTTTTATTGATTCCCATAGCTTTTGACTTTCAGTAAACCTTTCCATAATTCCTAATCAGTATGTAAGATAGTAAATTTTAGAGTTTATCATGCATTTAAATATAAGAAATAAAATTAAGAGATCTATTTTCATCAAGAAAACTTTATTCAGTACATAATTTTTTTGTATAATAAAATTGTTAAATGTTTATCAGAACACAGTCAAATTAAGAAGACCCTTGATTCTATTTCTTGTCAACCAACAGTTTTATTGTTGGTATAGTTTTTAAAGAGTTACCAACACATGCTATTCAATATTTAATTTTTTTCTTGCTATGGATTTGATGAGAATAGAGCTGTAAATCATGATTCACAGAGATAAATTGTTATAAACAGAATTAAGGCGCTGGGAGCAGCTTTGGCAAGAAAATATTCTTCTACAACAGAAAACCAAAAATTATGTATTTTCACTGATGGGGAAATGGTTTCTGGTTATTGCAAAGATCATTTGACTTATCTTTGACTAAGTTCTTTCCATGCATTTTTTCTAGCTCAAAATGAAAAGAATCTAATATACAGACCTCATTCATTTTAATTTGTTCAGTAGGATTTATTCTTTCTACTGTCTCTTTTAATTTTTTCTGATGCACTGTAACACTCCATTTCCTTTTAATCCCATCCCCCATTGTCCTTTCTCCAATCCACAAATGTTTTCGCTAACATTAGTGCATTTTCAAATACTCAGAAGGATAATATAATTATTTATCAAATAACACCAACACTTCTTTGCCATACCAATCAGGTAGTCAATAAGCATTTATTGAACACCCACTATGTGCCATATACTGTGCAAAGTCCTGGGGATATAAAAGGAGTCAAAAGGCAGGACAACAAGGAAACAAATATTTACAAATATGCTACATGCAGGAGAAATAGGAAATAATTAAAAGATGGAAAACATTAACATAAAAAAATTAAAACTAAAAAAACTGAATTGGAAAATGCTTCCTGTCGAAGACAGAATTGTAGTTGGAACTTGAAGGAAACCAGGGAATCAATAGGCAGAGATGAGGAAGGAAAGAATTCTGGGTACTGGGGACAGCCAGAGAAAATGCCTACAGACAAGATTTGGAGTGTCTTGCTTGAGGAAGAGGAAGGGAGCTAGTATCATTGGATTAAAAAATACATGGGAGAGAATAGTAGGCAAGAAGACTGGGAAGATGGGGGGAAGAGGGCTAGGTCATGAAGGACTTTGAAAGCTAAAGAGGGGATTTTATATTTGATCCTAGAGGCACTAGAGAAGTCCTAGAGTTAGAGGAGGGGGTGGAGTGACATGGTTGGATATGTGTTTTAGGAAAATCACTTTGTTGACTGAATAGAAGATGGGGAGAGACTTGAAGCAAGCAGACCAACCAGAAGACTATGGCAATAGGCCAGGCATGAGGCGGAGCCAAGATGGCGGAGTAGAAAGACTCACATTTGCTAGGTCCGAACCCACAGCCCACAGATTTCCTGTAAAAAGAACTCCTGACAAATTCTGGAGCAGTGGAAGCCGCGCAGAAACACAGTGAAGGAGATTTCCGCTGCA